>CM073768.1:0-600000 GCA_037158775.1 Hetaerina titia | reverse complement strand
TTTCTTTTAGAGACTATCGACGGACAGTTTTAGTTCTTCAGTTTTCCTCAGGCTTTTGATATTGTTAGGTTCTCCTCGCAGATTTGGCTCCAGTAAGGCAAGTAATTCCACTTACTCTTGAGTCGTGTTTCCACAGATTATTATAATTTAATAATGGCTTCGATGGATACGAAAAACTTAATTGGTTAGGGTTTTGAGGAAAATACATTGCAATTCATTCTTTACCATTATTATATAATGTCGCCTTATGTCTCAGCCCATTTGTTTTGGTATACATTTGGAAAACTATGGGCTCCAAAGGAATAAATTCATGCGTATATGAGAAAAATTCTGTTAAAGGAAGTAAAAAAGTCAAATTTTGGAAGAAATGTCCTTTTTAATGCGTATGTCCAAACAAATGGGTTGGAGTATCAGATTGGTGCGGTGGATAGGCTTCCCACCTAGGGTGCTAAGGTTCGATTTCCGCAGTTTTGCAGAGGTCTCCCGATCCTTATTTGGGTGGAGAGAACTTAAAAGGAGGAGAATGGCGACCGTCGGATGCTGAACTGTGCGTCTTTCATTTCAAGTAGGCTGATGCCGACGCGGAGTTCCTCTCCTCCCTTCTTCCTTCATTGCCTAAAATTCCTACCTCTACTAGATCACCCGCCGTTCCTTAATGGCGGGAATTACCTCAGTTGTCGCAAAACAAAATCAGCCAGTCGGCAGTAAATAAAATTATATCGGTCTTAGTCATATCAAGGAATCATATTTAAGATTCGTCGAACGCTGGGCATTTTGGACCAGCGGTTTTTGGGGTTGTGGTTGCTCGGAAAAATTTGAATTACTCTACGGTAGGTACCGCCTAAATTCGCTTAAAACGTAATTTTATCCCTTTGTATATATATAATGTATGACTCGATTCATTTTGTGCACTGAACGACGCATTGAAAAATATGTCAGTAACCTTTTATCTTGGCTTTTTGGTGAAAATTCGTCCTTTTTGGTTATTTAGCCAACGGTGAATGCATTCTTGACTACTTTTGTAATTAGATAATTTTATTCGTTCCAGTTTCAATTGATCATTGTGCGTACAGTTGGTTTATTTCGTCCAGCTATTACGTATTGTTTATCAAATACTACAAAATAGGGTACTTAGAATAGGAAAAAGGGAAAATTTTTCTCCCTTGCGGGACCGCAAACAACTATTTTGAGCCCTTTTCTTTCGTGGGAAAAATGACATCTTAAATCTTTTTTACGCTTAAGTTCTCTAATGTTGTTTACATTATCTCTCCTGCCGTATTACTATGGGGCTAATAATATATTTTCAACATCGTCGAAAATGAGGCATTCTTAGAATTTATACAAGAGATTTGACCTACAGGGTTCGTCAGGAAAATAAGTGTACTGATTTTTTCCCGCCGCTCCAGGCGCGCCCAGCACCGCTCTGACGGGCTGCGATTGGAGGGGGGTATGTTGGCAAGCGACGCTGAAAAAGGCAGTCGGCTCTGAGCTGTGGTGTAGTGAGGAGCTCTGTTAACGCGAACCTCCACGCTCGACCCACGTCACGGAACGCGATGCCGAAGTTTTTGGAGCAGCGTTATTCCATCAAATTTGCTGTAAAGCTTGGGAAATCGTCTACCGAAACTGTCGGTATGATTAACCAGGCTTACGGGGAGCCAGCCATGTCCAGAAACATGATCTTTCGGTGGCACAAGATGTTCGTGGAGGGCAGAGAAGAGGTCGACGACGATCCACGGCCTGGACGCCCATCAACGACACTCACCGACGAAAATGTGCGAAAAGTTCGCGATGTACTGAACTCTGATCGTCGTCTTAGTGTTCGGATGTTAGCAGAGCAGTGTAATGTGCCAAAAACAATTGTGCACGAGATTATTAGGGACCAAAAACATCTGGCGGCTGCATCACGACAATGCGCCGTCTCACACCGCGCTTGTCGTGTCGGACTTCTTGGCCAAGCACCGCGTGGCAACGCTGCCACACCCGCCCTACAGCCCGGACTTGGCACCACCGGTCTTCTTTCTGTTCCCGAAGATAAAGAGGAGTTTGAAAGGAATGCGATACGGGACTTTGGACGCCGTCAAAGAGGCTGTGACGACGTGTCTTCGAGAGGTTCCCGATGATGCCTTCTCGGGAGCGTTCCAGGAATGGGGACGCCGCTGGAACAAGTGTATCGACTCACAAGGGTCCTATATTGAGGAATATTAGCTTAAGATATGTAAAAGTGTAATAAATTTTTTTTCCTGAGCTCAGTACACTTATTTTCCAGACGAACCCTGTATAATGTAACCTTTGTGCCTGGAGTGGTTCCCCAATCAAGTTCCTCTCTAAATTTGGATTCGCTCCTAAAATTTTCCTTCGACCTTAAGTTTGTTTGTCATGACACTTTACAAATCTGGCTCCTTTACGCTGCACGCGATTCAATTCAACAATCAATCCAACTTCGTGAGAATCCCATATGTACTAGCAGCGTATTCTAAATGAGGTCTAAACAGTGAAAGATCCCATTATGGAATATTTACAACGTAATCAATTCTTCAAAACTTTGTACTCGTCATGTTTTACCTTTATGTACTCGGCCGACTGACGGTCAGGATCACTTCAAAAAGCAGCCACCTGAGCATTAAAAATCTTTCGGTTCTCCGGATTCCCAACCTTCGTGGCGCCATCTTGCTCGTGGGTCGACGCAGAACGAAGCGAAATGAGTCGAGCTATCGCCAGAATGTCGCGTGAGGCACAAAACCATTCATCCCATAACAGCGCTCTTTCCTCGTCCTCCTATGCTTTTTCAACTAACACAAACGACCTCTCGACGCACTCTCACCTCTCACCCAATGGCTCTCTTCCGTATACTCCTACTTCCGTATGGAAGGGGCGCCATGCTGTGGCGCGAAAGGAAGTGCGGAGTCCAATCGCGGTTGTTGCGAAACCAGACTCTTCCTGGCGTTAGTCACAATAAGGAGCAATTGACGGACGATTTCCAATGCATTAAACTTCTTTCTCGTTTGCATAAAACAAGGGTGGTCTGAAAAGTTTCCGACCTTTCAATGATACAAGACAATTTTTCTGAAGTTTTCTGAGACAGAAATTTTTCAGACCACTCACGTAGTTTCCGTTTTCTTCTTCCTCACGTTCTGATATCTGTTGTACACGAGAATTGTGGAAATTTTGTAAAATAAGCTAATTAAATCTTGAAGTCAAATATTTTTATGACTATAAATTAAAGGAATTAAAAATATATTTACAATGGTGAACCTTTTAGGTTTGTACATGAGTACATATGTTATTATGGCTCTAGCTGTTACTTTCGCTATGCATATGCATGTGTATACATAAATAACTTGGGCAGCAACAAACAATATAAGAACATATAAAAAGAACACTAATACGTTATTTCTAACCAAGTAGGACTTGCTTCCCTAAGCCACATCCACTCCGAAGGCCCTAGCCTTCGCATCTCCAGAATTGGTCATCAGCAAACCTAACCGATGTTACGAATTCCCCTCATACACACACACACTCACACACACATTTGTACACGTATACTACCTTGAACAAAAAGTTCCCGGAATAACCACCGTGTGGCGATCCCATCGTTCCGATTTGAGTTCTGTTTTTTTTTGTTAAATTGGTACATCTGTTGTTGATATTCCCTTTAAATCTTAGTGTCATAACTTGACATTTGCAAAAGTTACGTAGCCAAGAGTACATCTATCTCTGTGTGTGTTGGCGATTTTTTACAATTGCAGAAATGGATTTAAATTTGCAACAACAAACTTGTATTAAATTTGGCGTAAAAAACGGATTTAGTGGCACACGGACGTTGGAAATGTTGGAAAAGTGTTTCGGCAACGATTCTCTAAAAAAAAACGGTCGTTTACCAGTGGCACGAGCGGTTCAGAAGTGGTCGTGAGTCAATCGAAGATGATGAACGCAGTGGCAGACCATCGACATCGAAAGTCGGTGAAAAAATTGATAAAGTACAAGAAATGTTGGTCAATAACCGCAAATTAACCATCAGAGAAATAGCGGAGGACTTGAACATTGCCTATGAATCCGCCCAAGACATTGTGGTTAATGATTTGGGTTTCCGTCGTGTAGCAGCAAAGTTGGTGCCAAAAGACCTCAATTTCATGCAAAAAAGAGACCGTGTTGACGTCGCAAAAGACATGATTTGCGAGGCTGAATCCGATCCCACATTCATCAAAAGGATCATTACTGGAGACGAGACGTGGGATTATGAGTACGACACGCAATCCAGACATCAGGCAAGTGAATGGCATTCACCAAATGAGCCGAGACCAAAAAAACCACGTCGTTTTCGGTCAAAAAAGAAGGCAATGCTGACGGTTTTCATGGATTACAACGGTGTAGTGCATCATGAATTTTTGCCAGAAGGCCAGAGAGTAAACAAAGAGTATTATTTGGGCGTTATGAGACGTTTGCGTGAAGCAATTCGCCGAAAGAGACCAGAAATCGTCGCATCGTCGATAGCGCTGTGCGTCGAGACCGTCGCACAGTGCTATCATTATTCGTAATTTTTTGACGAAAAATGCAACAAATACCATCCAACAGCCACCGAATTCACCTGATTTGGCTCCCTGTGACTTCTTTCTGTTCAATCGAGTAAAAAAACCATTACGGGGAACGCGTTTTAGCAGCCGAGAGGAAGTAATGGAAAAATCGCAGGAAGCACTGATGGACATACCGAAAACCGAATGTAAAAAATGTTTCGAGGATTGGATCAAGCGCTGGCATAAGTGTGTTGCAGTCGATGGGGATTACTTTGAAGGGGACAATATAGATTTAGATGAATAAACTTGTATTTTTAATTTTCTGAATACATTCCAGGAACTTTTCGATCAAGGTAGTATTATATTCTTTATATATATATATATATATATATATATATATATATATATATATATATATATATATATATATATATATATATATATATATATATATATATATTTAGCTGCGTGGGATATCAAACTTATAGTCCTGTAATCCTCACATGATGTAGCCTTTACCTTTTTCGGAATAGAGACTAACACTGATCTCACAAAATCTTCCGGCCAGATTCCTTCCTCATAGATACTGCGAATCAGTCCATGTAGAGTCTCCTACCCACATTTTCCTAAACATTTCAACAGTTCTACAGGGATGTTGTCTACCCCCACGGTCTTATTTGCTTTCATCTCCTTTAATGCCTTTTTGACGATGAAATAGATAGGCCATTAAAGGAGATGAAGGCAAATAAGGCTGTGGGGGTAGACAACATTCCTGTGGAACTGTTGAAATGTTTAGGAAAATGTGGGAAGGAGAATCTACATGGACTGATTTGTAGTATCTATGAGGAAGGAATCTGGCCGGAAGATTTTGTGAGATCGGGGTTAGTTCCTATTCCAAAAAAGGTAAAGGCTACATCATGTGAGGATTGCAGAACAATAAGTTTGATATCCCACGTAGCTAAAGTTATTCTCAGGATCATCAACAAAAGGATAGAGAGTAAGGCAAATGATTTCTTAGGGGATGATCAGTTTGGGTTTAGGAAGGAGAGAGGTACGCGTGATATGAGTCCAGCGTCAGATGTGGCAAAGGCCCACATCTGACGCTGGACTCAACCTTTTCACAACCTATTTCCCCGGATCCCACAGACTGAAAACCATTCTCAAAGAACTTTATCCTATACTACATGACAATGACGCGACCACATCCTTACTGCCCCAATGCCCCTCTGCCGCTTACAGACGACCAGCCAATCTCAGAAACCTTCTGAGATCCACCAACCCTTTGGCACCCCGCCCTGACAAATTTCCACATATTTCCCCTACCTGCAATCGCCCCCGATGTAAAACATGTCTGCTCATCAGATCTGCTCCCCTCTCCCCACATCTCCTCATTGTCCCTTCACCCCGTTCCCACGCTAATTGCCTCTCAAAAAATATTATCTATCTTTTGTCGTGCAAACAATGCACCTCATTCTACATAGGCGAATGCATTACCCCCTTATCCATCCGAATGAACAATCACCGCTACTGATGTAATTCTGCTTCACTCTCTTCTCTTCCTATCCCTTTACACGCAAGTTCACACAACTTATCATTTGACGAATGCTTTTCCCTGACAGTTCTAGAATCCCTACCCGATTCAGCCACCAACATAGAGGTGAGAACTCGCGAATCCGTATACATCCTATATTTCCGATCCTTTAAAATTCCCACCCTTAACCGCCATCTTTAATTTCTTTCCCAACAGTCCCTATAACTTCTGCCCCCCCTCCCCTCCCCAGGCACTCTCCCCTCAAAACCTCTCAGTCTGACCTGAAGAAGGCCTCGGAGTAGGCCGAAAGCTTAAATCATCTACAGAGTGAGTGTCCTTTTACGTGTTATCTGTTTTATTCTGTGTTCTATTGTGCCGTCCAAAAGTTATATGTATATATATGCTCAATGCTAGGTTAAACTTAAGGACTCAATGCTAGGTTAAACTTACTAAATAAATTCGGATCCGCATGTTTCAGCACCGAGGTCTCGAAAATTATTCGCTCTCCAACATATATAGGTCGCTTGGATCATGTGTACAAAATTCGGGAAATAGATGCCAAGACTAGCAGACTCAAGGACTCCTTCTTCCCACGGACAATACGGGATAACAACTCTAGGGTTACACTCGGAGATAACAAAAATGCCACTTGCCACCCTCCGCGTCTAGGTAACAATTAGTTGAACTCAATTGCATGCACTTTCACTAGCCTCCTGTGTGTTGTGTCAGAACCCTTCCCGCATGCCCGAGCGTCTTTACGAACTTCATGCTCCACCCTTCCATCCCTTGTCCCTCTCCGCGGGTGTGCCCTCCTCCCACCTGCAGCGTTGGGCCAGATTCCTCACCTTGGGTGGGAGAGAGTTTTGTGTGGAACGCTCTTGTGGTGGTGGTGTTTCGCCTGGCTACTTGCTATAAACTAGCTGGCACGTTCATGATAGGTTTCTTGCTGCATCCTAGGGTGGAATTATTTGTTGTAGGTAAGCGTATGTACTTGCATGCTTTTGGAGTGAGGATAGGTAGATGTGTGGTTGCATGCGCGTCGAATGATGGGGTGTTGCAATGAATGTGTGCACTGTTGTGGATTGGGGTTTGCATGTGTGTGTTGGTTTTGAATGCAGTGTTTCTTTTTTCTTTTTTTCTTTTTTCCTTTTTTTGGGTGGTGGCCTAACACCCCCCGCCACACGCCCTTGCGGCGGCTTGCGGGGTATTATGTAGATGTAGATATATATATATATATATATATATATTAGGTAATCTACCGGTTAAGGTAGGTTTTTGGATGGACACAACTATCAAATAAATATTTTGTGACTCCCCACCTAGCAAACTAATCTATATCAGGTCCCTCTTCATCTCGGTGTACTTCTTTCCTCCCTTCATCCCGTCCAACATCCCTATCCTGTTCCTACCCTTACCTCGCTTGCCCAACATTCTCCCCTCTATTACCCTCTTCAACATTCCACTACCGCTCAATACGCCTTTCATCCATTTTTCCTGCCTCCATAGGATTTCTCTCAACAAACCCCTCTCCTCACCCACCATTTCCAGTACTTCCTCATTTGTTTTCCTTTCGGTCCATTTCACCTTCTCCATTCTTCTCCACACCCACATTTCAAAAGCCTCCAATCTACGTCTATCCTCCTGCTTCAGCGACCACGTTTCCGCGCCGTACATAGCTACGCTCCATATCAGAGTTTTTACGAGTCTTGTCTTAACATCCCTACTCAACGTCCCCGTCATCAACTCCCTCCTCCTTGAGAAAGCCTCCTTGCCTAGCGCAATTCTTCTCCTTACGTCCCTACCACTTTGACCGTATTGGTCCAAAACACTTCCGAGATATGTAAACTGCTCTACCTGCTCTATTCTTTCCCCGCCTATTTTAATATTTAGCTTAGCCTTTTTCTTTCTGGAAAATCGCATAACCTTTGTTTTATTAATATTGATTCTCATCCCATATTTATCGCACTGAACCTCCAATTCACTCAACAATGCTTGCAACCCCTTGGCTGACTGAGCAACTAATGCTTGGTCATCAGCAAACCTAACCGATTTTACGAATTCCCCTCCGACTTTCATTCCTACCTCCAGTTCTTCCCATGCCTCTTTAATCATTTCCTCTACATATACGTTGAACAGTACCGGTGACAATGGGCAACCCTGCCTTACACCTCTTCCTAACGCTGCCCATCCAGACTCTCCGTTCCCCACTCGCAGCTGAGCAGTCTGAGACATGTACAGGTTGCGGATCAGTCTCCTGTCCCTCCAATCCATTCCTATTTTCTGCAATACACGCATTAATTTTTCCCAATTCACTCTATCAAACGCTTTTTCGAAATCTACAAAACAGGCAAAAACGTCCTGATTGTATTCTATATTCCTCTCGACTAGTG
Organism: Hetaerina titia; assembly: GCA_037158775.1. Lineage (NCBI taxonomy): Eukaryota > Metazoa > Arthropoda > Insecta > Odonata > Calopterygidae > Hetaerina > Hetaerina titia. Next base: position 591,568 of record CM073768.1, on the reverse strand, counting down.
ATCTCATTACTGCAATGGCATCACGCGTACCTCTTCCTTTCCTGAACCCAAACTGATCATCCCCTAAGTAATCATTTGACTTACTCTCTATCCTTTTGTTGATGATCCTGAGAATAACTTTAGCTGCGTGGGATATCAAACTTATTGTTCTGTAATCCTCACATGACGAAGCCTTTGCCTTTTTTGGAATAGGAACTAACACCGATCTCACAAAATCTTCCGGCCAGATTCCTTCCTCATAGATACTACGAATCAGTCCATATATGGCCTTTTTCCCACCTTTCCCTAACCATTTCAACATTTCTACAGGAATATTGTCCACCCCCACAGCCTTATTTGCTTTCATCTCCTTTAATGCCCTTTCTATTTCATCGTCGAGTATGCCTGGACCTAAGCTATCTTCTTCTACGTCATGTTCCTTTTCTATGTCTAACCTTGTCGGCCTAAGTTCTTTACCATACAGTGTTTCTATATATTCCTTCCATCTCTCTTGGATTTTTCCTGGTTCAACTATTATCTTACCCCATTTATCTTTAACTGTTAGCACAGATCATGCCTTCTTACTTCCCGATAATAACTTAACCTTGCTGTATAGAGCACCAATTTCACCCTTCTTCTGTAAACATTCCATATTCTCGCAATGCGTTTTCCACCATTCTTCTTTTGCTTTATTTGTGGCCCTTCTCAATTTATTGTTTAACTCTTTGTACTTCATTTTGCCTAACTCAGTGTTTACATTTTTCCATCTTCTTCTCTCATCCATCTTCGCAATCATCTCATCCGTTACCCATGGTTTCCTTATCCTTTTCCCGTTAACGGTTCCTATAGTGTCTTTAGCGGCTTCCAATATCCCTTTCTTGATACATTCCCATTTTTCTTCGATAGTACTCAGTTCTTTACCGTCATCCATCATTTTCTCTACAGCCTCCTGATACTCCTTCCTCGTTAATTCATTTACTGCTTCTAAATTCCATTTTTTAACCCGCCGCCCTTGCCTTATCTTCTTGAAACGAACATTACATTTCATAACAACTAAATTGTGGTCAGAGTCCGCATCCGCTCCTGGGAAACTGTGCGAATTTATCACACTGTTCCTAAACCTGTGCCTAACCATAATATAATCTAACTGATACCTTTCTGAGTCACCTGGCATTTTCCATGTATACCTACGCCTTTTGTGGTGTTTAAACCATGTGTTAGTGATGACTAACCCCTGTCTCCTGCAGAATTCAATTGCTTTCTCCCCGCGTTCATTCCTCGTGCCTAACCCATAGTCCCCTACCTCACCACCATCTCTTCCTTCGCCTACCGTCGCATTCCAATCCCCCATCACTATCAAATGTTTCCCTGCAGGAGCACTCGCGATGATATCCTCTAACTCATCATACATCCTATCGACTTCTTCCTCCTTGTGGTTGCTCGGTGGCATGTATACCTGAATAATGACCAAGTTCGTCGGCTCTGCTTTAATCTCTACGAGTAAAATTCTATCTGTCTCTTGCTCTATGTTGACTACGCTTCTTCCTACCCCTTTATTTAAAATTACGGCAACCCCTCGTTGGCTCTCATCCCCGCCGCTGTATATTACTCTATAATTGTCACTCCAGTAATCCCCGCTATCCTTCCATCTCACCTCGCAGAGGCCTAAAACATCTATGTTACCTCTTTCCATCTCTCGCTTAATATTTTCTAATTTGCCTCTCCTCAACATTGTCCTGACGTTCCAGGTTCCTATTCTAACTACTTTCGCCTTCTTCTGAGTCTTCTGTCCTGCTGAAGTTATTCCTTCTCCGCAAGGGTTTCGTGGGATGACGACCGCGGAAGCCTTGCCTCTCCCGCTGCCGGGCACGACACACGGCCTCTTGGGCCGTGTCCCGTAGTTGCCAGGACTCATATTATCTATAGTGCCCATCATAATATTCTTGGGAATCATAATTGAGGTGGTTTCCCGTTGCCTTCCTCAATAGTGTTTTTAACGTGACACCATCACTTAATGGCCGCCCCACTGGGGTCAGACGCCATTGCAGCCGCCTCACTGAGGAACAGACGCTGCGTGGACTACCTTTCGTCTGGCTCCTAACCTTCGACCTATCTGGCATGGGTGACCCTTCCAGGAGTAATTATTATTACTCCCGCCAGCTCAGCTCTAGGGGTCATCGGAACACACAAGCCCTTCCACCACGACAAGGTTGTAGTCCATGGGAGGGGATATATATATATATATATATATAAACCATAAACACAGTAATCAACCCGAAGGTCGGTTTAGTAGGTGATGGTAGAGCTCACCCATGTACCAAGCCCGACGGCGTGTGAATTCACACATCAGGGTAGGGGGGCCAGTTCCTTTCCCTGTGCCGGTTATGGTTTCCCAGAAGACCTGGTACCCGAAAAATCAACTAGCTTGGGTGGAGCTGCAGGTGCCCAAAGTGCCTTGCCCGGGAATCGAACCCGGGACCCTCCGGTCAGTAGTCCAACGCTCTACCCACTAGACCACCGCGACCCGCATTATATATATATATATATATATATATATATATATATATATATATATATATATATATATATATATATATATATATATATATATAAGCACAAACATACATAAAATAGGCCGCAGCCTTTGTTTAAACTTGATTATTTGTGTTTGTGTATTTTGGCGTTTCATTCACGGAGTTTCACTCACTGGTGCTTGATTAATAGACACTGTCGCATGCTGCTTCGCGGAGATCGTCTGAATGCAGTAATTCGGGCTCTTTGAATTTCATCCATTCGCGTATGTCCACGTGTCGCACTAATTAGTTAGGGCCTAAGGAGTTTCCCATTTTTGGTACCTCTGTCTATGTCGTAAGAGCTCACCTTAATTTGTCCGCGTGATGTAATTTTTATTTTATCGTGTAATGGTTTCCCGAAAAGTCAATATTTAAAAAAAAAAAAAAAATTTAGCGAATAAACGAAAGTGGATATTTCGTACAATTCCTCTTGTGATGCTACCATAGTATTGCCAGTTTGAAATCTTCTTGCAAAAATTCTGTTTTGTGAGCATTACAATATCTATTTTTCAAGAATAATGCGTAAATCTTTCCCTCGGATGCTCCGTCTTGGAACTTGGCCTCATTCGAAAAATCCGCTCGCGCTTGCTTCGATCGCGTCTTCGATGAATGAAAAGGAATGGGCAATCACTGGATTGGATTACCAGATCCAAGAGGCGATTGCGTGTGAATTAGTGTCACGCATTATAGGGTCGAGTGTTGTTTCCCCTGCGCCAACACCCGGAGGTGGAAGAGGAGTGAGCTTATCGTTTTCCTAATTTGTTTACGCTCTCAAAAGAAATGTTAGCGGAGGCTTGCGCAACGTAGCCGATGCGCGCGAGAAGGAATCGGAGCCGCCAATCTGTCGCTCAGAAAAAAAGGGAGGCGGGAGTGGGGTGAGAGCATGAAAGATATGCGTTTCCATTCATACAAATGCGTCCACACATGGGAGGGAGCATACTTGTGCAATCTGTGACGTGAGGGCAAGGCAGCAGTTGCATAGCTGGCTTAGCCGTGAACCTTTGGAGTGTAAATTGCAAAGTATTGTAATACTGTGCGAGTATATTCTTTGTTAGTGGCGGAAGTCTCACCCAAGACACCTTGTGCAGTGGGGTAGAGAGGCTTTTACCGGTGTTTAGCCGGAATAACCGCACTACCGTTTGCTGATATACTTGAAAAGTGATGAACACTTTTGGAACAAGAGTGTTGAACTGAATTTTCTTTTTCGCGCAACTCGTGCTGCAAGAAAACCTATCCTGGCCTTCCTTTGGTCTTCATCTCCTTGGAAATAGAATCCCCCACTTGCTTATGGTTGTCGTGCCCCACACCGCCGCTCTTCTCTCGAGTAACGAACTCCCATGAAGCCCAGCGTCCGTCTCTTCGTTCCCTCGCTCGTTTGCCCTGAAATTAGTTCTCTCATTGGTCCAGTGACTAAAAAATTCGTTGACAATTAGCTTTTGGAGTTGTCTTCTACTCGATTCCGTATAAATAATACAGGCCTACAAAAAAATTTTTTTTTGGTGCCGGGAATCTTAGTGCTGATTTTAACTATATTTCAGAGCTGAATCCAGGTATGAAATCCGTTTTTATTTAACAGCTCTACTTTTTTAGATATGGCACATCTTACGATTAGTTGTTTTAATATTTGATATATTCCGGAAAATAATTTTCAAAGTTAAATAAATCTATAAGTATACTAATTTATAACCACTCTGCGGTGTTCCTTTTATTTTCAATAAACTGTCAATAAGTTTTATGTATATTTCTATATTGTAGGAGATGAGATTAAAAAACAAAAATCGTTTGTATCGACTTCGGTAAAAGATGGCGAAATTAGTTCATAAGGTATCCGTTAGATGGCATCCACGTTTTCTGTTCTCTTGACTGCCATTTTTGTTTCATTAGTTGCCCTTGGCTATTCGGAGCAGGTGGACGGACTTTACTTCAAAGTGTAACTTTTTGTAAAACATCATCTAAAAATGAGCTCAAGTCGAAGATGCTGTGTTAATGATCTTGATGTGTTTTGTTACGTTTGTGGGGAATATATGGTAAAAGAAAATAGGAAAAATATTACAGACTTTGTGAAACGTGCATACTTGGGATATTTTGGTGTTAAGCTTGGTGACCAAGATAAAACATGGGCACCGCATTTTGTGTGTAAAACATGTACTGAACATCTGCGGCAATGGACAACAGGACAAAGGAAAAGTCTAAAATTTGGTGTGCCGATGGTGTGGAGAGAACCTGTGAACCATATTGACGACTGTTATTTTTGCATAGTAAACGTTTCGGGAATCAATCGAAAAAATCGCCATAAGTGGACATATCCAGATTTGCCTTCAGCTAGACGCCCGGTACCCCATTCAGAAGAAATACCGATCCCAATATTTCAGACGTTACCAGATATATTTAAGGAAGAATTTGAGTTATTTGAAAACATTTCTCATTCTATTGACGATAGTGGCAGTGACTACGAGGGGGTATCAACAATTCCTCAACTATTTAATCAAGATGAACTAAGCGATCTTGCTAGAGAACTGAACTTATCGAAGGAAGCATCCGAACTACTAGCATCAAGACTGCATGAAAAGTATTTACTGCAACCCGGTACAAAAAGAAGTTTTTATCGCACAAGGGAAAAGGATATGCTACCTTTCTTTACTCAAGAAGACAACCTTACATTTTGTTTAGACGTTAAGGGTCTTTTGGAAAAAATGGGATTACTATCACAATATGATGCAAGTGATTGGCGTTTGTTTATTGATAGCTCCAAGCGTAGTTTAAAATGTGTACTTCTTCACAATGGTAACAGGTTTGGCGCAATACCAATCGCTCATTCAGCTAAAATGAAAGAAGAATACGATACAATAGCATTGGTCTTACAGAAGATAAAATACCAGGAACATCGCTGGTTGAGTTGTGTAGATTTAAAAATGGTGAACTTTCTTCTTGGGCAGCAAAGTGGCTACAAAAAATATCCTTGTTTCTTGTGCCTCTGGGATAGCAGGGACAGACAAAACCACTGGATTAAGAAGGAGTGGCCTAAGAGAGAAAACTTGGTTGTTGGGAAAGAAAACATCATTGCTGAATCTTTAGTTGAAAGAGAGAAAATCATCTTACCGCCTCTACATATTAAACTAGGCCTAATGAAGCAATTTGTAAAGGCTCTTGACAAGGATGGACCATGCTTCGGCTACTTAAGACTAAAGATGCCCCATATAAGTATTGAAAAACTTAAAGCTGGTATTTTTGAGGGGCCACAAATCAGACAACTTACAAAGGATCCTTCTTTTGTCGAGTCAATGAATGAGATTGAAAAAATTAGTTGGATGTCATTTGTTGAGGTCATAAAAAAGTTTTCTAGGAAATCACAAAAGTGAAAATTATATTGAGCTGGTAAACATTATGCTCAGTAACTTCAAATCACTTGGATGTAATATGAGCACAAAAGTTCACTACCTACACAGCCACTTAGACAATTTTCTTGGAAATTTAGGAGACACAAGTGAAGAACAAGGTGAAAGATTTCACCAGGATATATAAACAATGGAAGCTCGGTACCAAGGAAGATGGGATAACCATATGATGGCAGATTACTGCTGGTGCTTAAAACGAGACTATTTGAACAAAGTGCACTCAAGAAAATCGCGCAAAAGAAGCTTCCGATGTGTTGAGTGATGTTTTTATGTATTTTTTTCTTTTCAATTTGTTTTATTACAGTAAAAAATTTTAGTATTTGTGTTCAATTGTATTGTAAAATTCTGTTGTGTTTGTGGGTGATTTAACAGCCCTAGAAATAAATCAAGTCTTTATATTTAGTGGGTTTTATTATTAATATAATATTCCCATATCATCATGTAGAAGATTTTTTTACCTAAGTAACAACATATCTATATCTTGAAAACTATAGCTGATAGGAAAAAACTAGTGTCATAATTGGATTCAGCACCCCAATTGTTCTTTAAATCAGCATTAAAAGCTCCGGCAGCAAAACCACTGTTGGCCTGTGTAATCCGTTATCGCATCGTTTAATATTTCTCAAGGATCGAGTTTCACTATTGCACAATTTCCAGCTCTCAAACATTGTCTTATATGAAAAATATTAGCATAGATAGAGCTCGTCAGATGTGATCCTTGGGTAAGATGTAAGCATTACGCCGAGTAGTGTGTTGTAGGGGAATTTTTGAGAATGATGCTTGAGGGAATTCGAAGAGCACGTGTTTTGAGGAGTTATCGAATTGCATTTGGATATATTTAAGGGTGCGATAACTTGGATAATGTAGATCCGAAAGAAATAGAAAAAAATGAGCATTTTGGACGAATCGAAATGTAATCGGAGGTAACAGGAGTAAGATATTTCCACAGTGTTTTGTACTATTAGAACGTTCGTTTAACCTGAACGGGGCCTGAAAGAGTCCAAAACGTTCTACTGCGATAAAATAACTATGATTGAACGTCTGGTTTAAATATAAGTTGAACACTTAATTATCTCTTTGCCCAGCAGCCCTTGTCTCCTGGGACCCGCTGTGCCTTCTTCTACAGCTCCCCTCTTCGTTCCTCAGGCTGCCCTTACCCCCATCACCCGCTTCCTCTCCCCCCGCCCACCCTCTCGCGCCGCAGACAGACACGCGCGGAGGCAGCACCACTCCCAGGCAGAGCGACGAACGGGGAGAGGGGTAGTGGCCCTTTTCCCGAATGGGAAATGACGTCACTCCACCGGAAGTCCCTGATATTACCCTCTCTCCGCCCTCTTCCTTCCTCCCCTCCTCGCGTCCCCGTCCTTACACCCTCGCCGGAGGGACTGCGAGAGAGAGAGAGCCGTGCTACGATGCTCCCGGTTCCATGGGCTCCGGCACCCGCAGACGGATTTGGTTCAGGGGAGGAGGGTGGGGCTGCCGATGGGTGCTCGTGCCGCAGCACATTCCGTACGTGAAGAGCGTATGAAGGTGCGCTTCCCTGGGACTTGTGAGACGCTAACAGGGCGGTCGTTCAGTTTGCCAGTGTCTGCTGCTCTAGTTCTAGAGAAGGAAAAGTGGCGTTGGGAATTCACGTCTCCAATCTCCCAACTAGTATGATCCGTTACCGAATAGAAAAGGAAGAAGGTCTATGAGTTAAACCGAAAGAAAAAGATTTTTAAAAGCGGCCATTATTTTGGATCATATTAGTTGATTGTTTGAATTTTTTCTTTTGTTTTACAGTGAATCAATTTATTTATGAGTAAACCTATCGTCTATAGGCGATATTTTCTCCATCTGATTTCTCCAGTAATGTTTTCACACTGACGTCGCCATCGCTTTCTTGATTGTCAGTCGTATTTTTCGCGTGGGTCAATGTGCGTTTTCCCATGGAAAGGTTTCATTGGGGTTCAGTTCTCCGAACCTTGATGATTTCAACGCTGCAATGGCTATTATCATGTATTATTAGGCTTTTCTCTCTTGTTCAGTGTTGCTAAGGTGCCGCATTGCGTACCTTTTTCATCCCATTCACGGATATAACATATTTAATTGCTTTTCGCATCTAGTTTCTAATATTTTAATCGTACCAGTTCATCTTTATCGTATAACCAAAGGCATTTCCGTTTCCTTGCTCTCCGCTAGAAATTAAGCTTGTTCAAGACACTCATTTCAGATTAAATCTTTGAAAAGTTACAAAACCATTTAATATGAACATCAAACAATTCCACGAAGTGAAATCTGAAAGGGTGAAGTATGAAGATATTCAGTTCTCCCCACGCTTTGCTGTGCGCCTGCACAAATGCATTGCCATAAATGTTTTCCTGAACAACTAATACTCGAATTGGATCTCATTCTCGTCGTTTGATAGTGTCGTTTCCACGGTTTTATCATTGGGAAAAATGAGGGGATCCTGTATTTTTCAATAAATATCATGTAAATTACGCCCTACGTAAAATTTGAATCTAAATTCACTCTCATATTAAATAAATACTATCACTCCCAAAAGAGTGCTGGGTCACGTGTAATCCTTTCAAAGTATGACTAATTGAATTTGAATAACAATTAGTTGAAAGATACATGATAAGGGGAATGAAATAAACCAAATGTCGCTTGGAGGGTCTGCTAAATAGCAATCAGCTCTTTACACTGGGTATGGGAGTTAAGACTTCCTGTAACAGTGACTTGATGAACAACTATTGTGGCACTAATTTGCAGTATCTCTTTCTTCCCTCCGTAACCTCTCCATCTCGTCCCTTCCCCCTCTCCCTGCATTACTCCATCGCCCTCACAAATTCGCCCTGAATTTCTCCGACATTCTTCCACTCCTCAGAGTTTGTCTTGGGGGGGGGATTTTATAGAGTTAGTTCTCAGTTCTCCATCAAATATTTTTCAGCGCATAAAGTTCGAACTTTCATTATAATTCATGACATTGGAAAATATGAGCTTTAACGTAGTTAACAATTACGGCTGGTCGTTTACTTGTGGTGGTGTGTAGTGCTGTAAAATAACCCCTTTCAGGTTTATTATTAGGTAATCTACCGGTTAAGGTAGGTTTTTGGATGGACACAACTATCAAATAAACATTTTGTAACTCCAAACATAACCCAATCGAGCAACCTAAACTACATCAGGTCCCTCTTCATCTCTGGGTACTTCTTTCCTCTCTTCATCCCGTCCAACATCCCTATCCTGTTGCTGCCCTTACCTTGCTTGCCCAACATTCTCCCCTCTATTACCCTCTTCAACATTCCACTACCGCTCAATACTCCCATCATCCATTATTCATCTGCCCCCATAGGATTTCTCTCAACATACCCCTCTCCTCACCCACCATCTCCAGTACTTCCTCATCCCTTTCAGGTATCTATGAATTATCTGTACTCACATATTTTTCATATCTTTGTCAATGGTTGTTTCGAATCATTTGCTGTATCAAATAAATACATAACTCCATCGCTTTCTTAGTTTCGAAATGGAATGTTAGAAAAGGATTTTTACCGACCAAAAAAAGGCGGAATAAATGACAAAGAATGCCCAGTCCGATAAGGTATTACATTTTCACTTATTAGGCAAATTGAGAGACAGACTGAATGTGCATAATTGCACACAATCCGTCATCGAGTGAGAATAAGAATTTCACTTTGGAAACAAGCCATCGACGGAACTTATCAAGACAACTTGTCGGCAGGCAGAAAAACTTCGCTTCTGCTTTTCTTTTGTTTTTTTTACGGCTCCAAAAAATTCTTATTTTTATTTAGTACCTCACGTAATAATTTAAAGGGCAATAAAGTTATTGTCAGGTGAATCAGAAGTTGTAGGCATACGGTAGATCAAAATAAACATTTTATAACGCTGTCTGTGTCTATTTCCAGTGAAGTAGCAGAATGGTGAAGGAAATTATCATGCAGGAAAACGAAAAATTGGTAATAATATTCGCATCCTGAAAAAACGTTTATTTCCCTAATCAAAGAGCATTTTCTATTGTGGTGAGAAATAAGTTAACTAGTTCAGCAATAATGTTTAGCAAATAAAATACCTTTAAAACGCCGAGAATTACGGTAGGTTCTGATAGGATTATATATTTATTGTAATTGAGTTCTTACAAATTCAAATAACATGCATGGAATATGTTTTAATGGCAGACTTCTCGCGGCAGGAAATATAGCTTGTCGCTTCACTGATAGTTGCTTGACGGGTATAATTGCGGCTAGACGCCGACCAGTTTCTTATTAAGTTCTTTGGAATTAAAATTAACGAACCAACAGCTTTTTAAATGGTAGAATCTTTCAGAGGCGACAAAATTCTTAGAATTGTGCGTATCAGTTGACTCATAAAAGATTAATAAAATTCGCGTGTAAATACCGCCGATGGTAATCGAATGATTCGATTCCATTCCTTGGAGCAGGTTACTCTTCCAGAAAAATGAATTAAAGCGATTTATGGCACAGAATCCATTGCTCTCCGGCGATGAATTTGAACATTCCAGTTCAGAGTTCGATAACCTAAGGCCTACCCAAAGGGTTGCCTTATACCGCACTTCATTGTGGTGCAAAATGTATTCTTCATTTACTCAACTGGAATAAATTTGGCGGTCACGTGCAAGAAAACTCCCTTAAAAGGTTAATGCCACACCATTGATGTTATTTACGACATATAGGAAAATTGAATTAATTCTAAATTAAAATCCATTGCTCTTCGTATTCTCAACCATGTTTCCGCTAATGCATCATTGCAAACCACTGTTTTTTTAACCCATTAAGCTTCGTTCGCATTTGGAGTAGCAATTTTTTTAAAATTCACTGAGACTGCCAAATGCTATACTTTGGCTGATAAGTTGAATGCTTGAACTAAGAATGATTTACATGGAACTTTGATCGCCACGGTGGATAATGACTATGGTTTTCGCGAACAAACTATCGTAAAGGTCTTTTAATACGAATTTCCCTCCGATACTGGTAATTGGAATCTTGAGAAGTTTATAGTTTAACAGACCTCATATAAAAAATGATTTCCGTGTGAAAGTTTAATGTCAAAATCCTCCTGATTGGTGCATCATAGTTAGAGAAAACCGATGCCCCTATTCATTTACATTTTTATGGTAAATATGTGCTCTAGTGCGCAGTATGTAAGTGATTATTTGAGGTTGATTTTACACCGGCGTATACTATCACTGTATCAACAACATGAACTTTCGGTTCGACGAAATTTCTTCGTCAAGGATCTCATTCTCGAGCCGAATGCGTTGAATTTTACTTTTGCGAGAGTTCATCTATACTTTGACTTTCTCCAGTTCTTGCAGATTCACGAAATATCGTGTGTTCTCTTTTGGAGAATTGGAAATTCGATGGTGGCCTCCTTTTCCTCTAGCATCCGCTTAGATGGACTACCCCCGCCCATTGCCCCATTGGGATAAATGATCATTCATTTAACCCAATTTTTGTTTTAGGAAAGCATCTTACTAATTAGTCGCCGACCGCATTCAATGCGTGTGTTCTAAAATGATAAAGTTTAGTCGTCGAAATCCTATACGCATCCTGTTTATCACGGATAAATTTCACAAATGTTAACGGAGGATATTATTCGGGATTCCTCTCCAGTTTACTGAAGAGCAGGTGAAAATCGGTGTTCGTGTCTTGAATTTCACTCTTGAATTTTCGATTTCTTGTGGAGCTTGGCTATATCCGTGTGTGTTTTCAGATATCGTAGGGCTTAAATGTAACTTTTTGTTAGCCGTCAGGTTTTAATAATGTCGTAATCATCTTTGCTGTTCACGGGAGAGGAAGCAATGAGAACAAACAAGGAATAATGAGTGGATGGTCATGGGAAGTGCTGCCACATTTTTCTGTTAAACAATTATGATGACATTCTGGTTGGTATCTAAAGGAATAGGTGGTAAAGGTTTAGTTGAAGGATGGTTATACCTGGAGTTGGAAATTTTAGAAGTAATTTGCGGATCGCCTTTTAATTGGCGGGCCATTTCGTCCCGGAAACTGATAGAATGGGTGGCGAGACGGCGTCCTGTTTGAGTGTGAAGGCCCGTCGACCAGACTGCGTCTTCACTTTACAGGCGATGGTGACTCGCCGCCGCTTGGCCTCCCTTCCGCCCGCAGCTAATCCGGCCCCGCGAGTGCCTCTCTACCGCTGCGCCGCGCCGTGTCGGAAGAGCGGCGGCATCGCTGGGCGTCCAGGCCATTTCCGCGAGGAGCCTCAGACTGCAACGAATATAAGTGGAGACCCAGGCGACATTAGAAAGAGTCGACGGGTGTATGTTGAATTTCATTCTGGCTCAAATTGCTTCGAATCAGTTAGGTACTCCAGATTGTGATTCAATATTATACATTTGCTGCCCAAGTTTTCAGTTTTAACCCAACATTTAGGTTTTTTATGGAAAAAATAATAATGCGTGATTAATAAAAAGTCGTTTCAGATTCTGGATGAACGGACTCGACTGGTGGTGAAGATTGCGTAGGCCAAGGGAAACGGCCCGCTCTGCCTCTGTCTGTTTCGAATTTCCAGGGAATCACGTCTGGAAGTCATTCTGTACCCATTATCCGAAGTCTGCGAATTCCCCTCCCCCCTCCTCCCCAGGGGTAGTTGGTGTTCATCTGCCGTTAGGAGAGCGAGCTTTTGAACAGGTGTGCCAGTTGCCATTTTTCTTTCGAGTTTTAATGGTTATTATTAATGGTAACGAACAGGAATACAAGCCAAACGTTACTTTTGGCTTGTATTCCTGTTCGTCAAACGCCGTTATAGATTTTCTCTTCCAATAATATCTACGAACACGAATGGACCATATTTGCTTCTAGAATCGTGAATTGAGATTGGCGGTACTATATTGTTTAAGAATTTGAGACAAAAATTATTGCAAGAATTGAGCGAAGATGTGAAGAAGGTGCTGCCTCGAAGAACTCGATATCCGTTGCACGCATTGATCGTGCTTGTTGAGGATTATTTTGCGAAGGCAGTGTTTCTCGAGCGATATTTGGAACGTACGCTCATTATTCTACCTACAGCTGCTGCTGCTCACACCCGTGTCGTCTTGTGTACCCAAAGATAAATAGGATGTGTAGTGAAGAGGAGTTAAGGAGTAGGGGGCGGGCGGCGTGGTGGGGAAAAGGGGGCCCTTTTGTGGGGCTCGTCAGAGGGGCGAAGGACCCCTTTGAAAAAATCTCCGGCGGAGGAGGAGGCATTCTCGCCATCATGCAAAGACGCAGATTTGCGAGACAAGGGATTCTCCTTTCTGGACGAAAGTGCTGAACGAACATTTCCGAGTTCTGCAGAAATGCTTACTTGGAGAAGAAGTGGATACCAATCATAAAGACTTCGAAGCATTAAGTACAATTATTTATAACTTGAGTAACGATAAAATGATAACTATATATTTTCAGACGTCCAAATGTTTTTGTTTATATTCAAATATTAATCTCTTTGAGAGAAACTGACATCAATGATGTAGCCTTACAGCAAGCAGAGTAAATTTTTTTAAAACACTATAGATGACTGTAACCATTTTAATGAAAACCATTGAATGACATAAACAAAAACAAAACGTAGGCTTTTAATAGCTTTATTCGAGTTATTTTTGGAAGATCGTTTCGTAGGATCTTAGGATTTCCCCCAAATAACTCCTCTCCTCACCCAACATCCCTAGTACTTCCTCATTTGTTCTCCATTCGGCCATTTCACCTACCACATTCTTCTCCAACGCCCACATTTCAAAGCCGCCAATCTACGTCTATCCTCCTGCTTCAGCGACCACGTTTCCGCACCGTATAGAGCTACGCTTCGTATCAAAGGTTTCACGAGTCATTTTTTAACATCCTTACTTAACATCCCTACTCAACGTCCCCGTCATCAACTCCCTCCTCCTTGAGAAAGCCTCCTTGCCTAGCTCAATTATTCTCCTTACGTCCCTACTACTTTGACCGTGTTGGTCCAAAGCACTTCCGAAATACGTAAACTGTTCTACTTGCTCTTGTTTTTGCCCACATATTATAATGTTTAGCTTAGTCTTTTTTTCCTAGAAAATCGCATAACCTTTGTTTTATTAATATTGATTCTCATCCCATATATGTTGTATCTGTTGCACTGAATTTCCAATTCACTCAGCAATTCTTGCAAGCCTGGTCATCCGCAAACTTAACTGATTTTACAAACTCCCCTCCGACTTTCACTCCCACCTCCAACTCTTCCCATGCCTCCTTGATAATATCCTCTACATATACGTAAAACAGAACCGGTGACAATGGGCAACCCTGCCTTGCACCTCTTCCAAACACTGCCCATCCGGACTCTCCGTTCCCCACTCGCACCTGAGCAGTCTGAATTAGGTACAGGTTGCGGATCAGTCTCCTGTCCCTCCAATCCATTCCTATTTTCTGCAATACACGCATTAATTTTTCCCAATTCATTCTATCAAACGTTTTTTCGAAATCTACAAAACAGGCAAAAACGTCCTGATTGTATTCTATATTCCTCTCGACTAGTGATCTCATTACTGCAATGGCATCACGCGTACCTCTTCCTTTCCTAAACCCAAACTGATCATCCCCTAAGTAATCATTTGACTTACTCTCTATCCTTTTGTTGATGATCCTGAGAATAACTTTTGCTGCGTGGGATATCAAACTTATTGTTCTTTAATCCTCACATGATGTAGCCTTTACCTTTTTCGGGATAGGAACTAACACTGATCTCACAAAATCTTCCGTCCAGATTCCTTCCTCATAGGTACTACGAATCAGTCCATATAGAGTCTCCTTCCCACATTTTCCTAAACATTTCAACAGTTCCACAGGAATGTTGTGTACCCCCACTGCCTTATACTATATGCTTTCATCTCCTTTAATGCCCTTTCTATTTCATCGTCGAGTATGCCTGGACCTAAGCTATCTTCTTCTACGCAATGTTCCCTTCCTATGTCTAACTTTGTCGGCCTAAGTTCTCTACCATACAGTGTTTCTATGTATTCCTTCCATCTCTCTTGGATTTTTTCTGGTTCAACTATTATGTTACCCCACTGATCTTTAACTGTTAGCACAGATCTTGCCTTCTTACTTCCCGATAATAGCTGAACCTTGCTGTATAGCGCACCAATTTTACCATTCCTCTGTGAACATTCCATATTCTCGCAATGCGTTTTCCACCATTCTTCCTTTGCTTTATTTGTGGCCCTTCTCAATTTATTTTTTAACTCTTTGTACTTTATTTTGCCTAACTCTGTGCTTACATTCTTCCATCTTCTTCTCTCCTCCATCTTTGCAATCATCTCATCCGTTACCCATGGTTTGCTTATCCTTTTCCCGTTAACGGTTCCCATAGTGTCTTTTGCGGCTTTCGAAATCACTGTCTTGATATATTCCCATTTTTCTTCGATAGTACTCAACTCTTTATCCACATCCATCATTTTCTCTACAGCCTGCTGATACTCCCTCCTCGTTAATCCATTTAATGCTTCTACATTCTCCCGCCGCCCTTGCCTTATCTTTTTGAAACGGACGCTACATTTCATAACAACTAAATAGTGGTCAGAATCCGCATCCGCTCAGAAATATATATGCATATATATCTTTTGCATTCACTATTTCAACAAATAGAAGAATTGTGTCCCCAGAACATTGTTGGGAGCACTATTTTTGGGTAAACCATTGCTAGATTTTGTCTTTCTCTTCATTTGATTCCTTGTGCGTATGTGCTACTTTAACAGAATTTACAAGAGAACTGATGGCTGGATGAATCACCGGATGTTATCATACGGTATTGTATTATTGAATGGTCTAATGTCCATGAGTGATAAATTCATTCTTACGAGAATCGCATTTTGAAGAAATCATTGATGAATGTATAAATCTTAAAAAACTGGTCAAAGAAAGGAGGAAATGACCCGTGAAAATAGACTGACCAAGTCAAAAACCTCGGCCGAAGTTCAAATGAGCTCTTTCTTCATTTTTTTAATGAACACATGAGGGATGCGTGACTCATCCTCCCCTCTCCTCACTTTTCACAAACCTCGCGTTTCCTCCAGCTCGAAATTCATTTGCGAAGACGGAGCAATATGGTGTGGTGGGAAATTAATCTAAAAGATTCCACGGCTATATTCCTGCAATGGCGAACAGTAATGTTTAATGATAATCCTTCCAAGAATGACACTAGGTGCTACCGTTTGGTGCTAATTTGAGCTCGCATACATACGCATGAGTCTAGGGCATTCGTACTCTGTTCTAGTGGCGATGCGGGCATAAGCGTGAAAAATATCTTGTAATCAGGTAATAATGTCATGTGCTGGGAAATGTGAGTACAGTTTTAACTTAAAAATTTCGTTTTTAATCCCAGTCTCTAAAAGATGATGTACAGGGTCGCACCCAAAAGTGGTAGGACTGATTTTTTTACTGGAATTTTATTGACGATATACTTACATCGACTTAATAATCTTCAAAGTATGCTCCTTGTGCTGCTACACACTTAGTATAACGTTGCTTCCATTCCCCGTACGCCCGCTGGAAATTTTCTTTGGGGATGCCGTTGATGACCCTCGTCGAAGCCTCTTGAACGGCCTTTATCGAGTCAAAGCGTTGTCCCTTGAGCTGTTTTTTCATCAGTGGGAAGAAGAAGAAGTCCGATGGTGCCAGATCGGGAGATTAGGGCGGGTGCGGCAACGCTGTATTTGGCCAGGAGCTGTCTGACGACGACATGGCACGGCGTGTTGTCATGATGAAGCACCCAGCAGTTTGCGATTGCCGGTCGGACTCTTTTCACGCGTTCTCGGAGGCGGGTGAGCACCTGCACGTAAAAGTTCGCATTCACAGTCTCCCCTGGTGGGACAAACTCCTTGTGAACCACTCCATGACGGTCGAAAAACACAATCAACATCGTTTTGATTTTTGATTTGTCCTTGCGAGCCTTTTTTGGACGTGGGGGACGCGGAAGTGTGCCATTCCGCGGATTGTCTTTTCGTTTCGGGGTCATATTGAAAAACCCATGTTTCATCACCAGTTATCACGTTGTCGAAACAATTTTCATCTCGGTGCAAATTGGCTAACACTTCTTCGGAAATGCGCACACGCGTTGCCTGTTGGTAGACACTCAGAATTTTCGGCACCATCTTGGCGCACACCTTGCGCATGGCCAAATCCTGTGAAATAATGCGTTGGACGTTGGATGCAGACAGACCCAACTGGTCTGCAATTTCTTCACTGGTTAAGCGTCGGTCTGTGTTCAACGGTGTCCTCACTCTGTCCATATTCGTGTCGGTTCTTGCCGTCGATGGCTGCCCGGAGCGATGGTCGTCTTCAACGAGCTCCCTAGCCTCTTTAAACAACTTGTGCCACTCAAATACAATGGAACGGCTAAAGGCAGTATCCCCATAAGCCTGCTTGATCATATCGAGGGTCTCAGTTGCCGTCTTCCCGTGTTTCGCACAAAACTTCACGGAATAACGTTGCTCTAAATTCAAATTCATTTTGTTTTTCGACGCGGACAAAGAACTTGCTTCACTAAAAACGGTGTCCTCACTCAACGGCAGCCCGCAGGCGACTGAGGTTGGTGTCGGTCTGTTGCTAAGAGCCCCTCCACCTTACCCTGCCAGGCAGACCCCCCTCGACTAACGTTCGCGCAAGAGAAAATCAGTCCTACCACTTTTGGGTGCGCCCTGTAGCAGGATGAGAGATAAACTCTCAACTCCTAACGTTGATATTCATAGCTTTTGCCACGGTTTTAGCGATTTGAAGATGAGGAGTTAAAAAGGGCTCTTTTCAGAGTGTGTTCATAAAAAATCACATACTCTGGGCGTAGTAGTGAGGTAGGCTTTTGTATGGCCCTATTTCGAAAATTGTTCTATTGAAAATGTCGCTGAGGATCCATCTCTCCAAGGTGATAATATGATTAATGGATTAGCCTTGGTTTAACTAGTGGCTTCGTTTACTGGCACTCGAAAGAGAAGAGCGATTGTGTCTACGTGCTATTGTACAGAATTTTCAAAGGAGTCCCGCGGTTGTTCTTTTTTCCAATGGGCATTCGAAAGTGCTGCGAAGTGAAGCCTGGAACTGTATAGCATGTAAAATGTAGTTTCATTTAAAAGAAGCGCTCTCGCACGCTATTTTGAGCCGTTGGTATCCTTTTAAAGCAGAAGTTACCCCACCCATTTTCATTCGGCACCATAACAAGGTCCGGCAATGAACATCCTTTGAAGCAGACCTTTAAATTTTTAAATCTCCCGTCCGAGTTTCAGGCTCGCCTTTTAAAACGTCAAACCACCGCGGCGCGAGCTGCGACCAAAAAAAGACATTCGCACTGCTGCATAAAAAAGAAAATACTCTAAAAAATTAAATTTTCGACTTCTTCGGCATGTTTCGCGCTCGATTTTGCGTGTCTGATTTACTTAACTTTTGTTTGGAAGGAGAGTAATTCAGACTCGTTCTTCGACGGGAGGTTCGTGGGCGGCTCAAGCAGAAAGTACGCCTTCTGAAACGGTGCGCGAGCAGAAAATGCGTAAGAAAAGATTTAAGATTAAAAAGTGAATATTACATGAGTCCATGGGTGGAGCTAGGAATTAATCGAGTAGACCCAGCTTTCCTTTTAATTTGTTTTCGGTTGACTGGTACCCCAAATCTGTTTGATTCGGACGGCGTCATCAGGAGTTCACAAGATGGTGACGCTCCTCTGTGCGAAGCAAAAGGAGCGTCGCCAGCCGCCGCCAGGCCAGGTTACGTCACACTGACGTCGCTCCACTTGGATGAGGAGGGAAATGAGGCGGAGGGAGGGTGAGCGAGAAAGAGGCACCTTCCTCCCCTCGACTTCCTCTGCCCCCCCCCCCCCGTGTCCTCCCTCTTTCAGGCTGACTCCGCCGCTGGTCATGACGGGAGGGATTGGGTGCGGTCGCTGGCGGCGGCATAATGGGCGTGACAGTGGCATTGTTGAAGCTTTATGCTCATTGTTACGTCACGGTGCAGGGCGTGGAGAGCGATCGTTTGTTCGACTGCTGTGTGTGTGGTGGATCGTATTGGATGGGAAGAGGGAAGACCGTTTCAATCGAATGTGTCTGGGAACACGCTTACTCGTTACTCTGGGAAACTAATACTCATGTGGGTTTATTTTAATTGGTTGTTTTCCGAACCAAATTTTGAGCAATTGTTTCGTCGTCATTTCTGTTCTTCACGCAACAGGTACGCGTGATGTTATTGCAATAATGAGATCTTTTTGATGAGATAAGTTTACAGAAGAAGGGTGAAAGTGGTGCTCTATACAGCAAGGTTAAGTTATTATCGGGAAGTAAGAAGGCAAGATCTGTGCTAACAGTTAAAGATAAGTGGGGTAAGATAATAGTTGAACCAGGAAAAATCCAAGAGAGATGGAAGGAATATATAGAAACACAGTATGGTAAAGAACTTAGGCCGACAAGGTTAGACATAGAAAAGGATCATGACGTAGAAGAAGATAGCTTAGGTCCAGGCATACTCGAAGATGAAATAGAAAGGGGATGAAAGCAAATAAGGCCGTGGGGGTGGACAACATACCTGTAGAACTGTTGAAATGTTTAGGAAAATGCGGGAAGAAGGCCCTATATGGACTGATTCGTAGTATCTATGAAGAAGGAATCTGGCCGGAAGATTTTGTGAGATCAGTGTTAGTTCCTATCCCGAAAAAGGTAAAGGCTACATCATGTGAGGATTAAAGAACAATAAGTTTGATATCCCACGCAGCAAAAGTTATTCTCAGGATCATCAACAAAAGGATAGAGAGTAAGTCAAATGATTACTTAGGGGATGATCAGTTTGGGTTTAGGAAAGGAAGAGGTACGCGTGATGCCATTGCAGTAATGAGATCACTAGTCGAGAGGAATATAGAATACAATCAGGACGTTTTTGCCTGTTTTGTAGATTTCGAAAAAACGTTTGATAGAATGAATTGGGAAAAATTAATGCGTGTATTGCAGAAAATAGGAATGGATTGGAGGGACAGGAGACTGATCCGCAACCTGTACATAATTCAGACTGCTCAGGTGCGAGTGGGGAACGGAGAGTCCGGATGGGCAGTGTTAGGAAGAGGTGTAAGGCAGGGTTGCCCAATGTCACCGGTGTTGTTCAACGCATATGTAAAGGAAATGATTAAAGAGGCATGGGAAGAACTGGAGGTAGGAATGAAAGTCGGAGGGGAATTCGTAAAATCGGTTAGGTTTGATGATGACCAAGCATTAGTTGCTCAATCAGCCAAGGGGTTGCAAGCATTGCTGAGTGAATTGGAGGTTCAGTGCGATAGATATGGGATGAGAATCAATATTAATGAAACCAAGGTTATGCGATTTTCCAGGAATAAAAAGGCTAAGCTGAACATTAAAATAGGAGGGGAAGAAATAGAGCAGGTAGAACAGTTTACGTATCTCGGAAGTGTTTTGGACCAAAACGGTAAAAGTAGTAGGGACGTAAGGGGAAGAATTGCGCTAGGCAATGAGGCTTTCTCAAGGAGGAGGGAGTTGATGACGGGGACGTTGAGTAGAGATGTTAAGACAAGACTCGTAAAAACTCTGATATGGACCGTAGCTATGTATGGTGCGGAACCGTGGTCACTGAAGCATGAGGATAGACGTAGATTGGAGGCTTTTGAAATGTGGGTGTGGAGAAGAATGGATAAGGTGAAATGGACCGAAAGGAAAACGAATGAGGAAGTACTGGAGATGGTGGGTGAGGAAGGGGTTTGTTGAGAGAAATCCTATGGAGGCAGGAAAGATGGATGAAAGGCATATTGAGCGGTAGTGGAATGTTGAAGAAGGTAATAGAGGGGAGAATGCTGGGCAAGCGAGGAAAGGGCAGGAACAGGATAGGGATGTTGGACGGGTTGAAGGGAGGGAAGAAGTACACAGAGATGAAGAGAGACCTGATGTAGATGAGGTTACTGGATTGGGTTTTGTTTGGAATTACAAAATGTTTCCTTAACCGGTAGATTACCTAATAAAACATATATAAATAGATAGGTAGATTCCGGAATATTACACGCTTAAAGGCAGAGTTGATAATTATCCATTACAAAATACAACGCTTATTTGAGTCTACTGTTTTTTACATGCGAGAGTAAACATTCCTCTGACCTCTTGGAGTTAAAGAAGAGAAATTTGTTTTTAAGAGGAAAAACGCTTGCCCATCGTGGGACACAACGCCTAAACGTTTCGAAGAAACAAAACTACTCGGGGCAGCACCCATAAGTCTTTGGAGTAGAATAGTTGGGCTGCAGTTGTTGGGGGGCGATGGGAGAAGGGCGGGGAGAACTGAAGGAGGGGAATTGGGGGCGGGGAGAGGGGGCGCGGGGAAGGGCAAACTGCATGAAGAACCGCGGAAGCTATAATGTGTGCAGACGGCGTGTGATTCACGGATAAGTATCTTGCCGCCGTCTTAATGGCGGCGTTTTCGGTTTTATTTGCTAATTAAAGATTACATCCTCCTGCCCAGTCCCTCTCTTGCCCCAGCCAGCCACACGCACGCGCTCACTCTTCCTTCATTCTCTCCGCCGCGAAAACGCGCCTTCTTTCTTTCGCTTCACTTCGTCCAGGGTCAATTATTTGACGACGAAGGGAGGGAAGTGGGTCATTCCAACGGAATTCGAGAAGGGAAGCAAGAATTTGAATATCCTTCACGGCATCCCATCATACAAAACACCACGATGGTGGGTGCAGTAACCAGCAAGGCCTTCGAAACTCTTCCCCGGAATAGAAACCTTCACCTTCGCATCTGGGGTAAATATTTTCACGGTACTCTACTTCCTGAGAGTACCCTTCGTATCCTGACACAACGTTAAAGGATTTCTCGTATTAAAATTAGAATTTAATTCTTTTCCCTTCTGCTTTGGTCATTATTTGACCTATAATCACCTCTTACGGCGCAGTCCTATGCGCCAAGCTCATGATAGGTCCTTAGCTTAACAAATGTTGAACATAATGAAGAAAAAACATACGCCAGTGTTAGGGGACGAAATAGACTTTTCTTTGATTTTCTCCAACAATTTGAAAGGTTTTTCTTTTCAGTGGAATGGAATGCATGTTAGGCACCAAACATTCTGCGCTCCACAAGTAAATCTGTTTTATAATCTGCGTGCGTTCTTATCTCGTCGTCTTATGTTCACGAAACACCTGATTCAACAGTCTGAATTCACACAGGCAAAAGAAAATATTTTTCAATGTAACGAATAGAGAATTAAATCCACGAGCAATAGTAAACATATATAATGTCATTATTATGCTGAATGTGAAACAAAATATGCATTTAAGAAAGATATTTTTACATTTTTTAGATCTTCGCTTTTGGCAATTGCTTTTTCAATATCCAACACCAAATCATGGCGTTTTTACATCAAGCTCAACTGTAATTAGCTATCAAAATATTAGTATTGGATATAATTCTCCCAATGTTCGGACCAGAGATGATTGAAATCCTCTTTATTTTTTATTGTTTTTCCGTTTGTTGATGGAGGCGACACCAATAATAACCAATGGAATCCAATATGGATGAGTTGAGAGGCCTTCGATTATGAAACGCCACTCTGAAAGATGAAAGACGTAACCACAGAGCCTTTACCTTTTTCGGGATAGGAACTAACACTGATCTCACAACATCTTCCGGCCAGATTCCTTCCTCATATGTACTACGAATCAGTCCATGTAGAGTCTCCTTCCCACATTTTCCTAAACATTTCAATAGTCCCCCCACGGCCCCCACCCCCACGGCCTTGTTCGCTTTCATCTCCTTTCATGCCCTTTCTATTTCATCGTCGAGTACGCCTGGACCTAAGCTATCTTCTTCTACGCCATGTTCCCTTCCTATGTCTAACTTTGTCGGCCTAAGTTCTCTACCATACAGTGTTTCTATGTATTACTTCCATCTCTTTTGGATTTTTTCTGGTTCAACTGTTATCTGTCCCACTGATCTTTAACTGTTAGCACAGATCTTGCCTTCTTACTTCCCGATAATAGCTGAACCTTGCTGTATAGCACATCAATTTCACCCTTCCTCTGTAAACTTTCCATATCCTCGCGTTGCGTTTTCCACCATTCTCCTTTTGCTTTATTTGTTGCCATTCTCAATTTATTGTTTAACTCTTTGTACTTTATTTTGCCTAACTCTGTGCTTACATTCTTCCATCTTCTTCTCTCCTCCATCTTTGCAATCATCTCATCCGTTACCCATGGTTTGCTTATCCTTTTCCCGTTAACGGTTCCCATAGTGTCTTTTGCGGCTTTCGAAATCACTGTCTTGGTACATTCCCATTTTTCTTCGATAGTACTCAGGTCTACCGTCATCCATCATTTTCCCTACAGCCTGCTGATACTCCTTCCTCGTTAATCCATGTAATGCTTCTTATTCCATTTCCTAATCCGCCACCCTTGCCTTACCTTTTTGAAACGGACGACACATTTCATAACAACTAAATTATGGTCAGAGTCCGCCTCCGCTCCTGGGAAACTGTGCGACTTTATCACACTATTCCAAATCTGTACGTAACCATAATATAATCTAACTGATACTTTTCTGAGTCACCTGGTATTTTCCATGTATACATACACCTTTTGTGGTGTCTAAACCATGTGTTGGTGATGACTAACCCCTGTCTCCTTCAGAATTCAATTGCTTTCTCCCCGCGTTCATTCCTCGTGCCAAGCCCATAGTCCCCCACCTCATCACCATCTCTTTCTTCTTCTATCGTCGCATTCCAATGCCCCATCACTATCAAATGCTTCCCTGCAGGAACACACGCAATTATATCCTCTAACTCATCGTACATCCTATCGACTTTTTCCTCCTTGTGGTTGCTCGGTGGCATGTATACCTGAACAATGACCAAGTTCGTCGGCTCTGCTTTGATCTTTACGAGTAAGATTCTATCAGTTGCTTGTTCTATGTCGATTACACTTCTTCCTGCCCCCTTATTTAATTTTCCTATAACCCCTCGTTTGCTCTCGTCCCCGCCGCTGTATATTATTCTGTAATTGTCACTCCAGTAATCTCCGCTATCCTTCCATCTCACCTCGCAGAGACCTAAAACATCTATAATAACTATTTCCATCTCTCGCTTAATATTCACTAATTTGCCGGACCTCAATATTGTCCTGACGTTCCATGTTCCTATTTTAACTACTTTCGTCTTCTTCTGCGTCTTCTGTTCTGCTGCTGTTATTTCTCCCGCGCAAGGGTTCGTGGGATGACGACCGCGGAAGCCTTGCCTCCCCCGCTGCCGGGCACGACAGACGGCCGCTTTGGCCTAGTCCCGTAGTTGCCAGGACTCATATTCTCTATAGTGCCTATCATTACATTCTTGGGAATGATAATTCAGGTGGTTTCCCGTTGCCTTCCTCAATAGTGTTTTTAACGTGACACCATCACTTAATGGCCACTTAACTGGGATCAGACGCCTTTGCAGCCGCCTCACTGAGGAACAGACGCTGCGGGTACTGCCTTTCGTCTGGCTCCCAACCTTCGACCTATCTGGCATGGGTGTCCCTACCAGGAGCAATTATTATTGCTCCAGACAGCATAGCTCTAGGGGCCATCGGAGCGCATAAGCCCTTCCACCACGACAAGGTTGTAGTCCATGGGAGGGCTATGGTAATATATGTATATATATATATATATATATATATATATATATATAAACCATAAACACAGTAATCAACCCGAAGGTCGGTTTAGTAGGTGATGGTAGAGCTCACCCATGTACCAAGCCCGACGGCGTGTAATTATTTCGCGTTATATAGGGGGGCCAGTTCCTTTCCCTGTGCCGGTTATGGTTTCCCAGGAAAATCTGGTACCCGAAAAATCAACTAGCTTGGTTGGAGCTGCAGGTGCCCAAAGTGCCTTACCCGGGAATCGAACCCGGGACCCTCCGGTCAGTAGTCCAACGCTCTACCCGCTAGACCACCGCGACCCGCATATATATATATATATATATATATATATATATATATATATATATATATATATATATATATATATATATATATATATACATGGGCATTCTGATGACGACGGCCGTGCCGTCGAAACGTAAATATCCAATGTAAGTGTCCTTCTTTTATGTTTCTATGTGTGTGGTGTTTGTTGTCTTAGTGTTTGTGTGTTTGTGCGTCGCCGGAGAGCGTCATTTCCAAGATTATACATATATATACATATATATACATATATATACATATATATATATATATGAGAACACATAAAAAAACACTCACACGTTATTTCTTGATAATTTCGACGGAATTGAAGTCCGTCTTCCTCGGAAGATTAGTTAGGACTGACTACGGGAGAACAGGTGGTGGGGCAGGGGTGAAAGAAGGGGTTATGGAGAGGGAAAGGGAGAAGGGAACGGGGTAAGGGAAGATCAGGTGGGTGGGGAGGGGTGGAAGAAGGGGTTGTGGAGAGGGAAAGGGAGAATGGAGGCCCGAGGGGAGCGGATATGGGATTGGAATGAGAGGGAGGATGTGGAAATAATTCCAAGCGACACAGAAAATAAATAATTATTATTCATCCACAGATACTGCAACCTCCACGACCCAGGTGTATACCCACAGAGTCATAATCAGGACCTGACCAGTCAAAAGCCAGGCTAAGAATGGCACAATATATGCGGATGAACAAAATATCCCCGTATCCCGTATGAAACAAATCTACACCTATCCACTTCAACCCTCCACAATTAGTGAACGACATTGAGAACCGAATGTTGATAGGCTTTGCACAGCCATATTAATGCCATTTCCATTGTTTTTAATTTTATACGGTTAACGGATGGGGAAAGGTTTTTTTATTTAACACTTCCATGTTATTTCGAAGAAATCATAAAAAATATATTACATACCTATGGGTGAGTCGCGGTAGTCCTGGGGGTAGAGTGTTGGTCGGATGGTTCGATTCCCGGGCAAGGCACTCTGGGCACCTGCAGCTCCACCCAAGCTATGTGATTTTTCGGGTACCAGATCTTCCTGGGAAACCATAACCGGCACAGGGAAAGGAACTGGCCCCCTTACCCTGATGTGTGAATATTCACACGCCGTCGGGCTTGGTACTGGGTGAACTCTACCATCACCTACCAAACCGACTTTCGGGTTGAATACTGTGTTAATGGTTATATATATATATATATATATATATATATATATATATATATATATATATATATATGTATATATATATATATACACACACACACATACATACATGTATACACAGGAGCATCCGCCCGGCAAGTGGAAAGATCCGGTGCTCAAATCCCGGTCAAGGATATATTTTTACGATCGTGATTCTGCCTGATTCCGCCTTCCCCACCTCTTCTGTGTTCGTCCTTAACATATGTTCCTATCCCATTTCCTTATATCTATTTCCTCGTGAATGAATATATAAATATAAGGAAATATTTTTACATTTCTGATCTGCTCAAATTCGCCTTCCCCACCTTTCCTGTGTTTATCTTTTATGTGTTCTCCTATCACATCGGCGGGTTTTCGTGTTTAGGATAGGAAAACACATTTATGTTTCCTTTCCCCCTTTCCCCCTATCCCCCTTTCCTTATATCTATTTCTATGTGATTGAATATGTATATGTGAACGTAATCGTGGTGCATCTCCACAATAACCCAAAATCGGGCTCAAGTCGATAAAGAGCTTGCATTCCAATCGGTGAAAAAACCAGCAGGAAAAACTTTGTCAATTCCGTAGCTATCCAAACGAAATACAGTGTCTACTTTTGAAAGTTCGTCTTTTTCACGAGCACCTATCAGGATGTCAATATTTAGGTAATATCTTCTGTGAAGATTTTGAGAATCGCACGGAATCTTATATATATCTAAAACGAGAAGTATTGAGAAGTTTGAAATATTGCTTAGGGTTGTTGAACGCATATTTAACTGCCCTTCAACTTCTCTGCGATATTTAATTTTTACCTCGACATTAATATTTCATCGATGTACGGAATGTAATGTCAAGGAACTCAAATATGTGCTTCCTCCATTCCATATTAATAATTAATAACGGGCCCATGAAATGGGAATCAAGGAAGGACGGGCATTGGAGGCGACCGAAATAGAGCTTGTCTCTTTCCCGCACCCCTCATTGCTCGGACGCCATTCCCCTCCGCCGCATCCTCTTCCCTCGCCGCGCCCTTTCGTACACTCATTCTTGCCGCTGGGTGCCGAGAGTGAGCAGCTCTGTCGGGTTTAACGCTGGATTCGGGAGGAGGAAAGGAGATTGGACTGACGAGGTCCATGCACTCGTCCCTCCCTCGGTTGCACTTATCTCGCCGTCCATTCACCACACCAGGTGTGCTGCAATAAAAAAATAACGGTGTGGGTGAGGGTGTCATTCGGGTCGGTCTTATTCCTAGTGTGCGTGAGGGGCGTAGAAACGTCATGGTGAAATGATGCACACCAATTTCTTAAGGAAGTGAACGGTCTTTTGCTAATTTGTTTTTGTAAATGAACGGGTTTATTTTTGCTTGCCTGTTGGGTCTTAAGAAAAGAGAAAATGAAAATGAAAGTAACTTTTATATATTTCGTAAGAGCACCGTCAGCTGAGATCAACCGAAAAAGTTTGAATAAATTAAATGACTCCAATGGTCGTAAACAGACGTTGTTTACGGCAATGGGAGTCATTTCATTTATTCAATATTGATAGCCGTAAGAGCTCAATTCAATCAATATCACTTTCAAAGGTATTTGAACGGAAAGCTTTGAGGGTCTTGCCAACATATCCGATATTACCAGTTGAAACACTCCGCGGGCCGTGAGTTGAGTAGAAGTGTATAACTCCAAAATATTGAGGTTGAGTCTGCCAAAGATGGAGTTCCTAACCTCAAAAGTTGGAGCTTACCGTATTTTGTTTGAAAGGAGACCATCATAATTCAGAATGCCTTTAGTTCCCTGAATGAGTTGGTGAAAGTTATATATAATATCTGCTGTGAATCTTTCCTTCTACGCTTGAAACGTTTCTTCAGCCCAGCATGGGTCTCTTGTAGGTGTCATGTGGTTGATCCAGGAAGCTTGCCGTTAATAATTCCCGATGAAGGCGAACGACTATTTCTATTTGTATTATGTTACGAAAGCAAAAACACAAATCGATGGCTTAAAATTTACTCCAATAAACTTCATTAAAATTCTTCAACTCTTAATTGGCAAGATGGGAGAATTCGGAGAAGGTTCGGTTATGTAGCCTAATTCATTTTGTCATTCAACACTTATCATGTTCGAGTGACAACAAACCTTCATTTTTCGCTGCACATTGATTTTCTTTTATGCTCAAATCTCTTCTTTTATATCCTTATTTATTTGGTCTAAATATTTATCCCTTGGTCTTCCGGTTGAGTCAGCCCTTTTCAATTTACTCCGTATTACATTCCTGATAAATCCGTAGGTATTGTCCATACCAAAAAAAGGAAAGAAATATTTGTACTTTTCCACGGATATTAAATACTTCCACGAAGTGAAGCCTGAAACAGTAGAATATATCCGTAGGTATTGGTTCTTCCGTACTCATATGTAGATTGCATTGGTAAAAGGGGATATAAATATTCATTAATCATTATTTACCAGTCGTATAGACTCGTTGTACCTGGTGAAATTGGGTATAGCCGATTTTATTGTAGTACAGCCAAGCATTACCACACATGGCTGAATCATACTTCCCAACAATTCACGTGCTTACTAATTCCATGGCGTTTCTCTTCGGCGGTCTGTTCATAGCATTTTCGTCGCTTGGATTAGGTGTGCTTCTAGTGGGTGTGGCTCCTATCTGACCCTTTGCTGCTCACTCGGACCCCCACCTCTTGTCTTTTGACCCCAGTGGTTGCATCGATTATCCAGGCCACGCCTGAAGTATGCTACAAACGGTTGGACGATGATCATAAAAATTCGGATTTTAATTTAAGCACGCATGGAATATAGTGAAAACATAGGCATGACCTGTTTGATATTTAATTATGTTTGACGCGGTGTATGTATGCGAAATGGTGTGGGTCGCGGTGGTCTAGTGGGTAGAGCGTTGGGCTACCGACCGGAGGACCCGGGTTCGATTCCTGGGCAAGTCACTGGGCACCTCCACCCAAGCTATGTGATTTTTCAGGTACCAGATCTTCCTGGGAAACCATAACCGGCACAGGAAAAGGAACTGGCCCCCCCCTACCTTGATGTGTGACTTTCACACGCCGTATAGGGCGAACTCTATAGTCTATATACTGGGTGAACTCTACCGTCACCTACCAAACCGACCTTCGGGTTGATTACTGGGTTCATGGTTTTTTTTATATGAAATGGTAGCTTATGCGGTCCGTTTCTGGGCTTACCGTTTTATCATACCTTCTAATGTCGAGTATTAAATGCGAGTGATATGCTGCACGACATAAAATACCTTTGAGGTAGACACGAAGATATCTCTTTATCGGAATCAATCAATGATTGCGAGAATGAGAGTTAAATGATGAATTATTCTTATTTTATCTTGAGAGTCTCCTAACGACGCTAATTGGCTGGACGATATTATGATGGTGAAGGGATGCCTGCTGAACAGATATTTTCCCCAAGGTTTGGAAATAAAACGCATTTCTACTGTAATTGATAATTTCCCTGAAGAAACCCCATAGTATGTAAACCCCCTGATCGAAAAGCATTGTGATGCAGTTCTTTTAGTCGTTTGAAATTTGAGATCTTACTAAGAATGGAAAAACAAATAGCAATTGCCACCGAACTGTCGTCGATAAATTTCGCTCCTTCTGGGTTGTTGTCCTCAACAACAACAAAGGATGAACCTCAAGACTCCCTTCCCCCTTCCGTTATTTTAGTACCCCTTGATGAATTTCTTTTGGCTGAGTAAATTAAGTGGTGGTACCTTAACTGTTGAAGTACCTTTATAACCCTAAATAATATACTTAAAACAGGACGCTGACGTATATTTTTACCCTCTCAGTGAACTTAGGTTATGCCTAAACTTCTACTGCCACCGTCACAATTTTAAATGACCATTGTGTCACAAAGTGAAAAGGATGTGATATCGTTGCAATTGATAGCATACTATTTTGAGTTATGATTGTAGTTTACTGTGCACCGGCGAACAGCGAGACTAAAGCTTGAAATAGGAGCTACGAATAAAATTGAAAGTTGTTTTGAATGAGTCTGACGGAAATGGGAGAATCATAATTCAAAGAAGCTTGAAGGGATGGGTCGATGTTGAATGGGTGCTTCTGAATAAAACCGCAGGTGGAATTAGGGACCTCTAAATGTATTAGATTTAGTTAATTAATCAAATTCATTGACGTAAAAAATGAGGAAATCGAAAGAGGATACTTGATTTTTATGCATGACGAGGGACGTCATTTGTGAATGGCCCGAGAGTAATTAAAAATGCTGAATTTTTGGAAAGGACTCGTCATTCGGAAATTTCGAAAGAAAATCTGGAGAGAGAAAGTTTAAGGAATATTATTAATGCGCAAAAGCAATCAGAGGTAAAATTGAAAGAGTTTCTCGGTAAACATTGAACGATTCAACGTGAGTCCCTTGAGGATAACGTGAACCCGAGTCAGGCGGGATGGAGAAAATATGCAAAAGAGTGAGGCTTGAGTGACATCTGGGAGATTATGAAGGATTCGATTGCGTTGAAAGGGAATGCGGTAAAGGTTTGAGCAACAGAGAGACATGTAAACGACTGCCGTATTCGAGGAATGAAAGTTCCCCCGAGTGAGAAGGCACGGAGATGATATGCGGTTAGCGGCTAGGAAGCTCGGAAAATGTCGTGCGTTGCTCACGAGGAAAAAAGGCTGAATGCAACAATGTCATGGGAGAAAGTAATGGAAGGACACGAATTGCAAAAGTAGAAATGATGCAGAATGATTTTGATTAAAACAAGTCCCTGCTATGGAAAAAGGTGATAAGGGAAAAACGAGGAGAGAGCAAAGAAATGAATGTGATGCAGGTTAACGGAGGGTAATTTTAGCTGAGAGTGAAGCTAGAGACTGTTGGATGCATATTGATCACTTGTGCAATAATGATGTGGTGAAAAATGTGAGCGAAATGCGTTAGGAGGTCACAATGAACACAGGGAAGTTAGTATATGGGAAAATGAGGTGATAACGCAGTTGAGAATTTCTATAAACTGAAATTTATGGATGAGTGTAGACGATATATTTATGAAGTAGGGGAGTTCAAGTATAATTAGCTAATGTTGATGTCTGGGAGCGTAACTGATTACTCTTCTGCGTGAATTCAATAACTTTCATTTGCAAGCTTGCATTGTAACAGACAATTGGAACTGTACGAGAATCGAATTTTTCTGCATAGGGAAGGGTATTAAGGGAATGTGAAAATTATTGAGCCATCACTCCTTTGAACACACGGGGGAAGTGTAAGGTGAGAGAAAGATTAGAGGAGGTGGCATTGGGTAATCTGGGGAACGCAATTCGATTTTATGCCTTGAAGAAGATGCACAGATCGTCCGTTTTCACTTCAGCGAGAGCCGGAGAAAGTCGTGGACGCGCGAAAGTTCATTGTGTGTTTATTGATTTGGGGAAATAATGAGGATTGGACAAACAGAGCGAGGGAGAGTATGAAGTGCATGAGCGAATATTGAGTTCTATAAAAGGGATGTTTGAAAATATCGAGGCACATTTCATTGACTGCAATCTTAAGTGATTCGATTTGAAATAATGCATGTTGTGGAAAACGAATGAGTGATGCCACCGTGGCTACTGGAAATGTTTATGGGTAAATGGCAGGAGAAGAAAAGCACGAGAAAAAAATAAGTTGTGATCGAATGATAATCGGGGTTATTGGAGTAAATAGATGAATTCCTGTGGCCGAAAATGTAGCAGTTAGTAAAATTGTGTTGCTCCCCACCCACCACACACACACATTGTATGAAAACTGGAACTTTGGCATGCCAGGACCGATATAAATGCCGACTAAACCAAGGGTTGGCATATGGAGGGCGTGAGGAATGTTTGTGGTGGGAATGTGAGTGGGATATGGGGAGGAATGAGTGGGCCATTCATCGGCAATGTAGAGGTGTTGAGATTGAACCAGCGTTAGAATTGTGTTGCGTTTGTTTGGCGATGTGGTGAAGAATGGATCGGAAGCGAATCATCAAGCGGAGATGGATACACGAGAGAAGAGTAAATGTTCGGAGAAGAAATCTCTTCATGGACTATCAAATGTTCCTTCAATGACATAAATTAGGGTGACTTCGGAAATGGTTTCTCCAATCAAGCATGCGCCCATGTCCTCGCGCTCTTTCTCCGTTGTTTTTTGAAACTCTCCGATGCGCTCTAACCTCGATTAGACTCCAGATTAAGCTCCTCGCGACGTGAGAGAGCTCGAGTAATTGATGGAGTGGGATTGGAGTAGTACCGTGTGGATCAAATGTGTGTTCCGCACAGAACCCCGGAGAAACAAGCTTTGTATGCCTTTCCTACCAACCAGCGCGGGAGTGCTTCATTTATGTTTCCATTAATGGCGCGAGATTACTTCGATCCACTGAAGTGAGCCGGAGAGCAAGTAATCCCTTTTAAGTTTAATTTTCTGCTTTATCAAAAAATATCTATTAAGCCTGCTAATCCAAGTCCCGTGTGATCGAATTAAGTAAGTTTCATGTGAGTTCGAACGAACGTGCCAATTGCTTAAGGCTAAGGTCACTAAAAGACAATCTAATTTTTACAGGAATCTATGCATTTATTTATATAAGAACCCTTATGGGATGGAAGAGAGGATTCATTGGACATTAGAGGAAGGGCTCCCCTAAACATAGGAAAATTCGGTGGAGGCGAAGTGAGGGCTAAGGAAAGGTAGAAGGGTTAATAAAAACTGAATAATATTACCTGAAAATATCGCCCTCCAATTCCCCTTGTCTCTCTCTCGTCTTCCTCCCTTCCCCCCTCCCCGGTCCGGACGGTGACTCATCCTCACTGACAAGGGCGTGGTGCCCCCGGAGCACACCTGTGGCGCCTCCACCGGCAACAGGTGTCCCCTCCGGCGGCGATGGCCGAGAGGGGGCGACAGAGACAGTGGCGTTGCGGCAGGGGGGGCGCTCGGTGCACGGCACACGCACCTCTTCGCGGAAGTCGTTTCAAATAGTTTTCGCTGCGGTCGTGTGCGCACGTGTAGGGGTAATGATTATACTGTCGTTGGTCTTCATATAATGCAAGGACTAGCGTTCGTGGAAAACGCAGTGGTCTATTAATATCCATTAAAGATTTAGAAGCTATATTAAAGGCGTTGGTGGAAAAAGGGAAAATATCAACCGAATTGCAATTTTAACTTAAAATCAAGTGAGATCATTCTGAAGAACAGTTGAGAAATTCGTTTCGATATTTCTTTCGGAGGAGCATACTGTATTTTGTCTTACTTTTCGATCTTGTAGCGCAGGTGTATTTTAAACGGAAAAGGTATGTGATGGTGGTTATTGTGGGTCGCGGTAGTCCATGGGGTAGAGCGTTCGATTCCCGGGTAAGCCGGGCACCTGCAGCTCCATCCAAGCTAAGTGATTTTTCGGGTACCAGATCTTCCTGGGAAACCATAACCGGCACAGGGAAAGCAACTCGCCCCCCTACCCTGATGTGTGAATATTCACACGCCATCGGGCTTAGTACATGGGTGAGCTCTACCATCACCTACTAAACCGACCTTCGGGTTGATTACTGTGTTTATGGTTTTATGTATATATCGCCAAATGGAAAACTGCTAGAATGTTACCACTTATCAATATGTAATATTTGTTTACGGCAAAAATGTTTTACTAATTTCCTCGTAATGAATATGGAAATGCAAGTATGCCTTATCTCAATTGTGATCTCGTCGGGGTCTTCGGCAGCGTTGCTCTGCTTGTTTATGAGGAGAGCATTTATTTAAATCAATAAATGAACTTGCTCATTTAGTTTCCTTGCCTAAAGCGGCCGAGCTTCATTTCGCTTTCATCAAAATTATCCTTCACTCATTCAGCGTGAGGGCTTGTTAGCTCATCGGAAAATCGAATCCCAGGCCTCATCTACGGAAATAACTTCTCCGCGGGTTATTAGAGGTATTAGTTCCTGTAGAGCCCCAACCGCCGGAGGAAGGCAGCCATCCTCCCGAACGAGCGAGGGGACTTTTTAAAAATACCACTATATCGGCCAAAGTCGCTTAAACGTTCTGCTCTCAACGAATGAACTTCATTTGCGTTATCATTTTCATTCCACTATTGATACTTTTTAAAGTTACAGCTGTCGTAATGGGCAATTATTCGAACACTTCTTTGATCGCATGCCTTCCTTCACGGAAGTTCCACAAGATGGAGCATGACGCGCCCGTCCCGTCTCCAGAGGGAATCTCACGTGCAACACGGCCGCCAGAAAAAACTCATTACCAATACCATTGCCAATATCGATTAACTAATTCGTTAAATCATCCATCTAATCAGGTGTGAGAAAGCGAGAAAAGGTCAGAATCTTCTACCAAACTTCAAACAAATATATATTTAATTAGTAAGACAACACGAGTTAGGGTTTCTGTGGGATCTTTAGGCGTAATCACGTTTACTTATTACTGGGCATAGTGATAAAACACCATGCTCCCTACCAAATGTCGATAGTTTGATTCAGTGAGAAGGATACGACCTTTCGAACCTCTTCTACTGTTCTTAGATTTGCTTAGTATTTATTTAAAAAAAATTTAATCTACATTTTTCATTTCGTAATTATATATTTTCATTCATCACAAGTCTTGACTTCACCTTCGACGAAAGTTGTGTGAGTGAGCGATTGCTCTGAATTCTGATCATATTCAAATTCTTTCTGTCCCCACTTAAAGGATGCACGGGTGTGTCCTTTTTCTCAAAGGAACCTCAAAAGAATATACACAACTAATCAGTTGTGACGAACCTGCTTTTAGCGTGCGTGATTGAAAATTTTAGCACCCGGAGATCTGCCTTTGGATGATGTCGCAAAATCAATTCGCAATTTTCGCAAATGCGTACAGACACATCCTCCATCCAGGTGGTGACGATGGCGGCGGCGTGGGGGGGGAGGGGCGAGGCTGGGGGACGGGCCCGCCGTCGAGAGTCGTTGGTTTTTCATTAATAACTTCTGATCATCGAGGTGTCTCACGATTTAACTAGCAACTATATGTTCCATAACCTTCCACGAAATGGATGTGAGGGAAATAGGTCTGTAATTGCTCGGTTCCTCCTTGTCTCCGTTTTTAGATATTGATGTTACGTTAGCCGTTTTCTAATCTCTGAGAACCTTGTGATCTACCAGTGACTTCTTAAATATAATTTCTAAATACGGCGCAATTTTCGACGCTAGATCCTTAAATATACGAGCGGGTATTTCATCGGGCCCGGAGGATTTATTAGGTTTAATATTTTTCAACAAACATTCTATTCCATAATATGAGATTTCAATTTTTGGGCGTCGGTTGACCGGCACGATTTGGTAAGCTATCAGTGGTATTCTGTGAGAAAAAATCTACGCAGCCATATATTGATGAAGGCGCTTTGAAAGAAGGAATTTTGTAAGTTAGCCTTTTCCAAACTGCTGGTTACTCTTTTACCTTATCATTTTATAGTGAATTAACAGTTGATTTATTTCCCTGAGCATATCTGACGTACGACCAAAATGCTTTCGGATTCTTTTTCAAATTTTCTGCTAACCTTTTCCTTTTGAATTCACTTAACGCTTCCCGAAATTCATTCTTGGCAGTCGCCATATATATCTTATAATCATAAGTGACCTCATTATTTTTGTCGCTAGAGAATTCATCAGTGGTATTTTTCATCTCTGCTTGACATAGCCTTTGACGTCATCAAGCCTTTCTAACATCCGCGTCGTACCATCTAGGTTCCGTGCGATCTTTTATAAATATACTGGGAATGAACTTGTTGACTGCTGAGCTCGTAAACTCAAGAAAGTGATTCCACGTTTCCTCAATATTTCGGTGATTACTATCTTTCTTAAAATTTGTAAATTGATTCTGTAGCACGCACTTTAGGCCTTTGTAGTTCCCTTCTTTAAACAAGTAAATTTTCTTGTTAGGTTTCTTATTTCGAACCCTAATTAGCGAAAATTTAGTATTTATTGCCTTGTGGCCACTAATTCCTTTTACAGTTTCTATATTGAAGACTTTTTCGGGAATATTCGTAGCTAAAAAATCAAGAATATTATCGGCCCTAATTTGTGAAGTGACAAGTTGATGCAATGAGTTCAACGTAAATGAATTCAATAGCGATTCGCAGATATCTTTGTATTTACCGCCCGTTTTAAAACTACGATACGTACATGTGCTCCAGTCAATAGATGAGGCTTTGAAATCTCCACCGATTATAACGTCGCGATCATTGTGTTGGGATAAGAAACCTTTGATTTGCTGATCTAATTCTAGTTTTGGTCTTTGTCGACTGACGGTCCGTAAAACACACATGCATAAATTCTTTTGGATCGAGGACTTTTAATTGAGCAACAAACGTTTTCCAAACCATTGCCCGGAATTACCTCAGCCCTGCTGACGCAAGAACTTTTTATTTCAATAAAGACACCGCCCCCGATTCTATTTGTTCTGTAATTTCTGTAAACGGAAAAGTATTTTGGGAAAATTTCACCGTCGGAAATATCAGTGTATAACCAGATTTCGCTACCAACAGTTATATCCACGTCTGTGCTTGGTGATGATAATCTGCGACTGTGCTCTTTAAACTTCGGCAGTTTACAAACAATACAGATATTGTTTCCTTCA
This sequence comes from Hetaerina titia, assembly GCA_037158775.1. NCBI lineage: Eukaryota > Metazoa > Arthropoda > Insecta > Odonata > Calopterygidae > Hetaerina > Hetaerina titia. The sequence continues at coordinate 554,871 of CM073768.1, read as the reverse complement.
CAGTAAAGTTTTTGAATTTTTGACGAGGATCATTTCTTATTAATATTGAATCCCTTATAAAATATTCCGTCCGATGATATCTGATTCGTGATAGATAAACTATAGCTAGCACTGAACCTCAATTCATTTACTAAAGCTAAATAATTTGGCAAAGAAGACTTTCGAGCCCCACTATTTGAGCTACACTTTAATCCAAAAAAGCCCTGCAGTGCCCAATATCCTACCCGCTACACACCTGGCGGCCCCAGACGTGTAGTGAACACCAGAACGGTTCACAGCGCTCCTACACGATTGGATCGCCAGCTGAAGGTCGACGAAGGACCGTCGGCCGATATAATCTAGAATTTCTTGTGGTTTTCGCGAATCAAATGAATGCCACTTTCCTATCTAACAGGTCACGGTGGGAAAATAGAGGAGAGACAAGCACCGACGATCCTCTAGAAAAGTTCTTTTAACAGCGAGCTAGTAATTCCCTGAAATATTGAGCTCTCCGAGGTGACCGCGGGAGTTTAAAGTCCGGCGGGTGAGTATGTAATCAGTTCCTCATGGCCAGTCAGTGTGCCAAGCATTTCCTCTGTCCGTGTCCCAGCTCCGCCGTCACTGCCCTATCCCATTGGCCTGTCAATAGACCTCTCCCGCCATTCCAGTGCCTTGGGTCGCGTCGAAAGAGGAGCGAGGGAGGAATGGGGATGTGTGCGTGGGGGCCGTTCGCCTCGGCGGCTGTCCACCCCGCGTGTCTGTGGTGGGGCCTTAGCCTCCCTCATGCGCCACCGTCTCGCGAATTTGAAATTCGATTTCAGCATCTTTCTTCCCTTCCCCCAACCCATCTCTTTTTCATTCCCCCCTCTCTCTTCCTTTTTGGGCATTTTCGTACTTCTTACAAAATACTTAATGTGCTCGGTTTTATCACTCTGATCCCCCGTCCGTAAGAAGCGGTTCACAGGAAGCGGAAGAGGTGGTATTAAAGCAAAAGCAGGAGATGGTGCGATGAAATCTTCTCCATAGGGTAAACGTCAGCTAATTTAGTTTTGAAAGTTTTAGAATCTTTCGGTTACGTCAATGATTTGTCAAGATAATGATCAGCATAATACCCCTTGATTATATCGGCGTCCTAAGCGTGGCTCAGAACAACGGTACTGTTTCTGGTCCAAAGTCCCGATCTTCATGTGAAATTCGTAAAACCATTCTGATAATGAATTTCAGACATTCCTCTTTAGAGTTTTTTTTCATTTATACTATATAGACGTGTGGTGCTGGATGAATAGGTATCGAAAAATAAATTAGCATCTTGATACTACATTTTACAGTTTTACCATGATTGTATTTTTGATCCATGGAAGTGTGCTAATTCGTTTATCTGTGATTTTAAGCGCATGGTTAATTGCATATGTATTTATCTACATTCGGTCGTACACATTCATTCTCGAAGCTACTGTACTAATTACAGTTTCTTTTAATTTAAAATTCATTTCGGTCCGTACAAAAATTTCGGCCAATTTCCCCCTATTTCAAACCACTCTTGTTCTTCTCCTTCATGAAATTCAAGCCCCTTCTCTCCTTTTGAAGGGAGAAACTCGCTTAGTAAAAATCTTGGCGTGAAAGGGAACGTTCTCCTAAGGCAGTCAGTCTCCTTCACTCCCCCTCCCGTCCGTCGCCATCACCCTCTCCTTCCCTTCAATCCAACCATTGCCGTGACCTTCTTGGGGGGGCCCTTTCTCTCCTACCTCCCTTCCCTCGCCAAAGAAAACAAATCTCCAAAACTCACTCCATCGTACTCTTCCCCGTCGTGATACTTGCGGATGGCATTGTCGCCGGCAGTTGGCTCGGTTTGCAGGAAGTCGTATGGCCTGGCTTTGCTAACGCTCTCGACATGGACACTTCCCAGCGCCGTTTCCTCTTATTCACGTCGTCGATCACATTTAATGACACGGTAAACGCGCTCAATTTTACGTGTGAATGCTATTAGAATGCACATAACAAACGAACTAGCGGTGACATAAAAGTGAATCTTATTAGTTCACCGCCCAAGCAGTTTCTTCTTACACAAGTGTGCTGGAATTCGATTTTGTCGTGAAAATGAGGATTTCGCTCCGGGTTTGGCGCTCTCGGGAGCGCCAAACCCGGAGCGAAATCCTCTTTCTCTGTGGCATCTCCTTGAGAGTCGGGGACTCAATCCTTTACGATTCCATTCTTCACGTGTGCGTTCACGGTGATTGTCAGCCGCGGTGAAACAAATTGAAGGGAATTTCAATCTCAACCACGTCACAACCTGACGGGGACCTCTTCCTGAGGGATCGAGGCGGAAGCGAAAGGCGCCACTTCACCGGCACGGATTTTTGGCTGCGGTATGGAAGGTACGGTTTGAACAGTGGCCTCACTCTAGTATTTCTAGGTGAAAATTGCGGAGATTGGCGCAAACCGCCAGGTTGTGTTCAGGATCAGTTCGGAGGAGGACGAGGACAAGCGTTGCCCCTCGATGTTTAAGGGACTCCGCCGTTTATGGTATCGTGCTATTCATCGCTCGCGAAAAATGTTTCGTATTCTTAAGAAAACTGACCCTGTCCTCTTTCCGTCAAATTTGTTTTTGTGCCTAATTTTGGAGAGATCACCAAAGCTGAACCGTTTATGGCAATACCAGTTCAGTACGCGCATGAGAATATTTTGAGCTTTGTTACAAAATTCAAAGCGCTAGAAATTTCACTTTATTTCTTTTTCTTGTACTTAATTAAGATATTGTGAGCAGTTTACAATGGCGGATTTTGGTTATTTTTCCCATGTTTATCACAAATTTTATACGTATTGCGAAAACATGTCATTCTTTTTTATGCGGCTGCCATCCATTTTGCCTTGTTTGTGAAGTATAAAAAAATGTAAAATCGAAGCATGGATATTTAGGGAATCCCTTAGAGTAACTATTCTCAATTACGGTAATCATATTTAAAGGTGGCACTTTAGGAATAAGCATTTAAATGTCTCCATGTTTACTTACTTCAGGTCTGAAAATTATCGTGGAATGGGAGTGAAAGGACGAAATAAAAAATCTACGCCTCGGAATTTTGGCGAATCATAAAAATGAAAAATTTTATCAAATGGAAGAGTTACGTTACGAAAGGCCAAGTTGAATCGAAGGGTTGACATCCGACTGAAGGTCTTCCGCCGCTGCATAGCGTGTGACTGGGTTCAGACATCCCCGGCGCATTCGACTGAGAAAGCTTGATATTTCAGCTGAAGGTCGTAAATTCTGTGTACTGTGCCGGACATTTGGGATTGGAGAATTTCAGCAAATCGCGTGTTAAGACCGTGTCGACATATTCCACCAATCCCTGGTTAGCCCCACCGTCGTGCATGCCGAGGAGTGCTCATTCCCCCTTCCCCATACATCCCCACTCCAAGTCTTCGCCAACAGAAAATATCACTGTGCACTGCGCGTCAGGGTTTAAGTCAGGAGATGTTTCGCAAGTCCTCAGTTCGCCACCCACAGTTTTGACAGTTTCAGATGGTAGTGCGAAAGAGGCTCTCATCAGTAGCGGTTTCGTCGGCTGTGGTCTCCCCGCGCGGACCGAGAGGGCTCGGGGTGACCGGAGGCCTCCGGCGGCGGCCACCCCGGCCCGTCGCCCCCTCCCGTCCCGTCCCGCCCCCCGCACCTCCCGCGCACAATCGCCCACCCTTTCGGGTGCCTCCTCACGTGATCCTCGACTGTGGCTCGCTGCTTCGCGGGCAGCCAGGCCCGACGTAGTGCAGAGCCTCGAATTCCGTCCGTCTACCAGTCACACCAAATCTCAATGCGCTCGGGCCCATGGAGCGAAGGACAAGCGTGTGCGTATATGCCAGTATTTTTGGAATCCTCGGGCATCGAAGTTTATGCCAACATTAAGGGGTGAGGTTAGCGTCCAAAATGAAAGTTACAAATGAAAACACAGGCAATATAAATTCAAGAGGTTTGGGGGCTGAGATGATCAATTACTAATAAGTCCAGCCCAGCTCCCCGGTGTCATTCGTTCCTGCATGTTGAAAGTCCATTTTCCATCGATATCTGTTTTTCGGGTTTCTACGTAATAGATAATTTTCCCCTCCAGATGTTTAGCCTGCAAAACTCATTAATGTTTAATCTAATAATTATCTGCGTCTGAGATTTAACATTAATGTAAAAGATTGCCATAACACAGCAGTAGAGAAGCAACTCTAAATTAATTACTAGATTTTTCTCCTTTAGCGGCAACAAGAAACTGTCTTGATGGTCACTTCCGTTATGTTTTTAGCTATTGTAACTACGTGCCATCCGCTCGAGTAAATGGATATTGAATATGAAATCATTCAAGAAACTGCGGGAGAAGCTGCAAAAGTAACTTTTAACGGAGTCATCCGCTAACATGCATTTCAATGCAACAATTTCAGAGGCGAATGATTTTTACACTCTAACTCCATCAGAACTGCCTTTCATTTAGGGAAATGGTCTATGTATCTGAAATTTTTACACACCGACATGAAGTCCTGGATAGCTTTGTTGAGGTAACAAAGAGAATGAAATTACGCGTCATTTCGTCCAAAGTGAAATTAGTAATTTTTAGAAAGGAGGGCTAAAGGAGGGATGGAGGGTAAAAGGCCTAAGAATTGAACCAGGGGACTCTTTAGTGAATCTTGTTAGAAGGCTTACTGAAGGCGATGAGATAGATCAAGAGAGTAGTGAAATGGCGTGCGAACTCCTGCAGAAAGGTTGTTACTAGTGTTAGAGTTACTCGTGTCAGTGAAAATTAAATGTCGATCAAATGTAGTTATTATAGAGTTCCTTAGCTCTATAGTTTGTGGTATAAATCGGACGTCCCGGTTGAGCAATCATTAAAAAACGTCGATTAAACCCCAGTGCCCAAGGGTTAGTTGGTCTGTGGGTCAAGAATGGAATACGAAAGAAAACATGATTCACGCGAAAACTAAATCAATTTGGCGTATTCGGCAGTGTTTCTCTTCGAACACAAATTCGTGAGGATCGCTGGTGACATTGGTCCCAACTGTCGTTGCCTGCGCGACGAGATGCAATTCCCTCTGTTCGTACGAGGACCGCTCCCTCGTCTCCCATTGCCCTCACCTCTCGCTATCTCAACCCCCCCCCCGCACACCATCCCCGGTCCCTTTTTCTCCCTCCCTCTCAACATCCGGTGATGCTTTTTTCTCTCCCTCCTCAGTTTGCACCGTAGCCCACTTTTTCACTCCCAAACTTCCCCTCCTATAACACCCCATGCGCTCTGAGTTCTTCGTTTGTTTGTGTGGAGAAGGGAAGTGGATGAACCAATGTTGATAACCGCCTGATGGAATGGGAACAAAGCTGTTTTCTCACGGTACAGATTTCATACTTGCTACGGCGAGTATTTTCGGGGCTCTCCCACTGCCCCGCCCCAGAGAAGTCTTTCCCACCCATCACTTTAACTCTCAGTCTCGTCGCCACCTCCAACGCCTAGTGGTTTATTGGAACCGTTAATTCGTTGGTGGTGGCTGTTCGCGTGGGGCCGCATCCCCGGACCATCGACCCTCGTCTCCCGCCCTCCTCCACTCCCGTCCTCAGCACCATCCCCTTGCACATCCGCCGGTGCAATCGCACGGACGCCATAGTGTTTTCTGGGACGTCATCGGGACTGTTTCTTCGAAGTAAGCGCACAAATGCCGTGGGATGGAAAATAAAATGGTGCCGGACGAATTATTTTTTTCAATTTCGGCGTATAATTCCCAAGGCCATTTTAGCTGAATGATCGCAGAAAGATTCGGAAATTCCATTGTCTGATTGATCAGGGGAATTCAATGTTAGTCATAGAGAACTTGGAAACTCAGTAATGCTATTCATTTAGCTGGTGCTTCATCCAATTTAAGGGAAAGATTCAATAGAGTTAGATGCATGACTCTCCATTCCCGCGATGTCACCGCCTAGGTTGTTTTTTGGACAAAGATCTGAACGCCGCGGAAATCTACGATCTAATAGAGTTATATACGAGTACATACGAGTATTCACCAGAATAGATATTCTAATGATTAGTTGTAGGCTGCAGACGGTCCCTGAAAAATGCACGACGTCTTGTCCGTTAGAAGTACTCTCGCACGACATAAACTTTTTACCTTTCATCATTTCCTTCTTCAGTTCCTCGTACTTTCCGACCTCTGCTCTCTGCTGGGTCAAAGAATATTATTATTAGGTAATCTACCGGTTAAGGTAGGTTTTTTTTTGGATGGACAGAACTATTAAATAAACATTTTGTGACTCCCCACCTAGCAAACTAATCTATATCAGGTCCCTCTTCATCTCTGTGTACTTCTTTCCTCCCTTCATCCCGTCCAACATCCCTATCCTGTACCTTCCCTTTCCTCATTTGCCTAACATTCTCCCCTCTATTACCTTGTTCAACATCCCACTGCCGCTCAATTCGCCTTTCATCCATTTTTCCTGCCTCCATAGGATTTCTCTCAACAAACCCCTCTCCTCACCCACCATCTCCAGTACTTCCTCATTCGTTTTCCTTTCGGTCCATTTCACCTTCTCCATTCTTCTCCACACCCACATTTCAAAAGCCTCAAATCTACGTCTATCCTCCTGCTTCAGTGACCACGTTTCCGCGCCGTAGCTACGCTCCATATCAGAGTTTTTACGAGTCTTGTCTTAACATCCCTACTCAACGTCCCCGTCGTCAACTCCCTCCTCCTTGAGAAAGCCTTCTTGCCTAGCGCAATTCTTCTCCTTACGTCATGGTCAAAGAATAATAAATCCATAAATCCTTCCTTCATGCCCTCCCAAATGCCTATCCTTTTTTTCGTCTTTCCCGCTTTTCTGGCACCCTCCTTTACACGTACCATAGCCTTCTCAATCCTCCCTACGTCTCTGTACCTTCTGCCTTTAAAATTTTCGGCATTTTTCGTATTTATCCCAATTGCTTCTTCCCTTACACTATCGCAATGGAAGATTTCTTCGTTTGTCTTCCTCTCTGTCCACCTTGCTTTCTGCCTCCTCCTCCTCCTCCACAATCAAACCATAAAGCCTCCAATCTACATTTACTAGATCCAAATTACTCTTTTTCTCTTTGCTCTCAATTAATCTTTTTTTATGGTGGGTCGCGGTAGTCCAGGGAGTAGAGCGTTGGATCACAGACCGGAGGGTCCGGGTTCGATGCCCGGACAAGCTTCTCTGGACACCTGCAGCTCCACCCAAGCTATGTGATTTTCCGGGCACAGGGAAAGGAACCGGTGAATAGGCCTGATGTGTGAATATTCACACGCCGTCTCCGTCTCCTGAACTCTACCGTCACCTACCAAATCGACCTACGGGTTGAATTCTATGTTTATGGTTTTTTTTTAATAATTTTTATGATCTTCCATTCTTTTCTATTGTAATTATCTCTCCGACCGTTTTCCTTCCTGTTATTTGTCAACGTAAGTCATCATATGGCTCAGTGGGGAATGAGGGCGTCGGCAAAGAAAATCTACGACGGAGCAGCTTTACTGTGAATAATCCTCGTTAGAGCACTTCTAAAATATCTCGCCGAGAGCACTTTCTAATAATTTGAGCCGACTGAGGGGAATGGATGGGAGGATCGTGTCTATGATAGTGGAAGAGAAAGGAGCGCCAAATTTATTCGGCCCCCAGGCAAATACGGACGTAGGGTTTAATGTGCTTGACCTTGGTAAAAAAATTGCCTGGTCACACTGCGGGATCATAGGCGCCGATTGGAGAGCCTGGATCTCTTTTTAATTATCATTACGTTACATTTTACGATTCTGTATTTTTAATAAATAGTTCATCGAAAGTCATTTTCATATATTTATAGTTACCTGTTTACCAAAACAGTAGGTTTTTGTTTCTACTGGTGAGGGCGCTTGGCTTAAATTAAAGCTTTATCATGTTGGTGATTGACCTGATGAAGTATATCGCATGAATTGTTGAAACCGCAATTGTTTAGTTTGCATTAATGTTCATGATTTTTTTAAGAGAGAATACAATTGTGACGCTCCTTTTGCCGAAAAATGATAGAATTTTAGTTCACGTAAGGATATTTTATTGTGGACTGAATGAAACAAACCCATATGTAAAGTCGTAAAGAACTCAATTTTGTGGTATATTACCGAGAGAAAAAAGTAAATTCTCTTTAGTCAACGGCTGGTTTTTCCTTTATTACTTGGTATGTAATTGATAACGGCGTGATTTGTAGAGCGAGGCTGCATTTTCTGTTAATTATCTTGCTAATCCAGATTTTAAATTAAACTGCACTTGCTCGGTTTGGGAACTGTGAGAGGTTCATTTCCATTTTCCTTTACTCGCTTCTCGTAATTCGTCCCAGGCCTTCACCTACAGTTCCTCCCTTGAATGGCTATTACTACTAATCATTGTGGTACGTAACCCGACAAACTATTGTGTCTCCGGATAATTAGTTTTCATCTTGTTTTTGTCATTCACTAGTTCAAGTACTTTATTCAATAGATTCGATTCGATCTGTCCAATATTCTGTAGCATCGAATTTCGATTGCTTCCAATCGTCTTTTATACATTTCCCTCGTCGTCAAAAGTAGACAATCTTTGATTTCATTTTGTTTTTTTTGAATTAGGTGTTTGCTTTCTTCTTTCGAATTGATTGCCTTTGCTGTTTCTGGACATCACAGAGAAACAACTTTGAAGAGATTTTGTTCTGTGATTTTGCTTTGGTGCTCCCGCTCAACATGCCACGAAAACATTCGCAAGATTGTGTGTCATCATGGTCTTGGGGGATAATGCTTTCGGTTTTGGGAGCATGGGCATTTGAGTCGAGACGAGTCCGAATCGAATGATATTCTTGTTAATACTCTCATTCGAGTCATTGGCTGCCGGAACTCCCTCGTGTTTCCAAATTTGTGACGTGATTACGGAAGGAGTTTCTGCTGTACGGCAGCGTTCGAAAAGGACAGTTGCCCCATTGTCGCTCTCACTCTCCAGGGCGAGATAAGAAAGGTTTCTGGAGTTAGGGATAATATTTCATTCAAGAAAATAGTCCAGAACTGCTTTAACGTAGATGTTTTTAGTGTTGGGGACGAGAAGAGTGGCGTGAACACAGCTTTTCTCAAAGTGAGAAGCGAGCGTACCTTGTGATGCGAACTCGCTTCGGCGCACGGCGGAGGGCAGTCCTTTTCTAAACACATTGAGGTGTAGTGTGAGCAACCGTCAGGGCCTCGTGGGCCACGAGGAAAATGAAACTTTCAAAACATATTGTTTGAAAATATTTCATTAAAAATCAAAATTAGACGTTAATGTTATTGTTACTTTCGATTTCACTCAATGGAATTTGTTGGATCGCTTAGAGAGGGAGGGGAGTTCGGAGAATAAATCACGTCACATTCACCTCCTTGAGGTCTTGCAAATTCAATCTTACAAAATTATGACAATCAAGCTCCATAAAATACAGCGCGATCATCGGACGTTCCCCGATATCATGGAAACAAGCCGTCGTAAAATCTTTCAGTCTTGATGTTGTTCATATTCCATTTTACGTTGCCTCATACATCCGGATTAAAAAGTATTTTTTAAGTAAACACTCTTGAATTTGTACGTGTCCATATTTATCCCACTTTTTTCATTTTCATTCTGAAAATAAAACAATTCATCCTTCAGGTTCGTTGCAAGCTTAGGTTTTATTGAAATCCTACAGCGCCCTTCCTAATAACCATCCTGTTTTGAAAGTAAAATGGTCGAAGAAGTTGCTCACTTTAAAAAAAGATACATGATTGGGTTAGAACAAAATAAATTACGGTCGATTTTGAATCATGTTATTTTGCAAGCGTTTCAGAAGATTCCTTGATGGTATTATAATGTTGGAGTACTTGTAATGCATATTAAAGAATTAGAGGGGGGTAAAAATAATATTTTAAAACCTAGGAATACGTGGAAATTTATTCAAACACTTACTTGGTAAATCTCGGAAATCTGGAAGGTGCATCCCCCAAATATTCCCAATCAATGATGATCGCAAAATTCCAGTAGGGTTAACTAATTGGCGAAATAAGAAATTGTTCCATATATGTAGTAACGTTTTTGAGGTAACTAATATACTGGTGTCTTGCAGTGGTCGTACTTATTCTAAGAACTTGCGACACTTTTAAGTATTTGAGAGCTACATCTTTTGATGTGGGGATCGGGATGGTGCGGTGGCTAATGTGCAGGCTTACCCATGAATGCCGGGGTTCAAATTCCGGAGACAGCAAATATTTTCCATTAGCATCCCGACCCCTACTTGAGGTGCTTTGTGGAGAGCACTTTGGGTGAGTATGACGTCCGTCGGATGGGACGTTAAACTGCTTGGCGCCTTTCGACAAGAGTAGGCTAATGCCGACACCGGGTTTCTCTTCATCCTTTCCTGTTTATCCCTAAAGGCGCAAATGACCTTGGCTGTCGGTCACCTCCCCAACCAAACTACTACAATTGTTTGATGCTGTCTCTATGTCGTGTTTTCATGGGATTTTCTCTTTGAAAATCTGAAGAGTTCGATAAAGTTTGTAAAGATGAAATTTTCAGCCTTTGCGTAGTACATAAAGTACTTGATGATCTTTCTCACTCGCGTATGTATTTCATGTATTACGAAGGTGGAACACAAATTTTTTTCATTTAATTAGAATTGACTCCCTCATGTTTAATTTTAAGATCTTCTTCTTGAATTTGTCTTCACGCTCACGTATTTCAAACTCTTCTTCCACAGAGGGAGAAAGCATCCCCATTTCCACGTGCGGCGGACCACGGCGTGAGCACCGGAGCGTGGCGTGTGAGCGCCTGGGTGGCGCGGCGATCGGCGAAGAAACCTGCAGGTAAGACGAGGGCATGCATTGCTCTCCTCCTATATCTTGAAGAGAGAACGTAAAAATGTTCGCTTCTAAGCTGTCTCTCTGAGTTCTCGGAGTGTTGATGCAATAGTCGCACCACGAGTGCACCCAGGCTGTTGATGAGGATCAGCCATGCAAATTGGTTTGGCCTACCTTTTGAAAGTTACTGCAAAATTCGGGGTTTCCTCATGTCCTAGTTCAGAGTTGTCAACAGTCTTAGAAAATGTGAGGAAACGGAATTTTTGGGAAAAGATAGGTGTCACTGAGTCATCGATGAAAGGAAAATGAATGGTGTAAATTTTTGTATTATTTGATTCCATGAGTGGGATTCTAGTGAAAAAAATCACATAAAAGGATACCGTGTAAGCATCGCGTACAATATTGTACTATGTAGACATTCATTTTCGTCCCAGCATAATTCTACTCTGTCAAGAGTTTAGTACAATTCTTGTATTATTATGCATCTTAGTATTGTATGCCCACTTTCTTACAAGTTTGTATGATCTTGGTCACCTTTTCTAGTGAAGAAAATACCACGCTTCCGAAATGCATCAAGAACTTACGGCGTCTTATCATGTATCGCTTTAATGCGATCGATATGCATTTATGCTATATTTAGTAATGGGAATTATCTTTTCCTTTATCGTATGTTAGATTAGAAGATAACCAAATGTAAAAGTTGTAATATTTTATTTCCACAGTCCAATGTATTAATTCTGCATTCCAGCTTGTGCGCTATATTTCCCTAGAAAATGATCAGTTTCGATTTAGGACAGGAAGAGGAACCAGATAAGCAATGTTAGCACTGCGGCAGATTTTCGAGAGGATGATGGATATTAATAGAAAGACACATATATGTGTCCATTACAAGACTTAGAAAAGTAATATGACGAATTTGACAGGAGACTGCTATTTCAAACACTGACGAAAAGTGGACTTGCTTGGAAAAATAGAAGAATGATATTAAATCTTTAAAAGACACAGATAGCCGAAATTGATATAAATCGATGCAGGAAAGTAGCAATGAACCAAAAGAGAGACAAGTGTAATAGTATCACCTTAACTTATCCATCGAAGAGGCAGTCACAAGAATGAAAGAAAAGACTCAAGGCATTAAACCGAATGGAAGAAGTATTCAAGCTTTGCTGATGATATAACAGTAATCGGGGACTCTGAAAAGGACATAAATAAGATACTCAAAAGACTATTCAAAGACCTAGAAGAGTCTTAATTCGGAGCAATGATAATTAAAAAGAGAAAAGAAAATGTCTAAACCGACATTAAAATAGACAGCAATATCTTATCTTGAATCAGTGTGCAAATTTTGTCAACCTAGAGAATATCAATAACAACAAAAACACATGTGTGATCAAGATTAATAGAAGGATAGCCTCAGTGAAACAAGCGTTTCAAAACAGAAAGAATTTATTAGTTAATAGATACATGTACAACCATACAGGGTAGAAAAGAGTTCATCAAATCTCGGGTATATTGTTTTGTGGATATGGGACAAGGAAAATCAAAAAAGTGGAAAGAAGCAAGCTGGAGGCGATGAAAATGCGGCTTTTCTCGGGAAACCATTGGGGCAAGCTGGGTGGAAGGAATAGAAGAAGTGAAATAAAATAGATCGCTGTTAAGAAGAACGGGGAAAAGAAGGGCGAATGATTGGACAATTACTAATCACTACCTAAAAACGTACTTGAAGGAAAGGTTGTATGAAAGAAACCAAGACGATTCCTAGAGGTTCCTTTCTTCAGGAACATGGATTGAGCATTAGCAGTCGTAATACGTAGGCTTTCAGTCTTCGTATCGGAATACAAAACTTTGGGTCCTTTTAGATGTCTCTATGGGTACTCTGTCACTTCTAGATATTTTCTTAAATTATTTATGAAGCTATTCTTCCGAGATGCAGCCGAAGCCTCAAATTAAAATTTTGCTCTACAGAACGCGACGCAAAGTTTGGTGAAAACAATACGTAATTATATCATTTAAAAAGACGTTAGATTGTGTTTATAAATATTCAACTGACTTTTAATAATCACACCGCTTTACTTTTCCACATAAACTTTTTAATTTTTACTACCCAGGTTTCGTTATAACATAACATCATCAGGACAAGTCCAACACCGTATATATACATATCTCTGGGCGGAGGGGAAGAGGAGGGAGGAAAGAAAGGATTGGTTGAGCTATGAAGAGGGGGGCTAAAAGTGTATGGTTCGAGGCGGATAATATCATATAATTAGCTGGAAGGATATGGTCAATACAATGTTGCAAAAAGCCCACCTGACATCAGATTAGTTGGCAGAGGATTAGGGAAATGATTATTATGAACTGGGAAACGGCACTTAGTAATTAGTTAGGTGACTCAGTAGCGGGTCGGGAGGAGTCGCTACATTGTTGAAAAAGTCTCACTTGGTTTCAGGTGACCTGGCAGGGGGTGAGGGAAAAAACAATAACGGGGAATGTGAAGGGTAAAGAAAATCGTTGGTCAAAACATCTTCCCCGTAATTCGTGTGTTGAAGGATTTCCAACTGTTTGTCCAACCAATTTTCGGGGAAAATTTTCCCCGAAATACGGAATAAAAAATTCACAAGAACTTGTGGAAGTGTTGTCTAAAGAAATAGTACCCCCCAGGTGTTTAATGGTATCATTTGATGTCACAAATTTATTCCCCAGTGTTCCCAGATCAGAAGCTCTGAATCTTGCGGAAGTTACCCTTGTTAAAGCAAGGGTTCCAACCCCAGTGATATTGGGATTGTGTTCCTCCTTAAAAGTGTGTGTAGAACAAAACAGTTTCGTGTTTAACGGCAAAATATACCAACAAAAAGACGGCTTAGCAATAGGCTCTCCGCTTTCCCCGCTACTAGCAGACATTTTCTTGGACAATTTTGAGCAAATATTGTTTTCCTCAGATCATCCCCTCATCAAAAATATCCTCTGTTGGTATAGATATGTTGATGACGTTTTATGCGTCTGGACGGGTTCCGAAAGACAGTTGGAAATTTTTTTTCAATTTCCTCAATTCCAGAGACAAACATATAAATTTTACCAAGGAATTAGAAGTGGATGGATCCCTCAACTTTCTGGACTTGAATACTACCATTAAAAACAATAGTTTTAATTTTTCTATTTTCAGAAAACTGTGTTATACGGACCATGTCATACACTATAATTCTAGGCACTATTTCGCTCAAAAATTATCGGCCTTTCACGCCATGATACACAGAGTATGTTCTATCCCCTTGTCCAAAGAAAACACTCTTAAAGAACTAAAGATCATTAAACAAATTGCAGTGAACAATGGGTATAGAGAAGATTTAATTGATACCCTTTACCGTAAGAAACTATCCCGTTTAGCAAAGTTATCCATATATAGTTCACCCACATATACAGAAAACCAGCCAAAGTGGCGGAGATTCCCTTTTCTTGGTCACTTATCATTAAAAGTACAAAGAATTTTTCCAAAGGAAAAAGTGAGACCGGCCTTTTACAATAAAACTAATTTAAGCAACATGTTATGCCACACGAAAGACCACGTTGAACCACTACACAAAAGTGGAGTATACAAACTCCTCTGCAAAGACTGCAACCGGATATACATAGGCCGGACGGGGAGGAGATTTGAAACAAGAATAAAGGAACACCGAGCTTGTTTTAAAAATAACATCTCCGCATCACTATTTGCCAAGCACTTGAGAGATTGTGGCCACACCAGCGATTTTACTCCCGAATTTCTACACTTTGAGAAGAAAGGCTACCGTCTCGATGCGCTGGAGCAGTTGGAAATCCTTCAACACACGAATTACGGGGAAGATGTTTTGACCAACGATTTTCTTTACCCTTCACATTCCCCGTTATTGTTTTTTCCCTCACCCCCTGCCAGGTCACCTGAAACCAAGTGAGACTTTTTCAACAATGTAGCGACTCCTCCCGACCCGCTACTGAGTCACCTAACTAATTACTAAGTGCCGTTTCCCAGTTCATAATAATCATTTCCCTAATCCTCTGCCAACTAATCTGATGTCAGGTGGGCTTTTTGCAACATTGTATTGACCATATCCTTCCAGCTAATTATATGATATTATCCGCCTCGAACCATACACTTTTAGCCCCCCTCTTCATAGCTCAACCAATCCTTTCTTTCCTCCCTCCTCTTCCCCTCCGCCCAGAGATATGTATATATACGGTGTTGGACTTGTCCTGATGATGTTATGTTATAACGAAACCTGGGTAGTAAAAATTAAAAAGTTTATGTGGAAAAGTAAAGTGGTTTGATTATTAAAAGTCAGTATGAACCAGTCAGTCAGTCCTGATGATGTTATGTTATAACGAAACCTGGGTAGTAAAAATTAAAAAGTTTATGTGGAAAAGTAAAGTGGTTTGATTATTAAAAGTCAGTATGAAGATTTTCCACCAAGTTACGCCAGAAACTGTTTTATTTTAAATATTCAACTGTTTTTCATCGTAGGGAATACATTGATTTATTTTCAAATGTAAATTTAAAAAGTCTATATATAATAGTGTTTAATGGAAAACTTTAATGAAGGAATCTTGTTGATATTTATGCCGCGGATGTACAAGATGTCGTTTTCTTAAGTAATTGATTTTCGTATTGGATCCAAGTATTTCGTGCAATTTCCTTCATTTTATCGAGCGTGCGTTTTTCTCCAGTACGGCCGCATCTATGCAGTCTCAATTATTCAAATTTGCGCAATTCTTCGTCAAATCAACGTGATGTACAACGAAGGGCAGGTGACGCATTCATCCATCGGGTGCACGCCTCAAAAGTCTTGCCACACGTAGGTGCTGTGTTTCCCTCCCCACTCAATTATCTCCCAGCAAAATGTGCTCTCGAAGGTTCGGCAATAGACTCCACCCGAGGAGTGCAGCTCCCCTGTTGACCCCTGGCCGCCTGTGCAGCATTGCTGGAGCGGTCGGTCGCAGCCAATGAGTCCTCCTGAACGGATGCGGCCACTTTTCCGTGCCACGTCACGGCTGACTCCTATCCTCTTACGCTCTTGTTGTAAGTAGTTGATTTAACTGCCCTTATCTCTTCATCGCTTACCCCTTGACACTGCTCCGAACGAAAAGATAACTTCTCCCGGCCCTGTCGCCTCACCCGCTCGGCGCGCGTATCGTTCTCTCCTATCCACGACTGCTTATTCATCGAGTGCCCCCGCTTATCTCGCAGCTAACCTCTATGCATATATGCATGTATGTATACATCCTTCCCGGAGCCCCCCCCCCCATCGCCAGCAACATGGCACCCAAGCTGCTTTTTTGTAAATAGAGGGTGCCAGTTCCATGGTGAGAGACCAAAAACCAATATGAAATATGCATAGCAAACCATTGAGTAGTGAACTATGGACTCACTATACGCCTTGTTGGCCACCTTTTTCGCAACGAAAACCTGTCGTAACGCGATATTACATTTAATGGGTGAATGGTTATAATTTGATTATCCCTGGGTTTCGTTTCGATACAGCTGTTTCAGTAGTTGATGTTGTTGCCGTGGAAATTGTACCAATATCGGTTCTGCGAAAAAAATGAAGCCTTCTTTTCACAAATCCACGCTTCACTCCTAATACCTGCAGCTGCGAATGCTTTTCGTGGCGTCCCGATTGCCGTATGAAGACCGAATGTTTACCATGTGGAGGAAATAAGTATTTCGTGGCCGAATGATATGATTAATTGTC
Organism: Hetaerina titia; assembly: GCA_037158775.1. Lineage (NCBI taxonomy): Eukaryota > Metazoa > Arthropoda > Insecta > Odonata > Calopterygidae > Hetaerina > Hetaerina titia. The sequence continues at coordinate 538,357 of CM073768.1, read as the reverse complement.
GTATAAATGATTAGTAATATAAAAGTGAGCCGGTGGAGTACGTTTTCTTCATTTACCCAGTGTGACGGCTGAGGATTCCAATTTTGGTGCTTCACATATCATTAATCAGCCATTTGGTTGATTTTGAAAGGTGACGGTATACACGTATCTCTCACCTGTATTACGTACCAAATCCTAAGGAGTGTGAAATTCGCAGGATAAGGGTAGTGAGAGGGAAGGGGTTGTTCATTTTTCTGTGACCCCATTCTTTTTCCTAGGAAGTTCTAGAATACAGCAGTTTTTCATCAGAGGAAAGAATAATTAATCGGAAACTGGCAATTCGCAAGCAACACCAGAGGTACGGCTCAAGTTCAAATTGTGAGCTAAGACGAGCACATGTTCTTAATATAAATAGTTTACAGCCTGGCCTCTCAAATGAGCATGTAGCTGTACTGCTTTTATAAGTAAAGTAACTTAGCTGTAATCAAATACTCTCTATATTCCTGAAGTGCATTCCTTTCATTTGTAAATATTGTAAATTAAAACATGTAATTGAAACGACACGGTTGGAAAATTCACCTAATAAAACGTAGAGTTAAAATTAGTTACATGACTCAGATTTACTGGTATTAACAAATCATATTCGGCATAATACGTCAATGGGAGTACGTGTATAAAAATAAGTCTAGTCCTTACTAAAAATATTTTGATTAATTTCCTGTTTCGTTTTAATAATCGGCCCTTTATCTCAGGATTGGTATCTCTACATTTTCACACAATAAAATGATCAGTAGCGATTCAAAAGTGTATTTATTTTTCAACCCCACAAACGCCCCTTCGGCCGTCTCTCCTTCGGATGCATTCATCAACTTCCCCATCCGGGAGCGCCTACATACCCAATTATCATAAATTAAATGCTTACTAATAAAACACTGCATGAACTTCACCATTCTTGCTTCCAGTAACCATGCAGACGTAAGTTGTAAGTGACATTCAATGCGCTGGAGAGTAATAGTTCTGTAACGAACATTATTTCTGTGAAGAACAATCATCACGTTTTTTATCCAGAAGGAATCATAAACACAGTATTCAACCCGAAGGTCGGTTTAATAGGTGAAGGTAGAGTTCAGCCAGTACCTAGCCCTCTACGGCGAGTGAAATTCACGCATCAGAGTAGGGGGGCCTTTATGCACTGTGCCGGTTATGGTTTTCCAGGACGATCTGGTACCAGAAAAATCACATAACTTGGGTGGAGCTGCAGGTGCCCAGAATTCCTTGCCCGAGAATCGAACCCGAGACCTTCCGGGCAGTAGTCCTAGACCCGCCTGGACTACCGCGACCCACCCAGAAAGAACATAAACTTTTTATTCCAAACATTAATCCTAATAATCTTAATGGTAACTTTTTGTTCTCTCCGATTAAATAACATATTTTCCTTTAATCTTACATCGAAGCGTCGGAAATTTCTTGGAACCACTCACCTGTACCCTTTTTTCCAAGAGTATCGGCAAGGTCATTTGAACGTGCATTTAATGATAAAGAAATGGAATTTTCTCATTCCTTTTTTCTCACCTAATATTTAAATGGCTAAAGTTCGTTTTTCAAGTAAGACAAAAGCTCAAGAAAAGAGTTGTCACTAATGCCCATCGTCATTTTCAGCGATAAGTATCCGTTGCATATGATCGCCACTTCAAATAGAAATATCTGCGTATCAACTACATCTACATAATACCCACACCACAATATATGTAATATATTTTAAATGGAATACTCTCTATTACGGCGGTTGTGCCGTCGAAAGGCAAACTGCATGTGTGAGTGCCCTTTCTTTGTATCTCTCTATTTTAAATACTCTATATCTGTGTGTTTATGAGATTATATATATATATATATATATATATATATATATATATATATATATATATATATATATATATATATATAATATAAAGAAGGATGGTGGAAACGCAATGCGAGGATATGGAAAGTTTACAGAGGAAGGGTGAAATTGATGCGCTATACAGCAAGGTTAAGTTATTATTGGGAAGTAAGAAGGCAAGATCTGTGCTAACAGTTAAAGATGAACGGGGTAAGATAATAGTTGACAAAGAAGACATCCAAGAGAGATGGAAGGAATAACGAGAAACACAGTATGGTAAAGAACTTAGGCCAACAAGGTTAGACATACATCTACATCTACTCAATACCCCGCAAGCCGCCGCAAGGGCGTGTGGCGGGGGTGTTAGGGCACCACCCGTAATTAAGAAAGAAAAATAAAACCGCATGCAGAAGCCCCAAATTTAGAGCCCACAAACCAAACATGGTAAACATTCATGCACGAACCCTTTCGCCCCAACCCTTTCACACACATGCAAACCCACAAACTACCAACAAACATACACATGCACAATCTTTTAATTTTTAATTTTGTTCCGACGTGTAACTTAAATGTTTTAATATTTCTAAATGGACTTCGGATTGGAAGAACATAGAAAGGGAACAGGACGTAGATGAAGATAGCTTAGGTCCAGGCACACTCGACGATAAAATAGAAAAGGCATTAAAGGAGATGAAAGCGAATAAGGCAGTGGGGGTCGACAACATTTCTGTGGAACTATTGAAGTGTTTAGGAAAATGTGAAAGGAGGACTCTACATGGACTTATTCGCAGTATCTTGAGGAAGGAATCTGGCCAGAAGATTTTGTGAGATCAGTGTTAGTTCCTATTCCAAAAAAGGTAAAGGCTACGTCATGTGAGGACTACAGAACAATATGTTTGATATCCCTCACATCTAAAGTTGTTCTCAGGATCATCAACAAAAGGATAGCGAGTAGGGTAAATGATTACTTAGGGGATGATCAGTTTGGGTTTAGGAATGGGAGAGGCACGCGTGATGCCATTACAGTAATGACATCACTAATCGAGATGAATATAGAATAAAATCAGGACGTATTTGCCTGTTTCGTAGATTTCGAAAAAGCGTTTGATAGAGTGAATTGGGAAAAACTAATGCGTGTATTGCATAAAATAGGAGTAGATTGGAGGGACAGGAGACTGATCCTCAACCTGTACATGTCTCAGACTGCTCAGGTGCGAGTGGGGAGCGGAGAGTCCGGATGGGCAGTGTTAGGAAGAGGTGTAAGGCAGGGTTGCCCATTGTCACCGGTGCTCTTCAACGCATATGTGGAGTTAATGATTAAGGAGGCATGACAAGAGCTGTAGGTAGGAGTGTTAGTCGGAGGGGAGTTCGTATAATCAGTTAGGTTTGCTGATAACCAAGCATTAGTCAGCCAAGGGGTTACAAGCATTGCTGAGTGAATTGGAAATTCAGCGCGATAGATATGGCGAGAGAATTAATATTAATAAAACAAATGTTATGCGATTTTCGAGAAAGAAAGGGCTAACCTAAACATTAAAATAGGAGGGCAAAAACAAGAGCAGGTAAATCATTGTACGTATCTCACCATCATAAGTGCCAACACGGTCAAAGTAGTAGGGACGTAAGGAGAAGAATTGTGCTAGGCTAAGAGGCTTTCACAAGGAGGAGGGAGTTGATGACATGGACTTTGAGAAGACTGTTAAGTAAGGATGTTAAGAAAAGACTCGTGAAACCTTTGATATGGAGAGTTGCGCTGTACGGTGCGGAAACGTGGTAATCGAAGAAGGAGGATAGACGTAGATTGGAGGCTTTTGAAATGTGGGTCTGGAGATGAATGGAGGAGGTGAAATGGACCGAAAAGAAAACAAATGAGGGAGTACTAGAGATGGTGAGCGTGTAGAGGGGTTTGTTGAGAGAATTCCTATGGAGGCGGGAAAAATGGATGAAAGGAGTATTGAGCGGTAGTGGAATGTTGAAGACAGTAATAGAAAGGAGAATGTTAGGCACACGAGGAAAGGTTAGGAACATGATAGGAATGCTGGACGGGATGAAGGGAAGAAAGAAGTGTGTGTGTGTGGGTCGCGAAAGTCCAGGGGGTAGAGCGTTAGCCTACTGACCGAAGGGTACCGGGTTCGATTCCCGGGCAAGACACTCTGGGCACCTGCAGCTCCACCCAAGCTAGTTGAATTTTCGGGTTCCAGATCTTCCTGGGAAACCATGACCGGATCAGGGAAAGGAACTGGCCCCTCTACCGTGATGTGTGAATATTCACATTCCGTCGGGCTTAGCACTGGGAGAACTCTACCGTCACCTACCAAACTGACCTTCTGGTTGATCACTCTGGTTATGGTTTACAGACAGAACATACACAGGCACAATTTACAAATAAATAAATGTATATGTCCGGATATTAATTCCCCAAAATTTGGGGATAAAATCCCCAACATTAATTTATGCTCTTTCTATAGACCCCCAGACTCAGATTTTCAAACACTTAATACCCTCAATGAACAAATAAATAAATTTACACGCAAAAATAATAAATGCATCAATATAATTGGTGGTGACTTTAACCTCCCTGGTATCGACTGGGACAGCAATAGCGTTAAATCTCGGACCCGTGATCGCGAATCTTGCAATTTCTTACTGAAATTGGTTCAAAGAAACTCGCTCCATCAAGCAGTACGCACTCCCACCCGTGGAAAGAACATATTGGACTTATTTCTTACGAACACACCGGAACGCATTAATAGTGTATCAACCGACGAGGGTATGAGTGACCATAAATCAGTTATTATCAACTTGAACGTAGAAATAAAAAAGAATGTTAAGCCAAAAAGAAAAATTTATAATTATCACAAAGCAGATTTTGAAACTTTTGCCAGCCATTTAAACTCTTCACTACATGATTTCAAAACGCGCTTAAGTCTTGCCACCGTGGAAGAAACTTGGACACAGTTTGTCCAAATTATGCAAAAAGGAATAACAGATTTCATCCCTGTAAAATACGTTAAAGCAAATCGCGACCCCAGGTGGTACAACAAAGGCGTTAAAAAAGCCCTTCGAAAGCAGAGAATGCTTGTTACAAAGCAAAGCATGTTACACTCTAGGGTAAAGAAAGCATGTCTGAACTCATCACCCTTGGACAATAAACAGCTTTTGGACAAGTATAGATCCTCTAAAATTGAAACTAAAACACAATTACGTAGCGCTTTGCAAGACTTTAAGCGTAAAGTACTCTGCGAGTATTTGAACACTGACCCCAAAGCTTTCTGGTCATATGTTAGGGAAGTAAATGGGGGTCAACAAACCGTGGCTTGCTTAAGGGACTGCAACAATATCATTCATACTGACAGTGAGGGTAAAGCCAACATTCTAAACGAATTCTTCCAGAGCGTCTTCACGAACGATGTAGCCACCACGTATCTCCAAGAAACAATATATACTGAACCCATGGCAAAAATAACAGCGGACGAGCAAGGAATTACCAAATTGCTCAAAGACATTAAACCAGACAAATCCCCGGGTCCCGAAAACATACCAGCTAGGGTGCTAAAACACTTAGCTCCTAACATCGCCCCGTATCTCGAATTTATATTTAACAAATCACTGACTGAGTGCAAAGTCCCTAAGAATTGGAAAACCGCGCAAATAACGCCTATTTTTAAAAGTGGTGACAGGGAGGACCCCAGCAATTACAGACCCATTTCTCTCACTTCTATATGTTGCAAAATTTTAGAGCACATAATTGTCAGTTCCATAATGAGACATCTTGATAACATTAACTTTTTAAGTGACAATCAACACGGATTCAGAAAAACCCGCTCATGCGAGACCCAATTAGGATTGTTCACACATGACTTACTTTTATCGGGTGAAAGTGGTAGGCAAGTGGATGCGATCTTTTTAGACTTTCAAAAGGCATTTGATAAGGTTCCGCATGGTAAACTCATCCATAAATTAAAGGGCGCAGGTATACACAAGGGGGCAATAAATTGGGTTGAAGACTTCCTTTCAGACCGGGAACAGAGGGTAGTCCTTGACGGCGCTAGTTCTACCAGCGTACGAGTAACCTCGGGGGTTCCTCAGGGAAGTGTTAGTGGACCGTTACTATTCTTGATTTTTGTTAACGATCTGAACCGCGAAGTGAAAAGTAAGATAAGGATGTTCGCGGATGACACAGTGATTTATCGGGAGATATCTGGGGATGAGGATCGTTTAACTCTAGCATGTGATTTAAATAGCATTAATGAATGGTGTTCAAAATGGGGATTGCCTTTAAATCTTAATAAATGTTCGGTGGTAAATTTCTTTAAAAGATCCACGGGATTCGTTTACAAATTATCTGGAGTTGACCTTGAAGTAGTTGATACGGTGAAATACCTAGGTGTTACATTCACTAAAGACTTAACTTGGGGGACCCATATACGTAAAGTCTGCGGGCAAGCATATAAAAAATTAGGATTTATTAGACGCATTGTCGGCAGAAGTGATTCCAAGGTCAAGGAACGTTGTTATCACGCTCTTGTTAGGCCCCATTTAGAATATGCATGTAGCGTATGGGATCCGTGTGAAAAAGGCCTCATTCGGGAAATTGAGAAGGTCCAACGCCGGGCAGCTCGTTTCGTGGAAAACTGTTACGATAAAACGAAAAGCGTCACTGAAATGCTTATGGAGTTGGGATGGGAATCATTGGAAGAAAGACGACTCAGTGCTAGGTTAAACTTGCTAAATAAATTCAGATCCGCATGTTTCAGCACCGAGGTCTCGAAAATTATTCGCACTCCAACATACATTGGTCGCTTGGATCATGGGTACAAAATTCGGGAAATAGATGCCAGGACTAGCAGACTCAAGGACTCCTTCTTCCCACGGACAATACGGGATAACAACTGTAGGGTCACACTCGGAGATAACAAAATACCACTTGCCACCCTCGGCGTCTAGGTAACAATTAGTTAAACTCAATTGCATGCACTTTCACTAACCTCCTGTGTGTTGTGTCAAAACCCTTCCCGCATGCCATTAAGTAATGTATTGCTGTTTACAGTAATGCGGTATTTCTTTTCTCCTTTTTTGGGTGGTGACCTAACACCCCCCGCCACACGCCCTTGCGGCGGCTTGCGGGGTATTATGTAGATGTAGATATTCGTTACAACAATTGGATGATACATTGCTGGTGCTTCCCCTGCTTAGGACATTCCTGCGTTTGTCGAGTGATTTATCAGTATGAATTGTTGCGATCCCGTGCACGAATCACTTACGAACACCCAATAAATGCCTTCTTCGAAAAGGAAAAATATTTTGGATTGCAAATATTGAAGTTGCGGCAAAAATTAATTTTTCAGTGATAAAACATATAGAGCAGCCCATAAAATCTACATTATTGCACCCCGTTGTTGAATTGCATGATATCGATATCTGTGGTTAGTTCCTTACGACTCGTTCACTCAACCTACTCTGCTTTTGTGTACGTGTTATAATGAATGCACTGCATGCACACCCTTCATGCCCACATGTATTACCGATCACTGAATCAAAGACTGTGAATATAAAATTGTCACTTCTGGGAGAATGGGTTGCAAGGAGGGGGGAGAGGAGGGTGGGATGTGCAACGTCGCCCCTGCAGATTGGCCGCATTCCATTCGCAACACTTGGCAACACTGCATTCCATAGCTGCTCCCTCCAACGACCCCTCCCCTTCCCCCCTCCACCCCCGACCCTCCCCCTAGTAATCCTTCCCTGCCTCGGCCCCCTTCTTACACTCTGGTCTACGTCAGCCGGCGAAACATGCGTCCATCTATCGGGCCGTTTAAATGTCACGATTAGCGAATCTAAATTGATTTTAATGAGAGAGGGAAGGGAGTTAAAGGGAAGGATACGAGTTAGTCACCCCTCCCCTATCTCGAGCACGGAGATGCCCTCCCTCCCTCTCTTTTAATCCTTGAAATGGAGCGAACCTCTAAGAGAACTGCTTCGGGTTTTAAATAATTGAAAAAGTCCCCTGATGGGGACTGACCTCGCTGCATCTCTAGCTCTCATCCGAGCCAGGGGCTGGCATCCCGCGGTTAACCGAATGGTCCTCTGCTAACCTTTGTTTTGTACCATAGTACGTGTTGAGAGTCCTGTTTCTCAAAGCTGCCAGTCAATTCACATGCTCGTGTTAATCGTGATGTATGAGACCTTATCAGGAAAAAGAAAAAAAATAATCCTTCTATAGGTGATGTAGAATGTTCTTTATTGCATTTACAACTGCTTTTAGCGGACCTGAAACCTTTTTTAATGCGTTTTCCCCTCTATTTTCACAATAATGACCGGAAAATTAGCTGTAAGGGCACGAATAAATAAGAACTCTCTCGGATAAGTACGTTTAAAGCTGAAGGAGCTGAGTAATACATTTTATTCTACTGACTTTTTTTACCCAGGGAAGTACGTAGAATGGGAAATGTTTACCAAGGACGATTGTGTATGAACGTTCGTGTGACACAACTAGAGTCGAGCTGGTGATGACGACGAAGTTCTCCCATATAGCCATAGTTTTTTCTCACCAGGCCACCTTAAGGAGAAACTATGTGGAGCTTTAATGTCATCGTAAAAAACTTCTTAAGACTTGTAAAAAAATATTTGGATGTCGGTGTATTATATGGTTTCTTTATGGACTGGGATTAAGCTAAATGTGAAGGATGGCTTTGGAGTTAACAATTTTAAAAAATGCCAACGCATTCTAGAGCGACATATCCTCCTCATATCTCTCTTGTTTACTCACCCTGGCGATAGTTTACCTGTTTTTTTTTTGTAAAAGGAGATCAAATTCCTTACCGCGAACATCAGCCGTATTCGAGTCGTTATCCATCGAAAAATTAAGATATTTGGGGAGGGGTTTACTTTGACTGCCGCATTACATTTTCCTCGATTATTCAAGTTATTCTGTATTGCACCATGACAATGCATCTTTAGTACGTGCGGCTTCAAGGAAAAAATACATTAGTGGTGTTCCTCAGGCATTAGAATTTAAAAGTTAGAAGGTGCACTCTCGTAGAGCGATGTACTCTGTGCAGCGGTTTTCTTCGTCTTCTTGAATTCGTACGCACTCCTTATCGGTGTGAAACTCTGCGTTCTTATCACCGGCAATGCTGCCTTATCAAGGAGAAGACCCCTTCAATATCAGCGACGACACTCGGCGTCCATACCCCCGAGCGTATCCCTAGTTCACGAATTTGCTCCCATCGCCATTTGCCGACACCAGCAGTGCTGCCAACAGTGAGGTCGTTCCCTAGGTCTCATCCGGGTCACTCTGCCGTCAATCCAAATTCCTCCTCTGAATTGTTTTATGTGCTCAAGCCCTGCACTTCCGGAATCAGTCCGTGCACCATTCAACCTTTTTTTAAATTATGTTGCAAAAACTCTAAAGGAACAATAAATTGCTGTAATGCACAGGAAAAGAATTCGAAACAAATGCGTTCGGTTTAACTTGCGAGTGTCCTCTTTTAAAACTAGATTAACTCGGTAAATTATTATTTGCTTAATTCTTCGAGTACACATAAACTAACCGCCAGTTGAATGCAATGTAACTGAATTTGGAAGGCAAGAACTGCATGGGATGATCGCGAAAGAAGAATTTTTCTTTTTTCCTTTTTTGGGTGGTGACCTAACACCTCCCGCCACACGCCCTTGCGGCGGCTTGTGGGGTATTATGTAGATGTAGATGAGGAAAAGGGTGACAACATTTGCGCAAAAGACTTATTCCGATAAGGCTTTGTTTGAGGATGTCTCGAAATTGCAAATGTGAACCGTACCGATTTCATGATAGAAGAGATGGTCCATTCCTTTCACTGACGTTTCATTTGGTGCCATTCAGCATGAAAACGTTGAAAACCCTTGGAAACCTGTGAAGGACCAGCTGAGAACCAATTTTTTACGTGTTATTAGCAACGGAGTGTTAAATTCCATTGCTTATGTGCTGTGAGAGCACAAGACATGAGCTTTTCAAACCAATCACCCAAAGGAATGAGCGTTGATATTTCTTTTTTATTTCAAAGGAAACTGTTTATTTATCGAGTAAATTTGTTGTTCGCACATTCCGTCAGGTTGCCTGGTTGGTTGGCCTCGGAAACTTCTGGAGAGTAGAACGAGGATATAATTTCGAGAGCGACGTCAAGAGAGATCTTTGAATCGTAAGTGATTCCATCGCCTCCTCTCGACCCCATCGATGGGATGAGACTTCATCCACCCTTGGCCCCACTAATGCCGCCGCTGCTGCTTATGCAGACGCGGTTCTCTGAAGCTCCCTGGGTCAGGCCGCTTTCTCGGATTTTTTCTCTTCTGAGACGAAAATGCTTTCGGGTTTCCATCTTCAATTTCTGCGTAGGAAAATTGACCGTATCTCAATTAATAAAAAATACCTCCCTAACCGTCCAAAACTTCTTTTTATTTCGATTCATACTGATTGTTATTTGGTTTCCCAGGAACCTTATGAATGGGGGAATCAAAAGGAAAATGCTGACGCGTGTCCAGAGACTGAGTTCTATCTTGTGGAAATTAATTCGTCACAGTCAAAAGCGGATGTGACGTGATTTCATTTTGCAATGCGGTTGACCGACCTCCATTTACTTGCAGTTATTGCGTGATGTTGATGAATTTGATGTTGCATGCATGGTGTGGAGTTATCTCCTGCCAAGCACCCTAGCATTGGCTTTCATGTAGATGTGGTGTGCTTCAATAAACTGAGTGACCACTATGTTACATACCATGAAACAGAGCTCCTTGTAGTATACCTAACATCTTCATGGCGAGGACGGAAATTTTATGTTTGTCTTTCCTTTCTCGTTGTTGCAGTCTGGGTTGCCGCCACTGAAGGGATTGGTAGAAACCTTGAAGTAAAAGGGTAGGATTATGATACCGTAGTGTTTTGAGTTTTAGTTTTAGATCAAATAAATAATGTACTATACGAGTATTCAAGTCTTATAAAATAACCAATTTTACTATTTCATCGATTACTGAAATATTTTTATGGCCTTAATATAGCCTGTCGTATACACTTTGGAAGGTTCAAAAACTCGCACACTAGACTAGAATCCGTCCGATGGTACAATATTGTGTCGTCATGATTCATGTTTTATAGTTGGGAACCATTGCGAAGGTGAAAACTACGAGGCGCCCAGGGTCTCTCTCTTTTACTGATTCTTCCTCTGAATATGTACATAGACTTATTAAAATTTACAGCCGAAGGGACAATTTTACACTATCCCTTTGGCCTTCTCATAACGTGTATTACTCTGTTAACGTACTTACGAAACAATAAAAGTTGAGATAAATTTTGAACGTTATGCAGTCCGCCCGAAATAATTCATTCAATTTCGATAGAGGAAGGCATTGGCATAAAGTAAATTGGTTACACGCCTACGCCACCGTGACGTAAGTCAACCCCAAGGTTGATTTCAAAGGGAGTGGGTTGAGCTCATCCCGAATGAAGCCCAAAGGTGCGCAAAATTCACGCTTCCAGGCTGTTTGCTCCCTGCTACACGGGCGATACCCCACGAAGGTGCGATTTTATAGTATCCGGCAAATAACACGTCTTAGATTTTAAGATGGTGTTTTTCATAGGCATTTCCCGATATCACAATCCTATTCATCCTGTGAAATTCTGATAGGCGTTCGTCCATTACCCTTGTGGGGATTCATGCTAAACATCGACAAATGCGCAGTTTTGAAATTTTGGAACGAAGGAAGTGGCGAACAGGACATAAACTACGAAATAGAGGGTTCAGTACTAACTACGGCCAAACAAGTTAAATATTGGGAGGTAGTTCTGACATCACGCCTTTCATGGGGAGCACATATCAGGACAATATACGGATCCGCTTTAAAGAAACTAGGATTCATTAAACGGCGGTGAGGAAATGTAATGAGAAAGTTAAAGAGAGACGTTATTTGACCACATTTGGAATATGCCGCAAGTATTTGGGATCCTTGGGAGAATCCGCCAGATTCGTCAAAAATTGTTATCATAATAACACTAGTGTGACTGGTCTCTTAGGGGATTTAGGCTGGGGGCCCCTTGAAATACGAAGAGAACAAGCGAGACATAGACTTTTAGAAAGATTCAGAACCAGCGAGTTTATCGACGACACTAAAGGAATTATAATGGCCCCACACTACTTAGGTAGATCAGACCACAAAAATAGAATAAGGGAGATAGATTCCAATACAGATAGATTCAAATACCCATTCTTCCCCAGAACAATCAGAAATCATAATAGTAAGAATCCGAAGTCCATTTAGAAATAGTAAAAACATTTAATTTACAAGTCGGAACAAAATTAAACATTGCAAAGTCATCAGGTATATTTATCGGTGCATGTGTGTTTTAGTTGGTAGATTGTGTGTTTCCAGATGTGTGGATTTGAAAGGTTTCAGCATGAATGTATACGATGCTTTGTTTGTGGCTGATATAAATTTGTGGTTTTTGCATGCGGTTTTTTTTTTCTTTCTAAAATACGGGTGGTGCCCTAATACCCCCACGCCCTTGCGGCGGCTTGCGGTGTATTAAGTAGATGTAGATGGACCCTAGAGCTCACCTATCCCCAACCACTAGGTTACCATGCCGTCTCCTTAGGAAGAGATTCCCGTCAAGAAATCAATCATAGATTGTCGTGGTTATTTTTTGGATTAGTTGATCGTGTCTCCGCCTGCTATCAAACATTTTTCTTGCTCTATTTTAAGCAAACTCTACACATATCAATCCGCCCGCGAGATTAAAAGTTATTAGAGACGCTTTCGGTGCATCGCGACACATTTGATGTTTGAATTTAGACGTCCTATGAAGTTTAATACTCACTCATCCCGCGGAAAGGGTTTGGCGTCTTTTTCTATACCTCCAGTGCTTTTCCGGAAAGATATGGTACACGTGTCTGCCCATAACAATGCACAGCCCAGGTTTAGCTGTGTTTGTCCAACGACTGAACCTAGAGCCGTGATGCCAGAACTCTCAGCAGCTGAACCCTCCGCACTGACTTTCCTCAAAAGTGTGTAAATTATTTGCCTTTCCTTCTTTGCACAATTCTCACGCTGCAATCTTTTTAATCCTCTAACAGTTTACAAAAATTGGCAATTTTCCACAAAATAAAATTTTTAATACGACCGGTTTCTTAAAAATTTTATTTTGTGGAAAATTGCCAATTTTTATTAGTCATGATATTCCACCGTATCAAACCTGAAACGTCTCTTTTTATCCTCTAACAGTGTTTCAACACTCCCTTAAATCTACGCAATTCACCTGCAGTATCGTATACATCCATCCACTGCTTCCTTCCTTCTTTCTTGTGCGACCCATTTCCTGAATATGTTATGCCCATTACCTATTATTACATTATGCCCAAGTTTCTTATAGTATATTTCGTTGGTTTAAATTCTCTCGTATTTTAGGAAACCTACTTTTGAGCTGGCGGATCACCTCTGAAATGTAATTACGATGTGCCTTTAACGCATATATCAACTGCAAATATGGTAATGGTTGTTCACTTGTTGCTTTTATTTGAAATTTTAAAATGTGATCTTTTCAGAGGATAATTGGCACATTCAGCCTTAATTCCATATCAAACTTAGTTCATCAATCGAAGTTTATAACCGCTTTCCAAACTACTCTATTCCCTTCGTAGTGATTCATCTTCAGCCTTGTAGTGCGTCCCTTCCCTAATATAGTTGTTCTTTCTGTCGCGATCTTCAACCTATTGTATTCAATTAGTTTCTCTTCCTACATCTTTCCAAAAAGACTTCTTAAGTCACCTTAGTCTCTCCATTTTAGTGTCATCATTCTAATGCAGAGGCACGTTTAATCCTCGATTCTCCATAATTTATTTTCTTTGCTGCCTTTCGTCCCCGTTTTCGCTCTCACGAACTTAAATCGTTATACTATATTTCTCCTGATTTTTAACGAATGCTCCTTTAGTAAAGTTTCCACGTAAGACTCTTCATTTTGATTTCTGGAGAAGTAGCTGGGTTTGGAGTTCGTTTCATAAACAGCCCAAGCTGAGTAATTGACTCTCGGAAGCTGGGCAACGTTGTTACTCGAATTAAAATGCTGTTATCATTGATTTGCTGTTGACGGCAGGGCAGTATCATGTCTTATTTTCCACTTTAGACAATCGGTAATGCAATGAGTTGTTTTTCTTTAGGATTTCCTTTGGTAATGTAGCCTATAAGCAAGTCTCAAAAACTGACATTTCACACGATGTTGCATTATCTTCATGCTTTATCCTTGCATACGTAATTTTTGTTAGGATTGCTCAACAATCTTTAATAGCTATTGAATTCGGTAGTTTTGATTTTTTTAAAGACAATTATAGGAATGTATATGTTTTGCACAGTTTCGTGATCTCACTATAACCGAGGGGACATGCTGCTGCCCTGAATGAGCGCCCTTTTCCCCCACCTCTGTTGGAGAAGAAATTCGGCCACCCTTCCCCGCGACGTGTCGCTTCTCCTCAGCCCAGCGAGTCAGACCACGAAATGGCGTTCCTGCGTCCGGCAGGAGGGAATGGCGTCGGCGGCCTCCTTTCTTCCTTTGCGGGCCTCTTTGTGTTCATGTGCACCACGCGCATTGCGACTCGGCCGAACTCGCGCTCTTGTGCCTTCCCGACCTCTTGACACTGGCAACCCAATTTCGTCACATTTGGCGAAAATACTGCGCGGAACCTAGGAATTGCGAGGCGGCGCGCGAGAGGGAGATGGCGACCGGGAGGAGGGGGACGGAGTAACGGGGGGGGGAAGAGATTCAAGGGGATGGGGAGAGATGAAGCGGGGGAGGACGCGGAGGGGAGAGGAAGGGCGCGGACCTTCTCCGCTTCCCCTCCGCGGCCCCACATTCGCCTCTCGCGAAATCCGATCCATCTTCTTTCTCTGTCTCCGCCATTTATTGGTCGGTTGAGCAATGTCCGTCTATACCTGTGGCAGTGGATAGCCGCTTAACGCGTCTTTCGTGCATTTCAACTCTCTGCAGTGTAGCATCTCCGCCAACGTGGAGTACTACGACGGAAGCGTTCTTCAAAAGATTGCATTCATGAAGTGAGCGATTCATGAGTAGAACATTGAGGAGGTCACGCGCTAGTCTCAAGCTCAAAATTACCTCCTAAAAATGTTGACCTTATTTGCCTAAGTCTCAAAAAATAGTTTTTCTTTAAAACTTATCTTTGAGCACGTAATGTATGGTAGATTTGTCAATATTACATATTCCGCTTTTGTGTGTTTAACAAAATCTATCCAATCAAAATATGATCTGAAGATTGTACCGAGGAATTATCCGAGTACGTATATACTGGTTAATGGCTGTGTTCCCTAGCCATTAGTAGATAAAATCGTGCCTCGTATCGTCATGTTGGACAGGATGGTGCGGGAGGGCTCCCCTCAGGAGAGATGGTGCTCGGGGTGGGAATACGAAAACCCACCACGCCCATAGGGATGCACGGATTCGCCCGAATGCTACACGTGGCTGGGCGACCTCGTGTCCCTTCTCTCGACGAGGGAGTATCTCATGTCCGTAGGTCGGACGATTGGAGGGACGGGATCTCAGGGCAAGGGGAAGATAACGCTGCGGCGAGGATTGGACTCTGCGGAGGCAGATACCATCCCCGTCTCCAACAGGTACCAAGTGCTGTCATCCGACAGCACCATTGTACCTGCAGCTCCTACACCTACCCCGAGAGCACTGCCTAGAGTAAGACATCAGCGCTCGGGAAGGGAGGGAATCGTTATATTATGCAGTTCTAACGTACGGCGTATAATGCATCCGCTCCGCCGCAGAGTCTAACAGGAGGGTGGTGTTGTATTCTTGTTGTCCTGGTGTATACCAGGCGGCGGGGTACCCCAGGCCACGCAGGCGGTGAAGGCGGCCGTCAGTAATACGGATTGCTTTAAGTTACGCATTGTGGCTCATGTGGGAACAAACGACGCCTCGGAACGTGGATCTGAAGAGATCCTGCGCTCCTTTAAGGAGATGCTCTCGGAGATTAAACGAGTCGAGGCGGAGTTGAAGGTCCCAATTAAATTAAGTATTTGTAGTATTATGCCGCGTATTGACCGCGGAAGGCTCGTTTGGAGCCGAATAGAGGGTTTAAACCAGAGATTGTTGGGATTTTGTCGGGAAATCGGAGCGGACTTAGTTGATCTGAGGCCTGTTCTCTCATCGTGTCGGGTACCCCTCAATCGCTCCGGGGTCCATTATACTGCCGAGGCATCTGAGTGTGTAGCGCGTAGGTTACACGAACACGTTTCTAGGGTTTAGCATAGTTGGAAGGAAAGAGCGCAGGTCATATATTGGGAAAAATAAAGTAGAATCCAGCGCTTTTTGTCACTGCAGGTCAGGTTACGCCTCTCAGATCCCAAAAATAACAGAACAAACAAAAACTTGCTTTAATATAACATATAACCCACGTAAAGTTTACAAAATTGGTGCCTCGAAATTCATAATAGATAGTAATGCGAGCGAATGTAATACTTCTGCCTCTGTTAACCACAAACTGTCATGAAACAGTTTTCTGAGCATACACAAAACCGTAAAAGAAAAAGTGATGGACCAAATAAAAATTATAACAATAAATTGCCGTAGCATTAGAAACTAGAAATATCGGATTTGAACATATATTTGTAAGTTCAAACGCAGGCATAGTAGTTAGAACGGAGAGTTGGCTCACGGGAGATATATAGCAAACGATGAAGTTTTTCCGAGCAGTTTGACAATTTACAGTAGGGACAGACCTAATAGATTGTGTGAGGGAGTATTCATTTCTGTAAAGTCACATCTTAGTAGCCAATGGTACGTTGGATGGCGTCCTTAGAAAACATTTTTACTCTGAAGAAGTTACGTTGAATTCAATAAAAATGGAAACTTTTTTCACAATTCGGAACATATTTCTTTTCTAGTGAATAGAAATTGTGGGTCAATTTTTGAGGGCAATATTGGAAAAAATTTCACCGATTTAAGTCAGAATTTGAGTTTCCTTGATAATAAGTATTTTTTTAGAATTCTTCATAGCCCATCATTGTAAAAATCGAACAGTACATTCCAGTGCTACGTGTCTGCATATTCCCCACGCCCTGAGTGTGTTATACGCCCATTTATTTTACCAACATTCCCTACGAGTTACGCCTAGAGGTCCGTCGCGCAAATAGTTTATCGAACCACTAAATTAAAAGCAAATACTATATTTCTCCTGTGCTATACGTGGTTCACAAGCGTAGGCGTACCTGTACTTCTTATGCTTAGAATAATCGGTAATGTGACTTAATGCAATCCCATAGAAACCAAAACAGCGCCGCCTTTGAATTCTCATAAAATGTGCATCTGCTTAGAGAATGATCCCCGCGACGCTAACAAATTTGTTTCAGCCTCTCAGCGAACAGCCATCTTGAAGATTACATCTCGCTATCATTCCCGTTGTTGGAGTGGCACTCACTCCCAATAGTTGACCATAAAAATAAAAAATAAACCGGCACCAAGGAAGGATAAAAGTTATTTTTAGAAATTTTATCGAGCCGTACCGTGACCCCCCATTTTTATTGCAGAGCAAACATTAACAATATCTTATTTGGAAATGTGAAATGATATCATGGCTTCATCGTATTCTTTTAGAGCAACTGTTTCCAAAACGCCAATGCAAAGATGGTAAAATTGAGAATCCAAATCTTGGTTATTGGCCCGATATCTGTATCGTTCGTTCTCAGAAAATTCCAGTCATGTGGTCTATGCTGTCGCAACATGCGCAGGGAAGACGTGCACCGACGCGTATTTCTCTCCTCCAATCATTTATTTCACTTGGCGCCGTTCTCTTTATATCTCATTCAGTACATGCAAGCATAACCCTCCAAGAGACAAGAGGGTGTTTCTTCTTCCTTGAAAAAATACTTGTATTCTGGTGAGCTCAAAAACATAGCAAGTCACGCTACACAACAGAAGAAATGCCTGCAGATATTTCACGCATCCGAAATATCTAAGGGCCCTGCCTTGATCTGTCAAACTTATCTGTGACTGGTCGGATCTTACAGATGGAGACACTTCGCATTGTCCCTCTGCGGGACTGATCTGTCGGATCCGATGTTTCGGTATTGTAGTCGATGATCTCTGCCTTCATTCTGGATGTGTATGTGTGGACGGACAGGAAAGGTTGGATTCCAGATCTGACGGCGAATCCCCACGCACGGAACACAGATCTGGAACGCCTGGGTCTTTTGAAGCACCTCTTGAGCGAGCGGACGTTCTGATTGGCTGACGCATGAGCGGGAGGACAACAATGGCAAGGCATCTTCATTGCAAACATAACTCCGTGTGAACCTGCAATCAGTAAAATTTGATATTATGGTTTTTACTCTTTTTTCTTCCTCAAATTTCAAATTCATGGTGGACGATGCCTTTGATGTCAAAAAAGACAATGATCATCGTTGTCACTTTGGATTTGCTCATTTTTGCCTTTTTTGGGCGAGGAGACGCCGTCGTGTGCCACTCTGGAAGATTGGCTCTTTGTCTCGGGATCATACTCAAAGAGCCAGGACTCGTCACCTGTTATTACGTTATCCAAAAATTGGGGGTCACTTTCACCCATGTCCAAATTTTCTGGGCACATTTCCACTCTCCGCAACTTCTGGTCGCAGTGAGCACCATCTTCGCGCACACCTTGCGCGTATTCAAATGCTCCGTCACAATATAATGAACCACAGTTTTTGGTAAATTTAACATAACTTCGCGCACATGAGGTACATTGTCGGTGTTTGTCGTAGTGGAAGGTCTTCCACCACGGTCTTCATCGGCGACCTCTTCCCGGCCCTTCGGAAAGGCCTTGTGCCACCGAAACACACCACTTCTTGCTAAATATTATCTGGGTAAGTCTGCTTGATAATATCAAACGACTCTGTCGCGGATTTACCGAGTTTCACAGAATTTAATCGCCGACCTCTGCTCTAACGAATGCTGCATTTTCTGCTTGCACCGCTGACAAAAACACGTCGCGCGAAAAAGCCTGTCCTGACTCTCCGGATGCTCGGAGACAGCAGACCTACCCCTCGTTCGTTAGCTAGGGACTTCCTCTACCGAACCCAGTCGGCGTGCGAGCGCTCCGAAGTACAGTCGCGGCGGAAAAAAATCAGTCCTATTACTTCCGGACAAACCCTGTATGATGTAAAGAGGAAGAAATTCGTTTTCAGTCTACTTCACCCCGGAGAGATACGAAGACGCCCAGCCAACGAGACGGCTTTACTTCTACGCTTACGCAAAATGTTGTCAGCTGCAGCGAGGACTTATGATGGGGGGTGTCGTGGCACCTGCCCTGTTTGCAGAATGATTAGATTATACATTAACTTGAATTTATGTTTGCTTATTTACGAACAAATCCACGTACAGACATACGTATATACCTCATGAAATGTTTGTGTTCGATTAATTTATTCAATTTTAGCATTAATAATAATTAGGTAATCTACCGGTTAAGGTAGGTTTTTGGATGGACACAACTATCAAATAAATATTTTGTAACTTTAAGCAAAACCCAATCCAGCAACCTCATCTACATCAGGTCCCTCTTCATCTCTGTGTACTTCTTTCCTCCCTTTATCCCGTCCAACATCCCTATCCTGTTCCTGCCCTTTCCTCGCTTGCCCAACATTCTCCCCTCTATTACCTCCTTCAACATTCCACTACCGCTCAATACGCCTTTCATCCATTTTTCCTGCATCCATAGGATTTCTCTCAACAAACCCCTCCCCTCACTCACCATCTCCAGTACTTCCTCATTTGTTTTCCTTTCGGTCCATTTCACCTTCTCCATTCTTCTCCACACCCACATTTCAAAAGTCTCCAATCTACGTCTATCCTCCTGCTTCAGTGACCACGTTCCCGCGCCGTATCAGCAGATTACTACCCAACGTCCCTACTCAACGTCCCCGTCATCAACTCCCTCCTCCTTGAGAAAGCCTCCTTGCCTAGCGCAATTCTTCTCCTTACGTCCCTACCACTTTGACCGTATTGGTCCAAAACACTTCCGAGATATGTAAACTGCTTTACGTGCTCTATTTTTTCCCCGCCTATTTTAATATTTAGCTTAGCCTTTTTCTTTCTGGAAAATCGCATAACCTTTGTTTTATTAATATTGATTCTCATCCCATATTTATCGCACTGAACCTCCAATTCACTCAACAATGCTTGCAACCCCTTGGCTGACTGAGCAACTAATGCTTGGTCATCAGCAAACCTAACCGATTTTACGAATTCCCCTCCGACTTTCATTCCTACCTCTAGTTCTTCCTCTGCTCTTTAATGCCTCTTTAATCATTTCCTCCCAATATACAGGGTTCGTCCGGAAAATAAGTGTACTGAGCTCAGGGAAAAAAAATTATCACACTTTTACATATCTTAAGCTAATATTCCTCAAAATAGGACCCTTGTGAGTCGATACACTTGTTCCAGCGGCGTTCCCATTCCTGGAACGCTCCCGCGAAGGCATCATCGGGAACGTCTCAAAGACACGTCGTCACGGCCTCTTTGACGGCGTCCGAAGTCCCGTATCGCGTTCCTTTTTAACTCCTCTTTATCTTCGGGAACAGAAAGAAGTCCGGTGGTGCCAAGTCCGGGCTGTAGGGCGGGTGTGGCAGCGTTGCCACGCCGTGCTTGGCCAAGAAGTCCGACACGACAAGCGCGGTGTGAGACGGTGCATTGTCGTGATGCAGCCGCCAGATGTTTTTGGTCCCTAATAATCTCGTGCACAATTGTTTTTGGCACATTACACTGCTCTGCTAACATCCGAACACTAAGACGACGATCAGAGTTCAGTACATCGCGAACTTTTCGCACATTTTCGTCGGTGAGTGTCGTTGATGGGCGTCCAGGCCGTGGATCGTCGTCGACCTCTTCTCTGCCCTCCACGAACATCTAGTGCCACCGAAAGATCAAGTTTCTGGAAATTGCTGGCTCCCCGTAAGCCTGGTTAATCATACCGTCAGTTTCGGTAGACGATTTCCCAAGCTTTACCGCAAATTTGATGGAATAACGCTGCTCCAAAAACTTCGGCATCGCGTTCCGTGAAGTGGGTCGAGCGTGGAGGTTCGCGTTAAGAGAGCTCCTCACTACACCACAGCTCAGAGCCGACTGCCATTTTCAGCGTCGCTTGCCAACATACCCCCCTCCAATCACAGCCCGTCAGAGCGGTGCTGGGCGCGCCTGGAGCGGCAGGAAAAAATCAGTACACTTATTTTCTGGGCGAACCCTGTACGTTGAACAGCACCGGTGGCAATGGACAACCCTGCCTTACACCTCTTCATAACACTGCCCATCCGGACTCTCCGTTCCCCACAGGCACCTGAGCAGTCTGAATTATGTACAGGTTGCGGATCAGTCTCCTGTCCCTCCAATCCATTCCTATTTTCTGCAATACACGCATTAATTTTTCCCAATCCACTCTATCAAACGCTTTTTCGAAATCTACAAGACAGGCAAATACGTCCTTATTGTATTCTATATTCCTCTCGATTAGTGATCTCATTACTGCAATGGCATCACGCGTACCTCTTCCTTTCCTAAATCCAAACTGATCATCCCCTAAGTAATCATTTGCCTTACCCTCTATCCTTTTGTTGATGATTCTAAGAATAACTTTAGCTACGTGGGATATCAAACTTATTGTTCTGTAATCCTCACATGATGTAGCCTTTACCTTTTTTGGAATAGCAACTAACACCGATCTCACAAAATCTTCCGGCCAGATTCCTTCCTCATGGATGCTACGAATCAGTCCAGATAGAGTCTTCTTCCCACATTTTCCTAAACATTTCAACAGTTCTACTGGGATGTTCTCAACCCCCACGGCCTTATTTGCTTTCATCTCCTTTAATGCCCTTTCTATTTCATCGTCGAGTATGCCTGGACCTAAGCTATCTTCTTCTACGTCATGTTCCTTTTCTATGTCTAACCTTGTCGGCCTAAGTTCTTTGCCATACAGTGTTTCTATATATTCCTTCCATCTCTCTTGGATTTTTCCTGGTTCAACTGTTATCTTACCTCACTTATCTTTAACTGTTAGCACAGATCTTGCCTTCTTACTTCCCGATAATAACTTAACCTTGCTGTATAGAGCATCAATTTCACCCTTCCTCTGTAACCTTTCCATATCCTCGCATTGCGTTTTCCACCATTCTTCCTTTGCTTTATTTGTGGCCCTTCTCAATTTATTGTTAACTCTTTGTACTTCCCTTGGCCTAACTCTGTGCTTACATTCTTCCATCTTCTTCTCTCCTCCATCTTTGCAATCATCTCATCCGTTACCCATGGTTTCCTTATTCTTTTCCCGTTAACGGTTCCCATAGTGTCTTTTGCGGCTTTCGAAATCACTGTTTTGATACATTTCCATTTTTCTTCGATAGTACTCAGTTCTTTACCGTCATCCATCATTTTCTCTACAGCCTGCGGATACTCATTCCTCGTTTATCCATTTAATGCTTCTACATTCGTCCGAGTCCGCATCCGCTCCTGGGAAACTGTCCGAATTTATCACACTGTTCCTAAACCAGTGCCTAACCATAATATAATGTAACTGTTACCTTTCTGAGTCACCTGGCATTAATTTTTTTCAAATGTAATAAATTTTAGTATTAAGTTGACTTAATTTTTTTTGTCTTTTGGAGTTTGTGTCGTGATCTCGTATTGCGAGGGACAAGAACATGTACTTGAATCTGTCCGCGAAGGTTTTATTTTATCCTGACGGTCGAATCTTCCAATATAATTTGGTTTCATGATAATTCCGTATTCCCTTGGTGTCCCAAAAAAACTCAATTGCCCCGAGAGCTTAAGTCTTGCCTGCTGTTTTCGGGAAATTAGGGGCTACCAACCTAAATAATGCCTCCAGCATCCCCGTGACGCTTCCTTGGTTTCTGTAGCGTTATTTTAAAAACCCAGCGAATTTTCTCTTAAACTTATTTCAATCTCCAATGTATGTTTTCTTGCATGGATCCCATATACTTGCCGCGCCCTCTAAATGTGGCCTAATTCGAGCGAAGTTACACACTTCTCTTATTTTTTCATTGATTTTTCCTTCAACCCGTCTAATGAAACCTAGATTCTTTAAGTCTAACCTTCATGTTCATCTAATGTACGTACCCTATGAATGGTTTGTTGTCAGTATAACATCCAAGCATTTGATGAATGATCTCAGATTTTCCCGGCGTATGGTATTCAAGAATTTTTCTCGGGTTTCCCACCGGATCAGGTCGATGAAGTGCACCGACGTTTCGAAGGCTGACTCTGCCATCGTCTTCACCCTGAAGACGATGGCAGAGTCAGCCTTCGAAACGTCGGTGCACTTCATCGACCTGATCCGGTGGGAAACCCGAGAAAAATTCTTGAAATCCAAGCATTTGACCTGCTCTGAAATTCTAACCTCGATCTAATTTATTATATAATCTATGTCTTCCTAAAATTTTCTTTTAATCCAAAACTTCGGAGCTGTAGTTTTCTGATATTTATTTCTAACCCCGATTCTTTACACCACTCCGATATCTGGTCTAACCCGTTTGAGAGTAGCGGGTCATCTGCCTTATGTCTCTATAAACTACGGTGTCGTCAGCAAAGAATCTGTAATTGCTGCTATCGTGAATGCTTAGGTTGTTAATGTATAGCAAGAAGAGTGGGGGACCTATATTACTTCCGTGCAGCGCTACTGAGGTTTCTCCCGTCTCGAATGAATTCAATTCACGGACGACTGTCTTTTGTTTTCGGTTAGAAATGAAGGGTCTATTCTGTATAAGCCCTGTAGTTTCCAACCTGGATGTTTGCTGTTGGAGTTTCCAACTTCTCCCGAAGCCCAACTATCTGCTCTTTATCAAATAGATTCACTTTACTCTTATCCTTGATCACGAACTTAGTGTTTATTCTCGCTAACATAGTTTCGTGATCGCTACTGACATTAGTGCCTCTACATCTACATAATTACCGCAAGGGCGTGTGGCGGGTGGTGTTATGTCACCATCCGTAAAAGGGAAAAAAAACGCATTCACAACCAACACATACATGAAAACCCATACCCACAGAGGTGTATGCATTCATGCAAAAATCCTATCATTTTACGCCCATGCAAATACATATCTACCTCTCATTCTACACATATGCTATCATCTAACAAATAATTACACCTTAGGATGCAGTAAGAAACTTTTCCAATATCTAGGAGGCTAAAATTTGGTAAGTAGGAAGGGGAAATTCCACTACTATCACATGGACATGCAACGTAAAACGTTCTCCTTCCCGAGGACACAGGTGAAGAATTTGATTGGAACTGTTTACGTTTGTAGTAAGTTATGGGGAATGAGCCGCAATTGTGTCAAATAGGCTATTACCTCGGCTCAGACATTAAACTGTTCGTTCTAATTAGAATTTCGTGAATATATTCCAGTTTTTGACAGAATCGCGATTTTGAGCTGGCTTTTCCATGAAGTAGTCGTCCCAATTAATTGTCGGTTGGTTAAAGTCGCCGACGACTAAAAGTATACTGCTGATCTGCTGAAGAATTTGGGAATATACTCATCGAGTTTGGAGAAAATATCAATGGAGGAGTCAGGTGGTCCCTAGTAATATATATTAATAAGCTGATGTTTTATAATCCTTGACGTAGAACTAAGGCTTTCTCTTTTGTTGTCGTCGCATCCATGACGACAACTTTTGATATGTGAATCGACTGCGATGGATAATCTTCCGCCTGGTTTATTGGTCCTGTCTTTTCTGCAAATGATGAAACGCCAAGGAAAACATCCCTGGCCGCCAAATCTCATGTTAGCCAACTTTCCATAACTATGAGGATACACTTTCAAAGATATGTTATTTATCCGATTTTTTAAACTTTTTATTCTTCAGCTATTTCATGTGATAATATTGATTCTATCTAACGCTCTATGTTTGTTGAAATTGGCAATGGAATTGAATGTATTCATCATCAGTATTTCAATCCTAGGGTAGGTTTATTTCAGCCCTCCGTTCGCCTCTATTTAATGTCAATTCCCTCAATCCCTGATGCCTTCTCCATTTTACGTCTTTCTTGATTTGTCCTCTGTACATGTCTCTTGGTCTTCCTCGTGGAATCTTCCCTTCTATTTTTCCTTCTATTATGTTCCTAATCAATCCATTGTGCTTCAATGTGTGTCCAATTCATCTACAGGTATTTCTTCTTAGCTGTAGAGTTCTCCATATGGTTCTATCCTCTTCTGCTCTTCTATATACTTCCTTGTTCCTGACTTTGTCTTTCCATTTAATCTTCAGCATTCTCCTCCAGCACCATGTTTCAAAGGCTTCTATTCTTCGCTGGTCCACTTTTCCAATGTTCCAAGTCTCGGAACCATAGAGCGCCATGCTCCACACGAAAGTCTTGACGAATTGCTTCCTTGTTTCCAGGCTTAGGTTCTTTGAACATAGTAATTGCCTCTTCTTTATGAATGCGTTCTTAGCTTGGGCTATTCTTCACTTGATGTCGGTCGAACTTCTTCCATCCCATGTTACTATGCTGCTGCCCAGGTTGATGAAGGATTCCACTTGTTCTAGTTTCACCCCTCGAATGGTGATATCTGCATTCAGATTCTCTCTTCTGCACACGCGAGGATATTAGTATTCTTCTTGTTGATGTTCATATTATATTCCCCCAGCACTTGATTCATAGCACTTGGAGTTATTTGCAGGTCCTCTCGCGTTTCCGCCACTACTGCAATGTCATCTGCAAACCGGAGCACGTTGATTTCTTCTCCATTTACCTCGACTCCTTTGATATCCAATTCTTGTGTTTCTTTTATTGCCTCTTCCAGGTATACTACGTTGAATATTGCTGGCGAGGGGTTGCATCTTTGTCTCACTCCTTTGTTTATTTTGGCTTCTATTTTTCTCCCATTTTTCGTTTGCACTCTCGTAACCTGATTCTTATATAGGTTATGGTATAGGTAGATTATTGTATAGGTATAATTTTTCAGTCGTTGTAATCCAGTCCAAGCGCTTCTAGTACCTTGAACATCTTGTTCCATTCGACGCTGTCGAAGGCCTTCTCCAAATCCACGAATGCCACGTATAATGGCTTATTTACTTGTCTCATTTCTTCCGCCAGAACTCTCAAGCTGAGAATTACCTCTCTTGTTCCTCGGTTTTCCCTGAAACCGAATTGGTTTTCTGAGAGGTTTCCTTCTATCCTTCCTTCTATTCTTCAACTAATTATCCGAGTAAGGATTTTTGATGCCTGAGTCACCAGGCTCAATGTTCTGTGTTCTTCGCATTTGTCTGTTTTCGGTTTATTTGATATTGCAATTGAATGTAGTATGGGTGTCGTTATTATTTTTTTTCTGAAAGATGTGAACATATAATCTGAATTGGTCTTGTGAAATTTTCCTAAATATTTATTTTCCCCGAACCTATGCTCTGAAATAACGAATAACGTCTTTCAGCATTTCAACCATTTATATTATTATAACTGTGAGAAAACGCAGAGGGGAGATAATAAAAGGATTAGAGACATTTCAGTGAAAATCCGCCGTATTCGCCAAAATTGTTGAGATGGGAAGAGGCGTGTCACACGTTTTTTAAATTAATTAGGCTGGGAGCCGCTTGAGAAGCGAAGAGAGCAAGCGAGGCTTTTAGACCTTTAGCAAGGTTCAGAACACACAAGTTTTAAGTATGACACAACAGGAATTATCATGACCCCCTACTATTTGTGTGCGAGGTACCACAAAGATAAAGGAGATAGGCTCCAATTCAGATAGATACAAATATTATTTCATTCCTCGAACAATCAGGAATCATAATAGTAAGAAACCAAAGTCACCATAGAAATAATAAAGACATTCAAATTACAAGCCAGGATGAGATTAAACGCTGCGTTGACATATAGTACATTCGTAGGTGTGCGACCTTATGTATGTTAGTTACTAGTGTGCAAATGTATTTGCATCTATGTAAGTTAAAATCGGTTTTGCATGTGGTTGCATTCTGTTCTACGGGTGGTGTTCTAACGCCCCCGCCACATGCACCCTTGGTTGTTTAAACGTAGATAAGCATTAATTTCACAAGGAAAGATTAATTCTTCTGGGTCCCTCTGAAATAGGCGAGCGAGAGAGATACCTCTCTCCTGGCTGAGCAGGTCTGATTATGACTAACGCCGTCTTGCTGGTACCACCTTATGGACGCGATGATCGAAAAAGGCTCATAATCCTACCCTTCTCCCTATAAATAGATACCTTTATCTTTCTCCTCGCCCCTCCTCCCCTAGTGCCCTCCAAGCGCCGAACACAAAAGGCACGCCGCCCTTCCCCTTCTGTATTCCTCTCACGATCGTTTCCAGCCTGTCCGTTGAACCAAGCCCCACCCTCTGTCCTTCCCCTTCCGTGACTCACCGAGCCATTGACACAGCCCTTCTTTTCCAGCTATCCCACCATCCGTTTCTGCACACCCTCCTCACCTCTACCACACTCTATTATCAGATTTCGGACATTTACCAATCGCCGATTCCATGCCATCAAAATTGCAGAAAAACCTTTATCCGCCTCGAGACATATGTTATTTTTCACTCTTCCTGATTGGTAGGCCCTTCATCTACTCAATACCCCGCAAACCGCCGCAAGAGCGTGGGGCGGGGGGTGTTAGGGCACCACCCGTAATTTAGAAAGGAAAAAAATCATGCAGAAGCCACAAATTTATAGTCCACAAACCAAACATGGTATACATTCATGCTAGAACCCATTCATCCCACACACATGCAAACACACAAAACTACCAACAACGGACATCCACATGCACAATATTTGAATTTTTAATTTTGTTCCGCCTTGTCACTTAAATGTTTTTATATTACTAAAGGGACTTCGGTTTCTCACTATTATGATTTCTGATTTTTGTGGGAAAGAATGAGTATTTATTTATTTATTTTTGTTATGGCCCGAAAACAGCACTTTTTGGCCTTTACAACGGACAACAATGACAACACAACAGTAACAACAATACAAACACCCAATCCCTAGGTGGACAAAATCCCACCCTGGCGGGAATCGAACCCGCGACCCTTGGATTGGTAGACGAGGACGTGACCCCGGGGACGTTGAGTAGGGAGGTTAAGACAAGACTCGTAAAAACTCTGATGTGGAGAGTACGGCGCGGAAACGTGGTCGCTGAAGCAGGAGGATAGACGTAGATTGGAGGCTTTTGAAATGTGGGTGTGGAGAAGAATGGTGAAATTGAAATGGACCAAAAGGAAAACAAATGAGGAAGTACTAGAGATGGTGGGCGAAGAGAGGGATCTTTGTTGAGAGAAATCCTATGGAGGCAGGAAAAATGGATGAAAGGCATATTGAGCGGAAGTGGGATGTTGAAGAAGGTCATAGAGGGGAGAATGTTGGGCACGCAAGGAAAGGGCAGGAACAGGATAGGGATGTTGAACGGGATGAAGGCAGGAAGGAAGTATACAGAAATGAAGAGGGACCTGGTGTAGAGTAGTTTGCTGGATTGGAGGATTTTATTTGGAGTTACAAAATATATATTTGGTAGTTGTGCCCATCCAAAAACCTATCTTAACTGGTAGATTACCTAATAATAATAATACATGCCTATGTAATATAAATTGTGCAAACATTGTCTCAAGGGGCGCTAAAAAAGGTGGCATTCTTTAAAAGTATAGTCGGAAAGTGTAGCGACGAAAAATTAAAGAAGCGTGCTATTTCTCTTTAGTAAGAATAGGGTAGAGAGAATGATCGCTAGGTTCGTGTAAACGCGTACTAAAGGACACAAAACTTCACATATTTAATACAGAATATGGGATGGGAACCTTTAGGTATGCGGAGACTCACGGCAAGATTAAACTTACTACAAAGATATAAAGCGTGTGGTTTCGCATCCGATATTGGAGATATAATTAGGCCCTTTAATTAGATCGGTAAGGCCGACAATTGTCACAAAATTAGAGATTTAGAATGTCGAAGTGATTGATTTAATTTTTCGTTTTTCCCACACACTATTCGTGACAACAATTAAAGGGGATCACCTAAGAAAAGAATAGGTACGAGCTGTCGAAAATGGGGGTATATAAAGTTAAATTCCCACAAAACACTCTCCAAGCCTGGCACCCTAACGCACCCCGCCGAGCGCCCTTGTGCCAGGTGGGGTGTAGGTGAATGTACACGTATATTAAGTCTATCGTATTTGTGAATTGTCCGTCCGGAATGTGAAAAATACTAACTGATACTGTATTAATTGCGAGTGTACACCGACAGAGGCGTATATATTCATGCAAAAATATTAATAACTTATACGCATGCAAATACGTATCAACTAACTTACACTTGCACCGAGGAATGTACCGTATTTCTACGCAACGATTTATCTTGTCCTGACTTTTAAATCGGATAGCGTTACTATTTCTATTAATACCTAGGTTTATTACTATTATGTTTCCTGATTGTCCGGGTAAAAAAAGAGTACATGCATGTATCCCCACTGGAATCTAACTCCCTTATCTATGTGGTCCGGTCTACCTAAATGGTGTGGAGCCATAATAAAAACATCTATCTCGTACATCCATATAAAAAAACACCGTAATCAACCCGAAGATCGGTTTAGTAGGTGATGGTAGAGCTCACCCGTGTACCAAGCCCGACGGCGTGTGAATAATCACACATCAGGGTAGGGGGGCCAGTTCCTTTCCCTGTGCCGGTTATGGTTTCCCAGGAAGATCTGGTACCCGAAAAATCAACTAGCTTGGGACATCCATATATACGTGCATATAAATGTATAAATTAATTATGTACCTACTAGTGCACGCATACATAAAGTAAATTACAGCGAAGAAAAAAACAAT
Organism: Hetaerina titia; assembly: GCA_037158775.1. Lineage (NCBI taxonomy): Eukaryota > Metazoa > Arthropoda > Insecta > Odonata > Calopterygidae > Hetaerina > Hetaerina titia. The sequence continues at coordinate 508,657 of CM073768.1, read as the reverse complement.
GAAATAGGGAAAGTCTAAGCAAAGAATGGGGTATGTGCGAAAAGCTAAGGAAGGCGTGGCGTTGCTCCCCTAGTAAAAACCCACGCAGGAAAACACCCAAGAAGAGAAGGGGGGGTGTGTGAAAAACCTGTGAAAACCGTATTCATTATAGGAAAGATACACATACATAAATTATTTTTACATAGTAGCATAAAATTATGTTACTGAAATTGAAATGAAGAAATCAATAACATGAACATCACTTGAAGAGTAAGTAATGAGAATCATAACATTAACTGTAAATAATGATGTAAAATCCTACTGCTTGAGATGACAAAAGAAAAAGTAGATAAGTTAGCAGAGGTGATTTGCATAGCGGCAGAGTGAAAGAAAGGAGGAGAAGCATGATGGTTAAGTTTTGTACCCGAGGAGAATGAACTTGTGAAGTGCTCTCTCAAATGTTGTTGTGGATGGAGAATTTTTTATGTCATCTGGGAGAGAGTTCCACAGACGACATGCTGTAACATGAAAAGATTTGTGATAGATTTCTGTGCGATGGTGTGGGACAAGAATTTTATTAATATTTTATTTTGTGGAAAATTGCCAATTTTTATTAATCATGATATTCCACCATATCACGCCTGAAACGTTTCTTTTTATAAGAATTTTATTGTTACCCCTATGGCCCTGTTGCGGATTGAGCTGATGGGAAGGAAAATTTGTGAAAATACTTAGGGGTGTGGTTTTATACTTAAAAACTTAAATACTTATGTGACGCGGTGGATGAGAGGGTGGAGATCACAAAAGACGAATTTGGAAAGAGAAAGATGACATTTAAGAAAAGTCAACGAGTAAATGTCCGAACTAAGCAATTGTCATCGGGCGGCCCTGGGGGTGGGTCTGGGGAGCGGTCGGAGTGAGCAAGAGAGCAGAGCGGAGTTCCGACTGGCTCTGGGGTCTTCCTCGGGTGATGTTAATCTTTCTTCGAGGGGGAGGTGATGGATGGCTGTTTGACGATAGGGAAGCGTAGTTGAAATTTCATCATAAATGAGATGATGTTTTCCCAACGGAAAGTGTTATTGTCGCACATTGTAACCGACTCCTCGACATTATGTCCATTCCAGGTGGCATGGTCAACAATTAGTTTCGAGGGAGGGACTATGGTAACTCTTCGTTTTATCAATGCAAGGAGTCTAGAGGAGTTAGTTATCACATTTACATCCACACGTCTTCATTTTCACCGTTTGACGTGGGGTGAGATTTAGGACTTGTTTATTAAATTAAATGATACTACAGAGACGGGAATAAACATGGCAAATAATAAGATTACATACGCATCAAATGGTTTTTAAAATATTTGTGTTATTTTCCTTAAGAAGGGAAGATGCATGAAATTACCAATAGTGTTCGTCTCAATGAACTAATCTTGAGTGGGAGAAGGAACTGACAATTTTCACTCACTGGATGAAGGTGGAAGCGAAAATTTGGAAAATGTGTTTCATTTTTGTGTGTTTCTCTGTGTCTTTTGTTCACTAGCGCCATTTCAATCCTCCGCCTCCTCGCTATCTCCGTTTACATTATTATTCACATCTGTTATACTACGAGGCATGCTCATAAAGTAAGGGCCGTTTGGTCACAGGAAAAAATATACTCATGTGAAACACATTTTATTGGCACTTTTAGTTAGCTGCAAACGTACACAAACCTACTTCACTCCCCTACGTAATCGTCGTTCACTTCGAAGCATTTTTCGTACCGCTGCACCAGCTTCTTTAACCCCTCTGCATAGAAGCTCGCCGCCCGAGAGTTGAACCAATCGACAACGCCGTTCTTGAGTTCCCCTTCAGTTTCAAAACGTCCACCGGTCCACTGTATCACGTGCAAGAAGAGGAAGTAGTCGCTAGGTGCAAGGTCTCATCATCTCCATCTTTTTGGTAACGGCCGAAAACCTCTCGTCCACTGGACATTCTCTGCTCTTTGTGGTGGTCGGTGAGCATTTTCGCCACCCACCTTGCACACAATTTGTGGTACCCGAGGTTTTCCGTGACCGTTTCCGTAAAATATAAGGAGAGGAGAGGAAGGAGAGAACGTATTCGACGAGTGGCCGCGGTAATGTTGCATGATGGAGGGATGGGATTAGGGAGGTGGGGGTGGGGAGGGTACCACAAACGCCGATCCACGCCGTCTCCCCTCAATCCACCCCCCCACTCCTCTCCTCTACGTCGGGCGATGGTATTTATACCGTAAATAGGCTTTCTTCGCTCCTCTCTCTTCGTCCTTGGCTCGGTCGCGGATGGAATTCCACCCTGCCACTCGCATACCATCATTCCGGAAGGAGTGGCGGATGGAGGGGGGTGAGGAGGTGGGGGTAGAGGAGCATTCGACGTGCGGAACGGGTGAGGTCGGGAGCTCAGTGGATGGCGGCGGCAGGAGGGGTCGACGGAAGCGACCGGCGGTGTGTGCTGGAATTGGTCGGGACGGTGGGAGGGCGACCCGTAGGCTGCGGACGTACCAAGGGGCGCGCGCGTGTGCAGGGGCTGGTGCGTGCATGGGTGGGTGGCTGCATAATTACAGGCGCCCCAAACCCATTTCTGTTACCTGCATCGCCGCTATTAGCATGGCCAGAGTTGCTACTGACCTTTTCCGTGAAAAGGGCGGGACTGGCGTGGTAATTGCCCCAGGCGCGACTGAAAAAGTGGGCGCCAAATATTTTTAAATGACGCTTTCGGGTTTCGTTGCTCGTGGAGCAATTTATAGGCCTACCTTCTCCTCTCTTCACAGGCCCAGGATGTCTCTTCGCCCGCTGTGCAGTGTTAATAGCCGAAGTGCGCGCATGCAATATGTTGATGGCGGAAAGTAAGGGAAGATGGACGGATATCAAGAGAGGAGGAGTTCTAGCCTTGGACTGGTCATCGTTTTCGCAGCGCCATCACCAAATTTCGCCGTACATATTCACGAGTCATGATTCACCATATGAAAGAGACGGAGAATATAATCATTGAAACTAGTGAGAAGTCTTCTGCATTTTCCGAAGTTTAACGCATCTTTTGTGTTAAACTTCGGAATAATAATTTCTTCACATAAATTCGTCTTGATGGTGATAAAAAAAATACTGGTATCTTTGTCAGCATAGTGTCCTCAAAGCCATTGACAAGTTTGTCACAAGGGTTTATTCCATTCCAGATCCACACCATTCACATGACGTATTGCTTAGAGGTTAGGAGCCATATCATTCAATCAATTAAAGTGACTGCGTTGACTTACAGCTTAGCATGCATTTCAGCAGTAAAGTTTTGAACGTCGTTCTCTGCAGTCCAGTTGATATACATTGATTGGAGTTATCGAAACTGTAATACACACAAAAATAACATTTTAAAGCCATAGACTACCTAAGGCCCCCATTTCTATGTTTTTAATCTCTCATTCATGCAGGAGAATCGGAACAAATGCAACACGTAGGACGGCAATGTTCGGAAATCCGATATCGCCGTGTCTCCGCATCTGATGCACGTTGAAAAGGGCAAGCGATGCATGCATTCCTCCGATCTTGATGATGGGAACCTTCCGGGGGAAGGGGGGTGCACTCGTTGAGCGAGCGTGTGTTGAGGAGAGGGGATTGGGGCGGAGGAAGAGGGATTCCTTTGGGACGGGAGCGGTGACGTAAGCACGGGCGTGAGTGGCGCGGAGGGGGGGTTGGATCCAGATGCATCCGGTGGGTGGGTGTTGGGAGGATGTGGGGTGGGTGGGCAAGGGAGGGAGCCGTCGAGTGGGCAAAGTCCTCCGCCCTTCCCCTCCTCGCGGACGGCGGGGGAGGAGTGGGGGTAGCGCCATTTAAAGTCACGATGGGATGAAGAGGGGGGCCCTCTCCACTGCACTCGCCCCTCTCACTGGGTACAGGCTGTCAAACTTGTTCACCTACTATTCTGTTTTAATCGATTAGGTAAATGCCTTGTGCCTCCCATGCCGTTTATTTTTATTCCTTTTTTCTTGGATTCGCTGGAGAATATGCGAAAGCTTGAGTACCATTGTCTCGAAAGGTATGTTGCGTAATAATTAATATTTAAACAGCGCCGGTATTTTAGACTGCTTTAATGATTTAAGGAATGAATAAGGAGAGGATTGTTTCAGTTAACTTGGGGGACCCACATAAAGTCTGCGGGCAACCATATAAGAAATTAGGATTTATTAGACGCATTGTCGTAAGAAGTGACTCCAAGGTCAAGGAACGTTGTTATCACGCTCTCGTAAGGCCTCATTTATAATATGCATGTAGCGAATGGGATCCGAGTGAAAAAGGCCTCATTCGGGAAATTGAGAAGGTCCAACACCGAGCAGCTTGTTTCGTGGAAAACTGTTACGATAAAACGAAAAGCGTCACTGAAATGCTTGTTAGAGTTGGGATGGGAATCATTGGAACAAAGGCAAATCAATGCTAGGTTGAACTGATTAAATAAATTCAGATCCGCATGTTTCACCACCGCGGTCTCGCAAATTATTCGCGCACTCCAACATACATTGGTCGCTTGGATCATGTGTACAAAATTCGGGAAATAGATGCCAGGACTAGCAGACTCAAGGACTCCTTCTTCCCACGGACAATACGGGATAACAACTGTAGGGTCACACTCGGAGATAACAAAAATGCCACTTGCCACCCTCGGCGTCTAGGTAACAATTAGTTAAACTCAATTGCATGCACTTTCACTAACCTCCTGTGTGTTGTGTCAAAACCCTTCCCGCATGCCCGCATTGGAATGCCATTAAGTAATGTATTGCTGTTTACAGTATTGTTGCACTGCTGTGGATTGGGGTTTGCATGTGTGTGTTGGTTTTGAATGCGGTATTTCTTTTTACTTTTTTGGGTGGTGACCTAACACCCCCCGCCACACGCCCTTGCGGCGGCTTGCGGGGTAATATGTAGATGTAGATGACCAAGTTCGTCGGCTCTCCTTTAATCTCTACTGGCAATACTCTATTCTTCGCTTGCCCTATGTTAACTACGCTTCTTTCTACCCCTTTATTTGATGTTAAGGCAACCCCTCGTTGGCTCTCGTCCCCTTCGCTGTATATTATTCTATAACTATCACTCCAGTAGTCACCACTATCTTTCGATTTTACCTCGCATAGATCTAAAACATCTAAATTACCTCTTTCCATCTCTCGCTTAATATTCTCTAATTTTCCTGTCCTCAACATTGTCCTGACGTTCAATGTTCCTATTCTAACTACTTTCGTCTTCTTCTGCGTCTTCTGTCCTGCTGTGGGTATTTTTACGCGACAAGAGTTTCGTGGGATGACGACCGCAGAAGCCTTGCCTCCCCTGCTGCCGGGCACGACACACGGCCCCTTGGGCCAAGTTCCACAGTTGCCAGGACTCATTTTCTCTATGCTGTACATCATTATTTTCCTGGGAAAAATAATTGAGGTGGTTTTCCGTTGCCTTCCTCAATAGTATTTTTAACGTAGCACCATCACTTAGAGGCCGCCCCACTGGGGTCAGACGCCTTTGCAGCCGCCTCACTGAGGGACAGACGCTGCGTGGACTACCTTTCGTCTGGCTCCTAACCTTCGAACTTTCTGGCACATATATATGATAAGGGTTTCCTTCGGTCCGGAAGGAGTTTATGATGTGTTTACATAGTTGAATGGAAGCCTTAAATCTGATCCCTTCTCATACCGCCCCACGCCCTCCCTCTCATTGCATTGTGACTGTCATTTCTTCTGCACCGAATACCCCCCCCCCCTCAGGTTTACCCCTCCCGCCGTTCCCCTAGTGAGAGGTTGATTCAATAAAAAGACGAAACGGCTAGAGATGCTGCTATTGGTCCAGTCTCATTACCTCGATGGGCCTTAGTGACGTAACGTGGAGGAACGAGGAGGAGGGGGAGGCCCTTTTCTGTAGAAACCTGGCGCTTCCGCCGTGGAGGGGCACCGAGGCCAGGGGGAGAGAGTGAGATGGGGGCTAACCACTTCGAAGGCTGTAAAAGGATTGGGCGTTTACGCGCGTGCCACCTGTGATGTCCTGCCAAGGTGTTTGTTTGGAGGTCATCCTCTCAGGTTATCGAAGCTTGAAGTGAGTAATGTTTTCTCGGATGCGTGGAAGGACGCGACATTGATGGCTTGCTCTCGGAGCTAGTCTCTGCTCCTTGGCGCTCCCAGGCCGCCTCAGATGCCCGCGGCAGCGATCGAACCAGCGGCCTTTCGAATCTCTGGCCATTGGTTGAGGATGACGAGGCGGGTGGCCCGCGGGAAAGGAGACTGGTCTCCGATTATTGAATCCTCTTCGGAATTTTTTCAGGTTACCCAATTTATTCGATGAGGAATGTAGTGTCTCTTCCGAGTACGTGAGCCTTCGATTGTCTAAAGTCTGCACTCGCGTGTCTGGAAACCATTTGAGAAAGCGGATGTGAGCTCGGATATGAATTCATGCGCGATGGGTATCGCTTGAATCACCGCATTATTACGAAAGTTTTCCCTTTCAATTCATAAAAATGAGGAAATGTGATGACGAAGACTTTTATTATTACACAGAACGCAAACTTTCAATGAAGTGTTTCTTTATTTCGTCTATTTCTGAAGTCTCTGCGCTAACTTTCAGCTAGAAGGCAACACTGAGTTATTCAGTCGCCAATCTGCCGCAATGTAAAATGACATCATTGACTTTATTCTGACCTTTCGTAGCTACGGAGAAAGGTAATGAAACTCAGTCAGGGATTCCCTTACTTTAAATGGAATGTAAAATGACGGGGGGGGGGATATTTAACTGCATTGATGTTTACCAGAAGATTCTTCATATATTGCTTGATCCTTTCGCGTCTTTTTTGTCGATTTTCAGGGAAGAGGAGAAATGAGTAATTCAACGAACAGCAACAAATCACTACCCGTATTCACTTCTGCTAATTAAGACATGACTGGTGAGGTTGCGAAAGCTAGACCAGACGCAGAATTACACGAAGCCATCATCGCTGTTGAAAGCTGTACATGAGTGTATAAATAACTGCCAATAAAGGGCAGCTCGTGTACTATCTCCCCTCCCTCTTACCACACTCTTCACATCAATACCTCGCTGAGCTCACGTCACGTCTGTAATACTTGTATCCCTTTATAATGTTTCAAATTCGATTCCATATTATCCAGTTAACAACTGATGGGTGTTTATATTCAGGATTCCATGTGTTGAGGCACAAAATCAATTAATTATTATCTCTTGTCCACCGTGAAAAAAAATTCGGGTGCTTTCCGAGAGACGTCAAAAGACCCTAACCCAACTTCCCCTCATGCCGCCTATTAATTAAGCTATGCCAAACCCCTCCTTCGCTTTGATTGTTATCTAAGCAACCACGTGAGTGGGCTGGACGTGCAATCTTTTCCTTTACTAACTTCCTTTGTGAATTATTAAAGGAACAAGATGCTGTAATACTTTGCGCATACCCAAAATTGATGTCGCCCGTGGTCCGATGAGGAAGGGTACCATTAATTCAGAATCTGCTCGTTGGCGAAGCTACGTGGATATTGTAAGCAGCGGCGTGCATCCCTGGCTGCGTCATTCGTGTCCCACGGCATCGATCATACCAAGTCAATACGCAAATTATTCGCACGTGATGAGTAATCGGGCGTGGCTGTTGCCTGCTCACTGACGCGTGCGCTGAAGCGAGAGGCCGTCCTGGGAATCGCCAAAATTCAACGAAATGATCACATTCATCTGTGCTCACATACAGCTAGCCGGCTCTAACCTTGTTGCGTAATGTCTGAAAATGTGCCAGGTGAGCGAATTCATTAACCATGAAAAATTCCTTTATGCTTATTCTGCATTACATAATACCCCGCAAGCCGTCGCAAGGGCGTGTGGCGGGGGTTGTTAGGTCACCACCCAAAAAAGGGGAAAAAAACCACATGAAAAATCAGCACATACTACCTTGTTCAAAAAGTTCCCGGAATTTATTCAGAAAATTAAAAATACAAGTTTATTCATCTAAATCTATATTGTCCCCTTCAAAGTAATCCCCATCGACTGCAACACACTTATGCCAGCGCTTGATCCAATCCTCGAAACATTTTTTATATTCGGTTTTCGGTATGTCCATCAGTGCTTCCTGCGATTTTTCCGTTACTTCCTCTCGGCTGCTAAAACGCGTTCCCCGTAATGGTTTTTTAACTCGATTGAACAGGAAGAAGTCACAGGGAGCCAAATCAGGTGAATTCGGTGGCTGTTGGATGGTATTTGTTGCATTTTCCGTCAAAAAATTACGAATAATGATAGCACTGTGCGACGGTCTCGACGCACTGTGCGACGATTTCTGGTCTCTTTCGGCGAATTTCTTCACGCAAACGTCTCATAACGCCCAAATAATACTCTTTGTTTACTGTCTGGCCTTCTGGCAAAAATTCATGATGCACTACACCGTTGTAATCCATGAAAACCGTCAGCATTGCCTTCTTTTTTGACTGAAAACGACGTGGTTTTTTTGGTCTCGGCTCATTTGGTGAACGCCATTCACTTGCCTGATGTCTGGATTGCGTGTCGTACTCATAAACCCACGTCTCGTCTCCAGTAATGATCCTTTTGATGAATGTGGGATCGGATTCAGCCTCGCAAATCAAGTCTTTTGCGACGTCAACACGGTCTCTTTTTTGCATGAAATTGAGGTCTTTTGGCACCAACTTTGCTGCTACACGACGGAAACCCAAATCATTAACCACAATGTCTTGGGCGGATCCATAGGCAATGTTCAAGTCCTCCGCTATTTCTCTGATGGTTAATTTGCGGTTATTGACCAACATTTCTTTTACTTTATCAATTTTTTCACCGACTTTCGATGTCGATGGTCTGCCACTGCGTTCATCATCTTCGATTGACTCACGACCACTTCTGAAACGCTCGTGCCACTGGTAAACGACCGTTTTTTTTAGAGAATCGTTGCCGAAACACTTTTCCAACATTTCCAACGTCCGTGCGCCACTAAATCCGTTTTTTACGCAAAATTTAATACAAGTTTGTTGTTGCAAATTTAAATCCATTTCTGCAATTGTAAAAAATCGCCAACACACACAGAGATAGATGTACTCTTGGCTACGTAACTTTTGCAAATGTCAAGTTATGACACTAAGATTTAAAGGGAATATCAACAACAGATGTACCAATTTAACAAAAAAAACAGAACTCAAATCGGAACGATGGGAGCGCCACACGGTGGTTATTCCGGGAACTTTTTGATCAAGGTAGTACATGCAAACCCATACTCACAGTGGTACATACATTGATGCAAAAATCCATTCATTATACACGCAAGCAAATACATTTGCTATCATCCAACAATAACACCTCTGGAATAAAACACTTGCAAAATTCAACACATCCATGCAAACCTACACCCACGGTGGCGGATACATTCATGCGAAAATCATTTCAACTTACACGCATGCAAATATATGCCATACATTTATCAACTAACAACCAATTGCACCTTAGAATGTAGTACAAATTCATCCAATAACGTGCAAGGTAGAATTTGACAAGTTGGAAGCTATACTGTAAAGAGCGTTTACATTGTTTAACGAAATTCCACTGCGGTCATGCAGAAGGTGTTTGATAACGAAACACACGAGGTTAGTGAAAGTGCAATCGCCTCATCAGCTATACGCTACATATACATGTGCACATATTTGTTAAACATAGCGAAATTATGTTGCATCACAATCGCCACGTCGAAACATCGCACAGTCCGATTGAACACTTTTTGACCCTCGAGTAACTGTCATCCTAATGTTGTGTCATTATGGATTAAGTACGTACATTTACTTTCTTGGTTCACATGAAGAACCCGTTTCCTACTTTATAAGCAATCCCTTTCTTCTGCAGTTTGAATCATCTTGCATTTACGTTCGATCACGATCGCGTTGCGGAGCGAAGCAACGACGGGTTGCGAGGGGCACGTGAAATGCTAAGACTCCGTTCTCGGCCTCGCCTCTCACACGATCCCTGGTATCCACGGACTCCTTGTATTATTTTTTAATTAATTGTTAACGACTACACCTGATGCTAATGTCCATTTCTGTCTTTCCTTTTACGGGGTGAGCTCCTTTGAAGCTCTCTCAGTATTCGAATCCTTCCCCTATTTACTATTCCCAGTGGTAACCGGCCGCACACTCCACCCCAACCAGCCCTCAACACTTCCTCGGAGTCTGGGGCACCGTAATCTGTTCATCGCAAACAATCTCCCAGGAATGCGAGAGGGGATCGGGGGACCTCGGGCCGCCTGCTGAGAACCAAAGGAATACGGACAGCCGGATTAACCTGGTCGGCAATTTCCTCGCCGGCTAACTGGAAAGCCCCTGGCGAGGGATGCATTGAAACGGGCCGTCTCGTTAACTCAATTGCTAAGAATGCTCAACCGGAAATCGGGAGATACTGGTTCGAATCCCGGTCATTAAGGATGGTTTATGCTATCGCAAGTTTCCTGCGAGTTATTTTTTTCTCTTCCAACAAGAAATATTAAGCTTGGAGGTCCGAGCTTCAGAACCCCGGCTCCACCATTCGTGTGTGGAGGTATTTTGGTGCTCTCCATCCTTCCTCTCCCCTCCATCCCTAATGGCGCAAATGACCTTAGCTGTCGGTCTCCTCACATAAAAACTACTACTAATTCTGTTACACAAACGGGAGCGTCGTCTGTATTTTGATGCCATTGAAACGAGCGACGTGTAAACCCCAAAAGTATTTCAGTCAAGATAACTGCTTTTTTGGTACTGAGTTATGAAATTGGAATTTTCTCTCGCTCAGTTATTCAGTTTTTATATATGTGCACCTCTCGTGGGTCACGAAGGCGCTCCGGAGCTTTTAATAGTAATATGTTGCTTTGGATTTCAGTTTCGTAGTTTTGGGTTTCAGCCTAATTACTTTACAGGTATTACCTATATTTCCAATTTTATAGCTTACTTCCAAAATGTGTTGCAAATTTTGTACCAAGTTATTTTCCTGGCACAAGCTAAATATCTATGAATACCCCTTGACCTATGAGCCTCCATGAGGGCCTGAGGCAATGGACGTTTGGATGCCAGCTCTGCTGTAAGTAATTGCTGGTAAAACCGAAGTGATCTTGTAAGGAATGTTAAACACGGACAGGCTTTTCAAATAAAATAGTTGTGGTGATTTTCTTGAATTGTTGTTGTAGCGAATTTTATATTGTTAACAATCTCTACACAGATGGACCCACCAATGAAATAAAAATAAGAGAAATACAGGATTTAATGAAGTTAATGATATGACCGGGTAATGATCATTCACCGTTTTTTCACAAGAAATAGCATTAGATGGGGACAAACTGCGAATCATAGGAATTATAAAACTTGCATAATTATTTTCTGTCAATATTGCACAGAAATGCGTGGACATCTACACAATAAAATCCTTACCTTGGGTAGGAGAGCGTTTTATGTTGCACGTTCTTGTGGTGGTGGAATTTCGCCTTGCTACTTACTAACATCTAGCTTGCACGTTATTGGATAAATTTCTTACTGCATCCTAAGGTGCAATTATACGGTAGATTATAGCATGTGTAATTGAATGCGTGTAAAATGAAAGGAGGTAGATATGTTTTTGTAAGCGTGTAAAATGATAGGATGTTTCTATGAATGTGTGCACTACTGTGGATTTGGGTTTGCAGGTATATGTTGGTTTTGAATGCGGTTTTCCTTTTTTCCCTTTTTGGGTGGTGACCTAACACCCCCCGCCACACGCCCTTGTGGCGGCTTGCGGGGTATTATGTAGACACCCTGCATAACCCTGCCACCCCCCGCCATGCGCCCTTGCGGCGGTTTGCGGGGTCTTATGTAGATGTAACCCCGCGATTCCGATTGCCAAGGGGGGGGCGTGTGTTTTAGGACACTATCCTGTCATACACAAATGTTAGCTCTTTATGAAGCCCTCGTGAAGTGACATCTGCTTTTAATGAACTCAACCCTCCGAATACTTAGATAAGAAGTCCCTAACCCAGTTAATCGATTTCGCATCAATACCACATTGTTATTCTGTGTATCAATTTTTCATGAAATTGTCGAAGGCTTTTTTGAAATCTAAAAGAAACATCTCCTTGTGTTTTCCCTTCCTCCAATTCCAGGATATAAATAAAAACACACAGTTGTTTTTAGCACCAGCATATTGAATTTGCATGTGATTTTGTTCCCTTTTACAGGTGGTGACCTAACACCCCCCGCCTCATGCCCTTGCGGAGGTTTACGGGGTATTATGTAGATGTAAAGATCTGCTTTTCCTTAATCGGTGCTGGTTACGGAAGAGTTGATTTCATTCTGCCGAGAAAGGACCTCCATCATATTGCTAACCATGAGATGTTGTGAGAATTTGCACGATATCGCCGTTAAAGTTATCGGTCTTTAATGACTTGTATTCCCCCTATCGCCGCCCTTGTGAGAGGGGAAAGGGGTTATGGAAGGTCCAGTTGCGACTAAATTGCACGTAATTCGGCGCTGCTCAGGGGGGATGGAGATCGAATGAAGTGGGAATCGTCAATGAAGGAGAATTGATATTAGTAAAGAAAAGGAAAAAATTGTCATAAGCGAGAGCACATTGACTCGTGAACGTTGTCTTATATGGTTGACGGGAGACTGAAAAACAAATCTGAGGGCATTTTACAGCCCGAGGGAGAGCTAGAAAATTATTTAAATTTCTTGGAAATCATCAATTTTTCTTTTACGATATAAATGATCGAATACTGTTTTCATACATGCCCAAAAACGAGATTATTGGTACTTATCGACTACAGTGCCTCTGTTGTGCTGCTCATGCATTGTATTTGTGAATATGTGGGCATGTTGTATGATTGGCGTTCGGTCGCCCCTTTTCCACTTTGGTTTTTGGTGGATCGCAGGGCGCCAGATGCACGAAGGAATAGAGTGAGTGTATGTTAGAATGGCTGCTGATCCTACCACCCCCTGCCACATGTCCTTGCGATGGGTTGCGGGATAGTGTGTAGATGTAGATATCGGACTCATAAGCATTTCCCTATGCGAAGTTTTATTAGAAATTAAATCTTAAATGCTACTCGTGTTAGAAAGGATGGTAACAACTTATGAGAGCGCAAAAATTAAATCTCAAGCTCAAAGGAATTGGCGAACAGGACGTAAACTACGAAATAGAGGGTTCAGTACTAACTACGGTCAAACAAGTAAAATAATTGGGGGTAGTTCTAACACCACGCCTTTCATGGGGAGCACATATCAGGACAATATGCGGATCCGCTTTAAAGAAACTGGGCTTCATGAAACGGGTGGTGGGGAAATGTAATGAGAAAGTTAAAGAGAGGTGTTATTTTGCTCTAGTTAGACCACATTTGGAATGTCGCGAGTATTTGGAAACCTTGGGAGAAATCTTGGCAAAAAGAATTAGATCAAGTCCAGAGAAAATCCGCCAGATTCTTAAAAAATATTTACAATAAGTGTATTATATATAAGGTGTAACACGTCTCTTAGGGGATTTAGGCTGGGGGCCCCTTGAAATACGAAGAGAACGAGCGAGACTTTGACTTCTAGAAAGATTCAGAACCAGCGAGTTTATCGATGACACCAAAAGAATTATAATAGCCCCACAGTACTTAGGTAGATCAGACAACAAAGATAGAATAAGGGAGATAGATTCAAATACTCATTCTTCCCCAGAACAATCAGAAATCATAATGGTAAGAATCCGATGTCCATTTAGAAATAGTAAAAACATTTAATTTACAAGTCGGAACAAAATTACACATTGCAAAGATGTTAGGTGTATCTGCAGATGCTTGTGTATGTTAGTTGGTAGTTTGTTGTTTGCAAGTGTTTGGGTTTAAAGGGTTTTAGCGTGAATGTATTGTCATATTCCCGCGTCTTCGAGGTTATATTGGCGACACGAGAAAGTACCCCACGAGTCGAGTGGCTGCCTCGAAGGTAAATGGGGGCTTGAGTTTGGTGGGTGGTGACGCGAAGAGGTGTTCGTCGATAGAGACGGGGGAAAATAAAAGGAACTGAAAGGGAGTACAACGGCGGTCCCGATTTAATACAGGAAAACGGAGTTTACAGTAATATTCTCATATATTCCCTTGGCAAATACACAGGTATCCCATCAAATCCTTGGATAAAAAAACACATCTAATTTTAACAATTACACAATTGCTTTGGTGTAAACCACACTCGGGGGAAAAGGAAGGGATAGTACTTTGGGCAAATTTGGTTGTTCCTTCTTAAATATATAATATAAATCAAATCGTCAGTGCTAATTATCCGTGGCTGCCTGTAGAGATTAGAGAAACAATTTTATGCGGTTGGAGTGAACTTTTACTTCTCCTTTTCTCCTCCCCTTTTTGTTATGGTGACGTTCACCCCATCCCTACCGATTACCTCATAAGGACCCGTCCATTGGGAAGACAGTTTTTTCGATCTCCCTCGACGTACATTTTCGTAATGCAGCACCTTGTCACCCACTTCAAAGAGCTGCAGGTTTGCTGACTTGTCATAATGTTCCTTGCTTCTTTCCTTGGCCCTTTGTAGCACTTCTTTAGCCTTAGAGTGAGTTCCATTCATTCTTTGTTTAGGTCTCTTACGTAATTGTCGCAGGTGTAGATTATGTCTGAGGATTCCTTTTGCAACGATGTTGGAAGATTCGCCTTTCCACCGAACATCATCTCGAAAGGAATGAAAACCGTTGACGAGTGAGGTGTTGTGTTGAACACAGAAATGGCGTACGGGATCCAAACATTCCAATTATCTTGTTCGGAGGAAATGAAATGTCTGAGATATTCCGTCAGTGTCCTATGACTTCTTTCTGAGGCGCTGTTTCATTGTGGCCGATAGGCTGTCGTCTGTAGTTTCTTTATTCCTAGAAGGCGACAGGTGCTCTTGAATACTTCGCTGAGGAAGTTGCTCCCTTGGCCAGATAGTAGAAACTTAGGGACTCCATGCTTCAATATTATCCTTTCCATCAGTGCTCTGGCCACCGTTGATGCCTCTTGGTCTGGTAGCGGAATGGCTTCCATATACTTGGACAAGTCGTCCTGAAATGTCAGCAGGTACTTATTTGCATTAGAGGTCGCAGTTCAAGGTCCAACGATGTCCACATTACATTTCTCGAATACGAACTCTGGGGTCGTGGTGATGACCAACGGCATTTTGGTTTTCCTTTGAGTCACCTTATTCTTCTGACATGACTCACAAGGTCAAACATACTCCTCCACATGTGAAATTCCAGCCAGCGGCTCTTCCTCTATCTTTTCCAATGTTTTCGGGGGTATTTCACAGTCGACTTCCGCCTCGGTGGTGTTAATTATGCTGGCTATACATTCTCCGGAGATTCCAACAGTCAAAGTCTCTGCCAGATAAACCCCTTCCCGCAATTTCTCTCTTGCCAATAGTCCTTCCCCTGTAGAAGGGGTTGGGATCTTCACTAAACTTTCGCAGTGGGCGGGAATCGTCAGCTTCGGCCCCCGTGTCCAACAGTAGGCACACCTCGCCCTTCTCACATTCATTGCATTCGAAGGTAACGGAATCTCCGCTATCATTCTCATTTAACCTGGCCATTTTCACCTGCCCGACGGCTTCTGGTTTAAAGCCCCTTTTTCCATCTATGTCTTCATCTCCTCTCAGTTGTGGTTTCGAACGTTGGGGCCACACTGATTTACTGCAACAATACCTGGCGAAATGTCCGTATTTTCCTCACCGGAAACATTTCATTTACTCCTTTCGGCCAACCTGTAACGTCCTTACTAAAAAAGAAAGAAAGATTTGTACTTTTCCACAGATTTTATTAGATGGCACAACGCGTTTCGCCATTTCCGGAAATGGTCAAAACAACCCCTCAACGCCCCTGAGGGCCCCCACCCCTCTCAGGCCCCTCCGCCCCTCCCCGCCCCCACTCTGTCCTGAGGGTATATATTCTGCCACTGTCTGTTTAGCAAACTTGTACCTAATGATGCCGCAAGTCGGTGAAACGCGTTGTACCATCTAATAAAATCTGTGGAAAAGTACAAATCTTTCTTTCTTTTTTAGTATGGATATTAAATACTTCCACGAAGTGAAGCCTGAAACAATAGAATATAGTATATCTGTAACGCCCTTTTCCTTCTGAGTTATTTGATGGTGTCACACGCGCTCTATTTCCCACATGTTCAGGATTATTTGCTCCTTCCACAAAATGTATTTCCTTGGCTTCATCTGACTTAGGCCCCTTTACAAAACACTGTGACGAGATGTGACCAGATTTCCCACAATTTTCACACCTCAAAGGATGCCTCAGAGTTCCCCTTTGATTCAGTGGCAAGATGGCGCTTTCCTCTTACAGTTCTATTTCCACAGCAGAGGGCAATATAATCAAATCCCCTTGCTCCTCACAATAGTCGTTCTGCGCTCGTTTGCCAACCTTTGGATGAAACATGCCTTAGCCAAGTGGTCAATTATATTTACGGCCCCCTAATATCCTCAGGAGCTGACACCTTCTTAGCGGCCTCACGGAGATCGAATTGCATGGAATGCATTCGGCTCCCCCAGCTAGCATTTTCTCTCTATGTCCTTGCTTAGAATTTTAGAAAATTTTGTGAGATCGGTGTTAGTTCCTATTCCAAAAAAGGCAAAGTCTCTATCATGTGAGGATTACAGAACAATAAGTTTGATATCCCACGTAGCTAAAGTTATTCTCAGGATCATCAACAAAAGGATAGAGAGTAAGGCAAATGATTACTTAGGGGATGATCAGTTTGGGTTTAGGAAGGGAAGAGGTAAGCGTGATGCCATTGCGGTAATGAGATCACTAATTGAGAGGAATATAGAATACAACCAGGACGTATTTCGCCTGTTTTGTAGATTTCTAAAAAAGCGTTTGATAGAGTGAATTGGGAAAAATTAATGCGTGTATTGCAAAAAATAGGAATGGATTGGAGGGACAGGAGACTGATCCGCAACCTGTACATGTCTCAGACTGCTCAGGTGCGGGTGGGGAACGGAGAGTCGGGATGGGCAGTATTAGGAAGAGGTGTAAGGCAGGGTTGCCCATTGTCACCGATGCTGTTCAACGTATATGTGGAGGAAATGATTAAAGAGGCATGGGCAGAACTGGAGGTAGGAATGAAAGTCGGAGGGGAATTCGTAAAATCGGTTAGGTTTGCTGATGACCAAGCATTAGTTGCTCAGTCAGCCAAGGGGTTGCAAGCAATGCTGAGTGAATTGGAGGTTCAGTGCGATAAATATGGGATGAGAATCAATATTAATAAAACAAAGGTTATGCGATTTTCCAGAAAGAAAAAGGATAAGCTAAATATTAAAATAGGCGGGGAAAGAATAGAGCAGGTAGAACAGTTTACATGTCTCGGAAGTGTTTTGGACCAATACGGTCAAAGTGGTATGGACGTAAGGAGAAGAATTGCGCTAGGCAAGGAGGCTTTCTCAAGGAGGAGGGAGTTGATGACGGGGACCTTGAGTAGGGATGTTAAGACAAGACTCGTAAAAACTCTGATATGGATCGTAGCTATGTACGGCGCGGAAACGTGGTCACTGAAGCAGGAGGATAGACGTAGATTGGAGGCTTTTGAAATGTGGGTGTGGAGAAGAATGGAGAAGGTGAAATTGACCGAAAGGAAAACAAACGAGGAAGTACTAGAGATGGTGGGTGAGGAGAGGAGTTTGTTGAGAGAAATCGTAGGGAGGCAGGAAAAATGGATGAAAGGCGTATTGAGCGGTAGTGGAATGTTGAAGAAGGTAATAGAGGGGAGAATGTTGGGCAAGCGAGGTAAGGGCAGGAACAGGATAGTGATGTTGGACGGGAGGAAGGGAGGAAAGAAGTACACCGAGATGAAGAGGGATCTGATATAGATTAGTTTGATAGGTGGGGAATCACAAAATGTTTATTTGATATTTGTGTCCATCCAAAAATCTACCTTAAACGGTAGATTACCTAATAATAATATAATTATATATGTCAATATATATATATATATATATATATATATATATATATATATATATATATATATATATATATATATTTATATATACCCCACATGTCCTGTGTTCGCCTTTTATGTGTTTTCCTATCCCCTTTCCTTATGCCTATTTCTGTTTGAATGAATATTTGTGCGCCGTATGGCGGGATTTTCAAGTTTGAATATGTGTTTGGCCAATGTGGCTCGTCTCTTCTTCTGGCTATGCGTGCCATAAAACGCACCGTTCCTATTCTTTATAATATCGTATGAATGCTTTTCTACTATCCTTTCCCCTTCTTGTGTCCCGTCTATTTCTCCTTTGGTGGGTGAAACAGCTCCATAACGCCATCTCTCGGGCAACATCTATCGGAGCACTTCGGCGCTTTATAAGATCGCAGATCTCAAGGTAAATCAGGTTTCCTTATTAGCTCAATAGGTAGAGCATCCGCCCGGAAAGTGGAAGGTCCGTGGTTCATATCCCGGATAAGGAAATATTTTTACTTTCGTGTTCTGCTCAAAAACCGCCTTCCCCACATGTCCTGTGTTCGCCTTTTATGTGTTTTCCTATCCCCTTTCCTTACACCTATTTCTGTTTGAATGAATATATATATATATATTATATATATATATATTTTACATATATATATATATATATATATATATATATATATATAAATGAGCATCCGCCCGGCAAGTGGAAGGCCCGTGGTTCAAATCCCGGATAAGGAAATATTTTTACTTTCGTGTTCTGCTCAAAAATCGCCTTCCCCACATGTCCTGTGTTCACCTTTTATGTGTTTTCCTATCCCCATTCCTTATACCTATTTCTATGTTTGAATGAATATATATATATATATTTTATTCCACATCATTATTGAAAGAGATATGCTGAGATGGATGACAAGGATACTCGTACTCACCTGAAATTGAGAGTAGAGCTGAAATCCAATCTAATCCTTCGAGGTAGATGACTTCCTAAACATCCATCGAGGCAGGGAAAGAAGATTAGCGGACCTGCACTGAGGCGTGGGCGACCTTATCGTCGGACTGGCCACCTTGCTAACAGGCTGGTGCCGACGTTGACTCTGTGGCTGTCCGTGACGAACCTCATCCCTTTGACGACAACGGCGAAATCGCGTGCTTGATAGTCCTCTGCGGTGTCACGTCCGTGACTCGGAACTACCTTTTCAAGGATTTTGTATGAACTGACTCTCCTGGTTATTTCACATCGCTTCGTAGCATTTATTATTCACTCCCTTTTATGTCTTTCAATTCCGATTCATTCCTTTGACAGGAAACAGAAAATGTTTCATATCGTGCTCCTTCGTGCTCGTCCAGCATCCCGTGTAAACCGGCCCGCTACTAGGTGACGTCATGCTCCCTTTCGAAGGACATTGGGGCGTCATCTTTGCACCCTCCGTGGCTTCTTGCCGGTGGGGCGCAATCAGCCGAGCGAAATACTTGCTCACTCGCTCCTCATAAACATAAAACACACACTCCACACGCTCGCACAGCCCAGCAGATGCCAAGTTCCTCCCCCTCTGAGTCGGAGGAAGTCTCGCGTTACGTAGTCGACGCTTACGCAACGCTGTTTCCGCAGAAATGGCGCCTGCACATCAGTGCACTGGAACGCAGGAGCTCGAGGGTGGCCTTGATGGGACAAGGCAGCATACTGCATACACTTGATAGCCTGCATGCCGCCGCAAGGGCGTGTGGCTGGGGGTGTTAGGGCACCACCCGTAATTTAGAAAGAAAAAAATCGCATGCAAAAGCCATAAATTTATACAAGCGAGAAACAAAACATTCTATGCATTCATGCAAAACCCTTACGTCCCACACACATGCAAACAACAAACTACCACCTAAAAAACAAGTGCATCTACAGATACACCTAATATCTTTCCAATGTTTAATTTTGTTCCGACTCGTAAATTTAATAGTTTTTAATATTTCCAAATGGACTTCGGTTTCTTACTATTATGATTGTTCTGGGGAAGAGTGAGTATTTGAATCTATCTGCATTGGAATCTATCTCCCTTATTTCATCTTTGTGGTCTGATCTACCTAAGTAGTGTGGGGCCATTATAATTCCTTTAGTGTCATCGTTAAACTCGCTGGTTCTGAATCTTTCTAAAAGTCTAAGTCTCGCTTGTTCTCATCGTATTTCAAGGGGGTCCCAGCCTAAATCCCCTAAGAGACGTGTTACACCTAAAATATTATTCTCTTATTATTAATATTTTTAATGAATCTGGCGGATTTTTTCTGGACTTTATCTAATTCTTTTTTCCAGATTTTCTCCCAAGGGTCCCAAATACTTGCGGCATATTCCAAGTGAGATATAACTAAGGCAAAATAACACCTCTCTTTAACTTTCTCATTACATTTCCCCACCACCCGTTTAATGAAGCCCAGTTTCTTTAAAGCGGATCCGCATGTTGTCCTGATATGTGCTCCCCATGAAAGGCGTGGTGTTAGAACTACCCCCAAATATTTAACTTGTTTGACCGTAGTTAGTACTGAACCCTCTACTCCATAAAAGCGAGCCAAACTGTTCTCATCTTATTGCTCCGTCGTTTGTCCGGGTAATCAATTATTATCGCCACCCGCACAGAGCACCAGTCTAACGACCATGGAGGGATTCAGGTAATTGAAGACCTGTGTGACTGACTCACCGTCGGCATGGGAGCGTCTCCCTATTCATGATTGCGAAGAAACTTAGGGCTAGTTCACATCGAATTCGCTGTAACGAGTTCGCAATGAGAAGGGCACATAGGGAAGGAAGCCGTATCACTTCGCTTCAGCTTCAGTTTTGAACTATTTTTCGGCGGTTGAGTGTTAATATGATGCGTTTCCTGGATGATGGATATCAAGTGCGCAGAGAACTGCATTCTGATTGGAGACCGAGGGGAATAACGTCCGCGGTGCTTGGTGCATCCGTGAGCATGACACACGGATGTGTGCTGCTGCCTTCGTCACTGATGAAAGTGATGACCAACACTCGAGCTCAGTCCGACGATGAGGAATACTTCAGTGGGGTTCTCTCCGTCGCCCCCGGTAATCTTGTCATGAGTATGTTTCGTTTTTTGTGCGTAAAAAATGTCTCGCCATTCATCCGGCAGTGACAGTTTTCATTCCTTCAGTTTCATTCGCCCACGAGTCTTTAATAGCTATCGGATGATTTTCACCTCTCAGTTGGATTTTGACTTCATTTTTCTTGGACGTTGAATGTCTATCCTGACTCCTTGTACAATCCAATCGTATGGTTTTCTTTGGGGATGCCGACAAACGTTCTGGCGGAAGACAACGGAGATTTATTGGAGTAATGTGGTATTAATTTTGAATGAGGCATTACTTGTCGAAGCATATCACTGGCTTCTCGCGAAGAGAAGTTGATCGCACCGCCCTCCTCTCCAGTGGCATTCAAGTTTCCGGGTGTCATAGCCGTAGATGGTCGAATCGAGGTGTGCGCACAATTTGCCCCGCATGATGGGAAATCGCAGAGATGGATGACGTGGGACGGGGCTCCATCAGGCCAACTGGACGAAAGACGATTACGAATCCGCGTATTTATGTGGTGACATCACTTGTCACAACGAACGTGCGTCCACTTGCTTAGAACGACCTGCTCGCAGCCTGATTGTTGCTCATGTGATTGTTGTCGAGACGCAAAAGGCTTGTTTTATTGTACAGGGTTTCAATTAACAATAATTTGGAATATCTTCACTGTTATTTTTTACTGGGTTTAATGGTTTCCGGAAGCAGAGTTGGTGTGGTAACAATGTAACGGAGACCCTGGGGTGGAGAGAGAGGCTACTATTTCGTAAGATCTACCGAAGTAATGCCTGCTCAGCCATTAGTCCTTTAAGGATGGAGGACAGTCATGAAAATGAAATTCCGAAAAAAAATTAAATTTAGTAAGGAAATTGTGATCAGTTATTTAACAAGGAAAGTACACCATGTAATACGCACTTTGTTCGATAGACACTGGCAGTTGAGGCACAGCTCTTGTATTGTGGAAGGTGTACATATTTTCTTGTTCGAGTTTTCTTTCGTCGCCGAGGGAATTATTATAATGGGGTCGCAGATTCAGCCACTATGATAGTAAAAAGAGTGTTGCAACGTCTCAGACGGGTTCAAGTATTCGTTCTTCTTTTGCACAATCCGCAGTCATAAGTAAATATATCCCAAGGGCCACAGTATGTTAACTTCAAGACTAAAATGTAATGTTTCAATTAAGCACACCAACTATTGCATGATGTATGTAGCCATTTATGTATTCGAGTTTTTTTTATAATGCTAAGATTCATTCAAATTCCTGGTTGAATATTTCTGCACGCATAGCTGGTCCTTGCCACATGTGGTTGCGGGCTATTGTGCTGATCGATGTATCGTAGATTCATTATTATGAGGGATTCTCGATTTACCTTCTGCGAACCTCTTAATGCGTTTCATTTTTCGATGCATTGCAATAATTTCCATTTCGAAAGGCTAATTCGGCCTACTATTTGGACAACAGCCATCTTCCGAATGGGAATGCTTGTTATCTTTTTGTTTCTGGTATGCAGTAGAATTTATATGAGGGAATTCAATCATTGTTTTGCTTCCTTCTGACGCAGCCTAGCGTATTATTTTTCAGTTTGCTCTGACATGGTGGCAAGTCATTTGAGATGGCATTTCATTCGCCATCGTCAGCTGGGGGTAGTAGCCAATCATCTACATCTACATAATTACTCTGCGAGCCACCAAAAAAATGCGTGGCAGTGGGTGTAGCACCATGAGGGAAGGGTAAGGGATGAGGGGGTCGGGGTTATCAAATAGGTGAGGAAAGGTGGGGGGAACCTGTAAGAAAAATATATAAATACACATACACATATATATATATATACATATACATATATGTATGCACACATACATATATATATACATATATATACACACATACATATATACATATACATAACCTCGCACAGTCCCTAACCTGTACGTTAATACTTATTGTAATGAACTAACTAAGCAAAGATGGATGAGAGAAGAAGATGGAAGAATGTAAACACAGAGTTAGGCAAAATGAAGTACAAAGAGTTAAACAATAAATTGAGAAGGGTCACAAATAAAGCAAAAGAAGAATGGTGGAAAACGCAATGCGAGGATATGGAAAGTTTACAGAAGAAGGGTGAAATTGGTGCTCTATACAGCAAGGTTAAGTTATTATCGGGAAGTAGGAAGGCAAGATCTGTGCTAACAGTTAAAGATAACTGGGGTAAGATAATAGTTGAACCAGAAAAAATCCAAGAGAGATGGAAGGAATATATAGATACACTGTATGGTAAAGACCTTAGCCCGACAAGGTTATGCATAGAAAAGGAACTTCAGATAGAAGAAGATAGCTTCAGAAGAAGATAGGTCCAGGCATGCTCGACAATGAAATAGAAAGGGCATTAAAGGAGATGAAAGCAAATAAGGCCGCGGGGGTGGACAACATCCCTGTAGAACTGTTGAAATGTTTAGGAAAATGTGGGAAGAAGACTCTATATGGACTGATTCGTAGTATCTATGAAGAAGGAATCTGGCCGGAAGATTTTGTGAGATCGGTGTTAGTTCCTATTCCAAAAAAGGCAAAGGCTAGATCATGTGAGGATTACAGAACAATAACATTGATATCCCACGCAGCTAAAGTTATTCTCAGGATCATCAACAAAAGGATAGAGAGTAAGGCAAATGATTACTTAGGGGATGATCAGTTTGGGTTTAGGAAGGGAAGAGGTACACGTGATGCCATTGCGGTAATGAGATCACTAATTGAGAGGAATATAGAATACAACCAGGACGTTTTTGCCTGTTTTGTAGATTTTGAAAAAGCGTTTGATAGAGTGAATTGGGAAAAATTAATGCGTGTATTGCAGAAAATAGGAATGGATTGGAGGGACAGGAGACTGATCCGCAACCTGTACATGTCTCAGACTGCTCAGGTGCGAGTGGGGAACGGAGATTCCGTATGGGCAGTATTAGGAAGAGGTGTAAGGCAGGATTGCCCATTGTCACCGGTACTGTTCAACGTACTATATATGTAGAGGAAATGATTAAAGAGGCATGGGAAGAACTAGAGGTAGGAATGAAAGTTGGTGGGGAATTCGTAAAATCAGTTAGAGTTGCTGATGACCAAGCATTAGTTGCTCAGTCAGCCAAGGGGTTGCAAGCATTGCTGAGTGAATTGGAGGTTCAGTGCGATAAATATGGGATGATAATCAATATTAATAAAACAAAGGTTATGCGATTTTCCAGAAAGAAAAGGCTAAGCTAAATATTAAAATAGGCGGGGAAAGAATAGAGCAGGTAGAGCAGTTTACATATCTCGGAAGTGTTTTGGACCAATACCGTCAAAGTGGTATGGACGTGTTGTGGGTGGGTGGCTATTCGCTCCCACGGACGGCCAAAGCGCCACTGGCGTACCGTTGACCAGGCAGGGTTTTCCCCATTGCCAGGGAATCCCTTTGGGTGAACCCAAAGGGGCGTCCCTTGAGCCGCCGGGGAGTTCCCAGGATCCCACCCCCGCAAAACAATGCACCTGTGGGGAAGGGCTGCAGGTCATCGTACTCCTCCTGCCCAAGGCCAGGACGTCAAGAGCTCCCGGGCAGTTCTGAGAAACCTTGTGACGTCGGGAGGAACCGGGAAAAAGGGGCTAGCGCCCGGACCTGGGCAGATTGTCAGGGGCAGCAGACGAGGTTGGCTGGCTGAGAGGAGACTGCGGACGCGGATCTACGGCCTGTGTCGCGAATCGCGACACCACGATCTCCTACTCCTGGCTCTGGGCTTCCCTTCCCTTCCCGTACCGATCTCCGTCGGCAGAGTAAGTGCATACACCCAATAAATTACTAATCGGCCAATTCTGTGTTCCTTCCTTCCCCTTCATGACACGACGACATTTGGTGTCAGGTGCTTGCGAGGAACGATCCCGAGGATACGATACGACGAGTGTATCGCATCGCTGATTATCGCGCTAATATCCAAAACCTTGTTGAATTGCTACAGCTCATGCGGCTTAATTAAGTGTTACTCCCTCCATTTGCACTCGTAATATATTTGCCGGGAGGACTGTACTGTTTTTCCTTATTTGTTTATTTATATAACACTTAGTGAAATATTTCAGCGCTCGCTCGTTTGTTTTGGAAACGTTATTTATTTAGCTAATTATTGTTCATCATGGCTTTTCACTCTCATTCCGCATTCCACTCTTCCGCGTCTCCCCTCTTCCCGTCGTACATGGCGCAGCCCAACATATCCTCACGGCTTATGGAGTTTACTCCGTGTGTCAACACCTTGTCCGAGGTGAACGGAGATACTCATTCTATTTCAAATCACACGAGTGTACCACCGCAGTCGCATACGCCCTCCCCGATAGCGAGCCAAGCGTACTTAATACCGACTTTCAGTGGAGAGGACGAGCCGACCGTTGACAATTTCCTTGAATCGTTGAAGATGGTGAGCCATCTGAATGCTTGGACCGAAAGTCAAACACTGTGCATCGCGCGATTACGACTAAGTGCCTCCGCCGCGGACTATGTGGCCATAAATCCACATGTTTTGGACAGCTATGATAGTTTCTCTACGAATCTTAAACGCAGGTTTTCGGTTAGAACTTCTCCGCTTGCTCTCGAGCGAATGTTTTCAACCTGTGTACAACAACCCCTCGAGTCAGTTCATGAGTTTGCGACACGCCTTCGTAAAATCGCTCGCCAACTTAGAGCAACGTTCCCTGACCCCGAAGCCGCAAAAACAATTGTCGAGCACAGGCTCCTTTCACAATTTTTGTTAGGCTTACGAGAGGAAATAGGTCGTTTTGTCCAAGTGCGTTGCCCGAAAAGTATTCTCGAGGCGGAAGAATTTGCACTAACCGAAGAAGCAAACGTGAGAGCCTATGCCAACAAATTCTTGGAGATAAATGCATTTCATTCTTTGTACTCACAGCATCCCCCTCAATTGAATTCGATCCACCCACCACCTCCTACGCAGCACATTTCTACCCAAATGCATACTTTCACAGAAAGATCACCCGTGGAAAGGAACCGAATTTCACATGCCCCGCGAACTACGAACTTTTCACAAACGGAATCAAGAAATGCCGGCACTCGCAAATGTTACCACTGTGGACGGCCAGGACACATTGCTCGATTCTGTCGATCGTCGCGTTCTTGCTTTCAATGTGGAGATGCGAGCCACCAATCGAAAGATTGTCCCCTACTCATTTGTGGGTACTGTAAGGAGTCAGGTCACCGCCCAATTCAGTGCCCTTTAAAATTCAACGCTTCAAATCCGGGAAACTTCACGACCCCGACTGCGGAGTCGGGGAGGATTTAATTTTGACAGTAACCCCAGAAAACGGTGTCGTAGTCCAAGGGACGATACAGGGGAGGAATTACAAGTTCCTAGTGGATACAGGTGCGGCCGTCACTATTGTGAATAAAAAGAAATTTCCTTGGAATAATCTGATTACTCATCCATACGATACTCCTATCAAAAGCGCTTCAGGCCACATTCTTTCTGTTCACGGCCAATGTCTAGTCCCATTGACTATATCCGGTGAGTTATATCCCCAGGATATGCTAATAGTAGATCTCGGTAATACTAATTACGACGGAATCATTGGTCTCGACTTCATGAAAAAGCACGGCTGCACTTTAGATCTTCAGCAATCGAAAATGTTGATTAACGGCTGCCACGAGATTCCACTAGAGCGGAACGTTCCCCAAAATGTAGAGATTGATTTCATTTCCCTTGAGAACCCAGCACCACAGGACGATGGGAGAAACAAAGGTGGAAATGCAGACGTCTTCACGGCAGATTTAATTTCCTTTGAAGAGCCTTCACCTACCCAACTCGTGCTCGATGTTTGGCGTGAGCCTGCACGAGTCACAATTTCGTGCGAAGAAAGAGAGAACGTTAATTGTAAGGATAACTCAGAATCCGAGATTCAAACGACAACGGAGGACAAATTTTGCGAGGATGCCACGACTGTAAAGGATAATGGGAAAAGTAAGGAAGAGACAGGCGATGATAAGGCCGGTGAATCAGGGGCCCTTGGGTCAATTGAGTTTCTGTGTGCGATTGCTCCTGATGTTATGCGGCGGACCGTAGTCTCTCCCTCGATAGTGTTTCCCGAAGTGGAAAGTGGCTGTAAAATAAAAGATGTGCTGTGTGCAGAAGAAACGTTGAGGGTTCCTCCATTCTCGATTATAATGTGTCGAGCTATTAATAAACAATTAGCGGGGAAAGAGGTCGCACTCGGGGGTGAAAGTCGAAACATCACGATCCTTCCAACGGTAGTAAGGGTAGACGAGGATGGATCGGCCCCAATCTTGTTTTGCAATTTCAATCGCAATGAGGCGAAGGTAAAAAAGGGATTGGAAATAGAAGCCGAGACGAAATTTGAAGAAAAAGGCATACCGTATGTTAACGAAATTACTTCGGACGACGTAGAACTATGGCCCGAAAAACCGCCGGAAGAAACTCTTCTCTCCCTTTTTGATTTTGGAAATGTCCCCACGGAAGCTTTAGACGAAATGAAGTTGCTCATTTCAGAATTTTCGGACATATTTATGTATGGTAAAAACTCCCTGGGCTGCACGAACATTGTTAAACATTCCATTGAGGTAGATGACGTCAGACCGATCAAAAAACCGCCATATCGCGTTCCACACTCCCAGCGGACTGCCTTAGACAACTCCATCCGAGAAATGCTTGAGCAAGACATTATATCACATTCCACTAGCCCTTGGTCCGCTCCCATCATATTAGTTAAAAAAAAGATACCTGCCGGGGAACCCGTCCAATACCGCCCATGCATTGATTTCCGTGCATTGAATAGTGTGACTAAAAAGGAGGTATTCCCATTGCCTAATATAGATGAGACATTCGATCAGCTGGGAGGCTCGTGTTATTACTCTTT
Source organism: Hetaerina titia (assembly GCA_037158775.1). NCBI lineage: Eukaryota > Metazoa > Arthropoda > Insecta > Odonata > Calopterygidae > Hetaerina > Hetaerina titia. The sequence goes on along the minus strand of CM073768.1, from coordinate 480,784 downwards.
AATGGATTTGTGCAGTGGCTACTGGCAGGTGGAGATGGATGAAGATAGCAAGAAATATACCGCCTTCAGCACTCCACACGGCCATTTTGAGTGCAATAGAATGAGCTTTGGATTAGCCAATGCACCCTCCACCTTCATGCGCCTCATGACTAAAGTGTTAGATGGACTTATAAATCACGGATGTGTCTGCTACCTAGACGACATTCTCAAATATGATCGCACTTGGGAAGAGCACATCACGGGGTTACGCGAAATTTTTTCTAGGCTTAGAAAAGCCAATCTAAAACTCAAACCTAGGAAATGCTCCTTTTTTCAGAAAAGTGTTAAATTTTTAGGACATGTTCTTTCATGCAATGGATTTCAACCTGACGAGGAGAAAATCGAGGTCCTTCAAAAATTCCCAAAGCCAGTTAATGTTCAAACCATTCAGTCTTTCCTCGGTCTTGTGGGTTACTACCGAAAATTTATCCCAAATTTTGCTAAGATGTCCAAACCTCTAACCAAGTTAATCCGGAAAGATGCACAGTTCGTTTGGGGAGAGGAACAGCAGCAGGCTTTCGAACAGTTAAGACGTTGCATTAGCTCTCAACCCCTCCTCAAGTTCCCTGATTTTTCCAGGCCATTTACCCTCACTACTGATGCTTCCATTTACGCTCTCGGGAGCATCTTGTCTCAAGAGTTTGAGGACGGCGAACACCCCGTCGCGTGTGCCAGTCGGCAATTGCGCAAAGCAGAGACATCTTATTCGGCTACAGAGTTAGAGTGTCTCGCTGTAGTTGAAGGCATAAGGAAATTCCGAGTGTACCTTCTAGGGCAACGGTTTACTCTTTGTACGGACCACAAACCTCTGAAATGGCTATTAACACTCAAAGAACCGAAACCAAGACTAGCGCGATGGGTTATGGAGTTGAGCGAGTATTCATTTGACATCCAATACCGACCAGGAAAAGACATCTCTCACAGTGATGCGCTCTCGAGAATACCTCTTCCGATACATTCCATTGTTACGGATGATTTGCAGCCTATCTGGGAAAAAGAAAGAATAGCAAAAGAGCAATCCCGATGCCCAGAGCTGAAAGAAGTCCACAACCTCGCAAGAAAAAACGACCCGCAGTTCTTTTACGATGACCATCATGTCCTTTATCGAGTTAATTTTAGATCGATTAGCCCCCAGTTCGCAGTCTGTGCTCCTAAGTCTATGAGAAACTATATCTTAAAGCGATGCCATGACACACCCCTAGCTGGTCACTGTGGATTTGATAAAACGCTGGAAATGGTGCAAAGGCACTTCCACTGGGATCACTGCTATTCGGATACACGTGCTTATATTCAAAATTGTTTAGACTGTAAGAAACGCAAAGGGCAGGCGCCACCAATTCCAATACAGCCAGTCACCGAAGCCACATACCCCTTAGAAAAATTAGCGTTGGACATAGTGGGTCCACTCCCACCATCACGAAAGGGCAACCGATATATCCTTACTTGCCAGGATTACTTCACACGATACCCAGAGGCAGTAGCAATCCCAGATCAGAGGGCTGATACAGTCGCACGCGCCTTCGTTGAGGTCGTAATTTGCCGACATGGAGCCCCAAAATATCTCCTTACAGATAGAGGGACAAATTTCACCTCTAACTTGATGAAAGAAGTGTGCCGCAAACTGAGAATCGAGTCGATATTCACCTCGCCATATAATCCAGCCGCAAACGGAAAGCTGGAGCGGGCCCATCAGTCCTTTGCGAACGTTATCTCTCACTACGTAGCACAAGACCACAAGGACTGGGACGAACAACTTCATTTCGCATTGTTCGTTTACCGAAATACGAGGCATCGTATAACAGGTTTCAGCCCGGCTTATCTAATGCACGGCCGAGAGTTGTCATTACCTTGGGAAGATGATTTATCGCCCGTCATGGCTCCAACTGAAGCCGGAATTAACTTCGCTGAGGAGCTTCAATACCGTTTACAAATGGCCCACGCGCAAGCGAAAGAGTGGAATAGGGAATTAACAGAGAGAGAACGCAATCGATGCAACAAAGATCGAACACTACCGGCAATTGGAGTGGGACAGTTGGTTCTCCTGCGCAATATGGCTCCGAGTGCAGGTCAATCCAAAAAGCTCGCATCTCGATGGATTGGACCGTACAAAATTATTAAAGTTAGGAGTGCAGTAACAATGGACATAGAAAACATAAGAACTGGTCGTGTTTCCACTGCTCATTTGAGAAACCTTCTTCCCTTACCTCCTGATCCGGAACCTATTCCTCCACCTAAAGCTCTGACAGAGGATTGTTCGGGAGACCCTCCTCACCCGCAACAGTCCAAATCATTCCTCCCCGACGCTCCTCTCGAGGAGCCTGTTGCACCCAGTCCTACCCCCCAGAGCCACAACGAACCTTCATCATCAGTGGGCCCTTCCCCCGCCGAAGAACAATTAACTTCTCCCAGCCACCCGTACAACCTGCGACCCCTTCCCGGCCGTTTTAGCCGGCAATAATGGCCCCCATTTCCATAAAGACGGCGCCAAAAAGAACTGCAATCACACCACAGATCGACACAAGATACAACAAGGATGCTGACGGACCGAGATTGACCGGTCCCATCACTCCGAGAGCCGCCTACCGGGGACGCGGACGTCATCGCGGGAGCGGATCGGTCTACTTGTGCCGGAAGGAACGGTTACGACTGGGACTGCTCCGGGACGAAAAGGAAATCAGCCTCATTCGGAAAACAATGTCTTCGGATGAAGATTGGTGGTTGAATTGTGGTGCAGCGTGTTGCATTTGGAAAGAATTTCAAATTAAATAAAGCGACGGAACCCCTGTGCCGTGAGAAAAGTGTGGTGGAAGATTGGGAAAGTAGAAATATGTTACGGAAAGGAGATTGGTAGAAAATGATAAACTGTACCAAGACAATATGAAAGAGTATAGCTTAGCTATATGAAAAATATGTTTTTAATCATTATTTTATATTTTACAAGTGTTCACCATTTCTATTCCTTTTTTTTCATTTTACTCTTTTTAATGGCAAAAGATGCATTCGAGGGTTTCTCGAAAATTACCGAATAATTTCAACCTTCGGTGGCCGCAATGCAAAATGTAAATATTGTGTCCTATGGGGTATTAATCTTTGTTTTTTCTAAAAGTACATATACTTATGCTCTTGTTTTGTATGCTTGACATTGTATGCTTGACAGTACGGAGTCGGTATCCTCCCTCCTACCCTCCCCCCCCCATACCTAACTGCTGCCGGGGTGATGTTGTGGGTGGGTGGCTATTCGCTCCCACGGACGGCCAAAGCGCCACTGGCGTACCGTTGACCAGGCAGGGTTTTCCCCATTGCCAGGGAATCCCTTTGGGTGAACCCAAAGGGGCGTCCCTTGAGCCGCCGGGGAGTTCCCAGGATCCCACCCCCGCAAAACAATGCACCTGTGGGGAAGGGCTGCAGGTCATCGTACTCCTCCTGCCCAAGGCCAGGACGTCAAGAGCTCCCGGGCAGTTCTGAGAAACCTTGTGACGTCGGGAGGAACCGGGAAAAAGGGGCTAGCGCCCGGACCTGGGCAGATTGTCAGGGGCAGCAGACGAGGTTGGCTGGCTGAGAGGAGACTGCGGACGCGGATCTACGGCCTGTGTCGCGAATCGCGACACCACGATCTCCTACTCCTGGCTCTGGGCTTCCCTTCCCTTCCCGTACCGATCTCCGTCGGCAGAGTAAGTGCATACACCCAATAAATTACTAATCGGCCAATTCTGTGTTCCTTCCTTCCCCTTCATGACACGACGACAGACGTAAGGAGAAGAATTGCGCTAGGCAAGGAGGCTTTCTCAAGGAGGAGGGAGTTGATGACGGGGACCTTGAGTAGGGATGTTAAGACAAGAATCGTAAAAACTCTGATATGGAGCGTAGCTATGTACGGCGCGGAAACGTGGTCACTGAAGCAGGAGGATATAAGTAGATTGGAGGCTTTTGAAATGTGGGTGTGGAGAAGGTGAAATGGACCGAAAGGAAAACATATGAGGAAGTACTAGGGATGGTGGGTGAGGAGAGGGGTTTGTTGAGAAAAATCCTATGGAGGCAGGAAAAATGGATGAAAGGCGTATTGAACGGTAGTGGAATGTTGAAGAAGGAAGTGGAGGGGAGTTTGTTGGGCAAGCGAGGTAAGGGCAGGAACAGGATGGGGATGTTAGACGGGATGAAGGGAGGAAAGAATTATACAGAGATGAAGAGGGACCTGATATAGATTAGTTTGCCAGGTGGGGAGTCACAAAATGTTTATTTGATAGTTGTGTCCATCCAAAAACCTACCTTAAACGGTAGATTACCTAATAATATAATAATAATGAACTAACTCCTGGGGGATTTCGACTACAAGCATTCTGGTCCCTTATCGTTCTTGGAAAAAATGACATTTTAAACCTGTCAGTCTTTCAGTCTATCTCTTTAATCTTATATTGGTGATATCTCCGACCGCAATACGTTGGGGTTCGTATTGTATCCTTGATGTCATCGGAAAAGGGCCCATCTTTAAATGTTTTCATTAAGTTTAATCTATACTGTAAACGCCGCCGTGTAAGAGAGTCCCAACCTAAATTGTCTAGCAAAGTGGATACGCTGCTGCGTTTGTCATAACAATGTTTGACAAATCTAGCCCCCCACCGCTGAACTCGATCTAAATCCGAAATCAAATTTATATTATGAGGATCCCATATACTGGCAGCATACTCTAGGTGGGGCCTGCCCAAGGCAAGAAAACATCGTTCTTTCACTTTTTCGTCGAATTTACCTAGCACTCTTTTCACAAATCCCAATTTTTTATTAGCACGACCGCATATTTCTCGTGTGTGTTTTCCCCAGGACAGATCGTGAGTAATTGTTACACCCAAGTATTTAAAGGAATCTACCCTCGCGATTTTGGTTTGTTTCACTTTGTAACTATAAGGGAGGGAATTACTCTTTTCCCAAACATGTATTACTATGCATTTAAAAAAATTTAATTCCAAATGCCATGTGTCGCACCAATTATGAATTGCATCTAGGTCGTTGGCTAACACGACTCGTGACTTCGAATGTCCCCATAAATGTCTCCATAAATTACTGCATCTTCGGCGAAAAGACGGAACTTGCTATTAACTACGGTACTCAGGTCATTTATGTAAATAAGAAATAGGAGGGGCTATGACACTTTCTTGTGGTACACCTGACGTGATCTTGACAGTATCGGATGATACACCGTCCAGGAGGACTGTTTGAACACGATCTCTTAGGAATTGTTTAATCCAGCATATAATACTTTCGTGTATTCCACAAGTTTCCAACTTTGTGAGTAATTTGCAATGGGGGACTTTATCGAAAGCTTTCTTAAAATGTAGGAATATCACATCAGCTGGAATATTACTTTCATTGGAGTTCAATATATCATGTACAAAAAGTTTCTCAGGATCTACCCTAACGGAAGCCGTGTTGGTTATTAATCAATAAATCTTGGCTATCGAGGTGCCTCATTATGGAACTAACAATGATGTGTTCTAGAATGTTATAGGAGACGGAGGTGAACGATATTGGCCTTTAATTACTAGGGTCCTCTCTCTCCATTTTTAAATACGGGCGTTACAGAAGCTACCTTCCAGCCGTTTGGCACGCTTTCTTCTGCTAATGACTCCTTAAATGTTATATCAAGATAAGGGGCAATTTCAGCCGACAGTTCTTTATACACGTGTGCCGATATCTCATCAGGTACCGGAGATTTGTTGGGGGTCTATGTTTTTAAGAAGTAACCCTATTCCGTGAGTGGAAAAATGAATTTCTTGTATTGATTACTGAAATGGTTTGGGAAGTTTCTCGGGTATCTTCTGTGAGCATGTGTTGAAAACACTCTGGAAGAATGAGTTTAAAATGTTGGCTTCAGCTAAACTACTCGTTACTTTATCCCCCTTTTTGTTATTTAATGAGTTTACGGTGCACCTTTTTCCCTGCACTTCCCTGACGTAGGACCAAAACATCTTTGGGTTATCGTTCAAATGTTCGCCTAATTTTTTCCTTTTGAATTCCGCTAGCGCCTTCTGGAAGGCCTTCTTGGCAGTGGACCTAGATGAGTTGTAGTTCTGTATGGTTTCGTTGATTTTATGAGGGGAGGAATCTTTAACTGGATGTTTCATTCTGGCATGGCACACCCTTTGTCGCCTAAGAGATTTCCGTACTTCAGAGTTGTACCTTCGGGGTTCCTTATTCTCTTTTATATATTTACAAGGTATAAATCTCTGTTTTGCTGAATGTGTTATCGTAAGAAAATTATTCCAAGTATCCTCGACACTACTAGTTTTGCTTAATTTGTCAAATATAAAAAAAGAACGTTTTAATTCATATTTTAAGCATCATGGTCAGCTTTATTAAACAAATAAACCTTTCTCTTAGGTTTGTTAACTTTATCTACGCATAGAGAAAGTTTAGCGTTTACAGGCCTGTGATCACGATTCCGTCAACAGTATCTATATTTAAGACCTTTTCGGGTATATTTGTGGCTAACAGATCAAGAATGTTCTTTCCCCTTGTTGGTGAAGTGACTAATTGATGCAGGGAATTCGAGGTGAACGCAAATAAGAGGGACTGGCATAAATCCTTGTCTTTACCTCCATTTATAAAACTGTACGAATCCCAATCTATTGTAAGAATATTAAAATCACCTCCGATAATTAGGCTATGCTCACAGTTGTGGGATATAAAGCTTTGTATCTGTCTTTCTAGGTCTGGTATTGAGTTAATGCTAACGTGGGGTGGTCTGTAATACGCACAGATATATATTCTTTTCGATCTGGGTGTGTTCACTGAGCACCATACACTTTCTATACAGCTATCAGGAAATATCTCGGCTCTACTGACGTTAGAGTTCTTAACCGCAATAACACTCCTCCTCCGGCTCTATTCAGTCTGTCGTTTCTATAAACTATGAAGGACTTGGGGAATATTTAGCTGTCTGCGATGCCATCTGTTAACCAACTTTCATTTCCCATAATGATATTCGACTCTTTGCTATGAATGAGATGGTGAAATTCCGGTATTTTATTTTGTAAACTTCGGCAGTTAACTACTACTACGGAAATAATATCCTCGTCTAAAACCTTCTTTGCGGTCTGCTTTCTGGGGATGTTATTTAGTCTTTTTGGTGTCTTAGTATTCGTTAGGCCTATAGTCTGATTAGTAATTCTTTCTTTTGTCTCATTTATAGTGTGAGTACTTGGAAAAATCTCTTCTGGCAACCTAGTATTGTTAGACCCACTAATTGACCTACTACCTTGATCAAAAAGTTCCCGGAATTTATTCAGAAAATTAAAAATACAAGTTTATTCATCTAAATCTATATTGTCCCCTTCAAAGTAATCCCCATCGACTGCAACACACTTATGCCAGCGCTTGATCCAATCCTCGAAACATTTTTTATATTCGGTTTTCGGTATGTCCATCAGTGCTTCCTGCGATTTTTCCGTTACTTCCTCTCGGCTGCTAAAACGCGTTCCCCGTAATGGTTTTTTAACTCGATTGAACAGGAAGAAGTCACAGGGAGCCAAATCAGGTGAATTCGGTGGCTGTTGGATGGTATTTGTTGCATTTTTCGTCAAAAAATTACGAATAATGATAGCACTGTGCGACGGTCTCGACGCACTGTGCGACGATTTCTGGTCTCTTTCGGCGAATTGCTTCACGCAAACGTCTCATAACGCCCAAATAATACTCTTTGTTTACTGTCTGGCCTTCTGGCAAAAATTCATGATACACTACACCGTTGTAATCCATGAAAACCGTCAGCATTGCCTTCTTTTTTGACTGAAAACGACGTGGTTTTTTTGGTCTCGGCTCATTTGGTGAACGCCATTCACTTGCCTGATGTCTGGATTGCGTGTCGTACTCATAAACCCACGTCTCGTCTCCAGTAATGATCCTTTTGATGAATGTGGGATCGGATTCAGCCTCGCAAATCATGTCTTTTGCGACGTCAACACGGTCTCTTTTTTGCATGAAATTGAGGTCTTTTGGCACCAACTTTGCTGCTACACGACGGAAACCCAAATCATTAACCACAATGTCTTGGGCGGATCCATAGGCAATGTTCAAGTCCTCCGCTATTTCTCTGATGGTTAATTTGCGGTTATTGACCAACATTTCTTTTACTTTATCAATTTTTTCACCGACTTTCGATGTCGATGGTCTGCCACTGCGTTCATCATCTTCGATTGACTCACGACCACTTCTGAACCGCTCGTGCCACTGGTAAACGACCGTTTTTTTAGAGAATCGTTGCCGAAACACTTTTCCAACATTTCCAACGTCCGTGCGCCACTAAATCCGTTTTTTACGCAAAATTTAATACAAGTTTGTTGTTGCAAATTTAAATCCATTTCTGCAATTGTAAAAAATCGCCAACACACCGGATCGAGATCGAGTGTAGGTACAGTATCGGATTCGAGGATTGGTATTTAGTAGCGACTAAGTGTGGATTATTAGCTGTAAATCATTCGCCGACGTAACTTATAAATAGGAGTAGAAACTATACATAAACCGACACTGTAAGCATATACAATCCCTGATTTAGAAGAATCTTGATATCCAAAACCTGCAAGTACATAAAACACCGCAAGGGCGTGTGGCAAGGGGTGTTAGGTCACCAGCCATGCAGTCACAATCCCAATCGGTTACACCTCTATACAGATATCAATCAGTTCGATCATGCACCCGAACAGTCATTCGCACGAAATGAGCTATAGATGTAAGAATATTCAATAGGTTCAAATCACGCGGGAGCAATATTATAAATATGGGTGCATTTAAAATGCATGCCGGATATGAAAAATATAAAAAAACACCAATACTAATTATTCTCTTCGCGTCTGCGGTCAAATCTCTTTTGATCCATAATCTAGCATCAAACAAAATAATACAGTACATATTGATTGTACCCTGTAATTGTTGCCTTTCCTGTTGTTTTTCGATTTCAAGAATCCCAGAAGTTCGAATGGTATATTTAATATTATTGCTTTGGGGTGGAAGAGAGAGTTCCTATCGTCCACCCCTCCCCCCGTCGTCTAACCGGCGCTGCGCACGCTTTTTGTGCTCAGGAATTTTCTGAATGAACCTTGCCCGCGACGACCCCGTTCTGTCCCTTCCCTCTCCAGTTCCCATTCCATGCCCCTCCTATCGTACCCCATACCACACTCCCCCTCCCTGCCCCCAACCTCACTGCCTACTATCCTTCCTGTTCGTCCCCCACTCCTTCACCAAACGCCTCATTCCGGAGTAGGATGTCAGTGGCGACATCTGTACTCGGAATCCATAGTGTGTAACGTTTTTCCCGCTAGCTGGCGGTACGTGCCTACCTAATGGTCGTCGCTGGGAGTTTCAAACGAGTTCTGGTTAACGTGCTGGAATGAACGCGTCGCTGTAATTGTGGGGGAAACTTCTTGATCGAACGGTTGGCTTGAAACTTGGGGAGAATGGCTCTCTTGAGTGTTGGAGTGAAATTCATTTGCTTATCGTGTTAGTTTCCCTGTGCCTGGCTCATAACCCATGAAGAAGTTGGAACATGTGCACGTGGTGTGATAATCACGTTATTTCTCAAGTGTTCGTGGTCTTGGAAGTAATTACTTTTTTTTGGCGCTCGTTTCACTACTCTTAAGAATATATTTATTTATTTAGACATTGCTCTGTTATCTTAATAATTATTTTCGGCAAATGTTGCTTAGCTGTATTCGTACTTGCAACCGAGTTAAGGTTTTAAATATAAGTCCTGTATGCACAGTGTGAACTGTTTTTAAGGGTATTTTCATTGATTTTAGTGAAATACAACTGCCCAAGTTTATCGAATTTGGATTAACCCGGCATTTGAGCTACATTTTATTGTAGGATACGGATACTCGTGACGTTAGGGTACTTCACTGTCTTTTATTACGGATGAATGTATAGAAATAACGAATCGAAGAGTACTCGTGTTTTCCTAAAATATTTTTACATATAGTGAGTCATAAGTTAATTAGTCACCTTTGCCACCTAATTGAGTCTTCTTCCTTTCTTCTGTGGATGTCACCTCATTAAGCGTTGGTATTGGTTCAGGCCGACTTAAATTTTGAATAGGCACAAAATCACAGTGAAAACTTTCCCTCCAACTGCTTGCACATTAAGAGTAATTTATCTTCCATGTTTGGTCGTGTAACAGAATATAGTCAATAACTTCTACGTCACGTTTCACGATCTTATTCAACATTTTCTTGTAAGTACGCATGCTATATCAACTATTTAATGACACGTCTTTCGGAGCTGCATCAATTTAAAATATAGCAATCACTTAAACAAAATGTACAGTTGGGACAAGATAACAAGTTATAAACCCGGTGCCATTTGTCACTAATTGTTTAACATATTCCTCAAATTTGTCATGTCTTTCATGTAAATTAAAATTAATTTTTTCTTATGAATTTCAGGTTTCCAGGTACCTGAGTTGCCTTTGTTTTTGGCCGAGATTTGGAATTTCAGGTATGCGTCTTGTACAATTTTCATTTACTTAATCAATGACTGGCATAGACCCCTATATGCTCGACAAATTGATCTATAAAATTAATGGATCTTCTCCATTTTATCCGTCCATATGCCATGTGCAGCATGCTAATTATATGTATTTATTTGTAGAGTTATATTCGACAATCGCCCACCCATTTTTCCCTGATGAGCGCATCTAGTAATCCATGATCTGTGAGGTAGTCGTCATTTCTATTGTCACAATAATGAAGTTCCCTTTCGCCTTAAAATTCCCTCTGTCTCCACCAATCACCCCTAGGGCATGTTTTCTCAAAGGCTTACCTAAATAACATGAATCCTTATGATTTCATGTGATGAGGGCTGTCAGTTCTCCCAAGAGTAATGCTTTTTGTGGAATACTAATTAGAATAATCATTTTCAAATTGTTATTCGTATTTGATTCTTGCGGGCATATAAATTGGATATTTTAGTCCCACTTGATTGATAGAATAGATGGTTTGAGGCGTAACTTTGTGGAAGTGGTTCACATAGGAAAAGAAAGTACTTTGTTCTTCCACATACATATGTATGTGGAAGAACTAGTATTTTCCTTTCCGATAGTATCACCCCATTGGAAGAATAAAAGTATTGTATCTTCATGAGATAGAATTGTAATCATCCCAGTGTTATTTATTTGCATATTTTTTTAAAAATTTGTATCCTTTAGATTTGTTGGTGGTGGTTCATGTTTAAAAAAGTATGAGTTTTGAAAGCAATGAAGTAATTTCTTTTTAGAATGAAGCAGTGCTGTTTGGAAAGGTGGCTTCTGTTGCAGTGTGAGTGAGATCGGAAAATTGAAATCCTCCGATTTGAGTTTACAAGCAGTTGGTGCTCTGTCAAGACAACACCTTCCCATGCTTTGGATGTAAGCATTTGTTTTTATATTTTCCATGTCATGAGCTCTTTGTCACCGTCGCCATAGAATGTTTGCATTTTACTCGGAGTAGTTTTTTTGTCTAGCCTTATTTTTCATTGTGACGTAGTCTTAAATATTTTTTACTATGAGAAAAATGTTATCCATATGTCATTGGCATATTTTTTTCCTAATATGAATACCATTTCACTAGCAATTGGCAATAATTTTGGTACGCGGAACATATCACTTTTTATCTTCACTAATTCTATCAATTTAACTTTAAAAAATCAGTATTTTTTGTGTTCTGAAGTGGTTAGATTGTGAATTGTGGTGTATAATTAAATGCAATGGTGGATGTATTTTTTTGGTTGACAGTCGATGGTTTGTGTGTTATTCCTTAGTGTGGGTTGCAGTAGTTCAGGAGGAGATGGTGTTGGCTCATAGGGCCCGGGTTTGATTCCCGGACATGTCTTTCTGGGCTCCTTCAGCTCTTCACAAACTGTGATTATTTTGGATAGCAGAGCTTCCTAGGAAACCATAGCTGGCACAGGGAAAGGAACTGGCCACCCTGATGTGCGAATTTCCAATGCCATTGGGGTTAATACAGGGTGAACGACCATCACCTACCAAATGGACAATTGGGTTGAATAATTTGTGTTAGGTTTTTTGTATGTTACAGTGTGCGAGTTGAAGCAATTTTTTGAGCCTAACATCTTAATTCTTAATTTTTTCATTTCTACTATACAGGGTTTAAAATCTGGTGTAGACTTTAAATATTTGAACCTGCTTTCAATGGTTTAAAAGTTAATTTCTAGGATTATCAAATATTTCTTGTTTGGATGTCTTCAGTATTATAATATTTTTATTTAGTGTGTAATAGCTTATTCAGTGAATAGGGGAAGTTATTTTTCAAATGACTAATTTGACTGATTTATTTCAATTTATATTCTTGAAATATGTTTTGATGGGGTTTTTAATTCAAGAAAATTATCGTTAAATGTTGTTTCCTTTTCAGTGTTTTTGCTGATATCATTAAAAATGTATATAATACCTTTCTCAAATAAAGTTTAATTTCACTCTTAGTTTCACTTCACTTAGATATTTCATTGTATTAATTTTTGTTGTATAGAAAAATAGTTGAAAAGATTTATAACTTATTCATCATAAGAATATTTAGCCCAGACAGCATTTCTTACTCTTTTAAGTTCCACAAACTTCACCTGTAAATTCTAAGGGAAGCTCAATTTAATTCCAATTAATTTGAACCATAATTGACTTGGGAGTGCACATTTCTATTTGTAATTGTATGGAAGAAATATTTGGTGTTATTATACTAATTTCTCCATGAATGTGAGTGACAGTTCAGGAAAGCAGTGTGGTGAAATTAACCTTTCTAATTAAAAACCTGTTGCAGATATTAGTTATAAATGCATAATAATACATAAATGAACTGTTATTATATGCACACACAAATTGGCTGTAAACATCTTACAAGAAATTTTCAATTGACTCTTGTGGTAGTTAAGATACATAATGACCTTCTAATATGAAACTGATCAAAATACATAATTGTTGTTTTAATTTCCTTTCTTTTCCCATCATCCATAAATTTTAACACCTGTGGATTTGGAGGTTTTCTTTGGGGAATAATCTGAAATTATATTTATGTATGTACTTGATGAAAAGACAGCTGACAACTGACCTCATTCATACAGTTGGTTCCTGGATTTTTAAATGGTCTCATTCACATATTTACTCTAAGATGTTTATTTTCTTGAAAAACTCTCTTCATATGCCAGGATAATATTAGGTCCTGTAATAATTGACAAACTGTTTGCCTTTGACGTGCTTTAAGGGAATCTCTTGATTTCTGGGTGTAGTCTTATGAAATTCTCAAGCATAATCATTGCATGTACTTGCTGGTAAAGAATTTTGGTACTATTGACTGTATTACTACTGGTAGGGTCTCATGGGTAATTCATATTATTCATTCTATTTACCATTCATCATTCTTCGTGGTTAACTTCATTAAAGGTTCTCATCCATTTGTGGTAGGGCCAAATATTATATTACTCACCCCATTAGTTAATAAAAAACAATTTTTATTGACTAAATATTGAAAACATTCTTGAATCCTGTTTATGACAAATTTTTCACCTGTCATGCCCTGTGTGCATGAATCATTCTTTGGATGTTGTTGAGCGGTGGTAAAATGTGAAAGGTCATGCTGAAGGGAAATGTTGGGTAATCGAGGTTTAGGGAGTATAATTTTGAATGGAATGAAGTGTGTCAAGTTTAAAATGACATTTGACTCTGCATAGGGTGTTTAGGAATGTAGTTATTGTTGGTTGAATTTGGAGGTCTTGAGTTCCTAGTCCTTATCTCCATAAAAACTTAGTTTACTACTTTATTTAACTATTATAAATTTTTGATTTAGAAACAGGTTGCTGCCGTCTTTGCAGCGTTTAATTATTCCAAGTAATTTGTTCCTTTTATTTGGTATTTATCTGAAAAACATGTTATAAATTTTAATGTACTTTCATCATTATTTTGCAAAGATGTACCAAACCAAGAGACACCCTAATACCATCTCTTTGTACTGGTGTTTTTGATTTTAATTCTTTGATTTATGTAAAATTCCTGATGTTAAATGCAGCATTTCCTCGTGTATGGTCGTTTTTTAAGTTTTGGCAGTGTGAGAGAGATTGATATCACCCAATTGGATGAAAAAGAATCTCTTTTGTGGCAAAGATTGCTAATTTAAATACTGGCCCATTATCATTATTGGAAAGCACTGCAAATTTTCACATGGGACATTTATGTGAATGTAAATTCATAGCTAAGGGTGCCTTTATGTATTCACTCTGCAGTAGATTAACCTTTGGTAGATCATGTGGTAGTCTGGAACTAATTGGAGGAATTAAGGTGGAAGTTGGTGAACGTTTTTTTTTAACCAAAAAGTTCACTGCCTCAAATTTCTTTGGTCTTTTGGGTAGTAAAATTCTTCAGTTTTGCATTTGAAAAATGTCTTTTAATGGGCTTTTTTGAACCTACCAGCCTCGTTAAAAAACTTAAAAATGATTGTTTAATTTAGTCTTCTGTTAACAATTTTCTATGAAGGAATGAATTTTTTCAGTTTTAAATATGAGAAATACATCTTTGATTCACTAGTCTATTTCTTTTTCAGACATGTGGGATTTAATTTATAATTATGCACAGAGATGACATTCTATGAAGTGGCTAAGGATGACAGCAGCTTGATTTGCTTGGCATGGACATTTTTGTGTGGTAATGTTTTTTTATTGTTCTCCATCACAACTCTTATATTTACATTCTGACTCTGCCATGTTTGTCTATATCAAGTAAACATTTTACCTCTAGAACGGGTTTAGTTGTCACCAAATCCCCTCACATGCTCTTATTCCCAGAATTTCAGACAATCTCAAACACTCTTTGCACAATTAAACCAGGCATATATTGCTGTACTGGTTCTTCCGTGAATTTAAATGCAAGTCATGAAGCTGTAAAACCAGGAACTAGAGTTTTAATGCCATGGAAAAGTTAGGGGGAAGTTGTCATAGAAAGAAGGAAATGGCAATTTCTGAAACATTTAACTTCTCTTTAGAAAGACATAAACTTAACTGAAAGACTTGTTTTCCTAAAAGAATCTTTTCATTTAATTTTGTTGTACCAGCTCCTTAGATAATCTCACATCTTTTGTTATCGATATATTCCTCTGTAGAAGTAGATGTTATTGACAGTATTTACAATATTGTGTATCCAATTGTGCATTTTAACTAAGCTTAAAGACCAATTGATCTAAGAAATTCTGTGGAATATGTGGCTGATATCTCCATGTGCAGACATGGTAATTTAGATGAAAACATCGGTGACATTATTAATGAAAATATCAGTGAAATTCGATAGTTTATTTCATCACTGTGCTGTCAGTGACTTTAAATATATGAAGTACGTGTAAAGTGATGAAATATTTTATTTTGAAACTTAATGTAAAGGTTAAGATTTTCTTGATGTCCCTCTTTATAATGTCTGTACAGACTCTAATTATGGCAGTCTACAATTTGTCCCGCCTATCACATGGTGACACCTTTTATGGGGGGAGGGGGATGCTGTTTATAATTAAACTCTCTATTCCTTTTTCATCATTATCTTATTGAAGGGAGTACATAGTAGATTCTCTGTACTATCAAATAATTGTGCAACAATACTGATTAAACTTCATTTGACACAATTTATTTTATCATAGTTGTTGTAGATGTAGTTGATTTAGTCATCCTCGCTGTCTTCTAATGTTTTCATTTTTATTAATTTTACATTTAAAGTTTATAATTTGACATAATGATTTCAAATATCACAGGTTTAGTACAATATCAAATACTTCATATTAAAAAATAATAGTACTTTTGAAATTTTCAACAGCAGTGGGCCTTTGTTTTTTGTCTTTTTGGAAATCTACGGCAGGTTGTTTTGATATTTGCATTTCTATTGTGCTGAAAAAGTAATTTGGTGGCCAGTTAGAGGAAAGAGAGGAATAAAAGTGGGGGGGGGGGCTTTAAATTGACATATCTAGTCAAATTCTCTCCATGTAATACCGTACTTAGAGGCTTGCACTGTCAGAGGCTTAGAGTGTAATATCCCTTATCTGAGCAGAATTTTGATTGCTGGGATTCAGTAAATGACCAACGTTCATACTTGAACGAACTTGTTAGGAACTAAATTGTCTTTATCAATAGAGATTTGAAATATCAATTTATTATGACACATGAAAATGAAGGCAGTTAATGCACTTGAAAATTCTCTATCAAATCTAATAGTAGATTATTCATTGATTTTTGCAATTTTGTTCATGTTAAATCAAAGAGAAAGTTTTACAATAGTCTTAGAAAAATGGAAATTAGGGAAAGGAAAACCAAATGGCAAAGAATCTTGCAAAGGCTTCTGCCACTAAGGTGTGATCAGTGATTAGTTCCATGGAGGGCAGTAGAGAAGAGGGGTGGTATGGAGGAAATGGCGGGGTGGCCACAATAGCATTTTGGAGCCAAGATGGACCCTTGTATGATATGGATGATTACCATGGAGTAGGTGTAACCCTTCAAATCCCTGCCTTTACTCGTATGTTCACTCGAAGGCTCTGGAATTGAGGTCCCAGCGTGAGGAAGAAGCAAATGCTGCCTCTTTGTGTTGTTTCCTGAGCTTCATTAAGCATTGAAATTGTTTGCATATTCTTGATGACAGCCTGTTCCCTTCTCTCATACTCTGTAGAGCAGATTAATTCCTCAATCTCTTTTGTTGGTTTATATCATCACTGCTTGAAACATTCTTGGTTTAAGTATGCACACACTTATCTTATAAAATTTCAATTCAATTTTATGATATATAGTTCTTAAACATTTATGGGGTTCATGTGGTTCGTATTCTATTCTTGATGTTGATATTGATCTCTTCCCGTTCTAGGAAAAAATGGCATTGTAAACAAATTAGTCTCACAGTTTATCTCTCTAATCTTACATTTGTGATCCCTCCGACTATAATATGTTGCGGTTCGTATTATATTCTTTGATGTCATCAGAAAAGGGACAGTCTTTTAATAAGTTTAATCTATATTGTAAACACTGCTGTGTAAGAGAATGCCAACCTAAATTGTCTAGCAAAATAGATTTAACAAATCTAGCCCCCCTCCGCTGAACTCGATCTAATTCCGAAACCAAATTTATATTATGAGGATCCCATATACTGGCAGCATACTCTAGGTGGGGCCTGACCAAGGCAAGGAAACATCGTTCCTTCACATTTCCGTCGCATTTACCTAGCACTCTTTTCACAAATCCCAATTTTTTATTAGCACGACCATATATGTTTCGTATGTGCTTTCCCCAGGACAGATCGTGAGTAATTGTTACACCCAAGTATAAAAAGGATTCTATCCTTGAGATTTTGGCTACACTTTGTAACTATAAGGGAGGAATTTACTCTAATTTGCAATGAGGGACTTTATCGCAAGCTTTCTTTAAATGTAGGAATATCGCATCAGCTGGAATATTACTTTCATTGGAGTTCAATATATCATGTACAAAAAGTTTCAATATATCATGTACAAAAAGTTTCTCAGGATCTACCCTAAGGTAAGCCGTGTTGGTTATTAATCAATAAATCTTGGCTATTGAGGTACCTCATTGTGGAACTAACAATGATGTGTTCAAGAATGTTTCAGGAGATGGAGGTGAACGATATTGGCCTATAATTACTAGGGTCCTCTCTCTCCATTTTTAAATACGGGCGTTACAGAAGCTACCTTCCAGCCGTTTGGCACGCTTTCTTCTGCTAATGACTTCTTAAATGTTATATCAAGATAAGGGGCAATTTCAGCCAACAGTTCTTTATACACGTGTGCCGATATCTCATCAGGTACCGGAGATTTGTTGGGGGTCTATGTTTTTAAGAAGTAATCCTATTCCGTGAGTGGAAAAATGAATTTCTTGTATTGATTACTGAAATGGTTTGGGAAGTTTCTCGGGTATCTTCTGTGAGCATATGTTGAAAACACTCTGGAAGAATGAGTTTAAAATGTTGGCTTCAGCTAAACTACTCGTTACTTTATCCCCCTTTTTGTTATTTAATGAGTTTACGGTGCACCTTTTTCCCTGCACTTCCCTGACGTAGGACCAAAACATCTTTGGGTTATCGTTCAAATGTTCGCCTAATTTTTTCCTTTTGAATTCCGCTAGCGCCTTCTGGAAGGCCTTCTTGGCAGTGGACCTAGATGAGTTGTAGTTCTGTATGGTTTCGTTGATTTTATGAGGGGAGGAATCTTTAACTGGATGTTTCATTCTGGCATGGCACACCCTTTGTCGCCTAAGAGATTTCCGTACTTCAGAGTTGTACCTTCGGGGTTCCTTATTCTCTTTTATATATTCATAAGGTATAAATCTCTGTTTTGCTGAATGTGTTATCATAAGAAAATTATTCCCAATATCCTCTACACTACTAGTTTTGCTTAATTTGTCAAATATAAAAATGAACGTTTTAATTCATATTTTAAGCCATCATGGTCAGCTTTATTAAACAAATAAACCTTTCTCTTAGGTTTGTTAACTTTATCTACGCATAGAGAAAGTTTAGCGTTTACAGGCCTGTGATCACTGATTCCGTCAACAACTTCTATATTTCAGACCTTTTCGGGTATATTTGTGGCTAACAGATCAAGAATGTTCTTTCCCCTTGTTGGTGAAGTGACTAATTGATGTAGGGAATTTGAGGTGAACGCAAATAAGAGGGACTCGCATAAATCCTTGTCTTTACCTCCATTTATAAAACTGTACGAATCCCAATGTATTGTAAGAATATTAAAATCACCTCCAATAATCAGGCTATGATCACTGTTGTGGGATATAAAGCTTTGTATCTGTCTTTCTAGGTCTGGTATTGAGTTAATGCTAATGTGGGGTGGTCTATAATACGCACAGATATATATTCTTTTCGATCTGGGTGTTTTCACTGACCACCAAACACTTTCTATGCAGCTATCAGGAAATCTTGGCTTGGAACTGGCCCCCCTACCCTAATGTGTGAATTTCCCTTACCATACAGGGCTTAGTACTGGGTGAACTCTACTATCACCTAACAAACTGTCCTTTGGTTTGATTTCTGTGTTTATGGTTTTTTTTACAGGTAAAAAGTGATTCAAAGTTTTTATTTTTTGCCATTTTAAGTTTCCACTTGCCAGGCATCTAGCAATAACTTGGTTTAAGCAACCCACTCAGTATATGTGTACATGAGATATACTCATGGATTTGGTGAGATATCAGTAAAGAGTTTAAAGGTTACCCTCAGAATTATGAATGGTGTCATTATTTTGAGCAATTCCCAGGGTGTAGATGCAGATTTAGTTCATAATTTCTGACTTCTGGATTCAATGTCAGATACCACAGGTTCAAAGCGGGAAGATACTCTAGGAATGTGATATACCATTGACAGGGACTAAAAATAATGGTGCCGAATTAAGTGGAAAAACTGATCAGGAACATTGATTCCCGGAACAGCAGAAGAATAATGCGAACATATAAAAAAGGATGTCGAAAACGACAAATCTATCGGAATAATAAATAAGAAAAGAACAGTGGAGTACAGATAATATGATAAAAAGCATTGGTGAGAGAAGGAAATGACAGCAAGTAAACACAATGGGTCTGAGACAGTACAAAGTGACAATAACAAATTGAGTTGAAGTTGAGGGTGAATGAAGCATGGTGTAAGGTGCAAGGATATGGAAAGTTTACAGAGTAAGGGTGTAATTGTTGCACTATACAGGAAGGTAAATAGACATGAGAAGAAGTAAGAAGGGAAAATCTGTGTACACTATCAAAGGTGTCTGAAGAGCTAATTGTTGCAGGAATGAAAATGATTGAAGAGACTGAAGGAGTACATTGAGGACAAATGTTCTAGTCCAGCAAGCTTGGACTTGACAAAAAATATGATGTACTTGGGGATAGCGGGTCGCGGTGGTCTAGCGGGTAGAGCGTTGGACTGCTGACCAGAGGGTCCCGGGTTCGATTCCCGGGCAAGGCACTTTGGGCACCTGCAGCTCCACCCGAGCTAGTTGATTTTTCGGGTACCAGATCTTCCTGGGAAACCATAACCGGCACAGGGAAAGGAACTGGCCCCCCTACCCTGATGTGTGAATATTCACACGCCGTCGGGCTTGGTACACGGGTGAGCTCTACCATCACCTACTAAACCGACCTTCGGGTTGATTACTGTGTTTTTTACTTGGGGATAGTTTACTTCCAGGCATACTTTATTTTGATTCAAGGTGTCAATGGAATTTAAATTTATAGGGAGGAATATGGCCAGAATATTTGATCCAATGTGTTAGTTCTCATCTCATGTCAGGGATAGGTAGCTACAAGTGAGGAGTGTAGAATTAGGTTTGATTTCTCATGCAGCTGAAGTGGTTCTCAGGATCAACAAAAAGAGGTTGGAGAGGGGGGCAAGTTAATACATAGATGATGATAAATTTGGTGTCAGGAAGGGGACAGGCACATGTGGAGCCAGAGTAGTAATGAGGTCTCTAATAGAGAGGAGCGTAGACTACAATCGGGATGTATTTGTACTTTTCAGATTTTGAGAAAAAGTTTTGGAGTGAATCGGGTATTATTAAGGATTGGATTGCAGAAAATTTGAGACCTATCCACAATCTGCACGTCTCAGATTGCTCAGGTGCGAGTGATATCCATTATCCCCCGTGCTTTTAAGCATTTACATGGATGTTAACTGTGGAAGCCTTCGCAAGGAAAACAAAACAAAATGTTATTTGAAGAATTAAATTGTTGTTTTACTCACTGTACACACTTCATGGCTGTATTAGAATCACATGTACAGGTGTACCACCTGTATTACCCAAAAAATATTGTTTATGTAAAGTCACTGGTTTCGGGCAATAATCATTTTGAATTATGAAATAATACAATATTATACAATCTTCTGCTCTTTGAGCATTTGTGCAGACTGATATCTTTCCCTACAAGGGACAAAAAATTTCTTGAATGAAATATTTATGGTCAATGATGATTGAAAGTGGTAAAAGTGTAGCTGATAGCCCAGCTGTCTGTTCTGGATGTGGCTCGGGGAACCATTTCTTATTGTGGGGCATCATATAAATGTGGAAACTAGGAAGTGGGCGACACAAAGCATTAGTTATTTTACTTGTGTGAGAGTGCTGCAAGATATACTTCCATAGGTGGAAAAGTGCTTGCTGCTGGAATAAAATGAGTAGCAATGGAAAGCATTTAAGCATCCTGTATGCTGTTCAGTCTCGACTCCTTTTAGCATTCCCTGCTCCTTGAAAGAATTAACCTCTCTGAGAACAGTGGTTTCATCAGTGCAGGTCTCTTAATGTCAGTGAGATATGATACATTCACGAAGTTTTTTACATATAAGTGCAGTGAAAAAAAGTATACATATTCAAGCAACATAACTAAACAAAAATATTAAGAGCATGATAAATGCTTTAGTAGTGATTGTTTCACTCACCAAATGCGGATTCTAGTTGGAATATAGTTTACGTGAACACTCCATTACCTCTGCAGACTTTGTTCGAGTTTATGTTACTGTGGGATGAAGATATTACTTACATTATTGATGTTAATTTTTCTTGAGCCAAATTTATGCTAATGATGTTTGCCTGCTATTCCAAATAATAGAATTTATTTTTAAATGAAAGCCTAATGTTACGATTTCTTTTTTTGTGGGTGCGTAAGTTCCAAGTTTGGTCTTTGACCATGAAGAACTATGAATTGGCTGTCAAGGTGCAGTATTAGGTTTTGGTGAAAAGGTTAACATTGGATTGTCAATTTTTCATGTGATAGATATTAATAGGTACAGTGGGCACAGCTCTAAAAGTTGAGACCTTTACATGGTTTGTTTCCATTTACATCTAGTTGCACCCTTTATACCAACATGATATATGTTTTATATCTAGTCCATGTTAGGTAACAACAAATAAAATGGGGAAGTGCTAGGGTTTAATGGCTGTAATTTGTGCCGGTCATTGCAACAATTTCATTTGCCATGACCGGGATTCAAACCTGGATCCCTCGATGTCCGACCGAGTGCTTTAGCCAGATAAGCTATCACAGTGTCCTCTTAAACTCTTTATTTTTGGGCTTTAAAGGAACAACATGTTGTGACAAAGTACCGTACATATAATGTCACAGGCATTCGTAGTCGTGGGCGACGTGCCACAGTCCATGAGGTTAAAGTCAATTTGAAACACTTGGGCTGTTTTTACCTTAGACAAATTTCAAGAAACTGCGGGAGATGCCGCAACAGTAACTTTTAACTGAGTCATCCACTAACATGCATTTCATTGTAACAATTTCATAGTGTAAAAATCATTCGCCTTGACTGGGATTTGAACCGAGATGTCCGGCCGAGTGCTTTAGCCAGTTAAGCTATCGTGGCGGCCTCTTAAACTCTGAAATTTTTTTTTGTTTTTGAAATTGTTGCAATGAAATGCATGTTAGCGGATGACTCCGTAAAAAGTTACTGTTGTGGTATCTCCCACAGTTTCTTGAAATTTGTGTGACAGTGTTAAATTTTTCACAGTGGTTTCAACCAAAGCATTTCCTCTTCTTAACTGTGGTTTTGTATAGTTTCGTTAATTAATTTTTGAAGGTTTTATTGTGGCCAAATATCATTACTTTTGTTATAGTCTTGTTGAATGTTGATGAATTGTGGAAGCTCTTCAGCTACAATTCTGTGACAATAGTTTTGAGGGTTTTCATGAGGATCATCATCCATAGCTGCCTCTTATCTTCAGTAATTTTAATCACTATTGAGGTAATGTGGCCAGTCCAAAAGCCATATAGCTTTTGTTTAGGAAATTGAGTACATAATTATTTAGTAGTTCAAAGGGTATTGTTCACATATTTTGGTGCCAACATGTTGGATTCTAATTGTTCCCCCGCAGGATGTTTCAGCTGACTTGGAGCAATTTGGTTCTGTGTATTAGTGTGTGCTTCCAAATTGCTAGACAGTGACCAGCCTTAGAGCCAATCATATTGTTGACAATGGTGGATAAGATTTCTGCATCTGTAGACTCGCTTGAATGGTTGATTTCAATAAGGATGGGTGCAGTTTAATTCACAATAAATAAAAAGAGGTACTTGTTTGCTTATACTACATTTTTTTGACAGTATTTCCCAATCAGCCTTTGTGCAGTTGTGATTTATAATGCAGACATGCCAACTCTCCCGATTTAAGCGGGAGACTCCCGATTTTTCCTTCTTACGTTCTTGATGCTGTTCAAATTGTGTACTTAGCTTAACATGTTAATAAAATGTGACATTCATTAAAAATTGGCAAAGTGTCATAAAGGGATTAAGGTGCCATGCAAATATTGTGGTAATTAAAAGTGATTACTTCGTGATACACTTCTAAAAATCTCCCGATTTTTCATTTTTGAAAGTTGGCATGTCCTCCCGATTTTTCATTTTTGAAAGTTGGCATGTCTGATAATGTATTCCAAGTTCTCCTTACGTGCTTGGAATACTTTACAAAATATTGCATTGAAATCCATCTTAGATTTTTCCTGCAAATAAAATTATCATCATTTCATGATATGTATGGGTAAATACCCATAACAGGTGATATTAAGCAAGTTAGCTCTCTGCTTTATTGTAGGAAGGGAAAATTAAAATAAATGTTAATTTCCTTTTAAGTGTACAACCTCCTAATACAGGTGAATTTTCAACATTTCCTTGAGAGAGAGCCTGTAGCCCAAGTGAAGTCATTATGATTTGCTGAAGGGGGCTTAATGTGTTGATTTTAAGTGTGCTCATTGTCGTTTGTAATTTTAATTGTTGGTTCATATTTCATCCAGAATTTAGACAAATGTAGTCCCAGGTGCTGCGTGTAGATTTTTTGGCATATTCCTTTATCCATATGTATTCAAATGAAAAACTTCGTTTTGATAAGCTAGAGAACATATGTACAATGCTAGTTGGCGTTCTAATGAGATTTAATTGCATAAACCAGAATCATTTTATGTATGAGCTCTATATAACAGCCATCTTGGATTTTTCTTTCCTCTTGAAACGAAAGTGACTCAGCTATAGAACAGAACAGTGAAAGTTCATATTCGATTTGAATCAGCTTAAAAGTCCAGAATCTTTTCTCCATCTTAGATTATTGGAATTGTATGCAGTTTCTCCATGTTCACTAAAAGAGTAGATATGGTTGTTGAAATTTTGAATTTCACATTTTAGTTCTTCTCATAGATTCTTTTCAATTAATCTCAATACTGAAAAATTTCGAACCTGTAAATGTAGACATTTTTTAACAAAAGCGTAGACTGTTTTAAAGACCCATACTTCTGGATTTTATTGGAAATCTCCAAGATAACTCCAAATGTAGATAATTTAGAAGATGCAAATTTCCAGTAGTACATCGCCAATTATTTGTTTTGGGCATACTTCTTGTTTATATGTATTTAATAAATTATGTGCACCCCATTAAAGGAGGGCAATTTGAAAAATTAATTTTTAATGAATATTATGAAAACATTGACACTAGGTAAACAAATATTTTAATAATGATTAGCCATTGGTTTCAACCCTTGAATGTTATGCTTAATTTATGAACAATTTGGAATATGGTCACATCTACCTCGGAGGCAGTCTGATGATGATACTCCCCCCCCCCCCCCACAATCCTCCTGGTTGCCCTCTCTCCTGAACACTGTCACTGGTCAAAATGGCACACAATTGTATCGCTCTTCCTGTATCGGGCTTAGTCCTTGATGGTCACATTGAAAGATGATGCTGACACTTGTGGATCTGTACTAATTTTTCATACTTTTTATCTAAAAGTTTCACTCTTGGTTGATGAAAGCTAAATTTTAGTTCATATAATTTATCTTGTGATTTTTTTGTATTATTTAAGTACAAATGCCTTGATATGGAGACCAGGAAAGTAAATTATGTATTGTATCACATTTCTAGAATGTTTCAGTCTGGTTTCTCCACTCAGTCACACATTTCAAATGTTTATCTCAAGTCTTTTTTTTTCATAGGTCCAAGCATTCGTATCTTGCAATGTCAAATTGATCTGCTAATTGTTTGATTTAACATTTATCTAACAGTAAATTTTTTATACAAATCTCTCATAGTATTCCCATATGTACGATGTGCGATTCTTATTTCATGGGAACATTTTCTTATCCTACTTTTATATTTTTCTTGGTGTATCAAGATTTAAATACCAAATAACATTGAATCATGAGCATATCTTAAGTGTTCATTGTTGTGTTTATAATCATCTTCAGATATTTTAGATAACCATATGTGTAATGGGCTTTATTCCTGAAGCCTTCATTGTTGGACAATTTTGGAGCAGTTTTTTATTTCTGATAAAATTGCTTATATTTCTAGTTAGAAACTTCTCTTTAATTTTAACAAGCTGTCTAACAGATACTCTGCATACTGAGCTTTTTCTGTGTTTTTCTAATTTCCTGAATTCTATTATACTTGGTATAAGCACAAATTTTGTATGCTTGAATTGTACGCTTGTATTCTGGCTGGATTGTCACTCAACAGCACACTTCCCTCCCCTTCCATTACATACATCAGAACTTCGCCTACTTCTGCAGTTTATCTGTAGACATGGAGCCCCGAGGTTCTCACGACTCCCTTTTCTAGTTATTTTGTTTGATTTGGAACCCACGATCCAGCATGCCATAAGGCATACCGTCATATCTGCCTTCACAGCCATCTGTAATCATTCTAAGCCTTATATGTGTTTCTGGTCAAATATATGTATCAAATAAAAGGTAAGCAGATCATTTATTCGATTCATTAATGTTCAACTTCCATGCGATGGCATGGCACATGTTGTATGACCATGCCTGGTTTGTTTTTATTCTAACCATTCTTCAACTTACTTATTGCCATAAACATTTAACTTTTTGCTAATAACTTCTAACCAAATTGCATGCCTACACACCCAGAGAGATATGCTAGCTCTTCACTGGTTACTGCATTCTTTTACTTTCTTTCTGAGCTTGCTAGCCTCTGATAGTCTGTCCTGATTAATACTTCAATTTTCCCAGCTCTCATTACTATCTTTCATAACAGAAACTCTGTCCATTCCTATGCAACTCCTCCTCCTCAACATTATTTAAGCTGAATTTGGCATGCTAAGGCAGGTTCTCTTAAGCATTTCTGTCTTTCTTCTAGTCATATTTTGACCTGTTATCCTTAAATTCTTGAGAAGTTGAGGAATCGAGGATGGCAATATCTCTGTAAAAACCTTCAAAGTTTGGTATCCATAGTGTAGAGATGAGGGAAATTTTCCCAGTCATGCTGAATAATTTTCTCGGGTGTATCCTTTTTATTGTTAATCTTTTTCATTTAATTATTCCTGGCATCACAATTCTCCAAACACTTTCAATCCACAGAGTTATTTTTCTTCATTTCAGTCTTCAATCTCATCATGTTCACCATTCGCTGTTTCAACGAACTTCACTGAAAGCTTGTGGAGTCCGTCTAATCTCACACTACTTTAGGGTTATGTCTGTCTGATTGTAGAATTTATCAGGTAAATATTTGCTTAATGCTTTGCCTACTGTTGGAATTTTCTCAGGCATGATTTTCAAGTCTCCAGTTCGAATGTGGGCCAGTTGTACTAACTAATGGGTTCCTGTGCATTGCCGCTCCGAATGCTAACCGTAATCGGTTTTGATTAATTTCTCCAGCTATTCCTCTTCCCTACTAACCACGGTGCTCCAGGCTTTTCAATTTTTTCCAGTCTCCCCCTCCTTTGCCCTTGCCGGACACTTTTCTCGCCGTGTCACATCGCGACTCGGGTGTTTAGGTCTTTTTCTCCTCTCGAGAATTCGTTCCGGCACTTGGTGGGGTTTATTTATGCTCTCGACCACCGGAGGGAGGCTCTTTCCCCGCCGCCGGGGGCGCCCCTTAACTCACACCCTCCCCTCGAAGCTTCTCATGCGAAGGGGATTAATATTTCGGGGGATTGGAGGGATGTGACTGCCTTCCGAGCATATGTAAACATCCCGTGATGCTCCGGACGGACTAGTTTCCATTCTTCCTGATTTATCACGGGACGTGTCCGTTTTTGTTCCTTTTACTAACTTGCATGCGAGTCCATCCGTATGAGGTCTCACGTCATCCCCTTAATTAATGGCGTCTTGTTTACGTTTGTACTGCAACTGCATCTTAGCCAGTGGTCTGCGGCTGCGCTAGGGTGTAGACCCTTTCATATAACTTTGCAGGAAACATCATGAGCGAAAATAATGGTCTACATCATGGGTATGGGTTAGGGATTTGTGCTTTCGTATTTTTGTTTCTTCCTTCGAGTAATCGCTTAAACGTTTATTTATGAATTTAACGTGGATTATTGAACATTATAAAAATCATTTTTTATTTTCAGGAAACGGCTAACGAACTTGTTTGTTACTTACTCAATCATATTAAATTTTATTCAGAATTTATACTGGTTGATTTTTCGGGTACCAGATTATCCTGGGAAACCATAACGGGCACAGGGAAAGGAGCTGGCCCCCTACCCTGATGTGTGAATATTCAAACGCCGTCGGTCTTGGTACATGGGTGAGCTCTACCATCACCTCCTAAACCGACCTTCGGGTTGATTACTGCGTTTATGGTTTATGTTTATACTGTTGTTAAGAGTATTGTAATTGTAATTTATTCATTCACCATAAGTATAGAATTATGCATGGCTTTGTCAATACATGTTTTACACTTCATTTCAGTACAAAAACATTATGCAAAATCAAAACAATATGCAAAGTACAAATACATACAATTTACATATTCCTTGCTTATGAGACATTCAATTACTAACTTGTACTAAGGCGTAATGTTTGAGATGGTGCCAGGTACTTCCTCTTCTTTTAATGTTTCATCAGTCTTCCTCTCCCCTCTTTTTGATATTTTCCGACGATTCTGCGCTTCCTGAGACCCTTTTTCATGCGGCCAACGGAGTGGTAGATGTTAACCGTGATGTCTCTCCCATCTTCACGACATTTTAAAGGCACACGACATGCACGTGGTTTTATAGAGTTTATAGGATTTCCTGTATTGCCCGAGTCGTAATGGCGATAACTGTTTCGGTTCTCAAAAGAAGCTTCATTTTATATCAAGTGCTCTGTTTTCATTACCGGGAAACGGAGTTGCTGTAGGAATATCCCTAGTCTGGATGTTGTGAATAACCTTGCGCTTAGCTTTCGGTGGCCATTGGAATTTCACCTCATTCTTCACGTGAGCGAGATTTTTGAAGAGTTTATTGTAATTTGACGAAATTTGGATTTCCCCAGAAACTATTGTATCCCATTTCCAAACAAAAAACTTCCTGGGGGTGAGTGAAAGACCCCCATTGACCCCGAGACGAGCTGGCGATAAACTATGGCTCCTCTCTGGGTGAGAGCCGTGGCGGGGCCTGTCGTATCTTCTCGAACATTCCGCGTTTAGATGTTCATCTGTTTTCATTCATTCCTCTCCGGACCGTTTAGCGTGTTATTCCAAAACGGCATGGTGTCCATATCGAGTTGCCATGGATCCTCCTTTCTTCCCCGCCCCTCCCCCGCCCCGCCCCTCCCCGCCCCTCCCCGCCCCTCCCCGCCCCTCCCCGCCCCTCCCCGCCCCTCCCCCGCCCCTCCCCCGCCCCTCCCCCGCCCCTCCCCCGCCCCTCCCCCCGCCCCTCCCCCGCCCCTCCCCCGCCCCTCCCCCGCCCCTCCCCCGCCCCTCCCCCGCCCCTCCCCCGCCCCTCCCCCGCTGGTACGGGCCGCCCGGGACCCAGTCCTCCAAAGTTGACCGCTTCCCCTCGGGCGGCGACCCCTGTCGGCCGGCAGATACGGAACCCAAGAACCCTTCCGAGGGATGGAGGTTTGATTTTATTTCTACTCGCTCCGAGGTCTAGGGAGTATGAAGATTGCGAATGGAATGAGATGAAAAAATGAACTTTTTTGAGTCCTCAAAAGAAAAGAGGTCAAAAGAGAAGTTAGAAGTTTGCAGCTGGGTTTTTGTAAGTTGGTAAAAGTTTCGTTAGTGCCGACACGCCATGTACCTGCGTCACTCCCTTGAGCGATGGTAAACGTGCGTTGCATTTAGATGATGAGTGCGGGTCATGAATGAGTCAATAGAGGAATTGTGGCTAGGTGGAATTATCGGATCAAAGTGGTTTTCGGCGCGCGTTACAACGTAGACGTAAGCAGTTATTTTCGTGGAAATTCACCAAGAATGTCACAAACGGGAAAGCGTTTTCTTTTTCAAGCTCATGTGAGGTTTGTCATGCTTACATTTTTTGCCACTTCCGAAACAGCGTATATAGATTATTAAATCAGTCGTGTAAATGACGTCTTGACTGATGAAACCAAGCTTCCTTTCTTTGCATGTTCCAAGTGATTGAAAGATTGAATCACCTTGATAACACCTCACCCTGGGTCAATGAAGAGAGGAGATATGTAATATACTCGGTTCAACTGGCGAGTGCGTCACGGTCATGGCCTTCCCGTTATTTCATTTGAATTGTGCTGGATCCACTCCCGGTAAACTTAGAGGTGATCGGTTTGTTATCCAAGAGGCGATCGGGCTGTAATGATCGTCGGCAAATAGCAGATTGGGTGGCTAAACTTTTCACGAGTTTATGATTCGTAGTATTTCTTGAACTTAAATGCAATATTTCCAAGTGTTTTGAATGAGCGACTAAATATATTGGCTTGGGTTGCGGATCAGGAAATAAGCCTAACGGAATTCTTAAACCCAAGGAAAGAGGCGTATTTGAAGCTAGGTGAGGGTTCGATGGCCGTACGTTATTTGTCATTGGTAATGTCAGAAATTCTTTTTTTTCTCTCGGCTGCGGCGTGGGCAACCATTGGCGTCCCATCTGGGTTGCGGCTGCTCCTGATCACCGCCTCGCACCTCTTCTTTTGACGAAACTGGTTTTCACAATGATCTTCCAGATGCGTTAGATTCTGAGATCATTGTGAAAGCTGATTTTGTTGTCCATGCACCGATTGGGTTTCGGCTGATACGGCGGCAACTTGTCGGCGTGTAGCGGCGGCAGCAGTGGCGCCCCTCCATCGCCGACATGTTGGTGCTCCTGCGAGTCATTGCAGCGTTCCGGGTCATTTTAAACAGGGCTCGAGTCCAGATCTCATTTTGATGTGATGTTTCCCTCTTCTCGATTCTTTTTTTGTCATTGTTAAACAAAAATTAGTGAAATGGGTGATGGTATTTTTTTTAATGAGTGGCATCATAAGGTGGAGTCAAACTCAGCTGGGATTTTCTGGGAAAAGCTTATCCCCCTTTTGTTCGTCCCATAGTTTCTAGTGTCAACGCGTACACCCGCGTATCATGGGTAGGCCGATGGCTTGCTCGGAGCGAATGAACGCACATTATTCATCCTCCCGCTCATTGTTTCGCCACGGAGGAGGCTCATTAACGGCTTCAAGTAGCAGATTAAATAATTACCACTTATCGGCCAGAAGGGGACATTGACGATATTTCTCAAGTCCAACTGTTGTGGACGCAATTGTGCTGTTTTAGTTAATGGTTCAACTAATTTTTTTATTGGCATTACGTTGGGACTACTGACCGGAGGACCCGGGTTCGATTCCCGGGGAAGCCACTCTGGGCACCTGCAGGTCCACCCAAACTGTGATTTTTCGGGTACCAGATCATCTTGGGAAACAACCGGCACAGGAAAAGGAACTGGGCCCCTATTACCCTGGTGATGTGTGAATTTCACACGCCATGTGGCGCTTAATACTGGATGAACTCGACCATCACCTACCCTCGGGTTGATTGCTGTTATTTACGGTTGTATTACGTATCTCGGAGGCCACTTACCTAATTGTACCGTTGTAATGTATATACAAAACTTGAATACGTATTTATGCCGAAATTCTTGTAAGGCCTTGTCGGCCATGGAAGTTTTTACCAAATGTGCACGTTGTTATATGGATATAGAAGTACTGTGGTTTTTTTCAGCCTCTTCAGAGAGTCTCGCCGTTTTAGTGTCATTAGTGTCAGGCAAGATGGGTAGAACGTTCTCGTTTGTCTGAACATTTCATTAGGGCCGATTGCCATTTACCGCCAGTGTCCATTACTGAACCGAGAAGAATAATTTAATATTCCATGCGTAGAAAAAATAGTTAAAATCCAAAATGAATTTAAGGCATAGTTATTGGAGTTTTGATCTTCGTGGTGAAGAAACTGGCGACTTTTTTAGAATTAACGGATCTATGACCGATTACAATCTTTTTCAATTAAGAAGGGTATTTTGTAAATTAGGTCCAGTTTGATCACATAAATTCGTTAAAAAGTTTTTGACAGTTTTTCTACAAACCCACTTCACTTTTCTACACATTCGGTGTTTACTTAAGTCCTTTTCGTAGCGTTGCACCGTCTAATACCTCTGCATAGTATTTCTTCGCAGGGGAGTTGACAACGGCGGTCTCAGGTTCCTTCTTCCTAGTCTTTAAACCGCTGCCCATGAAGTCACCGTTTAAAGTGGAAGAAGGGGAAATTGTTGCCAGGTGTAATTCTTGACGATATCGGTCAAATGCGTTCGTTCACTCAACATTCTTCGATTGCTCTTGGTGTTAACGGGGAAGTATTTTCGGTACCCAACTTGCACACAATTTCTGATGAACGAACTTTTCAGTAATAATCGTGGAAATGATAACACGTCTAACAAGAGGAAATTTAGCAGCGAGAGATCGCCAATAGTCGATCAGGTCGCAGTTGGGCCCACTCGAATGTTTTCATCCGTCTGAATACTGGGCCTGCCACCCCGCTCTTCAACATGCACTTTTAAGAAGTGTGGACACCATTGTCTTAAGATTTCCTTCAAGCATTACTATAGGTCCATACACTAGGGCCAATTTGGGCAGCTGATGATTTTTGGAACAAAATTCGAATCACACACGCACTTCGCGACTGGCGGAAGCAACGATCTTCGCATGTATTATTTGCGTTCACCGGCAGGCAAACGAATACTGAATCGAAACCACTCCAGGGTCTTCGGAAAACAATCGATTCGAGATTATGTAGCAGTATGCGTACAACTGTTTTCTGACTCAATAATATTTCAACAAGAAAACCGTACCTTTCGAATATGCCTCGTGTAACGTAGTTAATTACCGGACTTCATATCGACAATGACACCGCTTTCCCTGTTATCCAATTAGATTCATCTGAGAATAATTTGTAAATCTATTGTGGGTACATGTATATATTTGGACAATTTGATGCAATTGAAATGCTGTAAGAAAGTTTAAATAGAAAAAATGGGTTCATTAAACATTCGTTCATGACGTTAGCACGCCGGAGATTGAAATCGAATGGTGAGGGTGGGGTTCGGCGGGCTGGAGGAAACGGGCGGTAGAACGACCGGGGGAAGGGGACGACGAAAGGAAATTGGAGGAGACGGAAGGGGGCGCGGAAAGGGAAGGAGGAAGGGAGTGGGCCGCCGCTCCTGAAGTACGCCGAGTGACGAATTAAGCGGACAGGCGGGCGTATGTGAAGAAAATACAATGTTTACAAAAATAAACTTTTTTTAGATTTAACTTTGATTCAAGAGAAATAAGTAAAATTTACTGAGAAGAATAATCTAAATGAAAGCGCTCAGTGAGTAATTGCAGTCAACAGGGTGAATGAACAAAAATCGGAGATCATTTTGTGTGGAAGGTCCGGTGTTCCAGACACGGTTAAGGAAATACTTTAACATGTGTAATCTGCTCAAATCCACATTCCCGACATGTCCTGTGTTCCTCTTTTGTGTTTGGAAAAAAATATATAATGTAAATTGACTAACTAGTCGACACAAACACAGAAACTAAAACATATAAACAAGGGACTCACTGGTTCGCGAATTTTCGGTGGTGCAACCACCTTTCTCAAGAGGAATTAGGAACAGAACTGAGGCAGAGGAGGGCCAGAGGGAGGGGAAGGTATTCGAGGTGAGAGGTTTGGAGGGTAGTGTTAGGCGCGGGAATTTAAAAAAAGGTGGGGATGATATGGAAGTTGTTGGGGGCGGAGGGGGATGAAATTATGGGGATAAAGGGGGCAATTAATGTCTAATATTAATACCTGGGCGATTACAGGAATCCAAGAGCCAGGTGAAAGCTAGATCTAAAGTTTTGAGTTTCAGTGGAGGGCCTGAGTGTAGGAAAGATGCTAAGACAGATACTTTAAAACATTGGTCATGGGTTTTAAAGTATCCGTCTTAGCATCCCTCTGTTTGTGTCGACTAGTCAATTTACATTATTGTGCACGTTCGTGGGTTAATCAAGAAAGTGACTTTATATATTTTATATATATCCCAATATATATGTAACATTTAATGTTTAGACAATATATATATATATATATATATATCCCCTCCCATGGACTACAACCTTGTCGTGGTGGAAGGGCTTGTGTGTTCCGATGACCCCTAGAGCTGTGCTGGCGGGAGTAATAATAATTACTCCTGGAAGGGTCACCCATGCCAGATAGGTCGAAGGTTAGGAGCCAGACGAAAGGTAGTCCACGCAGCGTCTGTTCCTCAGTGAGGCGGCTGCAATGGCGTCTGATCCCAGTGGGGCGGCCATTAAGTGATGCTGTCTCGTTAAAACCACTATTGAGGAAGGCAACGGGACACCACCTCAATTATGATTCCCAAGAATGTAATGATAGCACTATAGAGAATGAGTCCTGGCAACTACGGGACTCGGCCCAAGAGGCCGTGTGTCGTGCCCGGCAGCGGGGGAGGCAAGGCTTCCGCGGTCGTCATCCCACGAAACCCTTGCAGGGAAGAAATAACTGCAGCAGGACAGAAGACTCAGAAGAAGGCGAAAGTAGTTAGAATAGGAACCTGGAACGTCAGGACAATGTTGAGGAGAGGCAAATTAGAAAATATTAAGCGAGAGATGGAAAGAGGTAACATAGATGTTTTAGGCCTCTGCGAGGTGAGATGGAAGGATAGCGGGGATTACTGCAGTGACAATTATAGAGTAATATACAGCGGCGGGGACGAGAGCCAACGAGGGGTTGCCGTAATTTTAAATAAAAGGGTAGGAAGAAGCGTAGTCAACATAGAGCAAGCGACAGATAGAATTTTACTCGTAGAGATTAAAGCAGAGCCGACGAACTTGGTCATTATTCAGGTATACATGCCACCGAGCAACCACAAGGAGGAAGAAGTCGATAGGATGTATGATGAGTTAGAGGATATCATCGCGAGTGTTCCTGCAGGGAAACATTTGATAGTGATGGGGGATTGGAATGCGACGGTAGGCGAAGGAAGAGATGGTGGCGAGGTGGGGGACTATGGGTAAGGCACGAGGAATGAACGCGGGGAGAAAGCAATTGAATTCTGCAGGAGACCGGGGTTAGTCATCACTAACACATGGTTTAGACACCACAAAAGGCGTAGGTATACATGGAAAATGCCAGGTGACTCAGAAAGGTATCAGTTAGATTATATTATGGTTAGGCACAGGTTTAGGAACAGTGTGATAAATTCGCAAAGTTTCCCAGGAGCGGATGCGGACTCTGACCACAATTTTGTTGTTATGAAATGTAATGTTCGTTTCAAGAAGATAAGGCAAGGGCGGCGGGTTAAAAAATGGAATTTAGAAGCAGTAAATGAATTAACGAGGAAGGAGTATCAGGAGGCTGTAGAGAAAATGATGGATGACGAACTGAGTACTATCGAAGAAAAATGGGAATGTATCAAGAAAGGGATATTGGAAGCCGCTAAAGACACTATAGGAACCGTTAACGGGAAAAGGATAAGGAAACCATGGGTAACGGATGAGATGATTGCAAAGATGGATGAGAGAAGAAAATGGAAAAATGTAAACACAGACTTAGGCAAAATGAAGTACAAAGAGTTAAACAATAAATTGAGAAGGGCCACAAATAAAGCAAAAGAATAATGGTGGAAAACGCAATGCGAGGATATGGAAATTTTACAGAAGAAGGGTGAAATTGGTGCTCTATACAGCAAGGTTAAGTTATTATCGGGAAGTAAGAAGGCAAGATCTGTGCTAACATTTAAAGATAAGTGGGGTAAGATAATAGTTGAACCAGGAAAAATCCAAGAGAGATGGAAGGAATATATAGAAACACTGTATGGTAAAGAACTTAGGCCGACAAGGTTAGACATAGAAAAGGAACATGACGTAGAAGAAGATAGCTTATGTCCAGGCATACTCGACGATGAAATAGAAAGGGCATTAAAGGAGATGAAAGAAAATAAGGCTGTGGGGGTGGGCAATATTCCTGTAGAAATGTTGAAATGGTTAGGGAAAAGTGGGAAGAAGGCCATATATGGACTGATTCGTAGTATCTATGAGGAAGGAATCTGGCCGGAAGATTTTGCGAGATCGGTGTTAGTTCCTATTCCAAAAAAGGCAAAGGCTTCGTCATGTGAGGATTACAGAACAATAAGTTTGATATCCCACGCAGCTAAAGTTATTCTCAGGATCATCAACAAATGGATAGAGAGTAAGGCAAATGATTACTTAGGGGATGATCAGTTTGGGTTCAGGAAAGGAAGAGGTACGCGTGATGCCATTGCAGTAATGAGATCACTAGTCGAGAGAAATATAGAATACAATCAGGACGTTTTTGCCTGTTTTGTAGATTTCGAAAAAGCGTTTGATAGAGTGAATTGGGAAAAATTAACGCGTGTATTGCAGAAAATAGGAATGGATTGGAGGGACAGGAGACTGATCCGCAACCTGTACATGTCTTAAACTGCTCAGGTGCGAGTGGGGAACGGAGAGTCCGGATGGGCAGTGTTAGGAAGAGGTGTAAGGCAGGGTTGCCCATTGTCACCGGTACTGTTCAACGTATATGTAGAGGAAATGATTAAAGAGGCATGGGAAGAACTGGAGGTAGGAATGAAAGTGGGAGGGGAATTCGTAAAATCGGTTAGGTTTGCTGATGACCAAGCATTAGTTGCTCAGTCAGCCAAGGGGTTGCAAGCATTGTTGAGTGAATTGGAGGTTCAGTGCGATACATATGGGGTGAGAATAAATATTAATAAAACAAAGGTTATGCGATTTTCCAGAAAGAAAAAGGCTAAGCTAAATATTAAAATAGGCGGGGA
Source organism: Hetaerina titia (assembly GCA_037158775.1). Taxonomy (NCBI): domain Eukaryota; kingdom Metazoa; phylum Arthropoda; class Insecta; order Odonata; family Calopterygidae; genus Hetaerina; species Hetaerina titia. Next base: position 444,708 of record CM073768.1, on the reverse strand, counting down.
AAAAATAGAGCAGGTAGAACAGTTTACATCTCTCGGAAGTGTTTTGGACCAACACGGTCAAAGTGGTAGGGACGTAAGGAGAAGAATTGCGTTAGGCAAGGAGGCTTTCTCAAGGAGGAGGGAGTTGATGACGGGGACGTTGAGTAGGGATGTTAGGACAAGACTCGTAAAAACTCTGATATGGGGTGTAGCTATGTACGGCGCGGAAACGTGGTCGCTGAAGCAGGAGGATAGACGTAGATTGGAGGCTTTTGAAATGTGGGTGTGGAGAAGAATGGAGAAGGTGAAATGGACCGAAAGGAAAACAAATGAGGAAGTACTAGAAATGGTGGGGGAGGAGAGGGGTTTGTTGAGAAAAATACTATGGAGGCAGGAAAAATGGATGAAAGACGTATTTAGCGGTAGTGGAATGTTGAAGAGGGTAAAAGAGGGGAGAATGTTGGGCAAGCGAGGCAAGGGTAGGAACAGGATAGGGATGTTGGACGGGATGAAGGGAGGAAAGAAGTACACCGAGATGAAGAGGGACCTGATATAGATTAGTTTGCTAGGTGGGGAGTCACAAAATGTTTATTTGATAGTTGTGTCCATCCAAAAACCTACCTTAACCGGTAGATTACATATATATATATTTACATATATATATTACATGTATATATATATATATATATATATATATATATATATATATATATATATATATATAACATAGACAGTAACACACAGCACGAGAACACATAAAAAGAACACTCACAATAATATCTTGATAATTTCGACGGACTCGAGCTCCGTCTTCTTCGGAACATAAGATTATTATTAGGACTGAAGTTATTTCTTCCCTGCAAGGGTTTCGTGGGATGGCGACCGCGGAAGCCTTGCCTCTCCCGCTGCCGGGCACGACACACGGCCTCTTTGGCCGAGTCCCGTAGTTGCCAGGACTCATATTATCTATAGTGCCCATCATTATATTCTTGGGAATCATAATTGAGGTGGTTTCCCGTTGCCTTCCTCAATAGTGTTTTTAACGTGAAACCATCACTTAATGGCCGCCCCACTGGGGTCAGACGCCATTGCAGCCGCCTCACTGAGGAACAGACGAACATAAGATATGACTGAGGAAAAGGGTGCGCGGTGCAGAGAGAGTATGGGACGAGGGAGAGGGGAAAACAGGTAGTGGGGGAGGGTGAAGGAGGGGTATATGGAGGGGGAGAAAGCGGAGCGGAGAGCAGGTGGTGGGAGAGGGGTGAAGGAGGAGGTTATGGAGGGGGAAAGGGAGGCCAGAGGGGAGCGGAGATGGAATAAGGAGGATGCGGAAATGGTAACAAGCGATACAGAAAACTAACAATTCATCGACAGATCCCACAACAAACATGACCAAGGCATTAACTCACCAAGTCATCATAAGGGCTTGACAAGTCAAAACCCAGGACAAGGATGACAAAATGTATGCGGATGAATAAATTGTCCCACCACCTCGCAAGAAACAAATCCACCTCCATCCACCCCAGCCCCACCCCCCCATTTAGTGAACGACATTGAGACCCGGATGTTGATAGTCTTTACACAGCCATATAAATGCCAATTCCATTGTTTTTAATTTTATAGGGTTATCGGAAGGGGGATGGATGCTAGCACGGAAACATTGTATCGGTGGTTGAAGGGGGTGTTGTGGTGGGAGGCATGTTTTGCGATGGGAAGACCCGCGGACGGGGAAGAGGGATTACATGAGGCGTGATGATTGCTCACCCTGAGGTTCAGGGGTGTAGAGCACTGGCCTTTATAAAATGCCGGGCAGAGTTTGCAAGTAAGAAGATAGATTACATTCTGAGATGTGCATGAGGAGTGGGGGAAGGGCGGTTGAGTACTGGAGATGGTGGGTGAGGAGAGGGGTTTGTTGGGACAAATCCTATGGATGTAGGAAAAATGGATGAAAGGCGTATTGATGGGTAGTGGAATGTTGAAGAAGGTAATAGAGGGGAGAATGTTGGGCAAGCGAGGTAAGGGCAGGAGCAGGATATGGATGTTGGACGGGATGAAGGGAGGAAAGAAGTACACAGACATGAAGAGGGACCTGATGTAGATTAGGTTGCTGGATTGGGTTTTGTTTGGAGTTACAAAATGTTTATTTGATAGTTGTGTCCATCCAAAAATCTAGCTTAACCGGTAGATTACCTAATAATAATATATATTGTTTTTTTTAGCATATTCTTTTAAATCCTCAATATGGCCTGATTCTTATGATTTTATTAATAATTTTAATGGTGGATTAAATATATGTGAGGATGGATTGGCCTTGGGAAATGTTTTTGATTGAACCGTATCCAATTTTTCATTTAGGCCTAGGTTTTTGCAGTTGTTGATGGGTTAAATGATTTTAATTCCCCCCAGGTAACTCCCTCGTCAGTCAAGGTTGCCATTTAGAGACGTTATGTGTCGTGGCCTCTGATTAGTATTTTCGCGCAGGTACTTGCGCAGTAAGTACGCATTGTTTAGTGATGATATGACTGAGTATTAATTGGCAAATAACCATCGGTTGACTTGTTAATTGTCTTGATCGTCTTCGACATTTTATTTGGTGTTGTTTATTTATTTCAGATCTGGTAAATAATGACTTATGATATAATTTTAAAATTCTTAGTTTAAGTCTGTTTCGGTGGCAACCCTATGCACCTAAATAAATTACGGTGTTTGTCTTAGATACCCAGGATTCCAAGACTGGGAAATTGTTTCGAGATAGCGAAAGCTTGTTTTCTTGCCGCTTTCCCTAGGCACAGCACTTGGATTTACAATAGCTTGCGCTATTGTAACAGAAATAATTCCAATGTTCGCGAAGGTTTCCGCGGTGATGTGGAGATAGATGACTACATGTCCTTCGGGTTCCTCCCGCGTTGAACAATCATCCCGGTGTAAGGAATTTCGCCGACTGGGACATTAAAGGGAAATTTGGGATGAATAGATGCTCATGACGAGAATTTGCATTTTAAATTTTTGTACAAATATTCACGGTTGTGTGCTGCACACGCCTGTAATATTTTTATAATGTAAATGAGAATGCAATGAGATACTCATTGTAGCATTGAAAAGCTTGGCTTAACATAACGCATGGATTTGTGTAAATGTATGTGTATGTAATATGTTTATACTAGCGACATGTAATTCTGGAAGCATTTTGTTTTATACCAGTAATTCCATCTCCTCTTGCTCCTATTATGCTTCAAAACCTTAATAAACTGTTGTGATATTTCTACTTTTGACGAGTTTTTACAATCAAGGCTTGTAGGTTAGTTCCATAAGAAGTTATTAAGGAAAGTTAGGTTAGTATTTTTCTGCAGAATAAAACTCGTGTCACGTTATGTGCATTTAACGGTGTCGTGGAAAAAACTGAAATTAGATTAGTTTCTATAACTGGGTATTTTCAGCAAAATGTTTTGAATTTTTTATTAGCCTGCAAGCCACAACTAAGCTGTGTGACAGGAGGCTAATACGCACCAGACTAATTATGACCCGAATAAGATCCTATCGTGGTCAATATTATTCTGACCCCATACCATTCGTGGAAAATATGACATCTTAAATCTAATTGTTCGATACTTAATCTCCATAATTTTACTGACCGGATCTCTCCTACAGTAGTACGACGGGGGTAATAATATATCTACAATTTTTCAAATGGGTGGGGGGAACCTGTAACAAAATACATATATAAAATATATATGTGTATATATATATATATATAAACCATAAACACAGTAATCAACCCGAAGGTCGGTTTAGTAGGTGATGGTAGAGCTCACCCATGTACCAAGCCCGACGGCGTGTGAATAATCACACATCAGGGTAGGGGGGCCAGTTCCTTTCCCTGTGCCGGTTATGGTTTCCCAGGAAGATCTGGTACCCGAAAAATCAACTAGCTTGGGTGGAGCTGCAGGTGCCCAGAGTGCCTTGCCCGGGAATCGAACCCGGGACCCTCCGGTCAGTAGTCCAACGCTCTACCCACTGGACCACCGCGACCCATATATATATATATATATATATATATATACATATATATATATATATATATATATATATATATATATATATATATATATATATATATACTTTTTTGGAAAAACCCACAAACGTGTAATGTAAATTTACTGATAGTCATAACAAACACAGAAACCAAAACACACAAAAGAGGGACTCACTGGTTCTCGAATTTTAGGTGGTCCAACCACCTTTCTCAAGAGGAATTAGGAACAGAACTGAGGCAGAGGAGGGCCCGAAAGCAGTGGTAGGAAGGAGAAGGGGAAATGGGGGAAAAGAGGGGAGAAGAAAGGAAAAGGGGGGAAAAAGGGGGGGGAAGGCATTCGAGGTGAGGAGTTTGGAGGGGTAGTGTATGGCGCGGGAATTTTAAAAAAGTGGGGATGATATGGAAGTTGTTGGGGACGGAGGGGGATGAAATTATATGCATAAAGGGGGCAATTAATGTCTAATATTAATACCTGGGCGATTCCAGGAATCCAAGAGCCAGATGAAAGCCACTATGGATGCCACGTCCGTCAAGAAATTATGGCCACTATAGATGCCACGTCCCTGTACACATCCATTCCCCACTCAGAAGGTCTCTCCGCCCTCCAACACTACCTCTCCCAACGCCCTGAACCACACATCCCCAGCACAGATTTTCTCCTCAGCCTTTCCGAGTTCATTCTTACCCGCAATTCCTTCTCCTTTAATGATAATTTCTACCTACAAATCAAGGGTTGTGCCATGGGTAGCAGGTTCAGCCCGTCCTATGCAAACCTCTTTCTTGGTCTCGCGGAGAATAAATTCCTATCACAACAACCCCTGAAACCGCTATTGTGGCTCAGATATATTGACGACATTTTCCTTCTCTGGCCACATGGTCCTGATTCCCTGAAAACTTTCATTTCCAACCTTAATGCTTCGTCCTCTATCTCCTTTACGTCTACAGTTTCCTCCTCCCAAATCACCTTCCTAGATGTAAACATATCATTTATAGACCATAAATTTCACACATCCGTACATATAAAACCCACTAATAAACAACAGTACTTACATTTTAGCAGCTGTCACCCATACCACACCAAACGTTCCATTCCTTATTCCCTTTCCATAAGGGGACACAGAATTTGCAATGACCCTGACTCCCTAGACAATTTCCTCATAAATTTACACCATTCCCTCCTCAAACGAGGTGATCCTGAATCCCTCCTGAATAAGAGGATCCGTAGACATACTTACACTCCTAGACCTTCCACCACCGCGATAAACCACCCCCTTTCAATTTGTACCACGTTTCTCCCTGGCCTAGAATCTCTGCGTTCTATCCTAAAGGACCTCTATCCTATCCTCAAAAACCACAATTCCACCACCAACCTTTACCACAAATGCCCCTCTGTCACTTTCAAACGCCCCGCCAATCTATCAGATCTTCTAAAATCTACCAATCCACTTCTTAAATCCTCGCCCCGTTCCAAAATTACTCCCAGACCCTGCAATAAACCTAGATGCAAAACATGTCCTATTTTCCTAACCAGAATCCCATCCCTCTCCCACCCGCTCTTTAGCTCTCTCCCACCAATTCCCTATTCCTCGTGTACCTCCAGCAATGGTGTCTACCTACTCAAGTGCCAACTTTGCCCTGCCTTTTACATTGGACAGTGTACGACACCCCTCAATATTAGAATCAATAATCATCGAGCCTCATGCAACAATTCCTCCCTTATTGGTATGCTCCCAATCCCCAAACATGCCTCCGAACACAACACTGCCTTTGACCAATGTTTTAAAGTATCCGTCTTAGCATCCCTCCCACACTCAGACCCTCCACTGAAACTCAAAACATTAGAGCTAGCTTTCATCTGGCTCTTGGATTCCTGGAATCGCCCAGGTATTAATATTAGCAGACATGCCAACTCTCCCGATTTAAGCGGGAGACTCCCGATTTTTCCTTCTTACGTTCTTGATGAACTGTTCAAATTGTGTACTTAGCTTAACATGTTAATAAAGTGTGACATTCATTAAAAATTGGCAAAGTGTCATAAAGGGATTAAGGTGCCATGCAAATATTGTGGTAATTAAAAGTGATTACTTCGTGATACACTTCTAAAAATCTCCCGATTTTTCATTTTTGAAAGTTGGCATGTCCTCCCGATTTTTCATTTTTGAAAGTTGGCATGTCTGATATTAGACATTAATTGCCCCCTTTATGCATATAATTTCATCCCCCTCCGCCCCCAACAACTTCCATATCATCCCCACTTTTTTAAAATTCCCGCGCCATACACTACCCCTCCAAACTCCTCACCTCGAATGCCTTCCCCCCCTTTTTTCCCCCCTTTTCCTTTCTTCTCCCCTCTTTTCCCCCATTTCCCCTTCTCCTTCCTACCACTGCTTTCGGGCCCTCCTCTGCCTCAGTTCTGTTCCTAATTCCTCTTGAGAAAGGTGGTTGGACCACCGAAAATTCGAGAACCAGTGAGTCCCTCTTTTGTGTGTTTTGGTTTCTGTGTTTGTTATGACTATCAGTGAATTTATATATATATATATATATATATATATATATATATATATATATATATACACACACAGATACTAACACATTATAAAGGGTTGCACCCAAAAGTGGAAGGACTGATTATTTACAAGAATTTTACTGACGATATATTTATATTGACTTAATAATCTTCAAAGTATGCTCCATGTGCTGCTACACACTTAGTATAACGTTGCTCCCATTCCCCGTACGCCCGCTGGAAATTTTCTTTGGGGATGCCGTTGATGACCTTCGTCGAAGCCTCTTGAACATTCTTTATCGAGTCAAAACGTTGTCCCTTGAGCTGTCTTTTCATCAGTGGGAAGAAGAAGAAGAAGTCCGATGGTGCCAGATCGGGAGATTAGGGCGGGTGTGGCAACGCCGTATTTGGCCAGGAGCTGTCTGACGACGAGCGTGCCATGGCACGGCGTTTTGTCATGATGAAGCACCCAGCAGTTTGCGATTGCCGGTCGGACTCTTTTCACGCGTTCTCGGAGGTGGGTGAGGACTTGTACGTTCTTCACTGGTTAGGCGTCGGTCTGTGTTCAGCTCTGTCCACATTCGTGTCGGTTCTTGCCGTCGACGGCCGTCCGGAGCTATGGTCGTCTTCAACGAGCTCCCTACCCTCTTTAAACAACTTGTGCCACTCAAATACTCTGGAACGGCGTAAGGCAGTGTCCCCATAAGCCTGCTTTATCATATGGAGTGTCTCAGTTGCCGTCTTCCCGAGTTTCGCACAAAACTTCAGGGAATGACGTTGCTCTAAATCCAGATTCATTTTGTTTTTCGACGTGATCAAAAAACTTGCTTCACTTAAAACGGTGTCCTCACTCAACGACAGCCCGCAGGCGACTGCGGTTGGTGTCGGTCTGTTGCTAAGAGCCCCCTCCACCCTACCCTGCCAGGCAGACCCCCCTCCACCGATCCGTTCGCGCCAGAGAAAATCAGTCCTACCACTTTTGGGTTTGACCCTGGATTTGTATACATTATTTATAGGCATTATATATATTTTCATTATATATATTATATATATGGTTTATATATATAAACATAAGCACAGTAATCAACCCGAAGGTCGGTTTAGTAGGTGATGGTAGAGCTTACCCATGTACCAAGCCCGACGGCGTGTGAATATTCACACATCAGGGTAGGGGGGCCAGTTCCTTTCCCTGTGCCGGTTATGGTTTCCCAGGAAGACCTGGTACCCGAAAAATCAACTAGCTTGGGTGGAGCTGCAGGTGCCCAAAGTGTCTTGCCCGGGAATCGAACCCGGGACCCTCCGGTCAGTAGTCCAAAGCTCTACCCACTAGACCACCGCGACCAGCATATATATAATATACATATATACGAGGGTCATCCGGAAAGTAGTACCCGTTCGTGAAATAAAGACACAAAAGTAAATATTAACAAACATAAAAAATTTTATTTGAAAGAGGATACTTTAAACTACTTCTCAACATAATCTCCAAGCAAATTAAGGCATTTGTCATAACGTGTGACAAGTTTCTGTATTCCTGCTGCATAGTCCTTCGCCGCCAGCTCATTGAGATACAGGGTCACTCCTTCTTTAAGTTCTTCATCGCTGTCAAATCTTTTTCCTGCCAAAAAGTCTTTAAGCTTTGTAAAGAGATGAAAATCTGAAGGGGCCAAGTCCGGGCTATACGGTGGATGGTCGAAAGTTTCCTATTTGAATTGCTGCAAAAGTTTTTGTGTTATCCCAGCTGCATGAGGCCTGGCATTGTCATGAACGAGAATGACACCAGTAGACAATAGACCTCGCCGCCGATTTTGTATTGCCCGCCGTAATTTCTTTAATGTTTCACAATACGCATTGGCATTAATAGTGTCTCCACGGGCCATAAAATCAATAAGCAATACACCTCGTCGATCCCAGAAAATGGTTGCCACGAGTTTCCTGGTGGACATAACTGTCTTGAATTTTTTTGGTTTGTTTGGTGAATGAGCATGATGCCACTCCATTGACTGTCGTTTACTCTCAGGTGATGCATAACAAACCCATGTTTCGTCACCAGTAATTATGCGAGTCAAGAAAGAGTCTCCTTCATCAGAATAACGTCCCAAAAACGTCAGTGCTGCAGCCATACGCTTGGTTTTGTGCTCATCTGTAAGCATGCGAGGGACCCATCTTGCACAAATTTTTGCATAATGCAGATGGTGTTTAGCAATTTCATGAACATTTGTTCGAGAAACATGGGTAATATGCTCACAGATGTCATCAATTGTGACGCGCCGATCGTTCCTCACGAATTGGTCAACTGAGCTCACCAGTTGGTCTGTAATGACAGACGTTCTCCCCGAACGCTCATCGTCGTGTGTGTTCCCCCTCCCCATGTTGAAGTTGCGACACCACCGCCGAACAGACGACTCGTCCATTACATTGTCTCCATACACCTCCTTTAATTGGCGATGAATATCACATGGGCGAACGTTTCTTGCATTGAGGAATTTAATCACTGCCCTCACTTCACAACTGGCGGCGTTCTCAATTTTTTTAAACATTGTAAACAATCACAGAAACAACACAGGCAATGCTAGCGTCACGCAACTTGGCTCAGAGAAGGCAGACAAGCCACTGAAGCTATCTGACCTCGTCCAGCGGCTACTCGCGTCGTCAGCACTTCATGCGGCACGAACGGGTACTACTTTCCGGATGACCCTCGTATTATATTTCTTTTTATATATACACATTATATATATACATTTTGGAACGCTTTGACTCTTCTTTCCAATTTTCTTCTGAAGTTAGATCGCCAATCCTGCAATCTTCAGCTAGACTCCTGAGTATATCATCCAGTATCCGTCACTCCAGAAGTCGATGGTCCCATCCCACTTAATCTCGCTCACTCCCAGGATGCCTTGATAGTCCATTTGCTGCTTATCACTTTCCAACTTCACGTAGAATATTCCCATTCTTACCTTGAACAATACGTAATCATTAAAAAGTCGAACCCAAGCAACCCCACCCTCCCCCGCACACACCCTCTCCCCCCCACACACACCCTCTCCCCCCCACACACACCCTCTCCCCCCCACACACACCCTCTCCCCCCGCACTCTCCCTAATATATCGAGGAAAATATTTTTACATTTGTGATCTGCTCAAATCCGCCTTCCCTACCTCTCTTGTGTTCGTCCTTTGTGTGTTCCTTTCCCATTTCCTTATCTCTATTTCTATGTGAATGAATATTTGTTTGCCGTATGGCGGGCTTTCGTGTTTGAATGTGTATTTGGCCAATGTGGCTCGTCTCTTCTTCTGGCTATGCGTGCCATGAAACGCACCGTTCCTATCCTTTATGTTGTTGTATGCTTGCTAACCTACTGTCCATTCTCCTCTTGTGTTTGTCTATTTCTCCTTTGGTGGTTGTAACAGCTCCCTAACGTCATCTCCTGGGCAATGAATCGCAGCATTTTGGCGCTTTATAAGATCGCAGATTTCAGTGTAAAGTACATTTTCTCGTCAGCTCAAGTGGTTAGAGCATCCGCCCGGCAAATATATATCTATATATATATATGTTTCCATGTATATAATATGAACTGACTCCTGGGGGATTTCGACTACAAGCATTCTGGTCCCTTATCGTTCTTGGAAAAAATGACATTTTAAACCTGTCAGTCTTTCAGTCTATCTCTCTTATCTTATATTGGTATCCGACCGTAATACGTTGGGGTTCGTATTGTAATCTTGATGCCATCGGAAAAGGGCCCATCTTTAAATGTTTTTAATAAGTTTAATCTATACTGTAAACGCCGCCGTGTAAGAGAGTCCCAACCAAAATTGTCTAGCTCTAGTATTTTTGATACGCTACTAAGTTTATCATAACAACGTTTTACAAATCTAGCTCCTCTACGCTGCAGGCGATCCAATTCGGCAATTAATGCTACTTCGCGATGATACCATAAACTTGCATCTTATTCTAAATGAGGCCTAACCGACGACAGATAACATTTCTCTTTGACCTTTTCATGACATTTACCTAGTACTCTTCTAATAAATCCTAATTGTTTGTTATCTTGTCCACATATTCCCCGTATTTATTTCACCCAGGAGAGATCGTGAGTGAGGGTAACCCCTAGATATTTCATTGAGTCTATGCACTCCATTTCGGTGTTCCCGATGCAGTGGGTGTTCCGGAGGGAATTGCTCTTTTTCCAAAAATTCATTTTCGGCCACTTTTTAAATTTCAATTGCAATTCAGTGACACGCCAGCATTTTATGGCATTAAGGTCATATGATAAGGCTGCTCTGTCCTTAGGATCACGGGTGTCATGGTAAACCGCTGCATAATTGGCAAATAAACGGATCTTACTATTGATTACGGAATAAATGTCGTTATCGTAAAGTAGGATTAAAAGAGGGCCGATAACACTTCATTGGGGGACACCTGAAGAAGTTACTTCTACTGAATGTGACCTAACTCCGTCTATCACTGCTCTTTGTACCCGACCATTCAACAAGACTCTTATCCAACCCAGGATATTTTTATCTATGCCATATGCTTCTAGCTTTTTGAGTAGTTGTGAGATACTTTGTCGAAAGCTCTCTTAAAATCTAGGAAAACCGCGTCCACTGGAACATTGCCGAAAGAACGATATCATGAGAAAAGGGCCAAGTTGTCCCGCAGGATCTACCCTTTCGGAAACCGTTCCGTTTTTCATTAATAACTCCTAACAATCTACTTGTCTCGCCATCGGATCAAGAAGAGGCTGGCTTATATTTTCTGCTCAATTTGCGATGGAATTCCTCAGTTATTCTAAGCGGACTTTTGTTTTTGTGTACCAATTTTCGCTGCCTGTGGCTATTCTGGCTTTGCAAGTGAAAAAACAAATTTGTATTGGTAGAGTCGAGTGAGAGTATACTTGTCCACGCTCGAGTCTGCCTTTTATCCCAGGATGTGTCCAAAATACCTCCTGAGTGGAGTTTTGTAACTAATCCTGTGAGTGGAGGTATTATCCGCAAGGGAAACGAGCGAAATGTCCATATGACAATCAACAGTGAAACGGAGTCTACAAAATAAAAAATACGGCGGAAATCGGTCATATTGGAGGATAACAATATCGATAATTATCGATTAATCAATGGTGGAACTACCGACGCATCTAATATATTGCGCAATCGTAAATATGTCCCCAACAAGCAACTCTCTTGCGTGCTGTTCTGGGTACTGTTCACTGTGAATGAAAATATGCCTATAGGTATCGGAAGATAATGCTCCCAGTTATATATCCATGGGAATATTGCGTACAAAAATAGAAGCCCAAATGAACAAGTCGGCGTGTTTCAGGAACGGTATTTTCTATACATTCTCTAATGCTGTTCTTTTCTGCATAGTCATCCCACCTCGCAAAGGAACTCAGCCTCCGTTTTCTTCTACAGTTAATATCCTTTAGATGAATATTGTTTCAACACGGCCTGGCATTTCCTTTTAGAGTTTATTTTCCTCTCAATCTGCATTTCGCGGTGCTCGACTCCAAAAAGTTAATCCCCGAGTTCCCAGGGAATGCGGGCTCGGGCCGGGAATTTCAATTTCGCCGCCTAGATGGCCGTGATGTGAGGAGGAAACTACTTTCCGCTTGATTTGTCTGACCGACGGACGATTCATTTGCTGCACGTGCGTCTGCCGCCTGGTGGAGGGCTCCCATCACTCCTCCCTCCCTCCCCCTGCGCCTTCACTTCACCCGTCTTATCTCTTCTCTCTCCCCTCTCACTGTCTCCCCTTTTTTCCATCGCTTCCTTCTTTGCTTGGGCTCCTCCCGTAACAACTCGCGCCTCTCCCTTCGTTTGCTCTTGAAGCAATCCCTTGAGGCGACAGAGGGCATACGTAAATGAGCGCCGTCGAAAAATCCTGTGGCGAGGGCACAGTTTCCAGGATGCTAGTCTTTAAAAGAAAATGGAAAGGAAAATTAAAGATTCGTTTCGGACCACCTTGAAAGTCGAATTTGTAAATGTGTGGAAGTGCGTATTCGGAAATTATGTGTGTGTGTATACATATATGTATATATATGTATATATAGGTAAGGTAATCTACCGGTTAAGGTAGGTTTTTGGATGGACACAACTATCAAATAAACATTTTGTGACTCCCCACCTAGCAAACTAATCTATATCAGGTCCCTCTTCATCTCGGTGTACTTCTTTCCTCCCTGCATCCCGTCCAACATCCCTATCCTGTTCCTACACTTACCTCGCTTGCCCAACATTCTCCCCTCTATTACCATCTTCAACATTCCACTACCGCTCAATACGCCTTTCATACAATTTTCCTGCCTCCATAGGATTTCTCTCAACAAACCCCTCTCCTCCCCCACCATTTCTAGTACTTCCTCATTTGTTTTCCTTTCGGTCCATTTCACCTTCTCCATTCTTCTCCACACCCACATTTCAAAAGCCTCCAATCTACGTCTATCCTCCTGCTTCAGCGACCACGTTTCCGCGCCGTACAGTACAGCCGTGGAGCTACGCTACATATCAGAGTTTTTACGAGTCTTGTCTTAACATCCCTACTCAACGTCCCCGTCATCAACTCCCTCCTCCTAGAGAAAGTCTCCTTGCCTAGCGTAATTCTTCTCCTTACGTCCCTACCACTTTGACCGTATTGGTCCAAAACACTTCCGAGATATGTAAACTGTTCTACCTGCTCTATTTTTTCCCCGCCTATTTTAATATTTAGCTTAGCCTTTTTCTTTCTGGAAAATCGCATAACCTTTGTTTTATTAATATTGATTCTCATCCCATATTTATCGCACTGAACCTCCAATTCACTCAACAATGCTTGCAACCCCTTGGCTGACTGAGCAACTAATGCTTGGTCATCAGCAAACCTAAACGATTTTACGAATTCCCCTCGGACTTTCATTCCTACCTCCAGTTCTTCCCATGCCTCTTTAATCATTTCCTCTACATGTACGTTGCACAGTACCGGTGACAATGGGCAAACCTGCCTTACACTTCTTCCTAACACTGCCCATCCGGACTCTCCGTTCCCCACTCGCACCCGAAGAGTCTGAGACATGTACAGGTTGCGGATCAGTCTCCTGTCCCTCCAATCCATTCCTATTTTCTGCAATACACGCATTAATTTTTCCCAATTCACTCTATCAAACGCTTTTCGAAATCTACAAAACAGGCAAAAACGTCCAGGTTGTATTCTATATTTCTCTCGATTAGTGATCTCATTACTGCAATGGCATCACGCGTACCTCTTCCCTTCCTAAACCCAAACTGATCATCCCCTAAGTAAACATTCGCCCTACTCTCTATCCTTTTGTTGATGATCCTGAGAATAACTTTAGCTGCACGGGATATCAAACTTATTGTTCTGTAATCCTCACATGATATAGTCTTTGCCTTTTTTGGAATAGGAACTAACACCGATCTCACAAAATCTTCCGGCCAGATTCCTTCTTCATAGATACTACGAATCAGTCCATATAGGGCCTTCTTCCCGCACTTTCCTAAACATTTCAACAGTTCTACAGGGATGTTGTCCACCCCCACGGCCTTATTTGCTTTCATCTCCTTTAATGTCCTTTCTATTTCATCGTCGAGTATTCCTGGACCTAAGCTATCTTCTTCTACGTTATGTTCCTTTTCTATGTCTAACATTGTCGGCCTAAGTTCTTTACCATACAGTGTTTCTATATATTCCTTCCATCTCTCTTGGATTTTTCCTGGTTCAACTATTATCTTACCCCACTTATCTTTAACTGTTAGCACAGATCTTGCCTTCCTACTTCCCGATAATAACTAAACCTTGCTGTATAGAGCACCAATTTCACCCTTCTTCTGTAAACTTTCCATATCCTCGCATTATATATGTATATATATATATATATGCGGGTCGCGGTGGTCTAGTGGGTAGAGCGTTGGACTACTGACCGGAGGGTCCCGGGTTCGATTCCCGGGCAAGGCACTTTGGGCACCTGCAGCTCCACCCAAGCTAGTTGATTTTTCGGGTACCAGGTCTTCCTGGGAAACCATAACCGGCACAGGGAAAGGAACTGGCCCCCCTACCCTGATGTGTGAATATTCACACGCCGTCGGGCTTGGTACATGGGTGAGCTCTACCATCACCTACTAAACCGACCTTCGGGTTGATTACTGTGTTTATGGTATATATATATATATATATATATATATATATATATATATATATAAATTCACTGATAGTCATAACATACACAGAAACCAAAACACAAAAGAGGAAAAACTCACTGGTTCTCGAATTTTCGGTGGTCCAACCACCTTTCTCAAGAGGAATTAGGAACAGAACTGAGTTCTGTTCCTAATTCCTCGTGAGAAAGGTGGGTGGACCACCGAAAATTCGAGAACCAGTGAGTTTTTCCTCTTTTGTGTTTTGGTTTCTGTGTATGTTATGACTATCAGTGAATTTACATTGCACGTTTGTGGGTTTTCCAAAAAAGTGTATATATATATATATATATATATATATATATATATATATATATATATATATATATATATATATATATATATATATATATATATATATACACATACACACAGACATATGGCGAGATTTCGTTTTTGAATGTATGTATTTATGTGTATATAACATATATATATCCATATGATTTCTTCGAAGTAACACGGCGGTGTTAAATAAAAAACTTAAGACGGCAACACACAACATGAGAACACATAAAAGGAACACTCACACGTAATATCTTGATAATTTCGACGGACTCGAACTCCGTCTTCTTCGGAAGATTAGTTAGGACTGAGGTATACTACCTTGAACAAAAAGTTCCCGGAATAACCACCGTGTGGCGCTCCCATCTTTCCGATGTGAGTTCTGTTTTTTGTTAAATTGGTACATCTGTTGTTGATATTCCCTTTAAATCTTAGTGTCAAAACTTGACATTTGCAAAAGTTACGTAGCCAAGAGTATATCTATCTCTGTGTGTGTTGGCGATTTTTTACAATTGCAGAAATGGATTTAAATTTGCAACAACGAACTTGTATTAAATTTTGCGTAAAAAACGGATTTAGTGGCGCACGGACTTTGGAAATGTTGGAAAAGTGTTTCGGCAACGATTCTCTAAAAAAAACGGTCGTTTACCAGTGAACGAGCGGTTCAGAAGTGGTCGTGAGTCAATCGAAGATGATGAACGCAGTGGCAGACCATCGACATCGAAAGTCGGTGAAAAAATTGATAAAGTAAAAGAAATGTTGGTCAATAACCGCAAATTAACCATCAGAGAAATAGCGGAGCACTTGAACATTGCCTATGGATCCGCCCAAGACATTGTGGTTAATGATTTGGGTTTCCGTCGTGTAGCAGCAAAGTTGGTGCCAAAAGACCTCAATTTCATGCAAAAAAGAGACCGTGTTGACGTCGCAAAAGACATGATTTGCGAGGCTGAATCCGATCCCACATTCATCAAAAGGATCATTACTGGAGACGAGACGTGGGATTATGAGTACGACACGCAATCCAGACATCAGGCAAGTGAATGGCGTTCACCAAATGAGCCGAGACCAAAAAAACCACGTCGTTTTCAGTCAAAAAAGAAGGCAATTCTGACGGTTTTCATGGATTACAACGGTATAGTCCATCATGATTTTTTGCCAGAAGGTCAGACAGTAAACAAAGAGTATTATTTGGGCGTTATGAGACGTTTGCGTGAAGCAATTCGCCGAAAGAGACCAGAAATCGTCGCACAGTGCTATCATTATTCGTAATTTTTTGACGAAAAATGCAACAAATACCATCCATCAGCCACCGAATTCACCTGATTTGGCTCCCTGTGACTTCTTTCTGTTCAATCGAGTTAAGAAACCATTACGGGGAACGCATTTTAGCAGCCGAGAGGAAGTATTGGAAAAATCGCAAGAAGCACTGATGGACATACCGAAAACCGAATATAAAAAATGTTTCGAGGATTGGATCAAGCGCTGGCATAAGTGTGTTGCAGTCGATGGGGATTACTTTGAAGGGGACAATATAGATTTAGATGAATAAACTTGTATTTTTAATTTTCTGAATAAATTCCGGGAACGTTTTGATCAAGGTAGTAATTCTCCGTATTCCATGTGTGTAAAGTGTACTTTGCACCCTTAACACCATGTGAAGCGTGCAATTCACGCATCAGGGTAGTAAGGGAGCTAGTTCCTTTCCCTGTGCCGTATATGGTTTCGTGGAAAGATCTGGTACCCGTAAAATCACACAGCTTGCGTGGAGCTGAGGATGATCACCCGGATTTGAACCTGGGTTGTCGAGTTACCAGCCCAACACACCCAATAGGCTACCAAACTGCCTCACGAATGAAATTTTTTGAATTTTCTCAAGTGCCTAGAGCTTACTTGGCCTTCTATAATAAAGTGGAATTAAGATTACTTTTTCTGTTCAATTATTTCTTATCCCAACTCCCTTGACAAATTTCTCTCTAAGGTACCAACATTTCTCTCCTTAACCGCGGGTAGCCAGACACTCTATTGAATAATAAAAGCATCAGAAATTTTCTCGTGTCAAAACCCTTCCGTAAACCTTCTCCACCTTCACCACATACTTCCCGGGCATATATTCACTCCCTGAAATATATCCTTAAAGGCCTTTCCCCGTTCTGATCAGCCTTGAACCAACGACTACCCTCCTACGTAAATGTCCCTCCGGCACTTTTTCTCGACCATACTCGTACATATCCTCCATAACTCACTAATTCACATCGACACCTTACAATCGACCCATGTGTAGGACCTGCCCGATCTTCACCACTCCTTCCCTCCATTCACAACCAGTCAGTTCACTCCAGTCCCGCTTAAGCTTCTAATTCAACTCATGCAATGTGATTTCCCAACTGAATTTCGGGCTCTATGCTCAAACTCCTCTTTCATTGGACAATTAACAAATCCCTCAGTATCTGGATAAAAAATAATCTTCTCGCACCCTGCAACCCTTCCCCCGCAACAGAGCGTCTACCAGTACCCCAACACGCCTCCCTCCCAATGTTTCTTTTTGCGACTCTTGTAACGCTTCAATTACCTTCTCCCTCGGCACTCAGTTACACTTCTGAAGCTCATGACCCCCATTTGGCTCCTAGGAGGATGCTCTGACCGGGCTTTGAACCTTGCTCACTAGGGAGTACCCCTCATTCTTACGCTCGCCTTTCGAACCCCTCCTCTCATTTCCTTTTCGCTTGTCTCATTTCCGTTGCTCCTAATCCCTTTTTCTTCTGCTCTCTAGGTTCTCACACCTCCGTACCATTAGTGTCATGTTCTCCACAATTGTTTAATGCATATATATTTTGTTATATTTATTAATACTCGTCTTGTAGTACCTTCTAGGGTAATTTGACTATTGATTGGTCCAACATATTCGGTTTTGGCTATAATTGTTGTTAATTCTAACTTCAAATATTGGTTGTCCAGTTTTTCTTAGAATGCAATAAATTTCAGCCTGATCTTCATCCATGATTACCTGATCATCGGCATAACGTGTAGTAGAAAGTTTTTCACCATTTATTTCTAAATGTTTTTTGCGATGTGTGCTGCTATCTCGATGGGAACCATTGCTTCAGTGCTAAGTTGAGGTGTACTCAAAACGGAGCAAGCACCTTATCGTAATACTTTTGTTCCTGTAAAAGCTTCTGGTAATCGGCTCTCCATTTTAATACTGCCTTTATTGATAAGATTTGAGAATCTCCTCCAGTTGAAAAAATCACTTCAAGCTACGGGATCCCGATCACTTTTTCTGGTGCTTCGTAGTGGATGCCAATATCCAATCACACGACCACCGTGAGTACTATGTATTCGTAAAAGCGAACGATGGCACATAACTGGATGGATAACGTTTAGGAATTCACTTTTATTAATGTCACCCATGGCTATTTAAGAGGGAAAATAAATTTTCCATCCAGCTCTTCCTCGTGTATTTGAAGAAAAATCTCGATCGACACAGACACGGCGCTCAAATTATTTTGGGTTCATGTTTTTCCGGCGGATCGCGGTGGTCTAGTGGGTAGAGCGTTGGACTACTGACCGGAGGGTCTCGGGTTCGATTCCCGGGCAAGGCACTTTGGGCACCTGCAGCTCCACCCAAGCTAGTTGATTTTTCGGGTACCAGATCTTCCTGGGAAACCATAACCGGCACAGGGAAAGGAACTGGCCCCCCTACCCTGATGTGTGAATATTCACACGCCGTCGGGCTTGGTACACGGGTGAGCTCTACCATCACCTACTAAACCGACCTTCGGGTTGATTACTGTGTTATGGTTATGTTTTTCCGCGAATGGGTTGATGTATTAAATGTTAATGATAATCGTTCAATTTGATTGGTTGTTGTGCGACCTCCAGTGCGTTTGGTAAATGGAAAGTGAATCCCGGCGTTTGCTTTTTTCTTCGGCTGAGCGTCCCTCCACTCTCTGGAGGAGGGGGACTCAAGTGGGGCGCGCTTCACTTACTCTGTTCACGCATAGATGGCGACACTGAATCCCCTCTTTCTCCCCCCTCCATCCCCGGCCCGCCCCCTCGCGGCGCCGGAGAGGAAACTGCGGCGATCCGAATGCGGGGGGGGAGATGGCAGGCAGCGCAGGCGGAGTGCGGGGGTCCACACATCTCTTCCCCCCCCATGCGCCTACATATTTACCCCCATCCCTCCAGCCTATGGCCTTTCTGGTCCCTCGGCCCTGCTCCCCCACCCACTCTCCTTCTCCCACCCCCACCACCTTCCTTCCTCCAATCTCTTTTCCCTTTCGGAGGACTAAATAACCTCCAGAAGGAATGAGGGACACATGTATATACATATGCTTATGTACACTCTCTCTCTCACGCACACACGCATCATCCTCTTCCCGATGGCAAATGGAATGTGACGGGGGAGCCTCGGCCGTCGTCTCCGTGCAGGGTGCTGGACGAGGATGTGTGTTTTTTATCTTTATCAGCTTCATTTGTATTTCTTTCTTCATTTTTTTTTTAATCTACACTTTTTCATTGGACCATGGGAAGCATTAATAACAAGGTCTCTAGCTTCACGGTTGTTGATTTTAAAAAAATTCTCCTCGAGCAATAATTCACGTTCGAGATTTGGTCTGTGGCGCGGTGAAAAAACTAATTTCTCCCCTTGGTTTCATTTCCCGAGGTTTAAGTTCACGCGGTCGGGGGCTTCGGACCGCGGACGGTGCCCCCAGGGAATGCTGGACTGGATTTTCGAAAATGCGTCTGGGAGCAAATGCTATGACAACCCGAAGCTATTCAAAACGGGGACCGCCATTACCCCATGAAGCCAATCGGAGAGCCTCTGCTTGGGGTCTCAGGAAAAGAGCACCGATCACAATTTTCACATCTCCGCAGCACTTGGCTAGTACCCCGTGTGTCAAAGATGGTGCATTACACCCGAGTCACGAATGTTCCTTTTAGTCGTTGGAATGTTCGGAATGTGTTGAGATTTATTTTTGACAATCGATCAAAGAGATACGGCGAGTATCGTATGTAATGAAAATGGGAAGCATTTAAATGGAGATTGAAAATTTTATCATAGAGAAGAACATATTTGGAAAAATAAATGTTCTCTTGGTCGTGTAGGATCGCAAGCTGTGGTAAATTATCACAGCGATCAGTTGTCCAGGCCAGCGTATCATTCTTGGCGTCATTTTTTACTTATCATCTGTGTAACTTTCCTTCTTTTGGAATGCTGTTCGTAATTTTAAATTTGCTGACTACTTCTGCGAGGTACTGAAGGTTAAATAAAGTATAGGGGAAGCATAAATATACCCTTTGTAATCTTTAATGAAGATGATAAGAGAGGTTTTTGC
This sequence comes from Hetaerina titia, assembly GCA_037158775.1. Lineage (NCBI taxonomy): Eukaryota > Metazoa > Arthropoda > Insecta > Odonata > Calopterygidae > Hetaerina > Hetaerina titia. The sequence goes on along the minus strand of CM073768.1, from coordinate 424,379 downwards.
GACTGGCCAATTGCTACTGGGAAATAAAACAATATTATTTCATTCAGAGCACGATGCGGCGCAGGGATGGAGTGCTGGTGGAGGTGCCACTGCGGAGCGACTAAGAAAACGTGCTGCGTACTTTCAATTCCACTTCTCTATTTTCGTTAGAAGTTACCGTTGGGGGTATGAAAACCAACCGTCGGGCTCCGCGCGTCCGATCCACACCTGACGCCCGCTAAATGTTTCTTCCTGGTGTTCCCCCAATCAGTGTAGTGAAAGCACGACAATGATTTCTTTGCATACTCGTAATATTTTGATTTCCAGACGTACACGCAAAATGTAGTTTATGGCCGCGCGATATGTAGTTTATTAGATCCCCGATATTGCAATCATTGAGTAAACAGCGATTCGTATTGAGCATTAACGAATAATTGTAACGCGGGAATTGTTGCGAAATGTGAATTTCTGTGACGAAGACCCGAATTTCGGTGTACGAATGCTTAATCATAATTCAAAGCTGTCGTAAAAACCTAGAGAGCTCAAGACCCTCTCGGCCAATCGATTTATGGGTTAAGGAAATAATATCCGCTTTGAGTTCCTCTCGGTTCTTCTTGTCGAGACTTATTGTTACCCGCTAGGTATCTATGATAATAGCAGGATTGGGGCCTGATTCAACGGCCCAATGGGAGAATGCTGAGTGTTCGGGAACATACCACGTACAAGAACTAAACCACCAATCGTCATGATTGGCATTGAATGCAAAATACGATGAAACTATCAGTTAAAATCACGGAAAAATGCTGGATCTAGAGGACTCTCCAAGAAAGTTTTACTTTTGGACTTAGTGTGCATTATAATGCAACCATTTCAGAGAGTAAAAATCATTCGCCTTGACCGGGATTCGAACCCGGATCCCTCGATATCCGGCCGAGTGCTTTAACCAATTAAGCTACCGAGACGTCCTCTTACACTCTGAAATTTTGGGGGCTTTAAAGGAACAAGATATTATGACGAAATACCGTACATACAATGTCACAAGCATTCGTAGTCGTGCGCGACGCGCCACAGTCCACGATGTTAATAAAGCCAATTTCAAACACTTAGGCTGTTCATACCTTAGACAAATTTCAAGAAACTGATTTTTACTCTCTGAAATGGTTGCATTATAATGCACACATAGCGGGTGACTCCGTTAAAGTTACTGTTACAGTTTCTTCAAATTTGTCTAAGGTATGAACAGCCTAAGTGTTTGAAATTGGCTTTATTAACATCGTGGACTGTGGCGCGTCGCGCACGACTACGAATGCTTGTGACATTGTATGTACGGTATTTCGTCATAACATCTTGTTCCTTTAAAGCCCCCAAAATTTCAGAGTGTAAGAGGACGTCTCGGTAGCTTAATTGGTTAAAGCACTCGGCCGGATATCGAGGGATCCGGGTTCGAATCCCGGTCAAGGCGAATGATTTTTACTCTCTGAAATGGTTGCATTATAATGCACACATAGTGGGTGACTCCGTTAAAGTTACTGTTACAGTTTCTTGAATTTTGGACTTAGCCCTACGTCTATGAGCAATTACGGGTCGTTATGAGCAATTAATGTTTGCAATGAAAGCTAACGCGAGTGATGCATTGAAATTTACCTGATATGAGAGTTGCGAACCTTTGTATCAGTTTGATGATAAAGAGTGTGGGTTAATTATTTTCCTTACTGAAAAAATTCCGCGTCATAACCTGTGAATGTACAGTTCACAGGAATTGAAAATGCAAGTCATCAATTTGTTGAAACCTCAATACATTATAAAAATGTATCGAGTTTATGGCCTGAGGTATGTTCCTTTCACTAAAATTGAACACGATTTTTCGATAAAAATTTATTTTTATAAGTTATCACTTCTTTTGAATCAATGGAGATGAGTCGAATAAAAACCTTAAAACTTGAATATTTCTATCTCGAAATTTCTTGAATACTTAAGGTACATACAATCTTGGTGCATAATACAAGTGTTTCGATGCTTTAAGAGTTCACGGATATTTCTAGAAAAACCATAGCTTTAATTGATTTAAAAGCCTACGCTGTCACAACATGGCGTGTGCCTGACCTGGTCGAGGGGAACCGGTGATACGGAAATGACATTTCTTTTAGAGCATTGTCGAGGTGCCGTTGCTAAAGTGGAATTGATGAATAGCCACTTTGAACTTTCATTCATCGATGCATTTATGTATGTTTCATCCCCCCATTTACCAATGAATAAACGATTGAGAGATCGCTGTTTCTCTGTGGTTGAAAGTCAAGTGGCCATGTTTACCTATTGTTGCGCTATGTTATTGCGTTCTAGGATCATGCTGTTGTAGGCCACTCATAAAACCAAAGTTAGAACTGTGTGGAAAGAAAATTGGCATTGGCAAGGTGTTTCGAAATTGTAGCGTATTTTTAAGGCATTTTATTGACTAACCTGCGTAGTTTGTTCAACTTGTATTTATTATTGTTCCAATGACAAGTATATATTTTTATGTACCGCTCCACGCTTACAATTATAACTAGGAATGACGTTTCCATTTGTCTGAATCTTGTTGCAGTGAAGGTTAAAGCCTCTTAAGAAGGTCGAAGCCGTCCATCCCTATGCATGCTATTTTTTTAAAGCTGCTAACTTTCCACGCAGAATTTGATGGTTGTAAACATATCCATCACCATGTTTATCATTGAAACAGGTAGTAGTTTGTGAGCGGTTGATGGTAGACATCACTTGTAAGAGAATCCAAACGTCTTTCCTTTTACATGAGTTATTCCATATTCTCTCGCTCCAGGTACTCGTAATGGTTCGTCCAACTTTTTCTGCACTGCGAACTTCCTCTGCTCCTCCAGCCACACAAACTTCCTGTGGTCGAAAATGCCTTTCCGTCCTCTTCCAATGCAGAAGGAAGCCTTTCACTCTCCTGACGTATCCTTCAATGTCCAGCTACCACTTATTATCTTCTCATTCTATTTGCGTTCCTCTAATGCAATCTATCCACTCACTCTCTTCGTCTGCTCTTATGTGATATCAAGAAGCGAAGACGAATTTACTTCATTTGACTTTCTCTCGACAGTTAACGTAGGTAACGAGCTTGTTACCGAAAAACTTCATTATTGGTAACAGCGGATTATAAATATAAGGAACTTGCTACCACAGACGATGCCAAATTTCAATTAGGATAGGTACTCCGCCGGTATATGAAATCCACTTCAGAAAAGTTCAATATGTGGCATCAAAGTGCTCGGTATCGCGAAACTCTGTGCATTAAAAACCCTAATGATAAGATGAAATGTCTCCAAAATAGAAAATGTTAAGCTAAAATAATACGCTGGAAAAACTGGCGGAGCTTGGGGAAGGAGATGATTCCACAGCAGACATGTGGCGAGAAAATTAAATGTTTTCTTCACATTAGGTCCTAATGAAGAAGTTAAAAAATTCAATCATGATATAAATTTTAAAACAACGAATAGAAACTGCATCTCTAAACATGAGAGATGAGTTGCTGAGAAGGGGAGCTATCCGTTAAAACAAAAAATTTACCTGGATTGGGGCCTGTAGATATATTGCGCAATGTTTAAACTAAATAATTTGGAATTGGTGTGTTCAAGCTATTATTTATTGCACAAGCTATATTTTTCGATTGATTGGCGAAGATACGAGAGTAGGCTGAAAACTAATGCACACATTCTTGTAGACCACAAAAAAATGACCTTTAGAAGCAATCCTGGTGGCATGTGGAAGTAACATTTCCCCCCAACACGCATGCGTAGACTTAGATCGTTGTGCATTTCGTTAGATCCAGTGTATTTCGAGAGGCGGAAGTATGGAGACGTATTCTAGTGCTATGTCAGCGCGAGTCAAACAGCGTGATGTTGTAGAATTTTTAACTGCTGAATAGGTGACTAATAAAGAGATTCGTCGTCGTTTAAAGACTGTTTATGGTAACGATGACGTTGATAGGTCTACTGTAAATCGATGGGTAGTAAAATTTCGTGGTTGCGAGTCTGGAAAATGCAAAATTGTTGATAAAACTTCTTTTGAATGTGCTTTGGGATGCTCACCGAGTTTGTGTAACCGATTTTCTGGAACGAGGAGCAACGGTATATTCTACTCAGTATATACAGACTCGGAAACACCTCCGACGTCGAGTTAGTCGTGTTAAAGGCATCCTGGCGCCAATAATCTTGCAACATGACAACGCTCGTCCAAACACCTCGGGCGCAACTGGAGAGGCTCTGCGAAACCTGAAACTTGAACCGATTCCACACCCTCCCCCGCTCTTGCGCCTTGCGATTTTTATTATTTCCCTCAACTCAAGAGACACCTCGAGGGTAATCATTACACCTCGGACGATGACATGAAGGCAGCTGTCCTGGATTCGAGAAAAATCTGAAGAGTTTTTCCGTGACGGAATGAAAAAATTGTTGCACGTTGGGGAGAAATGTGTTAGCCTTATTGGGTGACTATGCTGAAAAATAAATATATGATTTTGGAACTTAAGAATTGTAATTTAATGTAATTTTTGTCCGATCTTGCTATTTGTTTTTGTTTGTGGTCTACAAGCATTCGTGCATTACTTTTCAACCTACCTTCGTTCCATAAGAGAAATAGAAGTTGTCGTAAAATATTTAGGGAATTTTTTTAACGGGAGATCATTATGAGAAATCAACCTGGAAAGCATCAGCTCTAAATCTATTTCTTAGATTCCTTTCTTGACAATTTTTGGTGAAATTAGAGTCACGGTTAGTTTCATGGAGAATTTTTGCGTAATTGGAGAAAGGTGTGTGTAAGTATGTTGGCCTTAAATAAAGAGAAAGGGAATAAAGAGAAAGGGAACGTACTACGGCCGAATGAATGGAATAAACAAAAATTACCCAAAGCCGTACTCTTAGGGGCACTAGTTAGGGGACACGGGGGAGGGTGCAAAGAATGAGGATAACAAAACCGCACACACTCTCTCACTCCGGTATTTGCACTGCAAATTGACCGTTGCAAGTCACAAACACACACACACTCAGGGTTTACGGGGGAAAAAAACCCCTCGCCAGGGACCACACACTCAGACAAGGCAAACAGAACCACACGCACTCCTTCACTCCGGTATATGCATTGCAAATTGACCGTCACAAGTCGCAAACACACACGCACTCAGGGTTTACGGGGGGTTTAACCCAACGGCAGGGACCCATCACTCAGACAGACGTAAAAATAGAAATTGTAAAGGAACGGCACGAACTCCCTCACTTCGGTATTTGCAGTGCAAATTGACCGTTGCAAGTCACAAACACACACGCACTCAAGGTTTACGGGGGGAAAACCCTCGCCAGGGACCACACACTCAGACAAGGCAAACAAAACCACACGCACTCCTTCACTCCGGTATATGCATTGCAAATTGACCGTCGTAAGTCGCAAACACACACGCACTCAGGGTTTACGGGGGTTTAACCCAACGGCAGGGACCCTTCACTCAGACAGGCATAAAAAAAAGGAAATTGGAAAGGAACGGCACGCACTCCTTCACTCCGGTATATGTATTGCAAATTGACCGTCGCAAGTCACAAACACACACGCACTCAGGGTTTACGGGGGTTTAACCCAACGGCAGGGACCCTTCACTCAGACTAGGAATACGGAAAGGGGAAAAAATAGTGCCGAAAAACCTGACACCAGGTGTTTCGCCTGCCAAGCAGGCCTCTTCAGAGAAGAATAATCTATGTTGGCCATTTTATTGTATGTTTGCCCTCTTTAACTGGGAAACGGAAATTACGACCGACACTCCCGCAATTCAATAAATCGCTATCATTATTTTACCCACTAAACGGTAATATCTGGGGCTAGCACAGACAAAATCGTTATAAACATGTAAAAGTAACGTACAACACTGGCATTGATGTAGGAAGACACGCACCTCTCCACAAACGCGTCCTAAATTACAGTCAAATACAAATATGGGCGCCATTCTAAATAAAAATAATCTAAATTGACACGTAAAAATAATAGCACCATCAACATAATTTGGTGATTTTAACCTCCCTGGTATCGATTGGGACAGCAATAGCGTTAAATCTCGGACCCGCGATCCCTAATATTATAATTCCTTATTACGTAAAACTGGTTCGAAGAAACTCTCTCCATCAAGCAGTACACATACCCACCCGTGGAAAGAGCATATTTGACCTATTTATTATAAGCACACCGGAACGTATTATAAGTGTACGAGTATAATAATTTATAATTACCCCAAAGCAGACTTTGAAACTTTTCCCAGTCAATTAAACTCTTCACTACCGGAGTTCAAATCGCGCTGAAGTCATGCCAACGTGGAAGAAACTTGGACACAATTTGTCAGTATTATCAAGGATTTCATCCCTATAAAGTACGTTAAAGCAAATCGCGACTACAGGTGGTACAATAAAGGCGTTAGAAAAGTCCTTCGAAAGCAGAGAATGTTACCCTCAACGGTGAAGAAAGCAGACCTGAATACATCATCCTTGGAGAATAAACAGTTTTTGGACAAGTATAGATCCTCTTAAATTGACACCAGAACAAAATGACGTTGCGCCTTACAAGACTTTAAACGTAAAGTACTTTGCGAGTATTTGGACATTGACCCCAAAGCGTTCTGTTCATATGTTAGGGAAGGAAAAGGGGGTAAGCAAACCGTGGCACCCCCCGCCACACGCCCTTGCGGTGGCTTGCGGGGAATAATGTAGATGTAGTATGTTCGTCTTATCCGTCCTACTTCTGGAGAATCACATACTCTACACTTTCTAATGATTAATTTACATTAAATCCCTTTCGCACTGATTCTACAGTGCGCTTAGAAATTATTGTTACCTTTTGGCTAACTCGCAAACTGACAATTTATCTTTCACAAATCTATCTGATTTTGTGTGAGTTCCCGGTTCATTTGAATATGAACAAATAAAGGTGATAATCCTTTTGTAATTTGAGCGTTTTCCTGAGATGAGGAAAAAAGAAGAGGCTTGAGGGCTCCATTATTCTGTCCTCGAAGACTTTCGATCCTGGAATCCCGGGCTAATGTAAACTCACTCTTTGGACTTCAGAATTGATATTTTCGCCCTTGAATTTGCTTAATTGTAAGGCAATAAATGGAATTGGATTTGATTTTAAAACAAAATAGCTATAATATATTGGAATTCATGAATGATGATACCCACTATTTTAGTATATATCTTTAGCAATAAGGATATTAACTGTAACTTGCTTCCTCCACGTTTTTATCACTGCATAATGTGAGTATCATTACTCTCTACTGAGAGATGAAAATCTTTCGATGAGTTAAGTAGCATTGGAATTAACAGTAAAGGAAATGGTTGTTGTGAAAAACCACACTGAATAGGCGTGAGAAATGAAATGATCGGTATGAGCAATGTTTTGCAGAATCTGGTGATGGAAAAACTAACTTATATATAACGGTGATTAAGGGGTATCTTAAATACAGGGTTTATAATAATAAATTGTCTTTTGCGTAATTGTTGAACATGAGAATACTTGTAACAAAACATTTTAGGCCTGAGTAATTTTAAGAAATTTTCCATTATGGCTGCACAAGAAATTAAGCAAGCTTTAGTAATATGAAGGAGACATTCTACAAGACATGGCTTACATGAACTAGCGGAAGTGTGTGAATGCTTTGGGACTGGTTCATCACATTCAGTAAATTTAAGGAACTGGATTTACATTAGAGAGTATAATTGTTACAAATTTCCACTTAGATGTTGCTCTTTTTCACTTTATTCTATCTATTATGAGTTCATCCCACTGATTAGTGCCCGAAAATATATTTCTTAACTGGATTTAGCCATTATTCATTCTTAAACTCCTTTCTGAAAATATTTTCCTTCCGTTGTGTGGTCAAATCATCAACAGCTTTAGGGCTAATCATTTCGTTAAAAATGTTGGAAAAAGAGAAAGGCACCAGTTTTATGCATTTTGATCCCGACTCTCGTGAAGCACCCTTCACGTATTTAACCCTCAGTTTAGGTGAGATAGAAAAAAACTTTGTCTTTCCATTTATTTATATAATTCTTCAGCAACATTCCCCTCACAGTCCCACTCGCTAGTATTTTTTCTGCTGCTCCTATCACTCTTGTCTCATAACATAAACAGAAGAACAAACTCGGTGCATAGTTTTAAGTGAAACACTTTGCTTTATCTAAACCTCCACTGTTAGCAGTTCGCAGTACAGTTACGTTACTGATCGAATTCCTCCGCGTATTCCTGTGTATATTTCCAAAGTCTAATTTCAAGATTACCTTCGTTCTTTAGACTACATGCAATTTTTGTAATTAGGTAATCAACTGGTTAAGGTAGGTTTATGGATGGACACAACTATCAAATAAATATTTTGTAACACCAAACAAAACCCAATCCAGCAACCTCATCTACATCAGGTCCCTCTTCATCTCTGTGTACTACTTTTCTCCGTACATCCCGTCCAACATCCCTATCCTGTCCCTGCCCTTTCCTCACTTGCCCAACATTTTCCCCTCTATTACCTTCTTCAACATTCCACTACCGCTCAATACGCCTTTCATCCATTTTTCCTGCCTCAATAGGATATCTGCCAACAAACCTCTCTCCCCATCCACCATCCCTAGTAGTTCCTCATTTGTTTTCCTTTCGGTCCATTTCGCCTTCTCCATTCTTCTCCACACCCATATTTCAAGAGCTCCAATCTACGTCTATCCCCCTGCTTCAGCGACCACGTCTCCGCGCCGTGTCTTAACCTCCCGCACAGGGAAAGGGATCGACCCCCTGCCACCATGTGTGCATTTCACAACACGTTGGTCTTAGTATTAGGTGGCCGCCTGCCAAATAAATCTTCTTGTTAATTATTACGGTTTTACATCGTACTCCGGCTGTAGTTGTCAAATGCTTTCTCTAGATCCACAAATGCTATGAATATTCTATGCACTTTCTTCGTCCCCTACTCTATGGTAAGTTTGAGAGAAGGAATCAATGTATGGCTTTTCCTCCTAAATCCAAATCTATTCTCTCTTAAGTTCTCTTCCTCTGTCTTCTCCATTCTTTGGAATATTATTATCGTCATACTCTTTGGCGCATAGATCATCAGACTAATTATGCGAAAGTTTTCGGTTGCATCTCCTTTTATTTTTGTGTATAAATGGAATTAATCTGTAATGCAACAAATTCAATTTTTACACATAGCGGATGACTCCGTTAAAGTTACTGTTGCGGTATCTCCCGCAGTTTCTTGAAATTTGGAATTAATCTGATTATAAAAGTTATAAGCATTTATACTAAAAATAAGGCCGTAGAGCTACGTCGTCCATACGTATTATTTCCGCAATTATACCTAAAAATGTTTGAGAATAAAATTAAAGCGGAATACCAAGGTTTTAAAAAACTTTTCAATCTTTTTCTGTAATTTCAATCAGTTTTTATATTTGATCATAAACTCAGGTCATACTGGTCGGACTTCCTCTTTCCTGTTTTTCCCACTGGAAGACGCTTGGAGGTGTGAGATATATACGCTTGTATCATCCTCAATCTTTGGATATTCAGTAGCCTAATTGTTGTAGTATTTTGGTGCTAACTAAGAAAAATCATGGAAACAATGCATTAGGATGAGGATTATTTGAGCACTAAAACCTTAATTTTTTGATAAATACACCGTCATGGACAACTTTTCCTTACCCGAGGGTAGATTCCCTGGCAGTTGTGCATGAAGTATCCCGATGTCCTTTATTAAACTGAGTCTGCCTCTTGGACAAATTGTCGAGGGAAGCGTGGAAGGCGAAGGGTGTGATCGGTGGGAGTGGAGAGGGGGGTGTCGTGGACAATAATGCAAAGTGCAAAGGTGGGAGGGGTGGTTGGGGCAGGAAGAAGGGGAGGGAAATGATTGTGGCCGGAGAGGAGTTTGGGGAGGTGGGTGTCGAAATGGTGACTCCGAGGTCAAAGGACGCAGGGGTCGCGTTTCCTGTTCTTAACATGGGTTGGCCTTCCGTCCGCAATGAAGTCATCCAAACAGAAGCAAATACTCTTACTCGATAGGGTAGGATAAACTGCTAGCAACTGCGCAAGTACCGGGAATCAAAGCCCTTGATAATAGCCAAAAAAAATTAAAATCTCAAAACTTTCAAAATTATATGAGAATATAATGAGCAAAGTCTTTCTCATCAGTAAAACTAAAATTTCACGACTTCTGTCTTTTTTTCTTCCCAATGTGAGTGTGGACTATTAAATTATAAATTAAACCTTTATGACAAATGGCAAAGTGAACAAGTTACTCATTTTACCCAAAAATAGATGGATCTTTCAGTTTTTTGCATTTAAATTCTGTAATTGTAATCGTGTCTTTTAAATGCTTTAATTAATTCCAAGAAACTGTGGGAGACATTGCAGAAAAAAACATTCTGAAATTGTTGTATTAGGCTAATTTAGTATTCAAAGATGTTTATTACTTCACACCCCTGTGTCTACGTGTCCCGAGAAATTACCTAATGAGTATTTTCATTTAAACTGAGAAATTGACCGATTCTGACAGCTTTGTTTTAAATACCCCATGATAGTTTTTTTACGAGAAGCAAAGGAGGAGGATAATAGTTCAAGATGAATGATACAAAGAGATGATTTATTGGTAGGAAAATGGAGAGGGATAAAGACCCTATCGCAGATCAGATAAGACCTCTCTTCTATATTAGGCAATCGGAAAAGGAGTAAATTTAAACGATGTTATAGTAGTAATAGTGTTCTAGGTTTTGATCGAATCGTTTTGTAAAAGCATTGGATCTGAGATTCAGTTTTTGCGAGCTTTGTGCAAGCTCGAGGGTAGCGTCTTCGTCTTCCAGGGGTCGTGGGTTCAATTCCCGTAAGGTGTGTTTTCCTCCACCTAGGACTTGGTTGTTTGTAATTGTCTTCAATGTTATGTACAGGGTTAAGGTGGAAGAAGGGACCATGAGGTCTTAATCTCGCCCCAATAAAGTCAATAAATAAATAACGACCCAAGGTTGGTGAAATTTAATATATACGCTGCATTTTCTGGGACCTTCATTTAATATGTCGCTCGTTATATTTATGTTGTAATCGATTTCAGATCGATTAGGGTCAACATTTTCTGTGGTGCGTATTCGAATTCCCGAGCTATAAAACTTATTATTTATTTATTTTTTAGTTGGTTATTATTTAGCTTATCTGTTACTGGGCTTAAAGCTTATTAGTTTAGTCCACAGTGCCCAGATTCGCTTCGTCCACGGTTGCTAGTTAATGTTTTAAAAAATATTATGATTATGTGCCAGCGAGTATATTTATTTTATGAAGAGGGCGAAAGAAAACGTACATTGTAATTTCTTCTAATGCTTAGGAGTTGCACGGAAAACGAGGGCACCTCAAACTTGTTTGCTTATGCGGCACACTGGAAATATGGCAGGGAAATTACGGCCGGCTGTTTCCATTAGTATTTCACCAACCGTTGTTACTGAACGAATTTGGTGCATAACATATACGCACATCCATGGAAGCAATCTTATCAACGAATTAGAGAGTGTAAAGAAACAACGTATTCCAAATGTATCTGTGAGTGAAATGTGTCCCTTCATTAATAATTGACAAAAACGTAAAGTATTAAAAAAAATGAATGGGTTGAACATATGATTTTTCAAAACCAATTAAAAATAGACATGTTCATGTAGTTGGGAATGCGTTTGTCCTTCAACATTTTAATATTAAATGGGTTATTAATGGGTCTTATCTAAGTAATTTATGATATGTGTAGGTAGAAAATGGTCTGTGGTCGGAACGATGATGGTTGAGGTCCAGTGCTTCATGCTCAACTCTCTCTCTGCATTTCGCCTTCGTGCTACTGGCAATGAAATGTTGTTTCAGTAAGTTTTGGACACACGAATCTTAAGAAACGGGTGGCTCAGGGCCCCCACTCGCTGCACTCCCACCATGTCACCCTGGCCACTTTTTCAGCCCACATGGGTCCTAAACATTTCCCTTTCCTAATTCTTAATCTAACCGGAGTTAGACATTTAAGTCAAGCATATTCTTATCACATAGTACTTCTTGATAAACATAAGCGGGATATTGCAGTTTCCTCACGACACTCCTCTCCGATAAGCTTTTGATCTCTGTCCTGTGGTCGCACTTGCGTGGTGATTTCGAACTTTCTAGGTTGCGGAACGTCCTATAGATCTCGTCTAGAAGCTCTTGTTTATGTTTTCCGCGTCCTATAGAACGTGGAAAACATAAACAAGAGCTTTAAGATTTCGTGTGCTGGTACCTAACAGCATCTGTGAACGATTCACTATTATTTCACGGAAATAACAAAAAATTTCACACTGTTATAAATGTTAATTGACGATGTTTTCTCTTTGTAATAGATCGAAGCCAATGAAACCTTGACAGTGTTGTCTTTTTTTAGGTAATCTACCGGTTAAGGTAGGTTTTTGGATGGACACAACTATCAAATAAACCATTTCAGAGAGTAAAAATCATTCGCCTTGACCGGGATTCGAACCCGGATCCCTCGATATCCGGCCGAGTGCTTTAACCAATTAAGCTACCGAGACGTCCTCTTACACTCTGAAATTTTCCCAATAGCGGGTGACTCCGTTAAAGTTACTGTTACAGTTTCTTGAAATTTATCAAATAAACATTTTGTAACTCCAAACAAAACCCAATCCAGCAACCTATTCTACATAAGGTCCCTCTTCATCCCTGGGTACTTCTTTCCTCCCTTCATCCCGTCCAACATCCCTATCCTGTTCCTGCCCTTTCCTCGCTTGGCCAACATCCTCCCCTCTATTACCTCCTTCAACATTCCACTACCGCTCAATGCGCCTTTCATCCATTTTTCCTGCATCCATAGGATTTCTCTCAATAAACCCCTCTCCTCACCCACCATCTCCAGTACTTCTTCATTTGTTTTCCTTTCGGTCCATTTCAACTTCTCCATTCTTCTCAACACCCACATTTCAAAAGCCGCCAATCTACGTCTATCCTCCTGCTTCAGTGCCCACGTTTCCGCGCCGTACATAACTACGCTCCATATCAGAGTTTTTACGAGTCTTGTCTTAACATCCCTACTCAACGTCCCCGTCATCAACTCCCTCCTCCTTGAGAAAGCCTCCTTACCTAGCGCAATTCTTCTCCTTACGTCCCTACTACTTTGACCGTTTTGGTCCAAAACACTTCCGAGGTATGTAAACTGTTCTACCTGCTCTATTCTTTCCCCGCCTATTTTAATATTTAGCTTAGCCTTTTTCTTTCTGGAAAATCGCATAACCTTTGTTTTATTAATATTGATTCTCATCCTATTTCTATTGCACTGAACCTCCAATTCACTCCACAATGCTTGCAATCCCTTGGCTGACTGAGCAACTAATGCTAGTGTTGTCTATTATTACCTATTTTATTTCAGTCCCAAAATTGTTTGATTGCAGCCCTTAATTTTTCATCATCCATTGTTTATGTCTTCTTAATCTTCCTCGCGTCCCATTTGTTTGGCTCAAGGGCAAGCCTGTTCGCGTCTCTCGGTCTCCCTTATTATTCTCTTTCCTCTTCCGTTTCGCTGCCGAGAAATGCATCATCTCTGGTTCTTACTCTCTTTTTCTATTCGTCGGCATGTGCGTCTAAATAAAATATGCTATTTTGATTTGATCTCTCTGAATGCATGATACCATTAACCTTCTCCATGTTTATTGCCCTTTTTCCTAGACTTTTGCTCAGTACCGACTACTTATGAAGTTCAGATGGAGGCATCCAAGATGTTTTGTTGCTTCATTTGTGTCGTAGTTGCCGTGACTTTACCTCTTATATTTTATTTAAAAGTTCGATAGTTCGATTGCCGATAGTTCCGTTCCCGATCCATGGAAGCTGTTTTAAACCTAAAACAGTGTTGCGCGGTGAATCGCCCCAATCCATGCAGCACACGGTGCAGTTGGCACGATTGACTTATCACGCGTGCTCCCTTTCCGTTCGCATTAGCTAAATACGCGTCCACCTTCCTCCATTTTCTTGTAAGTGGGTCATTCGATAACTCGTTTGAAAATCGCCGTAGTATCGGAAAACATTTGGTTTTAGTAAGCGTTACCTCTCACTGGACTGTTGTTAATGTTTCAGTGGTATCCATCTCGTGGTTTCATTTTCATAATCGATTGAAGCAACAAACTTTTTTTTTAGAAAAATGGGAAAAAATGAGTTTCATCTATTAATACGTAGCTGCTTTACCTTTGTCGTATTTCCGTTCTTATCTTTTGCTTTGCAGCTTTCGCAATACAACTTTTAAATTTGTACTTACATTTGTTCTAGTGATCCACGCTATTTTTAAATTTCACTCCGCAAAACACTTGCATATCTCTTTCCTGTTGAAGAATTACCTTCTCAATTTTCTAATTTCCCTGGCGGGAACATTGCTTTAATCTTCCAAGTATCTAAACTAAGAGTGACTCTTTTCTTCTGCCTTATTATCTCTTCTTGTTTCTTTTAATTATTTATTTATGTCGGACAATGTTATTCTGATCCCTTATCGTTCGTGAAAAAAATGACATCTTAAATCTATCTATTCTGCACTTAATCTCTCTTATTTTATTGACATGATCTCTCCTACCGTAGTACGATAGTTGTAATAAAATATTTACCGCATCACTGCTAAAGAGATGTCCTTCAAATTTATGCAAGAGATTTCATCTGTAATTTAACCTTACCTCCGTAAATGATTCCCAGCGTAGCTGCTCTAATATTTTGGATGCTCTACTACGTTCATCACTACAGCGTTTTTCAAATCTAGCTCCTATACGCTGCGCGCGATCCAATTTGGCAATTAATCTAACTTCGTGAGGATCCCATCTCCTTGCAGCGTACTCTAAATGAGGCCTAACCAGCGATAGATAACATTTCTCTTTGACCTTTCATTATATTTACCAAGTACTCTTCGAATAAATTCTAATTTTTGTTAGTTTTTCCACATATTCCCGTATGTGATTCGCCCAAGATAGGTGTTGAGTGAGGGTAACGTCTTGGTATTTAATTAAGTTTACAAATTCCATTTCGGCGTTTCCAATGCAGTAGGTGTTCGGGAGTGTATTGCTCTTTTTCCAAAAATTTATCACTACGCACTTTTCAATTTTAATCCTAATTGCCAAGTGTCACACCAGCGTTGTACACCTACATATACTTAATATCCCGCAAGCTGCCGCAAGGGCGGGTGGCGGGGGTGTTCGGGCACCGCCTGTAATTAAGAAAAAAACCGCATGCAAAAGCCACAAATTGATACAGTCCACAAACAAAACGTGGTATAAATTCATGCAAAAACCCTTATACTCCACACACATGCAAATAGCCAAACTACCAACTAAAATACACATCATGCACCTGAATTCTTTGCAATGTTTAATTTTGTTCCGACTTGTAAATTAAATGTTTTTACTATTTCTAGAGTGACTTCGGCATCTTACTTTTATGATTTTTCTGGGGAAGAATGAGTATTTGAATCTATCTTTATGGGAATCTTATCTCCCTTATTATACCTTTGTGGTCTGATCTACCTAAGTAGTGTGTACTATAATTCCTTTAGTGTCGTCGATAAACTCGATGGTTCTGAATCTTTCTAAAAGTCTAAGTCTCGCTTGTTCTCTTCGTATTTCAAGGGGCTCCCAGCCTAAATCCCCTAAGAGACCTATAACACTTATGTTCTTTTCTTACAATTTTTAACGAATATGGCAGATTTTCTCTGGACTTTATCTAGTTCTATTTGCCAGATTTTCTCCCAAGGATCCCAAATACTTGCGGCATGTTCCAAATGTGGTCTAACTAGAGCAAAATAACACCTCTTTAACTTTCTCATTACATTTCCTCACCACCCGTTTAATGAAGCCCAGTTTCTTCAAAGCGGATCCGCATATTGTCCTGATATGTGCTCCCCATGAAAGGCGTGGTGTTAGAACTACCCCCAAATATTTTACTTGTTTGGCCGTAGTTAGTACTGAAGTAACTTCTAGTGCATGTGACTTAATTCCATCGATGACTACTCTTTGTACCCGAACATTCTAAAACTCTTAAATCCAATCCTGTATATTTCCATCCATGTCATGTGTTTCTAGCTTTGCGAGTACCTGTCATGAGGTACTTTGTCAAAGGCTTTCTTAAAATCCAGAAAAGTCGCGACCACTTGAAGATTACTCTCTTCCGAAGTAAGGATATCATGGACAACAAGCCGTAGTTGTGTTTCGCGGGATCTACTTTTTCGGAAACCACGCTGATTTTTCATTAGTATATCCTGATTATCGAGGTGTCTCACCACCGAACTAGCAATTATATGTTCCATAACTTTGCACGAAATGGATGCGGGGGAAATTGGTCCGTAAATTGCTCGGTTCCTCCTTGTCTCTGTTCCTCTCTTGTACCTGGTAGCCGGAGGATTTTGTGTGATGAGTTCGCATCGGAATGAGTATCGCAGTGATCAGATTTCACCATTTTAACATTGAAGGCCATTATTAAGGCATGTGAAAGTAATTGAGATGGCCTCCAGTGGCTTTTTTCAATACTTTTTTAACGTAACAACATCACATGAATTTCCGCCACAAGCCTTTGTCGCTAACTAACTTTGACTAAGCGCTAACTACAAGCTGTGTGTAAAATCTATCCTGGCCTCACCTACCCTTTGATCTGTGTATTAAGGGTGACCCAAAATTCAAGTAGGTTCACTCATCATTGCTCCAATCAGTGCATCTACGTGCCGACCAAACGCGCAAGCAATTCCATTTGAAATACTTTTTACCTCTCATCAAATAAAAAAAATAATCTCGGACCTGTCTCTTGGGTAAACCAGTATTTCTGTAAATGTTTCAACAAGCTTAAGGACTTTGAGGTCTGTAGAAATTCGCCCTCTGTAAATGTGCACATAATTTCTGCACAACCCTTGTTTGTATGATCCTTTTTACATTATTTTACATGGACAACTTAATACTTTCACGTAAGTACGTACAACATCTTTCAAAAGCGTCTTTCATTCGATTAAAGGAAATTGTATTGTATTTTTCATTCAAAAGACATATTTCATAATCAGTGGTTTAAAAATTAAAAGTGCCTTTCAAAGGGTTTAAGGAAACCATTTAATGATACTTTCATGCAAAAATAATTCATCCAAGAGTTAAATAAAACAGTTTCTGGCGTAACTTGGTGGAAAATCTTCATACTGACTTTTAATAATCAAACCACTTTACTTTTCCACATAAACTTTTTAATTTTTACTACCCAAGTTTTGTTATAACATAACATCATCAGGTAAAAATAAACAAGTCCAACACCGTATATATACATATCTCTGGGCGGAGGGGAAGAGGAGGGAGGAAAGAAAGGATTGGTTGAGCTATGAAGAGGGGGGCTAAAAGTCTATGGTTTGAGGCGGATAATATTATATAATTAACTGGAAGGATATGGACAATACAATGTTGCAAAAAGCCCACCTGACATCAGATTAGTTGGCAGAGGATTAGGGAAATGATTATTATGAACTGGGAGAACGGCACTTAGTAATCCCAACCCGCTACTGAGTCACCTAACTAATTACTAAGTGCCGTTCTCCCAGTTCATAATAATCATTTCCCTAATCCTCTGCCAACTAATCTGATGTCAGGTGGGCTTTTTGCAACATTGTATTGACCATATCCTTCCAGCTAATTATATAATATTATCCGCCTCAAACCATAGACTTTTAGCCACCCTCTTCATAGCTCAACCAATCCTTTCTTTCCTCCCTCCTCTTCCCCTCCGCCCAGAGATATGTATATATACGGTGTTGGACTTGTTTATTTTTACCTGATGATGTTATGTTATAACGAAACCTGGGTAGTAGAAATTAAAAAGTTTATGTGGAAAAGTAAAGTGGTTTGATTATTAAAAGTCAGCATCCAAGAGTTGTTTAACTGTCAGAACTGCTAGTGCCGTGTTCAATATGTCCTTTCCTTCACCTCGCCTCACCGGAAACACCAATGACCTTCATTTGTTCACTTTCAAACGAAAGTTAAATCACAAATATATTTGAGACGGGACACTTATACGAGATTTGTTAAAAAAGTGATGGGAATTACGTAAGTTCGCTAAGTGCACCATGAGTTCTTGTCACAAGGTCAAACGATCAATAACGAGAGTACTGCTTATAAGTTCAACGTCGTTTGCTTGAAGCAATACGAAATATACGCCCGTATTTGGCAAAAGGCAAAACAATTCATGACTTGTACCCCACCACGAAATAAAGTATTTGCTCACCGATTTTTCATGAATTTTTTAAACTAAAAACAGGTCTGCAAAAATGTCCCAACCTCAATATTGACCATAAATGGCCTCGCGTGCCTTTGTTCTCTTCCCAAAAAATAAAGGGAATCTGAGAAGAGCTGTTGTTTTGCAAGCACAGGTGAGAATAAAAACGCATCACTGAGAGAGCTATACCGAGGATCGAGTTCCAGAAGTGTTCCGAGGATTGAAAAAAGCACTCGCATCTACGTCTACATAATACCTCGCCAGCCGTCGCAAGGGCGTGTGGCGGGGGGTGTTAGGTCACCACCCAAAAAAGGAAAAAAGAAAAACCGTATTCAAAACTAACACACGCATGCAAACCCAAATCCACAGTTGTGCATACATTCATAGAAACATCCTTTCATTTTGCACTCATTCAAACACACATCTACCTCCCTTCACTCCACAAGCATGCAAGTACATACACTTAACTACAACAAATAATTGTATGAGGGTAATGAGGACTACTTCGAAAGGGATAAAATTGATTAAGACGAATGAATTAAATTATTTCCAATTCACTCAAATTCTCGTTCATTATTGAGCAGACATGGTACTTTAACCCAGACTCCTTCAAAATTCCGTTGCAGGGAATGAACAAATAAATGCACAGATTTTCATAAGGCATTACAGGTCATTTCATAAACGTGTTACATAGATTTGGAGACATTTGTAATTCCCAATCGATAACTATTGGAGGAGCTGCAAAGTTTTTGGAATGAAAAAGCGAATATGGAAAAAATTGTTGTCGACATTAAAGTGGGAGCTGCGACAAACAAACTTTAATTTCGACGTCCCTATTTGATGTACCGAAGTGAGTCACATTAGCATTCTCCCAAGGCATTTTAGCGCAAACATTTTTCTATTTTGAATACAAGAGCCCCGGTCATAATAATGTTATGGGCGATACGGGTATCTTTCTTATGATTTAGTTAATGTGCGTTTCTGTTCATGTACGTATCTGCAGACGCACAAACTTTCCAGACTTGAGCTGCGAGCAGCTGCGCCGCTGGTCATCCAGCCATTAATTTTCCGACAGATATCGTTCAAGGTCGCGTTTCGGGGTGGGTAGGGGGATCGATTTTTGGAGATGTGGGCACAGCAAGTGCATTTTTTCTTTTTGCGTAGTGGGATTTCGTCGGGGCTCGGCCCGCCGCCAAAGTGGAAGGGCACTGACGTGCGCCCCGCGGACGCAAAGTACGTCCGTCTTCTTTGTTGTCACCTCTATCTATTCCTATTTTCAGCAATATACTCAATAGTTTTTCCCAATTCACTCTATCAAACGCTTTTTCGAAATCTACGAAATAGGCAAATACGTCCTGATTGTATTCTATATTCCTCTCGATTAGTGATCTCATTACTGCAATGGCATCACGCGTACCTCTCTCCTTCCTAAACCCAAACTGATCATCCCCTAAGTAATCATTTACCCTACTCTCTATCCTTTTGTTGATGATCCTGAGAACACCTTTAGATGTGAGGGATATCAAACATATTGTTTTGTAGTCCTCACATGACGTAGCCTTTACCTTTTTTGGAATAGGAACTAACACTGATCTCACAAAATCTTCCGGCCAGATTCCTTCCTCATAGATACTACGAATCAGTCCATATAGAGTCTTCTTCCCACATTTTCCTAAACCTTTCAATAGTTCTGCAGGAATGCTGTCTACCCCAACGGCCTTATGTGGTTTCATCGCCCTTAATGCCCTTTGTATTTCATCGTCAAGTATGCCTGGACCTAAGCTATCTTCTTCTACGTCATGTTCATTTTCTATGTCTAACCTTGTCGGCCTAAGTTCTCCACCATACAGTGTTTCTGTATATTCCTTCCATCTCTCTTGGATATTTCCTGGTTCAACTATTATCTTACCCCAATTATCTTTAACTGTTAGCACAGATCTGGCCTTCTTACTTCCCATAACCTAACCTTGCTGTATAGCGCACCAATTTCACCATTTCTCTGTAACCTTTCCATATTCTCGCAATGCGTTTTCCACCATTCTTCCTTTGCTTTATTTGTGGCCCTTCTCAATTTATTGTTTAACTCTTTGTACATCATTTTGCCTAACTCTGTGTTTACGTTCTCCCATCTTCTTCTCTCACCCATCTTTGCAATCATCTCATCCGTTACCCATGGTTTCCTTATCCTTTTCCCGTTAACGGTTCCTATAGTGTCTTTTGCGGCTTCCGATATCCCTTGCTTGATACATTCCCATTTTTCTTCGATAGTATTCGGTTCTTTACCATCATCCATAATTTTCTCTACAGCCTGCTGATACTCCTTTTTCGTTAATCCTTTTAATGCTTTTAAATTCCATTTCCTAACCCGCCGCCATCGCCTTATCTTCTTGAAACGGACGTTAAATTTCATAACAACTAAATTGTGGTCAGAGTCCGCATCCGCTCCTGGGAAACTGTGCGAATTTATCACACTGTTCCTAAACCTGTACCTAACCGTAATATAATCTAACTGATACCTTTCTTAGTCCCCTGGAATTTTACATGTATACCTACGCCTTTGTGGTGTCTAAACCATGTGTTGGTGATGACTAACCCCAGTATCCTGCAGAATTCAATTGTTTTCTCCCCGCGTTCAATCCTCGTGCCCAACCCATAGTCCCCCAACTCACCACCCTCTCTTCCTTTGCCTACCGTCGCATTCCAATCCCCCATCACTATCAAATGTTTCCCTGCAGGAACACACGCGATTATATCCTCTAATTCATCGTACATCCTATCGACTTCTTCCTCCTTGTGGAAGCTCGGTTGCATGTATACCTGAACAATGACCAAGCTCGTCGGTTCTGCTTTAATCTCTACTGGTAATTTCTATCCGTTGCTTGGTTTATGTTGACTACACTTCTTTCTACCTATTTATTTAACATTACGGTAAACCCTCGATGGCTCTTGTCCCCGCCGATGTATATTATTCTACGAGGGTCATCCGGAAAGTAGTACCCGTTCGTGAAATAAAGACACAAAAGTAAATATTAACAAACATAAAAAATTTTATTTGAAAGAGGATACTTTAAACTACTTCTCAACATAATCTCCAAGGAAATTAAGGCATTTGTCATAACGTGTGACAAGTTTCTGTATTCCTGCTGCATAGTCCTTCGCCGCCAGCTCATTGAGATACAGGGTCACTCCTTCTTTAAGTTCTTCATCGCTGTCAAATCTTTTTCCTGCCAAAAAGTCTTTAAGCTTTGTAAAGAGATGAAAATCTGAAGGGGCCAAGTCCGGGCTATACGGTGGATGGTCGAAAGTTTCCCATTTGAATTGCTGCAAAAGTTTTTGTGTTATCCCAGCTGCATGAGGCCTGGCATTGTCATGAACGAGAATGACACCAGTAGACAATAGACCTCGCCGCCGATTTTGTATTGCTCGCCGTAATTTCTTTAATGTTTCACAATACGCATTGGCATTAATAGTGTCTCCACGGGCCATAAAATCAATAAGCAATACACCTCGTCGATCCCAGAAAATGGTTGCCATGAGTTTCCTGGTGGACAGAACTGTCTTGAATTTTTTTGGTTTGTTTGGTGAATGAGCATGATGCCACTCCATTGACTGTCGTTTACTCTCAGGTGATGCATAACAAACCCATGTTTCGTCACCAGTAATTATGCGAGTCAAGAAAGAGTCTCCTTCATCAGAATAACGTCCCAAAAACGTCAGTGCTGCAGCCATACGCTTGGTTTTGTGCTCATCTGTAAGCATGCGAGGGACCCATCTTGCACAAATTTTTGCATAATGCAGATGGTGTTTAACAATTTCATGAACAATTGTTCGAGAAACATTGGGAAAATGCTCACAGATGTCATCAATTGTGACGCGCCGATCGTTCCTCACGAATTGGTCAACTGAGCTCACCAGTTGGTCTGTAATGACAGACGGTCTCCCCGAACGCTCATCGTCGTGTGTGTTCACCCTCCCCATGTTGAAGTTGCGACACCACCGCCGAACAGACGACTCGTCCATTACATTGTCTCCATACACCTCCTTTAATTGGCGATGAATATCACATGGGCGAACGTTTCTTGCATTGAGGAATTTAATCACTGCCCTCACTTCACAACTGGCGGCGTTCTCAATTTTTTTAAACATTGTAAACAATCACAGAAACAACACAGGCAATGCTAGCGTCACGCAACTTGGCTCAGAGAAGGCAGACAAGCCACTGAAGCTATCTGACCTCGTCCAGCGGCTACTCGCGTCGTCAGCACTTCATGCGGCACGAACGGGTACTACTTTCCGGATCCTACCTCCAATCCTACCTCCAGTTCTTCCCATGACTTCTTAATTATTTCCTCCATATATACGTTGAAGAAAGCCGGTGATAATGGGCAGCCCTGCCTTACACCTCTTCCTAACACTGCCCATCCGGACTCTCCGTTCCCCACTCGCACCTGAGCAGTCTGAGTCATGTACAGGTTGCGGATCAGTCTCCTGTCACTCCAATCCTTTCCTATTTTCTGTTTTACACGCATTAGTTTTACCCAACTCACTCTATCAAACGTTTTTTCGAGATCTACGAAACAGGCAAATACGTCCTGATTGTATTCTCTAATCCTCTCGATTAGTGATCACATTACTTCAATGCCATCACGCGTACCTCTACCTAATCTAATTTTTTTAAACATTGTAAACAATCACAGAAACAACACAGGCAATGCTAGCGTCACGCAACTTGGCTCAGAGAAGGCAGACAAGCCACTGAAGCTATCTGACCTCGTCCAGCGGCTACTCGCGTCGTCAGCACTTCATGCGGCACGAACGGGTACTACTTTCCGGATGACCCTCGTATAACTATCCCTTCAGTAATGCCCGCTATCCTTCCATCTCAGGTCGCATAGACCTAAGATTCATATATTTCCTCTTTCCATCTCTTGCTAAAAAGTCTCTAACTTTCCTGTCCCCAACATTGTTTTACCATGTTTGGATGACTTGAAAATAGTTGGTGGAATCAATTTGATTTTTTTGGAATGGAATCTATGGAGGTTTTAGTTTTTGCCACTTACGCAAACCTCTGCGACAAAATAAAGTTTCAAAGAATTATCTTGGAGAAGAACGAGTGGCTTGATTATATCACCTTTAGCACGAAACCATGTATACAGGATTCAACCAAAAGTGGTAGGACAGAGCTCCAAGCTGCTACTTCAGCTGCCGCTCGCCTCTCTGATAGGGACCGCTATCTTATGCTCACTCAGGAGATGCAATACTCCAATACATCCTATCCACCCACACCCAACTGTCTGAGGCATGCTGCAAATGGCCCGCATGTAAAATGTACTTTCATTGCTTGGACCGTAGTCAAATTAAGTTCTGTCATTGTTAAATGGATAAATAATATGAAAAATAGTACCGTCTATCTGGACGAATTATCCTTTTTTCAGCTCGATTTAGAAATGTGTACGAATGTATGTATGTACAGGGGCGCACCCAAAAGTGGTCGGACTGATTTTTTTACAATAATTTTAATGACGATATACTTACATTGACTTAATTTTCTTCAAAGTATGCTCCTTGAGCTGCTACACAGTTAGTATAACGTTGCTCCTATTCCCCGTACGCCCGCTGGAAATTTTCTTTGGGGATACCGTTGATGACCCTCGTCGAAGCCTCTTGAATGGCCTTTATCGAGTCAAAACGTCGTCCATTGAGCTGTCTTTTCATCTGGGGGAAGAAGAAGAACCGGTGGTGCCAGATCGGAAGAATAGGGTGAGTGCGGCAACGTAGCAACGCCGTATTTGGCCAGGAGCTGTCTGACGACGAGCGCGCCATGGCATGGCGTGTTGTCATAATGAAGCACCCAGCAGTTTGCGATGGCCGGTCGGACTCTTTTCACGCGTTCGCGGTGGCGGGTGAGCACCTGCACGTAAAAGTTCGCATTCACAGTCTCCCCTGGTGGGACAAACTCCTTGTGAACCACTCCATGACGGTCGAAGAACACAATCAACATCGTTTTGATTTGCTCATGCGAGCCTTTTTTGGACGTGGGGACGCGGAAGTGTACCATTCCGCGGATTGTCTTTTCTTTTCGGGGTCATATTGAAATACCCATGTTTCATCACCAGTTATCACATTGTCGACACAATTTTTATCTCGGTGCAAATTGGCTAACACTTCTTCGGAAATGCGCACACGCGTTGCCTGTTGGTCGACACTAAGAATTTTCGGCACCATCTTGGCGCACACCTTGCGCATGGCCAAATCCGGTGAAATAATGCGTTGGACGTTGAATGCAGACAGACCCAACTGGTCTGCAGTTTCTTCACTGGTTAAGCGTCGGTCTGTGTTCAGCAGTGTCCTCACTCTGTCCACATTCGTGTCGGTTCTTGCCGTCGACGGCCGTCCGGAGCGATGGTCGTCTTCAACGAGCTCCCTACCCTCTTTAAAACAACTTGTGCCACTCAAATATTGTGGAACGGCTTAAGGCAGTGTCCCCATAAGCCTGCTTGATCATATCGAGGGTCTCAGTTGCCGTCTCCCCGAGTTTCGCACAAAACTTCACGGAATAACGTTGCTCTAAATCCAGATTAATTTTGTTTTTCGACGCGGACAAAAAACTTGCTTCACTAAAATCGGTGTTCTTACTCAACGACAGCCCGCATGCGACTGAAGTTGGTGTCGGTCAGTTGCTAAGAGCCCCCTCTACCTTACTCTGCCAGGCAGACTCCCCTTCACCGCTCCGTTCGCGCAGAGAAATCAGTCCTACCACTTTTGGGTGCGTACCTGTGCATATCAAACTCATCTTAATCAGTTAAAAGTTTTAGAAGTAAAATACTTTATTTTAGCGCTAAAATATTTTTTTATACAACAAGAACAATTTGGAGCTCAAAGATTAGCCATTATATTATGGAAAATTTAAAGTTGTAGCAACGGCTTCTGTGATGTTGGTGAATACTTCGTTCAGTTTAAACTTTTGACCATTCGAAAACACGAGATTTCTTCAAAAAGGTACATCTACATCTGCTCAATACCCAGCAAGCCGCCGGAAGGGCGTGTGGCGGGGGGTGTTAGGGCACCACCCATTCTTTACAAAGATAAAACCTCATGCAGAAGCCACAAATTCATAGCCCACAAACCAAACATGGTAAACGTTCTAGCAAGAACCCTTTCACCCAACACGCATGCAAACCCACAATCTACCAACAAACATACACATGTACCTACATTTAAACCTAATATCTTTGAATTTCCACATTTGTTCCGACTTGCGATTGAAATGTTTTTAATATCTCTAAAGGGACTTCGGTTTCTTACTATGATGATTTCTGATTATTTTGGGAAAGAATGTGTATTTGAATCTATCTGTATTGGAATCTATTCCCCTTATTTTATCTTTGTGGTCTGATCTACCTTAGTAGTGTGGGGCCATTATACAGGTAATTATACCTGTATATATATAAATATGAATAAATAAATAAAGATATATATATATATATATATATATATATATATATATATATATATATATATATATATATATATATATATATATATATATAATAGGTATAAGGAAAGGGGATTGGAAAACACATAAAAGGCGAACTCAGAACATGTGGGGAAGGCGGTTTTTGAGCAGATCACGAATGTAAATATATATATACCTGAAATTCCTTTAGTGTCATCGCTAAACTCGCTGGTTTTGAATCCTTCCAAAAGTCTAAGTCTCGCTCGTTCTCTTCGTATTTCAAGGGGTTCCAGCCTAAATCCTCTTCGAGCCCTGTCACACTTGTTTTCTTGTTACAAAATTTTTTTAACGAATTTGGCGGATTTTCTCTGGACTTTATTTAATTCTTTTTGCCTAATTTTTTCTCAAGGATCTCAAATGCCTGCGGCATATTCCAAATGTGGTCTAACTAGTGCAAAAAAACACCTCTCTTTAACTTTCTCATTACATTTCCACACCACCCGTTTAATGAAGCCCAGTTTCTTTAAAGCGGATCCGCATATTGTCCTGACATGTGCTCTCCATGAAAGGCGTGGTGTTAGAACTACCCCCAAATATTTTACTTGTTTGGCCGTAGTTAGTACTGAACCCTCTATTTCGTAGTTTATTTCCTGTTCCTTCCTTCGTTTGTTCCAAAATTTCAAAACTGCGCATTTTTCTATATTAAGCATTAATCCCCATTTCATGCACCAATCCGAGATTGTGTCTGTTTCTAGAGAGTAGCTCGCGATCTAGTTGGCTCCTTATTTCCCTGTATACCACCGTGTCATCGGCAAATAACCTGAGAGTACTACTAACGTGTGCGCTTAAGTCATCAATGTATATTAAGAATAGAAGAGGCCCTATTACACTTCCCTGGGGGACGCCTGATGTTACATCTCTTCCCGTTGAGCAAAACCCATCGATGACTACTATTTGTTTGCGATTGGACAAGAAGTCTCTAATCCAATTAATAAATTTCTCATTGATTCCATAGCATCTAAGTTTGTGTAACAATTTTTTGTGTGGGACTTCATCGAAGATTTCTATATATATATATATATATATATATATATATATATATATATATATATATATATATAAACTTGCAAAGTCAGCCCGGCATTTTATATAGGCCAGTGCTTTACACCCCTGAACCTCAGGATGAACAATCATCGCGCCTCATGTAATCCCTCTTCCCCGTCCGCGGGTCTTCCCATCCCAAAACATGCCTCCCGCCACAACACCCCCTTCAACCACTGTTACAATGTTTCTGTACTAGCATCCCTTCCCCCATCCGATAACCCTATAAAATTAAAAACAATGGAATTGGCAATTATATGGCTGTGTAAAGCCTATCAGCATCCGGGTCTCGATGTCGCTCACGAAATGGGAGGGGGGGCTGGGGTGGATGGAGGTGGATTTGTTTCTTGCGAGGTGGTGGTACAATTTATTCATCCGCATACATTTTGTCATCCTTGTCCTGTGTTTTGATTGTCGAGCCCTAATGATGAATTGGTGAGTTGATGCCTTGGTCATGGGTGTTGTGGTATCTGTGGATGAATTCTTAGTTTTCTGTGTCGCTTGTTACCATTTCCGCATCCTCCTTATTCCATCTCCGCTCCCCTCTGGCCTCCCTTTCCCCCTCCATAACCTCCTCCTTCACCCCTCCCCAACCACCTGTTCTCCGCTCCGCTTTATCCGCCTCCACATACCCCTCCTTCAGCCTCCCCCACTACCTGTTTTTCCCCTCTCCCTCGTCCCCTATTCTCTCTGCACAACGTACCCTTTTCCTCAGTCATATATTATCTTCCGAAGAAGACGAATTTCGAGTCCGTCGAAATTATCAAGATATTATTGAGAGTGTTCTTTTTATGTGTTCTCGTGCTGTGTGTTACTGTCTAAGTTTTTTCCTCAACACTTCCATGTTACTTCGAAGAAATCATATATATATATATATATATATATATATATATATATATATATAAGTATATATATATACACACACACACTGCATAGAGATCGATGTCAAAGAAATGGGTCGATAATTTTTTGGTTTATCCTTATTCCCCCCTTTATAAATGGTAGTTATATGTGCTAGCTTCCAGTCGCGAGGTACTGAGGCATCTTCTATTGTTCTTAGGAAAACAATTTCTAAAAACGGGGCAATGTCTTCGTCTAATTCCTTAATTATTCTAGCAGGCATTTCTTCCGGACTAGGTACTTTGTTTGCTTTGATAGTACGTAGCAGATGTTCTATTCCCTTCTTGGTCAGTTTTTTATCCCTCATTTATTCCCCGGGTGGGTGTGGAGGATCGTTTGGTGCGTTTGTGTCTTTATTGTAGACGCATAAGTAAGGTGACTTTATATTTTTATGAAAAAATATTTATTCTTCACTATTCAGGTTGTCCCTTTTAATGTTGTCCCCCCAGATATAATACACTTGTGCGAACGCTTTTTCCATTCCTCGAAGGAATTCTGATAAGTACTCTTTGGTATAGCCTTCAGCTCTTCCAGCGATGCAGTCTTTATCTCCTCAACGGTTGCAAATCTCCGTCCTTTCATAGGTCTCTTCAGTTTTGGGTACAGATAAAAGCCGCAGGGGGCCAAATCTGGTGCATAGTGGCTGAGACATCATTGTGGTGTAATTTTTGGCCAAAAAAATCTCTCACAAGCAATGATGAGTGAGCAGGTGCATTATCATGTTGCAAAAGCCATGAATTGTTTTTCCACAATTCCAGACTTTTTTTCGTAATGCTTCTGGCAAACGGTCCATAACTTTAAGGTAATGCTCCTTATTGACCGTATGACCTTGTGGTATGAACTCTTGATGTACTACGCCACGGTAATCGAAGAAATTAATTAGCAAAATCTTAACATTTAATCGAACTTGGCGTCCTTTTTTGGTCTTGGCTCCCCTCAGTTCGTTCATTAGGAGGATTGGGCCTTGGTTTCGACGTCATAGCCATATACACATGATTTATCAATAGTCATGATCCTTTTGAACAAACCAGGATCATCATTGACGTCATTCAATGGCTCCTGAGCGATCCTCACACGACGTTTCTTCTGGTCAAAATTAAGCAGTTTCGGAAAGAACTTCGCTGGCATAAGTCTCATGTCCAAAACATCCAAAAAATTGCATGGCACGAGCCAACCGATATGCCAACATCCTCAGCAACTTCTCTAATAGTGATTTGATTTTAAAGCAATTTTCTTCACTGCTTCAACGTTTTCATCTGTTGTTGACGTGCTGGGGCGTCCAGAGCGAGGTTCGTCATTGGCATCTTCTCGGCCATCTTGGAAGAGCTTGGTGCCACATTAAAACATTTTTGTCACAGTAGACTCACCGTATGCCTCTGTCAACATTTCAAGTGTTTGGAACAATTAATTCCATTTTTTAAACAAAATTTGATGTAAATCCTTTAATCCATTTTTTTTATTGCAGAAAATCGCCGACAAAACACGTCTAACATTATATCTGTCAAATACAAAAAAATGCTATAATGTAAAAAAATAATTGAGAAATATGTACCAACACAATAAAACAAAAAAATCGAAAATAAAATGTATTTTCCCCGCGAAATTTGAAAAGTCACCTTACATATTGAAACACCTCGTGTATGGTAGGTCGTCCACCAGAATCTCTAAACTATTCTAATAAATATTATACCGCTTCTCTTTCTGTTACGCTTCTTGAACATTGATAGTCCGAAACCGTCAATTGAAAGAACAAAAAAGGCAGCATTATGCATTATGCTAAATGGAAGTCTATGAATGGCAATAAATTCGTGTCGTAGTGTTAGTTAAATTGCTGAAGACGTGCGGAAAGTATGCTTGTGATGTGACAAAAATAGTGTCAACAGAAATTTTGTGGTGTAAATGGGGGATTGGAATACGACGGTATGCGAGGGAAGAGATAATGATGAGGGACTACGGTTTAGGTACGAGGTATCGCGGGGAGAAAGCCATTGAATTCTGCGGGAGGCGGGGGTTAATCATCACCAACTTAGACCTAGACACCCAAATAGGCGTAACACTGTGTGACTTGTTGAACAACCTTAGATATAGAAATTGAATATAACGTAGAGGAAGATAGTTTAGCTGCTGGCATGCTCCACGATAATTATCATATAGGCCTCGTTGCAATTAGGCAATTGTCCTGGTGGCAACGGTCAAGTTTGGTCAACGGTCACTCTTACAATGAACGTACATACGTACACAAGAAGAATAGATATGTCACAAAATGCTCTTTTATACAAGGACACTTTAAGATTACCAACCACACTTTTACCCTCACACACGCACCGTCCATCGCCACACTCCGTCCATATGCCTATCATGATCAGATGGAAGGGGCATTAAGGGAGATGAAATCAAATAAGACCGTGAGGGTAGGAAATATTCCTGCGGAAATGGTTTGGGAAAATGCGGAAGGAAGACTGTATGGACTGATTCGTAATATCTATGAGGAAGGAATCTGGCCAGAAGACTTTTTGAGATCAGTGTTAGCTCCTATTCCGAAAAAGGTAAAGCCCACGTCATAATGAGGACTACAGAAAAATATGTACATAAAATGTCACAGGCATTCGTAATCGTCACAACATCTCGTTCCTTTAAAAGCCCAAAAATGTTAGAGTTTAAGAGGACGCCGCGATAGCTTAACTGGCCAAAGCACTCGGCCGGACATCGAGGGATCCGGGTTCGAATCCCGGTCAAGGCGAATGATTTTTACACTCTGTAATTGTTGCATTGAAATGCATGTTAGCGGGTGACTCCGTTAAAAGTTACTGTTGCGGCATCTCCCGCAGTTTCCTGAAATTTGTCATAGAGGCCTCCTCCAAGGAATATTCATATTGTCAGTGCCATTTATTGTTTGGGGCTCTCCCACATTACAGAGATATGCGTCGATTGACTCGAAATAGCACATTGAAACGCACATTTTTCCTTGAACTTAGGCGTTATTGAATTATTTAGGAAGGTGTAACAATTTCCATTCAGCATTTTTTGGGCCATATTCGATGCTCCCTTCCCTCGAGATACCACTCGCAATGTAATGTCCGTGCGAGATTTGATTAAACGTATCCCAGAACAGATTGAACTCGTTTGCCGTCAGTAGTAATAATGCATTCCTATCGAACGCCTTCTTCATTGGAGCTATCCGGCCCATTACCTCAGCCTTGCGACTTTCGTCTTTGTGAATAGCAACAGTCTGACACTATTTTATGCAAAGAAATCACAAAGAATACATTGCGAGAGCAGCTTTATAGAGGAAATATTGACTTGAGTTGACTAGGTTGCTTCAGAGATATCATTAATAAGCATTAATCATCACTGCGGGAAAAGGGAAACTCTGTATATTACCGAGTCAATTTGCCTATGTCGGATACTTGGGGAAATGGGAAGCGTTTTGATAATAACTAGTTGACGATGCCAGATAGGCATGCTAACGTTATTCCATGAGAGCCTAATTTTTACACGCTTCCCGCGATTCGAGTTCGCCGTGATGAACACCGATACGCTCCCTAGCGGCGCAATTAAAATAAATTCATCAAGATGAGCGAGCGAATACGACGCGAATCCGGTGTTATCTCCCGAGATTACCCACGTCTCTTCATTTAATCTTCTATCCCCTCCCCTCATCCCCCCTCCCCCTACAGTCCTCTCCCCTTCCCCAACACTCCTCTCCCCTCCCCTACTCCCCCCTCCCATCGACTCCATCTTCCCATATTCCTTCGATCCGCCCGATTGCCGTACTCGGCGGCGGAGCCGTCGTGACGTCATTTCCGGCAGAGAGTAAACGTTCCATCATGGCGCCGGTCCCGAGATCCTCAGCATCCGATAATCCGCAGAATGAAAATGAAACGGGAGAGTCAGGGGAAGGGGGAAGGAGGAGGGCGGGGGTCGAGAGATGGGGGTGGGTCGGGGCGAGTGGGAAGGGGTTGATTGATAAGATAGGGAGGGGGTGGAATCCCTACGCCGTCCTTCCCTTCATCCGGAGTGGTCCAGCGGAGTGACAAGCGGATGTGGCGACGCGCACCCTAATGAACATTTTCAATGTCCTCCTAAAGGCGCTCTTTTGCTGAAAGAGGGAAAGGAAACTAAACGAAATTAGTTGGTGGTCTTCACGTCTGCTTCTTCCCCGCCCGTCTGTCCCTCCGTTCTCTCTGAGAATTCGATTGCATTCGGAGAGTTGCGTCTGATTCTCACGAGAATGAAGTTCGATTGCGGCAAGAGGCGGAGCTATTTCCTTAGTTGAGGAATGGGCGAGGTGATGATGTCCGTATTCGCAATTTTCATTCTCTCTCTCTCGAGTGGAAGAATCTGGTTTAAGGATGGAAATAATGTTTTTATTATGCCTTGAGATGTGCGCACTTATATGCTAAGCTCCGAGCATAATACAATTCTGTAGGAAATATTATTATGAATTAAATCAATGTTGGTGCGAAATTTAAAGTGTAATGAGCGTTTTTATTCTGCCATGGAATGACACAACTGGTGATTGCCACAAATTAGAGGTTATGATTTTATTTTTAAACACACGAACATTGGAAATAGCAATTGCATTGGAAATCCAATTAATGAGATGGAAGGAATGCGAGTTAGTAGAAATATTAACTAATAAATAAACATTAAAATAACCACTGATTAATTTTTATCAAATTCCTCATATTGTCACATGAGGGGCGAATGTTTGAGTCTGAAAAACATCTTCAAGTAATGAAGAGGGAGCCTCCCCCTGAGGCACCTTCAGTGCCGGGCGGAGAGGATTGCGTGCGGTAAGGATGTCAAGAGCTATGCCGGCGGTAGCGTAGCTACTAGTAGGGCCTCCCTTGCCGGACAGGTCTTGACTGAACTGCCAGACTAAGTGTGCCTCACATGATAGGGTAGAGAGGGCTCTTTATGTGCAGAGAAACGAGCCTTTCTGAGGGAGTAAACCCTGAATATAAATCCTGGTCCTCCAAGTCAGAGGTTAGGCGTAGAGCTAGCAACCCTACGAATATTGTAAAAAATATAACCATCGTTCAAGTTATACCGTCGAGTGTCAGAGTTTTAAAAATAATATGTAGTATGAAGAAATTCGGTTACCTGCTCCAAATTTTCACCTCAAAAATGCTGAAAGAGTGAATTCCAAACTGTCAGCGTTTACCACACTGCCATGTTGACATTTCGTTTAAGTAAACTCTTCCCTGAAATTATTCGTTTGCCAGAATTGAACCCGTAATTGGACCAAACAAGCTGTTTAAAATTCTCGCCAATCCACTTCAACCTTGACTAATACAAATTATATTCAAGGCTAGGAAGACCTATATACCTCATAATTAATTGGAGAAAATTAGGAATTCGATTACTTTTATATATAGTATTCTTTTAATTTATATACTCACTTTAAATTTCTCTTCTAATATTGCTGTTTAAAATGGGAATGTATCAAGAAAGTGATATCGAAAGCCACGAAAGACACTATGGGAACTGTTAACGGGAAAAGGATGAGGAAACCATGGGTAACGGATGAGATGATTGCAAAGATGGATGAGAGAAGAAGATGGAAGAATGTAAACACAGAGTTAGGCAAAATGAAGTACAAAGAGTTAAACAATAAATTGAGAAGGCCCACAAATAAAGCGAAAGAAGCATGGTGGAATACGCAATGCGAGGATATGGAAAGGTCACAGAAGAAGGGTGAAATTCTTGCGTTCTCCAGCAAGGTTGAGGAAAATTATCGGGAAGTAAGAATGGAAGATCTGTGCTAAAAGTTGAAGATAAGCGGGGTATGATAATAGTTGAACCAGAAAATATCCAAGAGATACGGAAGGAATATATAAAAACACTGCATGGTAGAGAACTTAAGCCGACAAGGTTAGACATAGAAAAGGAACATGACGTAGAAAAAGATAGCTTAGGTCCAGGCATACTCGACGATGAAATACAAAGGGCATTAAGGGCGATGAAACCACATAAGGCCGTTGGGGTAGACAGCATTCCTGGAGAACTATTGAAAGGTTTAGGAAAATGTGGGAAGAAGACTCTATATGGACTGATTCGTAGTATCTATGAGGAAGGAATCTGGCCGGAAGATTTTGTGAGATCAGTGTTAGTTCCTATTCTGAAAATGGTAAAGACTACATCATGTGAGGATTACAGAACAATAAGTTTGATATCCCACGCAGCTAAAGTTATTCTCAAGATTATCAACAAAAGGATAGAGAGTAGGCAAATGATTACTTAGGGGATGATCAGTTTGGGTTTAGGAAGGGTAGAGGTACGCGTGATGGCATTGAAGTAATGTGATCACTAATCGAGAGGATTAGAGAATACAATCAGGACGTATTTGCCTGTTTCGTAGATCTCGAAAAAACGTTTGATAGAGTGAGTTGGGTAAAACTAATGCGTGTAAAACAGAAAATAGGAAAGGATTGGAGTGACAGGAGACTGATCCGCAACCTGTACATGACTCAGACTGCTCAGGTGCGAGTGGGGAACGGAGAGTCCGGATGGGCAGTGTTAGGAAGAGGTGTAAGGCAGGGCTGCCCATTATCACCGGCTTTCTTCAACGTATATATGGAGGAAATAATTAAGAAGTCATGGGAAGAACTGGAGGTAGGATTGGAGGTAGGATCCGGAAAGTAGTACCCGTTCGTGCCGCATGAAGTGCTGACGACGCGAGTAGCCGCTGGACGAGGTCAGATAGCTTCAGTGGCTTGTCTGCCTTCTCTGAGCCAAGTTGCGTGACGCTAGCATTGCCTGTGTTGTTTCTGTGATTGTTTACAATGTTTAAAAAAATTGAGAACGCCGCCAGTTGTGAAGTGAGGGCAGTGATTAAATTCCTCAATGCAAGAAACGTTCGCCCATGTGATATTCATCGCCAATTAAAGGAGGTGTATGGAGACAATGTAATGGACGAGTCGTCTGTTCGGCGGTGGTGTCGCAACTTCAACATGGGGAGGGGGAATGCTTACAGATGAGCACAAAACCAAGCGTATGGCTGCAGCACTGACGTTTTTGGGACGTTATTCTGATGAAGGAGACTCTTTCTTGACTCGCATAATTACTGGTGACGAAACATGGGTTTGTTATGCATCACCTGAGAGTAAACGACAGTCAATGGAGTGGCATCATGCTCATTCACCAAACAAACCAAAAAAATTCAAGACAGTTCTGTCCACCAGGAAACTCATGGCAACCATTTTCTGGGATCGACGAGGTTTATTGCTTATTGATTTTATGGCCCGTGGAGACACTGTTAATGCCAATGCGTATTGTGAAACATTAAAGAAATTACGGCGAGCAATACAAAATCGGCGGCGAGGTCTATTGTCTACTGGTGTCATTCTCGTTCATGACAATGCCAGGCCTCATGCAGCTGGGATAACACAAAAACTTTTGCAGCAATTCAAATAGGAAACTTTCGACCATCCACCGTATAGCCCGGACTTGGCCCCTTCAGATTTTCATCTCTTTACAAAGCTTAAAGACTTTTTGGCAGGAAAAAGATTTGACAGCGATGAAGAACTTAAAGAAGGAGTGACCCTGTATCTCAATGAGCTGGCGGCGAAGGACTATGCAGCTGGAATACAGAAACTTGTCACACGTTATGACAAATGCCTTAATTTCCTTGGAGATTATGTTGAGAAGTAGTTTAAAGTATCCTCTTTCAAATAAAATTTTTTATGTTTGTTAATATTTACTTTTGTGTCTTTATTTCACGAACGGGTACTACTTTCCGGATGACCCTCGTACTACGAAAGCACTTTTCGCTAATTATTTTGTTCACCAAATTTACTAACTATTCCCCAAGACTTTTTGCCACTTAATTTCCGCATTTTATGCCACGCTACATTCTGTCCAAAATGCTCATTTTCTTCCAACCTCTTAACCATTTGCTCAATAGTTTTTCTGCAAAATCTGTTTTTATCCAACCGCAATGGCCATCCACACCCTTGTCGTAAGATATTTTTGATTTTCTCTAGGTAACGCAAAAAACAGAAAGCCGTGATTTTTTCCTATTGTTATTTTATAATCAATTTAATTTTTTTCATTTTTTTCTCATGATGGTGCTCTTTCGGAATCTGGAAATACGAGTATATTCGACTGGCAAAAATGCATAATAGTTCCGCATTAATCCTTTGGTCCGGTTTTGGGAAGAACACATTTGACCTCGCCGTTAGCTCTCATGATTGAGCCATCTTCTCACAATAACTTTCAGCAGAATGAGCAAATGTCATGGGATTTCAGGATGAATATACACTAATATTTATTCCTATTGTCCTCAGTAAGATATTTTAATTTTGAAAAACTACCAAGTCTTAAAACCCTCATTCTGCTTACCTAAACACCAAATTGAGTATGTGCAGCTCATACTCCACGCCTTACGAGCAAACCTTTTGCGGTTGCATTATACGAGTA
Source organism: Hetaerina titia (assembly GCA_037158775.1). NCBI lineage: Eukaryota > Metazoa > Arthropoda > Insecta > Odonata > Calopterygidae > Hetaerina > Hetaerina titia. Next base: position 388,249 of record CM073768.1, on the reverse strand, counting down.
GTGGTAGCTTTGACTGAGGCGACCAACAGCTATGGTCATTTGCGCCATTAGAAGTTATGTGAGAGGATGGAGGGAAACCCGGCGTCAGCATTGGCGTACTCTTAACGAAAGGAGCCAAGGGACTACACAGTTTAACGTCCCATCCGACGGCCGTCGTACTCACTCAAAGTGCTCTCCACAAAGCACCTCAAGTATTGCCGTCTCCATCGAACCCTGGCCACCTAGGTAGGAAGCCTGCACGTTAGACACCACACCATCCTGATACCAAACTACCCTTGTCCTTTGCATTTATATGAACAATTTTCAATGTCTGAAAAATAGGTTTGATTTGGCACGCAGTTAAGGTGGTACTTAGGATCATTGATAAGAGGTGGGAAAGGAGGGCAAATGGTTTTCTAGTCGTTGATCACTTTTGTTTCAGGGAAGGGAAAGTTACACGTGATGTCATAGATGCGATAAGGTCTATATTCTTACTAGCATTTTTCTTTTAACGGTTCTCTTCAAAACCGTACATTGCAATGTGCATGTGACCATTTAATTGAATCATTTTTGCTTGAGATGTGAACGCCATGATAAAGGAATGATACCCAACGTTTCGTATTTTTACATGGATTATTGAAACATTTCCCCGAGTTCTTCCAAAAACCATTTTAATATTTCTTGAAAATTATTCCGTGGCAGGAAATATTTGATAGTTATTGGAGGATTGAAACGCAGTAGAGGACGAAGGGCGAGATATGACTGAGAGTTGGGTACTACGGTTTAGGACCGCGGATGGAAAGCAATACTATCCAGCAGGTGATAAGATTATCACATCGAACAATCGGTTTCAACACCGAAATTGGTTAAGGTATACGTAGAGAATTCTTGGGAATCCAAATAGATATCAGTTAAATTATATTACGATTAAACACAGATGTAAGAACGGAGTAATCAATTCGTGCAGTTTCCAGGGATCGGTTGCATATTAAGGTCGTAATTTAATACTAATGAAGTATAAACAGGGTTTACGGAAAAGGAAATGAAATGAATGATGAAGCGTTAACCTGAACGAAAAGAAAAGACTACCAGGTGGTGGTGGAATGTATTAGGAGTGAGGGGAGGCAAATAGGTGGAATGGAAGGAGGAAGTTGGGAGAATGCTAAAAAAAACGATACTGAAAGCAGCAAAATAAACTATATAAGAAACGAAATGAATTAGACCTAGAAAAAGGAAGACATATACTACCGATTATTAAAAGGATATACGGGAGGAGGAAATGAAAAAAACTACATAACATTATTTAGAAGGAAGGAAATATTATAAAATGCTGAGGCGGTGAACTGACAGGGCTAAGGAGGAGGCGTGGTGGAGGACTTAGTGCGAGGATTTTGATAATTTACCAAGGGATGTAGAAATAAGCGCACTGCATAGAAAGCTGAAAACACTATCAGGATGGAAGAAGGGGAAAGCTATGAAAACTATTAAAGAAACAGCTGGAAAATTATTAATTGAACAATTTTTTAAAAAACTTATCTTATTTTAACTAATTAGCTTATCTATTATCTTCTTAAAGGGAAATGGAAGGAATTCAAAGAAGATCTATCCGCTTAGCATAGATTTTTTTAGGTAATCTACCGGTTAAGGTAGGTTTTCCGATGGACATAACTATCAAATAAATATTTTGTGACTCCTAAGAAAACCTACACTACATCAGGTCCCTCTTCATCTCTGTGTACTTCCTTCCTCCCTTCATCCCGTCCAACATCACTATCCTGTTCATGCCCTTTCCTCGCTTGCCCAACATTCTCCCCTCTATTACCTTCTTCAACATTCCACTACCGCTCAATACACCTTTCATCCATTTTTCCTGCCTCCATAGGATTTCTCTCAACAAACCCCTCTCCACACCCACCATCTCCAGTACTTCCTCGTTTGTTTTCCTTTCCGTCAATTTCACCTTCTCCATTCTTCTCCACACCCACATTTCAAAACCGTCCAATCTACGTCTATCCTCCTGCTTCAGTGACCACGTTTCCGCGCCGTTCATAGCTACGCTCCATATCAAAGTTTATTCGAGTCTTTTATTAACCTCCCTACTCAACATCCCCGTCATCAACTCCCTCCTCCTTGAGAAAGCCTCCTTGCCTAGCGCAATTCTTCTCCTTACGTCCCTACCACTTTGACCGTATTGGTCCAAAACACTTCCGAGATATGTAAACTGTTCTACCTGCTCTATTTTTTCCTCGCCTATTTTAATATTTAGCTTAGCCTTTTTCTTTCTGGAAAATCGCATAACCTTTGTTTTATTAATATTGATTCTCATCCCATATTTATCGCACTGAACCTCCAATTCAATCAGCAATCCTTGCAACTCCATGGCTGACTGAGCAACTAATGATTGGTCATCAGCAAACCCAACCGATTTTACGAATTCCCCTCCGATCTTCATTCCTACCTCCAGTTCTTCCCATGACTTCTTAATTATTTCCTCCACATATACGTTGAACAGCACCGGTGACAATGGGCAACCCTGCCTTACACCTCTTCCTAACACTGCCCATCCGGACTCTCCGTTCCCCACTCGCACCTGAGCAGTCTGAGACATGTACAGGTTGCGGATCAGCTTCCTGTCCCTCCAATCCATTCCTATTTTCTGCAATACACACATTAATTATTCCGAATTCACTCTATTAAACGCTTTTTCGAAATTTATGAAACAGGCAAATATATATGTTGATTTTATTCTACAGGTATATTCCTCTCGATTAGTGATCTCATTACTGCAATGGCATCACGCGTACCTCTTCCTTTCCTAAACCCAAGTTGATCAGCCCCTAAGTAATCATTTGCCTTACTATCTATCCTTTTGTTGATGATCCTGAGAATAACTTTAGCTGTGTTGGATATCAAACTTATTGTTCTGTATTCCTCACGTGATGTACCCTTTATCTTTTTCGGAATAGGAACTAACACCGATCTCGCAAAATCTTCAGGCCAGATGCCGTCCTCATAGATACTACGAATCAGTCCATATAGGGTCTCCTTCCCACATTTTCCTAAACATTTCAACAGTTCCACAGGAATGTTGTGTACCCCCACTGCCTTATATGCTTTCATCTCCTTTAATGCCCTTTCTATTTCATCGTCGAGTATGCCTGGATCTAAGCTATCTTCTTCTACCTCAAGTTCCTTTTCTATGCTAAACCTTGTCGGCCTAAGGTCTTTACCATACAGTGTTTGTATATATTCCTTCCATCTCTTTTGGATTTTTTCTGGTTCAACTATTATCTTACACCACTGATCTTTAACTGTTAGCACAGATCTTGCCTTCTTACTTCCCGATAATAACTTAACCTGGCTGTGTAGCGCACCAATGTCACCATTCCTCTGTAAACTTTCCATATCCTCGCAATGCGTTTTCCACCATTCTTCCTTTGCTTTATTTGTGGCCCTTCTCAATTTATTGTTTAACTCTTTGTACCTCATTTTGCCTAACTCCGTGTTTTCATTTTCCATTTTCTTCTCTCATCCATTTTTATAATCATTTCATCCGTTACCCATGGTTTCCTTATCCTTTTCGCGTTAACGGTTACTGTAGTGTCTTTTGCGGCTTTCGAAATCCCTGTCTTGATACATTCCCATTTTCTTCGATAGTACTCAGCTCTTTACCGTCATCCATCATTTTCTCTACCGCCTGCTGGTGCTTCTTTCTCGTTAATACATTTAATGCTTCTACATTCCATTTCCTAATCCACCGCTCTTGTTTTATCTTTTTGAAACGGACGTTACATTTCGTAACAACTAAATAGTGGTCTGAGTCTGCATGCGCTCCTGGGAAACTGTGCAAATTTATCACACTGTTCCTAAACCTGTGCCTAACCATAATAGAATCTAACTGATACCTTTCTGAGTCACCTGGAATTTTTCATGTATACTTACGCCTTTTGTGGCGCCTAAACCTTTGTGTTGGTGATGACTAACCCCTGTCTCCTGCAGAATTCAATTGCTTTCTCCCCGCGTTCATTCCTCGTGCCTAACCCATAGCCCCCCACCTCACCACCATCTCTTCCTTCGCCTACCGTCGCATTCCAATCCCCCATCACTATAAAATATTTCCCTGCAGGAACACATGCGATTATATCCTCTAATTCATCGTACATCCTATCGACTTCTTCCTCCTTGTGGAAGCTCGGTGGCATGTATACTTGAACAATGACCAAGTTCGTCCGCTCTGCTTTAATCTCTACGAGTAAGATTCTATCAGTTGCTTGCTCTATGTTGATTACGCTTCTTCCTACCCCTTTATTTAATATTACGGCACCCCCTCGTTGGCTCTCTTCCCCGCCGCTGTATATTATTCTATGATTATTACTCTATTAATCCCCGCTATCCTTCCATTTCACCTCGCATAGACCTAAAACATCTGTATTACCTCTTTCCATCTCTCGCTTAATATTCTCTAATTTGGCGTTGCTCAACATTGTTCTGACGTTCCATGTTCCTGTTCTAACTACTTTCGTCTTCTCCTGCGTCTTCTGTCCTGCTGCTGTTATTTCTCCCCCGCAAGGGTTTCGTGGGATAACGACCGCGGAAGCCTTGCCTCCCCCGCTGCCGGGTACGACACACGGCCCTTTGGGTCGAGTCCCGCAGTTGCCAGGACTCAATTTTACTATATTGTCCATCATTATTTTCTTTGGAAAAATTGTTTAGGTGGTTTACCGCTGTGTTCCTCAATAGTGTTTTTAACGTGACACCATCACTTAATGACCGCCCCACTGGGGTCATACGCCTTTGCAGCCGCCTCACTTAGGAACAGACGCTGCGTGGACTACCTTTCGTCCGTCTCCTAACGTTCGACCTATCTGCCATGGGTGACCCTACCAATGGCAATAATTATTACTCCAGCCAGCACAGCTCTAGGGGTCATCGGAACGCACATGCTCTTCCACTATGTCGAAGTTGTAGTCCATGTGAGGGTTAGCATTGATATTTAATGAGAAATCTGAGACATAAATAGAGAATACTACCTTGAACAAAAAGTTCCCGGAATTTATTCATAAAATTAAAAATACAAGTTTATTCATCTAAATCTATATTGTCCCCTTCAAAGTAATCCCCATCGACTGCAACACACTTATGCCATTGCTTGATCCAATCCTCGAAACATTTTTTATATTCGGTTTTCGGTATGACCATCAGTGATTCCTGCGATTTTTCCATTACTTCCTCTCGGCTGCTAAAACGCGTTCCCCGTAATGGTTTTCTAACTCGATTGAACAGAAAGAAGTCACAGGGAGCCAAATCAGGTGAATTCGGTGGCTGTTGGATGGTATTTGTTGCATTTTTCGTCAAAAAATTACGAATAATGATAGCACTGTGCGACGATTTCTGGTCTCTTTCGGCGAATTGCTTCACGCAAACGTCTCATAACGCCCAAATAATACTCTTTGTTTACTGTCTGGCCTTCTGGCAAAAATTCATGATGCACTACACCGTTGTAATCCATGAAAACCGTCAGCATTGCCTTCTTTTTTGACTGAAAACGACGTGGTTTTTTTGGTCTCGGCTCATTTGGTGAACACCATTACTTGCCTGATGTCTGGATTGCGTGTCGTACTCATAAACCCACGTCTCGTCTCCAGTAATGATCCTTTTGACGAATGTGGGATCGGATTCAGCCTCGCAAATCATGTCTTTTGCGACGTCAACACGGTCTCTTTTTTGCATGAAATTGAGGTCTTTTGGCACCAACTTTGATGCTACACGACGGAAGCCCAAATCATTAACCACAATGTCTTTGGCGGATCCATAGGCAATGTTCAAGTCCTCCGCTATTTCTCTGATGGTTAATTTGCGGTTATTGACCAACATTTCTTTTACTTTATCAATTTTTTCACCGACTTTCGATGTCGATGGTCTGCCACTGCGTTCATCATCTTCGATTGACTCACGACCACTTCTGAACCGCTCGTGCCACTGGTAAACGACCGTTTTTTTTAGAGAATCGTTGCCGAAACACTTTTCCAACATTTCCAACGTCCGTGCGCCACTAAATCCGTTTTTTACGCAAAATTTAATACAAATTCGTTTGTTGCAAATTTAAATCCATTTCTGCAATTGTAAAAAATCGCCAACACACACAGAGATAGATGTACTCTTGGCTACGTAACTTTTGCAAATGACAAGTTATGACCCTAAGATTTAAAGGGAATATCAACAACAGATGTACCAATTTAACAAAAAAAAACAGAACTCAAATCGGATCGATGGGAGCGCCACACGGTGGTTATTCCGGGAACTTTTTGATCAAGGTAGTATGACGAGGATGGAGATAAATGAATTCCAAGAATAATGTACTGCGAGATAGAAAGGGCATTAAGGGAATTGAAATCAAATATGACCACGGGAATAGAAGGCACCCCTGCGAAACGGATGAATGGGAGAGGAAAACGTGGAAGAAATAGTTTTTATTGATTCATTTATGAGGAGATAAATTGTCCGAAAGATTTCATCAGTTCAGTGTTAGTTCTTATCTCATAAAAAGTGAAAAAGGAAAGGCAGCCATTTGTGAGGACTACAGAACAATAAGGTTGATTGCGCACAAGAGCTAAAGTCCTACTCAGTCAATAAAGCATGGAATGGAGGCGTGTTTGCTTTGGGTATTGGGTTCAGGGTGGAGTGAAGTACATGTGATGCAATTGGAGGTAATGAGGTCGCTAATACGAAGTAGCGTAGAATACCATTAGGATATATTTGTTTGTTTCATAGATTTTGAGAAAGCGTTTGATTGCGTGAATTGGGTAGAAATCATGAAAAGAAATATGCAGCAGCAGACCTCAGCCGTGTAGCATATATACAGGTTGCTGATAAGTAAGATATCTTATCTTATCAGCAACCTGTATATATGCTAAACTGTTGAGGTCCGTTTAGCGGATGGCGAATCGGGATGGCTGTAAGGAAGTGTAAGAGAGGGTTGCCCATTGCCACTCGATCTTTCCAGCGCATGAATTGAGGAATTCTTTAAAGAGGTATGGGAAGAAATGGAAATAAGAATGAAAGTCGATTTGGAATTCATGAAATCATTTAGATTTGCTGATGGTCTATCTTTAATCGGCCAGTCAGTCACACGATTACAAGCATCGGTTAACGTATCAGGATATCAGTGCGATAGGCATGGGATGAAAACCTTTGTAAACAAAACAAATTTTATGGGGGTTTCGAGAATGAGAAATCCTAAGCTGTACGTTAAAATATGAAGGCAAAAACTAGAGCAGATGGTGCAGTTTATCTATCCTGGCAATGGTTTGCACCGAAATGGTGAAAGTATTCGGGATATAAGAAGAAGTTTTGAGTTGGGCAAAAAACTTCATAAGGAAGAGAGAATTTATCCCAGGGACATTGAGTAAGGACATAAAGAAAAGGCTCGTTAAAACTTGGAACGTGGTTTTGTACGGTGCGGAAAAACATGGCCGTTGAAGCAAGACGACTGGAGTACGTAAATTGGAGGCTTTTGAAATGTGGATGTGGAGAAAGATGGAGAAGGTGAAAGGAACAGCATAAAAGGAATCAAACAAGAGGAGGCGGAGAAGGAGAGAGAGGGAGAAGGAGTTGGGAGGAGGAGTCCAGAAAGATGGATGCAGAGATTGGCGATGGATGATGTTGAAGGGTGTAATAGGGAGACCGGCGTTGGGCAGGGGAGGTTGGGGAAGGAAAAGTATAGGCATGTAGGACGGAATGATTACAGGTTCCGCAAGTATTCGGAATTGAACAGCAGTTTACGTAACTTTGTTTTGTTAACACACAACATTCTGTTGTGTTCAAGTTGAGAAATGTTGTGTCTGTGTTCATCGAAAACATAAGTCCAACGTTGCATTGCGAATAAACAAATTCTGAACTTGTATTCACAAAACTGAATACCTTTGACACTTTTCGACAGACGAGATCCGTTCTTCTCTTTTCTTTCCTCTTCCGTATTTTCACGCGCGTTTCAGCATGTCCAATCGCCTTAGTTGGATATTCTGTTCGCCAATCGTCCTAGAAACTTCGTTCAACTTCAAACAATTGAAAAAGATGATAAAAATATAACCAAGGGATTTTCATTCAAAAGTTCACGTTTCCAAGATAATTTCAACATAGATATGTTTATGGCAAACGGTTTAATACACGAATAATATTCACTTGCATGAACTAAAATAAATGGGGGAAAAAAAAGAATGACGAAATCCATAAATATTTGTCTTTCTCTCTCAGAGAACTAGGTGAGCACATTCGCTCGCGTAGGTGATTCGCCCCAATGAGCATTAGTTTACTTGTAAATCTCAATTGCCCCAGTTAAATGGGTCGGCCATTCGAATGCAAAATCCCGTCCTTCCATTGCTCCATCCAAACCGCCCTCCAGAACGGGTACGGTTTCACAATCGAACAGAGAGGAAAAAAAGGAATCCGACCCTCTGCCTCGTCGTTTTCCCCGCACCCCTTCCACTCCTAGCCCTTTCATCCCCGAGTCCCTCCTTCCCCTTAGCTACTTCTTCTACATGTTTCCTGCGCGGCCATGACGTTCGCATGCCGGAGATTGAAATCGAATGGTGAGGGTGGGGTTCGGCGGGCTGGAGGAAACGGGCGGTAGAACGACCGGGGGAAGGGGATGACGAAAGGGAATTGGAGGAGACGGAAGGGGGCGCGGAAAGGGAAGGAGGAAGGGAGAGTGGGCCGCCGCTCCTGAAGTACGCCGAGTGACGAATTAAGCGGACAGGCGGGCGTATGTGAAGAAAATACAATGTTTACAAAAATAAACTTTTTTTAGATTTAACTTTGATTCAAGAGAGATAAGTAAAATTTACTGAGAAGAATAATCTAAATGAAAGCGCTCAATGAGTAATTGCAGTCAACAGTGTGAATGAACAAAAATCGGAGATCATTTTCGCCATAGCTTATAGGTTTGTAATCTCTGAGAAGGATATGACGAGAGAAAAGAAGAGTGGCTAGCCAAGGCATTAAGACCATATTCATCGAGGAGTACATAGATTAATGTCCCAGCTCATTTTTATATATCCCCTATACCTATCCCCTTTCCTTATATCTATTTCTATGTGTGAATGAATATTTGTTCGCCGTATGGCGGGATTTCGTATTTGAATGTGAATTTGGCCAATGTGGCTAATCTCTTCTTCTGGCTATGCGTGCCATGAAATGTACTGTTCCTATTCTCTAAGATACTGTATGCTTTCTAACCCACTGTCCCCTCTTCATGTGTGCATTGTCCATTTCTCTTTTGGTGGGTGAAACAGCTCCCTAAGCCATCTCTTGGCCAAGGAATCGGGCGCTTTTAAAGCATCGCAGATCTCAGTGTAAATTAGTTTTTCTTAATGGCGTAATTGGTAGCGCCTTCGGCCGGCAAGTGGTAGGTCCGGTGTTCAAGACGCGGTTAAGGAAATCTTTTTACGGGTGTAATCTGTTCAAATCCACATTCCCCACATGTCCTGTGTTCGTCTTTTATGTGTTTTCCTATCCCCTTTCCTTATACCTATTTCATGTGTGAATGAATATCCATATATATATATATATATATATATATATATATATATATATATATCGATGATGCGGAAGTACTCACGAGAGCAATATAACTTTTGGACGGCACAATAGAACACAGAATAAAACAGATAACACGTAAAAGGACACTCACACTGTAGATGATTTAAGCTTTCGGCCTACTCCGAGGCCATCTTCAGGTCAGATATATAAATATATATACCTTGTCGTGGTGGAAAGGCTTGTGTGTTCCGATGACCCCTAGAGCTGTGCTGGCGGGAGTAATAATAATTACTCCTGGAAGGGTCACCCATGCCAGATAGGTCGAAGGTTAGGAGCCAGACGAAAGGTAGTCCACGCAGCGTCTGTTCCTCAGTGAGGCGGCTGCAATGGCGTCTGATCCCAGTGGGGCGGCCATTAAGTGATGGTGTCACGTTAAAAACACTATTGAGGAAGGCAACGGGAAACCACCTCAATTATGATTCCCAAGAATATAATGATGGGCACTATAGATAATATGAGTCCTGGCAACTACGGGACTCGGCCCAAGAGGCCGTGTGTCGTGCCCGGCAGCGGGGGAGGCAAGGCTTCCGCGGTCGTCATCCCACGAAACCCTTGCAGGGAAGAAATAACTGCAGCAGGACAGAAGACTCAGAAGAAGGCGAAAATAGTTAGAATAGGAACCTGGAACGTCAGGACAATGTTGAGGAGAGGCAAATTAGAAAATATTAAGCGAGAGAAGGAAAGAGGTTATATAGATGTTTTAGGTCTCTGCGAGGTGAGATGGAAGGATAGCGGGGATTACTGGAGTGGCAATTATAGAGTGATATATAGCGGCGGGGACGAGAGCCAACGAGGGGTCACCGTAATTTTAAATAAAGGGGTAGGAAGAAGCGTAGTCAACATAGAGCAAGCGACAGATAGAATTTTACTCGTAGAGATTAAAGCAGAGCCGACGAACTTGGTCATTGTTCAGGTATACATGCCACCGAGCAAACACTAGGAGGAAGAAGTCGATAGGATGTATGATGAGTTAGAGGATATCATCGTGAGTGTTCCTGCAGGGAAACATTTGATAGTGATGGGGGATTGGAATGCGACGGTAGGCGAAGGAAGAGATGGTGGTGAGGTGGGGGACTATGGGTTAGGCACGAGGAATGAACGCGGGGAGAAAGCAATTGAATTCTGCAGGAGGCAGGGGTTAGTGTAGAAGAAGAGACGAGCCACATTGGCCAAACACATATTCAAACTTGAAAATCCCGCCATACGGTGCACAAATATTCATTCAAACAGAAATAGGTATAAGGAAAGGGGATTGGAAAACACATAAAAGGCGAACACATGACATGTGGGGTGTGTGTGGCTCATCAATCATTGGCTCGCCAATGTGGCTCGTCTCTTCTTCTGGCTATGCGTGCCATGAAACGCACCGTTCCTATCCTTTATGAGATCGTATGAATACTTTTCTACTATCCTTTCCCCTTCTTGTGTCCCGTCCATTTCTCCTTTGGCCGGTGAAACAGCTCCATAACGCCATCTCTCGGGCAACATCTATCGGAGCTCTTGGCTCTTTATAAAATCGCAGATCTCAAGGTAAATCAGGTTTCCTTATAAGCTCAACTGGTAGAGCATCCGCCCGGAAAGTGGAAGGTCCGTGGTTCAAAGCCCGGATAAGGAAATATTTTTACTTTCGTGATCTGCTCAACAACCGCCTTCCCCACATGTCATGTGTTCGCCTTTTATGTGTTTTCCTATCCCCTTTCCTTATACCTATATCTGTTTGAATGAATATTTGTGCGCCGTATTGCGGGATTTTCAAGTTTGAATATGTGTTTGGCCAATGTGGCTCTTTTTCTGGCTATGCGTGCCTAGAAACCCACCGTTCCTATCCTTTATAAGATCGTATGAATGCTTTTCTACTATCCTTTCCCCTTCTTGTGTCCCGTCCATTTCTCCTTTGGTGGGTGAAACAGCTCCATAACGCCATCTCTCGGGCAACATCTATCGGAGCTCTTGGCGCTTTATAAGATCGCAGATCTCAAGGTAAAGCATTCGCCCGGAAAGTGGAAGGTCCGTGGTTCAAATCCCGGATAAGGAAATATTTTTACTTTCGTGATCTGCTCAAAAACCGCCTTCCCTACATGTCATGTGTTCGCCTTTTATGTGTTTTCCAATCCCCTTTCCTTATACCTATTTCTGTTTGAATGATTATATATATATATATATATACACATATATACAGGGAAAAAGAAAATGGGTACTTGGCGCAGAGATGGAAGGGGTCGAGGGAGAGGGGAAAAACAGGTAGTGGGGGAGGCTGAAGGAGTGGTATGTGGAGGGGGAGAAAGCGGAGCGGAGAACAGGTGTTGGGGGAGGGGTTAAGGAGGAGATTATGGAGGGGGAAAGGGAGGCCAGAGGGGTACGGAGATGGAATAGGGAGGATGCGGAAATAGTAACAAGCGACACAGAAAACTAACAATTCATCCACAGACACACGAACACCCATGACCAAGGTGTCAACTCACAAAGTCATCATAAGGGCTCGAGAAGTCAAAACCCAGGGCAAGGATGACAAAATGTATGCGGATGAATAAATTGTCCCACGATCTCGCAAGAAACAAATCCACTGCCATCCACCCTAGCCCCCCACCCATTTAGTGAATGACATTGAGACCCGGATGTGATAGGCTTTACACAGCCATATAAATGCCAATTCTATTGTTTTTAATTTTATTGGATTATCGGATTTTCGGTTTATCGGATTTATAGGGTTATCGGAGTTTGAGTCCGTCGAAATTATCAAGATATTATTGTGAGCGTTCTTTTTATGTGTTCTCGTGCTGTGTGTTGCTGTCTAAGTTTTATATATATGTCTTTGAAATGCGGGTCGTGGTGGTCTAGCGGGTAGAGCGTTGGACTGCTGACCGGAGGGTTCCAGGTTCCATTCCCGGGCAAGGCACTTTGGGCACCTGCAGCTCCACCCAAGCTAGTTGATTTTTCGGGTACCAGATCTTCCTGGGAAACCATAACCGGCACAGGGAAAGGAACTGGCCCCCCTACCCTGAAGTGTGAATATTCACACGCCGTAGGGCTTGGTACATGGGTGAGCTCTACCATCACCTACTAAACCGACCTTCGGGTTGATTACTGTGTTTATGGTCGTTGAAATTGACGCTCTTCTGCGACGCACAAACACACTGATACAAAATATTGGACACACCGAAACACAAAGAAAGGACACTCACAGTATTGACGTTTCGACGGCTCGACCGTTGGCATCAGAATCATCGGTCTCACGGATGCAAATAATAATTCAAACGATGGACAGAGATGGTGTTAGCCGACTTAAATATAGAAATCACATCAAAAGGGACTTTCACGCGTATTCCGCAATTTTTGGTGGCCAAGACTACCTTCCCCTTAGGTTAGATCCCCTTGCTCCTTTTAATTATATATACGTGTGTTTATTTTTATACAAACTTAGATTACAAAATTTAATCAAAATATTTATATATTAGTGTAGTTGTTAAAGAGAGTTCTTTTTTCGAAGTTTTACGTGTTAACACACACACACACACGTGTGTGTGTATATATTCATTTATATAAATTATAAATACATAAAGTATCCATAAGTGAACGCTCGCCGTTACTCTTTTAGATTTTTCTTTTGCGTCTCCTCATTCTTCCGCCTCTCATTTCATTCCCTTTCCACGATGCTCCTGCCTTTATTTCCGTTATTTCTCCTTCGTCGCATGGTGTCTATCATTGGGCGTCTTTTTTGTCTTCATTCCTCATCCGTCTTGCAATCCCTCCGAATTGTCCGTCCTCTTTTCGGGGAAGACCGTTCACGGGTCACTTGCCAACTGGCGAAGGGTGTGCAGATGGCGCTCCCGCCACTGCCACCGCCTCCCCCCGCCTCCCCCAGCCACCCCCCGCCTCCCCCGCCTCCCCCGCCTCCCCCCCGCCTCCCCCCGCCTCCCCCCGCCTCCCCCCCGCCTCCCCCCGCCTCCCCCCGCCTCCCCCCGCCTCCCCCCGCCTCCCCCCGCCTCCCCCCGCCTTCCCCCGGCTCTCCACCCTTCACCTTCCGCCCACGGGAGAAGGGCGGGTTTGGGAGGTCGGACGGGTGCGGGATGCAAGGAAGAGAGATGCAAGAGGTCGTCGAGGACTGATTAAGAGCTGGGATAGGCCGTTAAAGAAAAAACTGATCCCTCGGAGAGATATTTTTCGAAACGAAAATTAATTACGCGATATCGGATCATGCCATTTCACATGGTCCCATAAAGTCGAGTACGGACTGAAATAACATAGTTTCAAAGTTTCTCTACGCCCGTTGTTTTCGTTTTTGCTAAGATACTAGGGATTGACCATGGTCAGTGTTCTTTGGTTTATGAGGGCTACTTCAAAGTATTTGACGCTGTAAAAATAGCATCCATTCGTGGGTTTGGTGACATTGGAGGAAAATGATAGACCAAAATTTATAATGGTCATACCTTGAAACAAAATGAAAGATGTCATTGCAATGTTTTCAGTCGTGGTTTGGTCGAGGATGGATGATTAGATTGAAATTGTTTTTAAAAAAATTGAAGTAGTTCCAATTATATTTTTCGATCGTACCAATCACGGGTATAAACTTAAATATGTTAATAAAAGAATAAATAGATATGAGATTCCCATTTATTTCACCAACAAAAAGTTTCACACTCCTCTCATTTTCCCCCAATTACCATCTTTCTCACGATTCTATTCCTTTCCATCGCTTATTTTATATACATGCTAACGGTCATACATCATGAATTGGCTCAAAGCGAACCTGTACAACTCTGCACGCCGACAGAAATTGAAGTAGATGCAGATTTGGATTGAACGTAACCGAAGAGGAAATGGGTTCCGTTTTTGCATTCCAATGATTCTCAAGAGTAAGCGACTATGTATTCTAGTTTAATACAATGGCAGACGAAGAGGGCATTTCAAGTCTGAAGCCCCTTTCCCCTTGAGGTCAAATACGAGATAAAAGGGCATACCCTTCCCCCTACTCCACCGCTCTCTTCATCATAGGAAAAAAAGCCCAACGTCAGCCAATGGTTAAAGGCTTTAACATGTCGTGCTGTTCTAGTGTAAGGACGCATGATATCTTAAATTTTTACATATTACAGTTATCTTTGCTTTGGCAAAGTTGTAACTTTTTTTCTCGTCCTCCCAGCATAGGACATAAAATTTGCAATTAGTTTACCATGCTTTGGTACTTTGTACGAAGTCATGAAATAAATCTATTCTCAACATATCCTTGGGAAATTGATGCAGTTTGATTATCTAATTTCGTTCCTTTGTTCTAAAGCCGCCGTGAGTTATCCTACCATATTCACTTTTAAGTGAATCTAATTCTCAAAGTAAAAGACGAATATTCGACTGTCGTGCTAACAGTTGATCGATTTAATTACATAAATTGCTTGTATATTTTTGCGACATTTATATCCCCAGGAAAATAAATGAAATTGTCATCGAGTACTACAGGTACCTGTATATATACTGTAGACGAAAAAATCCGGCTATGGAGAAAAACAAAAGGAAAATTTTTTCTTGAAGGATTCACCGGGTCAGGGGTTTGTTCCATGTTGGCCGACGTTTTGATGCCCGACTCGTGCATCGTCTTAAGGGTTGATGCGTTATAATGAAACATTTGTTACCAAATTTTCATTTTCGCTGGGTGGAACTGTGTATGTGCATGTAGACGCAGCATCAGCAAAAGATTACGTCGATTAAATATGAAAATTTTTGCTAATAATTGGATTCCAATGGTGGGCCTATATGCCTCTTCAGGTTCATTGTTCTGGATAGAATTTGGTCAAACAGGAATATGTATCGAATTAGGAGTAAAGATTTAGGTCAGCTCTCAAAGGGAGGTATTTCGATGATTAGGAACTTCGTGAGAACATGAGAAAGTAGAAACTGCAGTCCAACACAAATTTCTCCTAGGTGTGATGGTGCCAGCACCTGTCCCTGGGTTTGCCACATCTTCGCGAACAATGGTTCCATCTTCTGAGTCAGATGTTTTCCTATGCGGACCACTCCTGGCTTTTGTTTCTCGCGAGCCTTCTTACTGAAATATCTTTTCTCACTTGAAGACGGTTTGTATATTTAAGTTTGTACAGCAGAACTTGCTTCTAGAATTCACATCACTATATTCCCCTCCGTACTAGCCATGATTTTGTCATTTTTATGATCCAAACTTTGACTCTAGTGTTGTTTCAAAAAAGCGAGTGAAAACATCGAGAAGACGTAATCTTCCACAAGAGTCAATGTCTCTACAAATTTTATCAAAATATTTCCTAAACAACACATCAGCACGTGACACAAAAGTAGAAACCTAATGTGGCGAATCCATCGTGTGGTGATAAGTTGGATCCGCCTGCTGATATTAAGAGAAGACGAAGCTGAGGGCGTACATGAATCTTCACCCGAAAGGCAGAAACGATGTGAGTCTAATTGCACGTCGTGAAATTCACGAGCCGTAGAAATGATATTCCACTTGGCGACTCACAAATCTGGAGGATGCAAACTCGTTCACAAAGCTGGGAGTGGAATGCGTTGCATTTCGTCCATTTGCCTGTTTGTTTCAATGCCTGCTCTGATTTCGTTTGATGAACAAAGCGTCGCAAATCAGAGCCCATATTTTAATATTCTTCCGACGCTCAGTTGATTGGGTTGATTAAACGGGAGACAATACAAATAATTGTTTACAACTGTCTTCACTTCAGTTTATTTTCTGAGCCTTTCGCCACACCAACTATGGACAATTTTTTATCGAAGGCAATGACTAGTTTATTAATAAAGCAAAAGGGAACGTACTACGGCCGAATGAATGCAATGAATACAAATAACCCAAAGCCGTACTCTTGGGGGCACTAGTTAGGGGACACGGGGGAGGGTGCAAAGAATAAGGATAACAAAACTGCACACACTCTCTCACTCCGGTATTTGCAGTGCAAATTGACCGTTGCAAGTCACAAACTCACACGCACTCAGGGTTTACGGGGGAAAAACCCCTCGCCAGGAACCACACACTCAGACAAGGCAAACAAAACCACACGCACTCCTTCACTCCGGTATATGCAGTACAAATTGACCGTCGCAAGTCGCAAACACACACGCACTCAGGGTTTACGGGGGAAAAAACCCCTCGCCAGGGACCACACACTCAGACAAGGCAAACAAAACCACACGCACTCCTTCACTCCGGTATATGCAGTACAAATTGACCGTCGCAAGTCGCAAACACACACGCACTCAGGGTTTACGGGGGAAAAAAACCCCTCGCCAGGGACCACACACTCAGACAAGGCAAACAAAACCACACGCACTCCTTCACTCCGGTATATGCAGTACAAATTGACCGTCGCAAGTCGCAAACACACACGCACTCAGGGTTTACGGGGAATTTAACCCAACGGCAGGGACCCTTCACTCAAACAGACTTAAAGATAGAAAAAGTAAAGGAACGGCACGCACTCCCTCACTCCGGTATTTACAGAGCAAATTGACCGTTAGTGAGTCGCAAACACACACGCACTCAGGGTTTACGGGGAATTTAACCCAACGGCAGGGACCCTTCACACAGACTAGGAATACGGAAATGGAAGTACACTGTGATGCAGTGTGCGTGGGGAAAAAATAGTGCCGAAAATAGGTTTTTATGCATTGCATTTTATCCCAGGAAATGCCAGTGGAATGAGTTGACCGAACGAGACGTTATGCCCACCATTTAGCCCCGCTTTTCTAAGGGAAAAGCTGATAGTACGGGAGCTGGTGGTATGTTGTGACCACCATATTTACACTCACAAACACTGTACACATTTATCGAGTACCTTGCCAATAACCGGGAAATATGATCCTCATAGGGTATTTCGTTGTCTTTCCCCCCGGGGGGGATGAAAATTTTGCGAATCGGACATATTATTTTTGCGTCTTAAACTTGGCTGAGTAGTCAATGGGGATGCTAAGACCCCGTTTTGACCATTTCAAGACGATTAAGGTGCGCCGATTCCGGAAACCGGGCCTCAAAGTTGCAAAAAAAATTTGCGAATCGGAAATTTTTTTCGTCTTAAACTCGGCTAAATAGTCGATGGGGATGCCAAGACCTTGCTTTGACCATTTTAAGACGAAAATGGTGTGCCGATCCGGAAAACGGGCCTGCAAAGTTGCAAAAAAAATTGCGAAACGGACATATTTTTTTCGTCTTAAACTTGTCCGAATAGTCAATGGGGATGCCAAGAATCCCTTTTGACCAGTTTAAGACGATTCAGAATGACCTAGGCCCGTTAAGACCGGCTCAAAATGTAAAAAAAGTAGCACAAATGACCCATCTGAAGTGGTTTTAAACTTGGTCCTGTGATTAATCGAAGTACGAAAACCATTCTGAGACAATGGCGCTCATGCACAACTTTGCCGATGAAGATGATGAATACATGTTCGAGAGAGGGCGACATAGACAAGGGGCCCGGAATGCCGGAAAACGTCACAAATAACTGAAAAACTGTGTACATCAAAAAAGCATGGACATATGAGGCAAAAACCGATCCAATACCCGTAGTGTTTTTCAAAAATTATCAAAATATAACTATTTTATATTTTCAGTTGGATCAGTGGCGTGTGCAGCCCCTCAGGGGTGTAAATGAGGGTGGAACTGGGCGCAATGGGGGCAGGAAAATAGTCCGTCACTCAGATGTGATAGATATTTTGGCAACATTGTATGCCACTAAAAGTCCTTAGGAAGGTCCAAGGAATCAGATTTTCTGGACAAAATTTTCCTTTCGAAAAAAATGGTCAAACCCAAAAATCCCTAATTGTAACCAAAAAATCTTGGAACATTCACATTTATTGATACCTTGGCCATTTCTATGGGCTGTTTGTTTCATACAATTTTTCCGAAAAACCCATCATTTACGAGTTACGGACATTTTTCCTGCCCCTTTTACATTCCTGGGGGGTCGTGGACCCTGCTGATTGCACTGAAAATATGGAATACACTTATATTTATGACAATTACCTCGATTATTGGATCGGGGTTTCCGTCATTTGTCCTGCTTTGGATCCGTTTTTCACCACTTAGGAAGGGTTTACACCCAAAACTAATGTCCAATTCGGAAAGAGTAGACAATTTTACCCCTAGTAATGTATTTCCATCCTCCTCTGAGCTGAATAAGCCAGTTTTATTATAGAGTGTCCGTTTACGTCCGGTGCTGCGTTAATGGGTTAGGGTAGTTTATTTTCAGAGAAATTGAGGAGGTCAGGGAGGCGAGAGGGGGTTTAGCAGCGATTTTTTACCCAGTGTGAAGTATTATTCAAATTAGGAGATTTCGCATGGTTTTGATTTCTCATCACAGTAGGATCCAACTTCTTCCCCAATGTTCATAAATTTGAATGATTCTATTGTAAGGGGTCTGCAAAAATCAGTACCCAGCAGAGGGGTCAGAACCCTTACGGAGTCAAGGAAAGAAACAAAATATATATGTTGGACAGGGTTTGCATGTGGGTAAATTTCGAGATTACCGAGGGCGAATTTCAAACTGTTCGCGATATGAATTTCCAATACTTGTCTGATATTTTGGGGGATCTGTCAATGGACTCCTGTATGGAATGACGCTTCGATGTTAATGCTCGGATGGACAGGCCTTTTCCTTTACGGAAGGGATTTAGGATTTAATTTATTTATTCAATATATTCATATCATATTTAGTACAGGGAATTTTCGGGGGTCCAGGGGTTGCCCGATTTTTGGCCAGAAAATTTCTGGATGGCACATCTTATTGATATCAGAGAAGAATCGTGACTTCATTTCGGGTTAACAGAGAATCAATGTAAGCAAAATTTACATTCTTTTGGCTTAGCCAGGCCGTATAGAACCAAAAGAGCATTGAAAAATGCTGGGCAAAACTTACCAAAAAATTGAAAGAATGACACTTGGTGTTTCCCGGGAGGCAGCTGCATACATGTTCTTTCAGACTCAAGGGTCTTGTATTTTATATTGAATGCATTATATATTCCGTGATTCCGGACGGAAATCTGATAATTACTTTCGAAAAAATTTTAGTCCATGGTAGACAGTGGTTGGGCACGTAAATTTGTCTGTCCTTTCCGGAATCGGCACATCATTATCATATTAAAATGGACAAAACGAGGTCTTGGCATCCCCATTGACTACTCGGCCAAGTTGAAGACAAAAAAATGTCCGATTCGCCTATTTTTTGTGCCACTTTGCGGGCCCGGTTTCCGGAATCGGCGCACCAAAATCGTCTTAAAATGGTCAAAACGGGGTCTTGGTATCCCAATTGATCGTTTGGCTAGGTGTAAGACGAACAAAAAATATGTCCGATTCGCAAATTTTTCATCCCCCCCCCCGGGGGAAAGACATGGGGTAACTTGTAAGATCTGCCTCTTTTGTACTCTGCTAGGTATCCTCGTTAAACGTGAGTAAATCTTACAAATGTAAATATCAGATTCACAGCATACCACCACCTCCCGTGCTATGAGCTCAATCGTCTGAGTAGATTTACATTTCAAGATTCAAGCACTGTTCTTCAGGTATTTGATATTGCTCTCCATTTTTTAATAAGGTTTCGGGATTCCATCTGCTCCGATTACATTTGGAAATTGGAGAGATGTGGTCGCCGGACAGTTGGTTTCGTGAACTTGAGTGATCATTTGGATTGGACACGGGATTCTTCTGGAACAACCTACGTAAGTCCTGCTTTTCTTTATCTCTCAAAAGATAAACTTATTTGTGTTAGAGCATAAAGATGACACTACGTCATAAGTATGGATTTAGAATTTCCTAAAAGCCACACTTCAGAATTAGTTTTCCCCTAGCATCAACATTTTCACTCTGTTACCTTTTGCACAAGATGGATATTGCTAAATTGGGAATTTAAAATAGATTAACTCAAATCAATCATTACCGCCTTAGTTCTACGATTACATATCGCCTGGCTTCCCCAAATTTTATAATGTTATTGCTTGGATAGTAGTATCAATAAAATCCTCAATTAATCTACAATCGTTCTATTTCCCTCAATATAAAAGTAATCGGTATCGTATCAATATTTTAACTGGCAGAGGGAAGTCTTCGGAATTTCAATCTGCGATTCAGAAGAAACAAGTTCTGAACGCATTCGTCCTTATTGAACAGAAAAGTCGTTGGATATGAACATGTTATCCTCCAAATTTCTCGCAAGAATGCTCAGGTTAGAGAAAGATGTAGTGGAACAGTACTTCCAAAAACCCAGCTGTCCTCTGTCTGTAGATATAATGCATTCTGTAATAATAAATTGAGAATCCTTACTTAGGTTAGATAAGTCTGTTGATGGAAGAGATCAATGTGATACTATTTAAAAAGAAAAAACATGTAAATGACTCGAAAAAATCTTTGTATTGGCAAAAAGACCATTAACAACAATCATCTGTAAATATCTAGGTTGATATTATTTATTGCCTCTCCTATCAACTCATTGGTCAATACCATTTACTTTCAAACTTACGAGGGCAAATTTATCGTAATTTTTTGAAGAAGAATGCCTGCCTTTCTAGGAGGTACTCCTTCATTTTTGAGCATCACCATGAGAGAACTATATTTTGGAATGGTTGATGGATCACACAAAAATTTACGCCACGCTGGAAGTGATGATTCAAAGGTTCCTCATAATTTTAATGAAATGAATTATGAATATTAATGTTTAAATGAGATTTTTAATAGACTATACATTAAATAAACAATTAATTTGCTTAGTTCTATTAATTGTGCGCATTATAATTGCCAACACGGTGGAATTACTTTTGTTGGGCGTCACCGCTTTCGGAGGCAGGTGAATCAGCAGGGAGGGAGTGTGGCTCTCCAGACTCAATTGCACTCGAAATATTTCTTTGGATATAAATTAATAGTATCGCCTACCAGGTGGTGAACTGAGAGCTAACGGCTTACCAATAACTGGGCGTTTACGAGCACACCCGGATTGAGACAATCTACGGCGTGCCATTTAAATGTTCCATCGGCATGTTGAAGAGAAAACTGATCTTGTGTCAGGTCAATTAAGTAATTATAAATGTAGATATTTTAGAGAATTAAATTATTAATGTAATTCTACCGATTAAGGTAGGTTTTGGTTAGACGCAACCTATACAATTCCTGAACATACCTTAGCCAATACTTAATTAGAGAATTAAATATTAAAATAAATGTTTTCCGCATACTCTTATAGCAATCGCACTCAATGGATAAACCAGCTTAAAGGGCTGCGCGAGATGACAATTGATTTATCTTTAATTTCCAGAAATCGATGGATGCGGGTTCGAGTCCCGATCAAGGTGAATTATTTAAACGTGAAATTTCTGCAGATCAACTTGTCCATAGAAATTCCCAAGCGTACAAGCACGCGTTGGTTGCCCGGATGGTTTTTGCGAGAAGAAGTCTTGAGAATAATGTAGTTTTCTGTGCAGACAGCGCAGGCGGGAAAGCCGAAAATTCGGTTTCTTTCTCTCTCAATCCCCAATTTTTACAGAAACTTCACGATTCACTGAGACCAAGCACACTTATTTTGTCTCCCAGAACCTCCTTAATTTATGACGTCATTTAGAGAAGCACGCTATGCTCATAACTGGTGAGAGTAATAAAGTGATAAGAAAAAGCTATTCAAACGTATAGAATGAAATTTGAGGCTTGCTGCATTAGCGATTGGGTAATTTGGGGCATAATTAAGAAAAGAATTTCCCTGTACGCTCACGGACTGATTATTGAGACTCAGTTAAATGTAAACGAACCCCGCAGAAATTTGAGTGGGCCAAATCTGGCTCCGTTAAAGCGATACAGTGTATAACCTAAAGTTTTTCATTCTGGTCTCGCCCGCTAATGCAGCGTTCTCTAAGTACGATATGGGACAGCTATTTCCCCAGGGCTACATTCCATCCGATTGCGGGTGGTGATCAACCATCATAGGAGCCGGTGTTCCCATCATTTATATTTAGCAGCACGTTGTTGTTTATTTCACTCTAACCGTATTGATATTCTAATGCAAGGGGCCAAGGATCTCTAAATTATGTGGGGAGTGCATAACATTTTTCTCCGGATAACCTCGTCAAATCGCACTCTTTCACGTTCGTCTATGCGAGAATTTTACCTGTTTCACCAGTCGTATTATTATCATTTCCCTCCAATATCATTAACTAATTACCATCCTCTCCAAAGTTCGCCTCCGATTTAATACAGAAGTAAAAGGAGGAAACTACTCCAAAGTCGTATTTATTTATTTACTCCTTATTCATTCAATTTTTTCACCAATTTCCAACTTCCGATCAATATAAGCTGCACCCCGCCGCCGAGTACGCAAAAAAACAAAGCTCTGATATTTCGCAGAAGTCGCCCAAACCCTTCGGAGGATCGTGGTTTCCAGTCACAAGACGGGACACTAATCAATGGCGAGTTCCCAGTATCGAGCGAAATCATACTCGGGCCCATTTTCTAGCCATGGTTGAAGCCGACCGACAGGGTTTGGCACACTTTTACTGTACTTGATGAACTGCACTCACCTTTCCGTTTCATAAGCTGAGTTCTGCACACTCCGTGGATCGATCCATTTCTGTGGCGCGATATGATTTCAGTCGCAGTTCTTACTAAAAGCGGCGCATTGCCGCGGGTTCGGCTACTGCCTGCTCGAGCGTGGACCCGCCCCCGTCAAACCCGTATGCTCGCTCCATTTACAGCCCAATGGCTAATTGCTCCGAAGATGCTTTCACGACCTACCAAAAGAAGCCATGCATTCCTCTTGTGTGCGTGGTGACGCCTCTCGTTGATGTTGACTCTAACGCACGTTTCCCTCGAGATAAACGCTCCGCTGGCTCAAGGATAAGCACATATCCAATATTTGAGTACCTATCTAAATTAAAATATGCGTGTAAAACTCAAGATAAAGCAAGAAAAAGAACTCCATTCGCTTGTTAATTATAAAACTCATTAATTATCTCAATTATTGTGATGTTGGAAAACGAGGCGGGCTGTCGAATTTCCGAATAAAATAGGAATATGGGAACATATTAAGATGATAGAGGAGTGCACCGGAAGAGAAGGAAGGATTTATATTTTAAAATTCATATTCAGGGGATTTTTTTCCCTTAAGCGTTAGAAATACCTCGAATTTCTATCGTTAGACTGATCACTATTGTGCATCGAAATTGTGCGCACTATAATACATTGCACGTTGCACATGGTATCTCTTCCCATTCTGCACAAGATTTCTTCATTCCCTGAAAATTTTTCTTGAAACTGTTATTAATTTTTAAAAATTTTGACCGGTTCTAATATTTTCCGACCTCATATTAGTTCGTCTCCTCTTTCGTATTCTCATTCCAGCTTTGAATATATTCTCGCATTACGTTGATGGACATGACATGTAACCTACCAGGGGATGACAGGACTTCAAAGCATTACTTGCAGAGGATTGTGTACGTTGAAGGGAGCTTAGTCTTGAGCCTTGTGATATTTTGATGTCACTGTGACAGTGTTGCTGATGCATACCGATCCTCTCTAACATATTTATTTCGTTTTATTTAGTTCTACTTACCAACTGCAGGCAACCATTTAACTTTTTAAAATGAAGCCTATGTTTGTGCACAATTATTTAATTAAATTTTTCCATTGAACCTCCCCGTATGTATTGTATGTTTGGGCGTTGGCGCTCTTATACCAATGAACGAAATGGTGCGACAAAATAGCGTCCGTTTGATAACTACCCTCGCCCATACTGACGCGCGATAAACTGTAAATATGGGAATGGAGCATTGCCGAAATCGATGGGTGGACTAAGTAATGTTTTTAAATGCAACGTGGTTATTATGTTTTAAAACTGCAGTTTTCCGAAAATTTAATGATCGAACATTGTAATAAGACCCAACTAATGCTAATAGAGAGCTCTCTCTCTCCGCCCCGGCTCGGTGCACCGGATTCTGGGGTCAATTCCTTGTCCTTCCGTTGACCTTTAGCCACGCGCGCAAGTGTGTTAACATTATTATTATTAATAGATGGCAGCAGGAGGCACAGGGCAGAACCCATGGGGGTGGGAGAGGAAGTTACCGACGAGAGATACGAGAATGGCGGGAGAGGAGTGGTGACGGTGATGACCCCTCGGGCGGACTCTTTCTCATTTCGTGCTCCATGTCGGAAAAATGACCTTTTCCAGAAGTCCTCCCGTCTTGAACCAAGCGCTTGAACCACCAAGACTCTGTCCGGAGAACCAGCCTACAAACCAATCTCCACCATACGTAGACTTAAGGCTGTTCTTCTTGGGGTTGCTCATTGATTCCAAACACGAAGGAAGAGGAATATTCCATCCCTTTTTTTAGTTCGCAGGGTAAAAACAATCTGATATGAAACTCGAGAGAAATGATGTCAACAGTTATGCAACAAATTGCAAAAACGAAGGTTTCAGCTACAGTGAACCTGTCTTTTAATCGTAATGTTTCTAAATCTAAAGGGGAATTTTTTTTTCAAAAAACTCGGCGAGGTTGTTCCTACACATGCAACTGTCAATTTAGGCAGAGCGAGCAAAATGCGAGGAGGAATCGGAGATAAATGTGACCACGGTGAGCAAGCAACCTGACCGGATCTGCTTAGGAGAACGGTTTAAGTATCTTTAGAGCTAAATATCACAGAAACGAAAATATTTCATTCTACACAGTTTAATACGTTACGAAATGGCGACGTGGTCCAGTATTTAAGTAATCGGATGCCTGGGAAAATATTTTTTCGTGTCATTTTGTTGGGCATCCTAAATTATCAACAGATGTTATGACAACTTAAGCTAGTCTTTAGTTATTCGATAATAACATATAATAAATGGCACTGTTTGTAGATGAACACGTTAGAACAGTCACCATGTGAATGTTGCAATATTTAAATATCAATCCAAGTTTTTTCCGTCAATTTCCCGAAAATCAAGAGTTATTCTGATAAAAACGTCGCGGTAAATGATACGGCATTCTGATTTTATAAAAATGTTCAATTCATTCAGCTGAAGGTACTTGGATAACTTCAGGAGCCAACCAATTCTTTACAAGTCCACGATGATTGGCTGCTCACAAAATAGCTTATGGCTTATCCCCATGCCTATCATTATCAATAGGCGTTCGAGTATTATCTAAGCTGTTCTGATAATATCTTGGAAACAGAAATTACGTAACCATTACTTTGTATGGGGGAATCACTATTTTTATCTCTAATTTGATGGAGTTTCTTTGCGTTATTTCAAATTTACGATATTTTTCATGTTCGTCATAATGGAATGCAGAAACCCTCGTATCCAATCGTAATCAATCGTAGAAATCGTAACCAATGGATTGATTTTTTTACAGGAATTTCCTCTTTGAGATATTTCACATCACTTCTAGGTGCATGTTTACGCATTGAACACGTACAAGACTGAATCAAAATTTCTGCTCTGATTCACCCAGTCAAGCATACTCAGCCCTAAGTTCCGTCGGAACGGGAGAAGGGATTTTAGAATACGCGGGTACTACCAGCGCCCATTGACGGGTGTTCAGAAACCTGCATTCCCTCCGCCCGAGAACGGGAGGGCCGGAGAAATCCGGAAGGCGTGGGACGGATGGCTCCGTGGGAGGGGGGCACTTGGACCCGAGCAAGGGAGGGTGCGCTACCCGTGGGGGACCCGGGTTCCTTTCCACTCCACTCTGTGTGTCATTTCAACTTATTTCAGAGATCACAATGTTTTAGAAACCTCCTCAAAGATAGCAACAAATTGTTTGAAAACATGGATAAATAAATGTATTTATTGAAGTAGAACAAGGGGAATATACAAAGAACAATGAAAGAAAAAAGGAAGAGCGTTATTTATTATCCAAATGAATAAAATATTATTGTGCATTATTTTTATTGTAATAACTCCTATATTCACTAGTTTCACAAAATGTATTCGTAACACTATATGGGGAATGAAAGCTTTAAAATTTGTCATCTTAGGTTTGGTAGGTGATGGTAGAGTTTACCC
The DNA here is from genome assembly GCA_037158775.1 of Hetaerina titia. Classification (NCBI taxonomy): domain Eukaryota; kingdom Metazoa; phylum Arthropoda; class Insecta; order Odonata; family Calopterygidae; genus Hetaerina; species Hetaerina titia. Next base: position 361,694 of record CM073768.1, on the reverse strand, counting down.
AGTACTAACCCCTATACGGCGTGTGAAATTCACACATCATGGGAGGGGGGACAGTTCCTTTCCCTGTGCCGGTTATGATTTCCTAGGAAGTTCTGGTACCCGAATAATCACATAGCATATATATACAGGGTGCACCCAAAAGTGGTAGGACTGATTTTCTCTGGCGCGAACGGAGCGGTGGAGGGGGGTCTGCCTGGCAGAGTAAGGTGGAGGGGGCTCTTAGCAACTGACCGACACCAACCGCAGTCGCCTGCGGGATATCGTTGAGTGGGAACACCGTTTTTAGTGAAGCAAGTTTTTTGTCCGCGTCTAAAAACAAAATGAATCTGAATTTAGATCAACGTTATTCCGTGAAGTTTTGTGCGAAACTCGGGAAGACGGCGACTGAGACCCTCGAAATGATCAAGCAGGCTTATGGGGACCCTACCTTTAGCCATTCCATTGTATTTGAGTGGCACAAGTTGTTTAAAGAGGCTAGGGAGCTCGTTGAAGACGACCATCGCTCCGGACAGCCATCGACGGCAAGAACCGACACGAATGTGGACAGAGTGAGGACACTGCTGAACACAGACCGACGCTTAACCAGTGAAGAAACTGCAGACCAGTTGGGTCTGACTGCATCCAACGTCCAACGCATTATTTCACAGGATTTGACCATGCGCAAGGTGTGCGCCAAGATGGTGCCGAAAATTCTGAGTGTCGACCAACAGGCAACGCGTGTGCGCATTTCCGAAGAAGTGTTAGCCAATTTGCACCGAGATGAAAATTGTGTCGACAATGTGATAACTGGTGATGAAACATGGGTATTTCAAAATGACCCCGAAAAGAAAAGACAATCCGCGGAATGGTACACTTCCGCGTCCCCACGTCCAAAAAAGGCTCGCATGAGCAAATCAAAACGATGTTGATTGTGTTTTTCGACCGTCATGGAGTGGTTCACAAGGAGTTTGTCCCACCAGGGGAGACTGTGAATGCGAACTTTTACGTGCAGGTGCTCACCCGCCTCCGAGAACGCGTGAAAAGAGTCCGACCGGCCATCGCAAACTGCTGGGTGCTTCATTATGACAACACGCCATGCCATGGCACGCTCGTCGTCAGACAACTCCTGGCCAAATACGGCGTTGCTACGTTGCCGCACCCACCCTATTCTCCCGATCTGGCGCCACCGGTTCTTCTTCTTCCCCTTGATGAAAAGGCAGCTCAAGGGACGACGTTTTGACACGATAAAGGCCATTCAAGAGGCTTCGACGAGGGTCATCAACGGTATCCCCAAAGAAAATTTCCAGCGGGCGTACGGGGAATAGGAGCAACGTTATACTAACTGTGTAGCAGCTCAAGGAGCATACTTTGAAGAAAATTAAGTCAATGTAAGTATATCGTCATTAAAATTATTGTACAAAAATCAGTCCGACCACTTTTGGGTGCGCCCCTGTACATACATACATTCGTACACATTTGTAAATCGAGCTGAAAAAAGGATAATTCGTCCAGATAGACGGTACTATTTTTCATATTATTTATCCATTTAACAATGACAGAACTTAATTTGGCTTCGGTCCAAACAATGAAAGTACATTTTACATGCGGGCCATTTGCAGCATGCCTCAGACAGTTGGGTGTGGGTGGATAGGATGTATTGGAGTATTGCATCTCCTGAGTGAGCATAAGATAGCGGTCGCTATCAGAGAGGCGAGCGGCAGCTGAAGTAGCAGCTTGGAGAGGTGGGTTGCAGAGGTGCCCATCTGAGAAGGGGGAGGAGAAGCAACAGTCGGCGTCGACAGCATTCTAAGATCCGGTGCCAAGGGGATGGCGGTTTAATGCTCCATACGACAGGCATATGGAAGGGCGGTTGTAATTGATTCGGTGTATTTGCGAAAATATGTTTCACGAGGAGAATGAAATGTTGCGTAATAAAGCGATACTTTTGGTCCCCAATAGGGAAATCGAATCTTCGAATCGAGAATTCTTAAGATCCACGCATATTTTCGGCAAATAAGAATATCCGGATGTAATCAATAGATCTCAGTTAATCTTTATGGATTTGCCTCCCTCGCACATTTCGCGCACTTAGAAACAACCTCCACCATTTTAAAGCATCATCAAGTAATGATTGTTTTGACCTCTCCCAGTTGTGGAGACTTCTGAAAATTTCTCCCTATTTCTTATTCTCAGTAAACTTTAATCCGGACATAGTTGAATACCCGAAACTAATTATCCCGCATAACTCCACCGTGAAACTCAATCATCTGAAGGTACTTTCGAAGCTTATTTCTTGAAAGTAGCTATTCATTTACTCCATCTGTAAAACATCCGTGCGCAAATGATGAAATTCTATTTATTTTAATGCTAGGTGGACTGTGTGCTGATATAAATATTGCCAATTCATAGTAATTTTGACTAGGTGAAGCCTTGTTTACGTTTTCGATGATTTCTTTAATATTTTAAAAATTTGTTAGTCTGAAAATGTTTCGTTTTTAACTGTCGCTCTATTTGAGGAATTGCTTCTATTAGGTATTTTTCGAGACCTTTATTAGGTGAGAAATTGTTTAGACTTCATTTTATTGAGGGATATGTCTTGGAGAAGGTGTGCCACCAACTAAATTTGTTTCAAGCCGAGAAGATGCTCCATTTTTATGTCTTCGGAACCCCGGCCCATCAGGCGGACAGGGATTTTTGCTGTGCCATAAACTTCGCGCGGTGGAGTCGGAGGAGGCCGAAGTGTTTCGGGGTCTTTGGGACGGGGAGGTTGCGAGGGGGATTTGTCTGGATCAGGAGATAAGAGGGGCCCTAGCCGTCGCCTCGAAAAAGGGATCATATGTCCGGATTCCCATGGCGAAGGGGTCGCTCGGCGCCTCCTCCCACCTCCGACCCCCTCCCACGTCGGTGCGCGAATCCGGAGAGTGGCGGGGGGCGATGCCTTCCCGTGAGTCCGCTCTCCTCCATTTGTGCCAACACTGATACCAGTGGGTAAGCAGCCGCAAGTCTTTTCCCATGGGCGGGGTGGAGGGAGAGCGGAGGTTTTGAAGTGGGGGAAGGGGTAGCGGCAGAATCGGAAGAGGGCAGGTGCGTCCCCTCGATCGATGTCGACCAATCCGATCCGCGTTCCTCGATCCACCTCCGATTTGTTTGACAGCAGACAGTTGCACTCCCTTCTGTTTGACATCACCCCATGTTTGGGCATTCCTATCTCTTTACCCGATGTCGGTGAGGAGATACCAATGTTCCGGTGCATCGTCGAAAGTATGTACGCATGTATGTACGGCATGTATATTACTCCATGATGGAAAGGGTAACTTCATTTTTCTCTGTTTTAGGAAAGGTTTTGATGCAAGTTTCCGTTAAACTAGACGATTTTACTGAACCCTCAGTCCGACCAAATTTAACATCAATCTTCTTTTTCAGCTAAAAAATTATTCTGCAAGCAATGCCATTGTTATCTGCACGAAAAAAATAACACACCGAGACGAAAATAGTGAGTGTATCGCCGCTCACGCCCTGACTCTCAATTGGGGAAAATGAATCTCTATGCGAATGCACTCATAGAATAATTGTGAAATCAATGTCAACTTCAATAAAAAATATTTTTTCTCCACGTCTATACTTACAATCAGTAGATAGATTTACACTTTGAATGCTTCACGGACCTGAAGGACTATATAATTATTTTTTTATCGTTTGATATGATTTATACCCAGGTAGATTAAATTTATACATCTACATCTACATAAATACCCTGCGAGCCACCGAAAAGGTGTGTGGCAGGGGGTGTAGCACAATGAGGGAAGGGTAAGGGTTGAGGGGGTTGGGGGTTAGGTGATGAAAGGTGGGGGGAACCTGTAAGAAAAAATATATACATAAATACATATTCACATATATATATGCACACACACACACATACATATATACTAAAATATACATATATATACACACATGCACACATTTATACACATATACACATTTATAAAATAAATGCATTATCTAGGATATAACTTTGTCAGCCAAGGAAATAATTTCTCTGCGGAAATTAGTGTATTCCCTATGCTGTGTGTATTTTGTAAGATACAACAGAATAATTTATTTTTAGTTTTTGGAGAGAGACTTTTATCGTTGAAATTAGATGATTTAAGTTGTTCCTGTTATTAATTAAGTTCCTGTTATTATTAAGTTGTTAATTTGATTGATCCCCACGCAGAGATCCGTATAGCGAACTAGTTAATCTACGGAATATTTTCCTTTCATCTCGTCGATATTTAATCGAAATAAAAGGAATAAGTTGATGAATTGCTACTCCTCGGGATAGTATTGTAGTAGTTTCCTGTTTCTCATTGAAGTACTCCCGAGGATAAACTGCATAAATATGACCACATACTTATTGAGATGAGTGTTGCTGTAACAACTCCTGGGATTTCCACCTTCATTCATAAGGAAGACAACTGCTGCCCTCATGAGTGAATTCCAGTTGACGAATGACACGCGTCATCGTAGGTTTACTTAGCATTTTCTATGCTCATGGCACGCAGGGATAGTCATTCATATATTACCTTTCTAAGGACTACCGGGAAGGTTTAGAAGTGCCTATTCGCCGATTACAATGGGTATCGTTTTGTATTTATGTGTTGCTGTTGCATGTGATTTTGTTCTTTTTACGGGTGGTGACCTAACATCCCCCACCACACGCCCTTACGGCGGCTTTCGGTGTTTTAATGTAGATTGCTCTCAATTATTTGCGGATGACATCTATATTTTTATTTACACCTATATTTTATATAAGCACAGCCTTCTGAAAAAATGTATTCTACTTCAAAGCACATAATCTAAAGGCATTAAAAAATAGTGTGCCGACATCATCGGCGACCAATTAGACACTTGAACAATGTAATTGCGAACTCAAATTTGGCAGAAGTCGACCTTTCACAGTGAATAACTACTACACGTATGATCCCGAGAAAAAGACTGTCGGCGAAGTCGAAGCGAAGGCCCTTGGTTTTTTCCACGCGGCCTCGAAAGTTTTCCCGCCTGTAGATATCCTCGACTCGTGGGATATTCCGTGAGAAAGCTGGAAAGGGTTGAAAGAGCCGAAAATGACACTCCTCCAGAGCCATGCGAACGAATCGGACTTCGGCGTCGACTCCCGGTGCCCTACCCCCCTCATCGTCGCGTCCCATTCCCCTCCCCCGTCCCGAGGAACCCGCACCCTCCTCCGCCTTATATTATCCCTGCCTCCCCCGCCTTATATTATCCCTCCCTCCCCCGGTAACACGACACCGCTCAAAGAGCGAGCGAAAGCGAGATGGAGAGGGAGATGGGAACGGTTTCGCGATGCTCCCATTCGCGCGCTTCCCTCCTCTGCGCAAGCTCGGCCCCATCCGCCGGGATCAATCCCCGCCCCCCTCCCAGCGGGGACCAGTCCACCTCCGCCATTGGCTCCCGCCATCGCAGCGTGCAATCCAACCCAGGGCGCTGGGGGGCGGGAGGGATCGGCCCTTCTTCTCCGCGGAAGCAGCGGCGGGAAGCTGTGTGCCTCGCCTCCATCTTTGCGTGAGCGCCCGCTCCCATATCGCCGTCACTCCATCATCCGTCCGCTCTCTTCTTCTGCAAAAGAAATCCTCCTGCGGAAGAAATCGGCTTTCTTTCCCGCTCTCCTTCCTCTGCCGATCCGCCCCCACCCCCGACTCCCCCCTCTCTTCCCCTGGCTGATCGCTCTCTCTTGCCCAGCACGGACTCCACGAGGCCGAACAGAGTGATTCGCTTGCACACTAAAAGCATGATTTTTTAATTCAATTTTTGTTGAAATCATTTTGGTTAAGTTGATATAACATGAATATATTTGTCCCAAGACTCTTGTCTTTAGTTCAGTTTGAGGTGGTTACATCGACTCATTCTGGTACATGTTGAACCACCATGTTGGTAATTGTGCTACCAAGATTTCTCTCGCAGAATAAATGGACGCAGCCTTAGAAATCGGAGGGTCCTTCTTACTCATTCCCAAACGACCTCAGGCATCGAGGCATTGGAAAACTAAGTTATTATTACACTTACTCGTAGAACCAAACGACCCCTTACTCCTAAGGTGAAGGTAAACAATAAAAATTTGTGCCCTCGAAGAATGTTTTTTCTTTATTTTTGATAAATCCTTTCACTGATTCAGCATACGTTAAGCAAGCAAAGAGGATCTCAGAAGGATGAGAACGCAATGTCATTGAGGTGATTTACATTCATAGTATAACAATTACGTTCTCTCGAAACGGTGCCACGTTCCGTTCCGTACCGCACTGTATGCCTCACACTTCCGGGCCGTCTATGGGGCAGAATAAATGAAGATAGCTGGTCGAGGTCGAGGGCGTAGATCTTCTGAAATCATTTTTCGACCACTCGGAATTGGACGAAAGACAAGACTAAAATATTAAAGATAGGTAGCACAGCTGAACTGGGAAGCGACTGAATTGTGTATGAAGATACCTCACATTATTCTAAATCCAAAAAGAATTAGCCGGCAAAAGGATAGAATAGGACATTTATGGAATCTGACGGAGAGCATTAGAAGTCCTCCCAATATAACACTCGCAGCGGAGCCAATAGGTAAACCAATTATAAATATACGTACCACTCCGTGGAAATAGTACTCACCCTGTCACTCGGCATTGCAGTTGCTAACCTTTGCTGCTGACCTCCACTAATTCCCAGTCCTCAGGTATCGCTATCAAAGAGATCAATTGATGCTCGATCTCAAGTAGCACCGCAAAGTAATATTTTAATTAGGATTATTGTGGTTTGAGTATTAAAAGTCAGTAGGATGGGAACGTTGAAAATAATGTAAAGATGGTTCCAAGCCATTGCCAGAAATACGCCATCATGGAAACAAAACGCTTTTCAGCTTGAAATCCCAAACCATTCCTAGGTTATAAAAGGTGGTGTAGTGAGAGTAAGCTACTCACTGGAGATCCTAGACATTTGCACCTTAAGAAATGACTGAACAACAATGAGAACTGTCATTAATGTGATTTTCTTCACCATTTCGCAAACGCCGCCTTAATAAATCAGCTACCCATTATTTTTGGGATTAAAGTCCCTAAAGTCACATTTCCTGTTCTTTCGAATCCATGAATTTTCAATGCGGCAGCTAAGTAAATTATTTTAAACTCATAATACATACTCGAAATCCTGACAAATATGGTTAACTGCCATTCATTCTATCACTCTCAGTTCAGTAACCACTCTGTCCCTGCCCCTAAAACACAACTAAGCTTTACATAAGCAGAGGTAATTATAGCTAATTGAGCATTATATTGCCTTGTATATATATACACACACACATATATACATATGTACACACACACATATATATATTATATATATATTATATATATATAATATATATATGTCTGTGTGTGTGTCGCGGTAGTCCAGGGGGTAGAGCGTTGGAATACTGACCGGAGGGTCCCGGGTTCGATTCCCGGGAAAAGCAGTCTAGGCACCTGCAGCTCCACCCGAGCTATGTGATTTTTCGGGTACCAGATCTTCCTGGGAAACCATAAATGGCACAGGGAAAGGAACTGGCCCCCCTGCCCTGATGTGTGAATATTCACACGCCGTCGTTAAATTCTAAGATTGGTTGACTGCAGCCGTATCTGATGATCCTACCCTATCTGATGCTAATTGGCTTACTGTCTGGTATTTTTTCAATGTACTTTCTTCTTTATTTGTCCCATTTTATTTGCCTTCCTCTTGGAATTTTAACCTCTATTTTTCCTTCTATTATATTCTTCAAGAATACATTGTGCCTCAGCAGCGTGTGGCCAATCCATCTGGTTCTTCTTTTCTCTGTGGTGCTCGACAAGGAATTATACTCCCTTATGTGTACTTCTTCATTTCTTATTTTGTCCGTCCATTTGATCTTAAGCATCCTCCCCCAGCACCAGCTTTCGAAGGTTTCCAGTCTGTTCTGGTCTACCTAATATTCCGATGCTCCTTGCTTCTGATCCATAGAGTGCCACGCTCCTTTAGAATACTTTCACACATTGTTTCCTTGACTGTTGTTCTATCTTCTTTGAACACAGCAATTGTCTTTCATTGTGAATTCTCTCTTAGCTTAGCTTGATGTCTGTAGCATTCATTCCGTCCCATGTGGTGGTTCTTCCGAGATAGGTGAAGGAATCCATTTACTGAGCTTTGATGATCCTCCTGGTTTTCTGCTATCATTGCAATGCCGTCGACGAAGCGTAGCATGTTTAACTCTTCTCCATTGATCCTAATTCCGCTTAATCCGACACCTTGTGCTTCTCTTATTGCTTCCTTCAGGTACGTGTTGAACAATGCAGGTGGGGAGTTGCATCCTTGTCTAATTACTTTGTTAACTTTAGCATTCATTCAAATGAGGTAGGGGCAGGAATAGGATAGGGTTGCTGGACGGAATGAAAGGAAGTGTACGGAGATGAATCGGGGTTTAGAAAATTTATCTTCGAAAATTATGAAAGAAAGGCGTGTCCAAAAATATAAAACTACATGCTATCAAGTGTAGCCAAATTGAGATCAAATGTTGGCAAAAATAAAGAGATATGCTCGGAATAAAATACTAAAACGATACTATTTTGGGAATAAATTTAGGCATATTTAGCAATAAGTACAAACAATTCCAAGCATTTTTATTAGAAATGTATACAAATATTTTTTTTCTGCGACCCACACACGCACACATACATACATGTATATATATATATATATAAAACCATAAACACAGTAATCAACCCGAAGGTCGGTTTAGTAGGTGATGGTAGAGCTTACCCGTGTACCAAGCCCGACGGCGTGTGAATATTCACACATCAGGGTAGGGGGGCCAGTTCCTTTCCCTGTACCGGTTATGGGTATAGGTACACATATACATATAATACTGGTATTTTATGTATATATATATATATATATATATATATATATATATATATATATACATAAAACTTAGACAGCAACACACAGCACGAGAACACATAAAAGGAACACTCACTCGTAATATCTTGATCATTTCGGCGGACTCGAACTCCGTCTTCTTTGTGTTCTCGTGCTGTGTGTTTCTGTCTAAGTTTTTTATTCAACACTTCCGTGTTACTTCGAAGAAATTATATATTTGGCCAATGGCCTAATTCTCTTCTGGATATGCGTGCCATGAAACGCACCGTTCCTATCCTTTATGATGTTGTATGCTTGCTAACCTACTGTCCATTCTCCTCTTGTGTTTGTCTATTTATCCTTTGGTGGGTGTAACAGCTCCCTAATGCCACCTTCTGGGCAATGATTCGGAGCAATTTGGCGCTTTATAAGATCGCAGATTTCAGTGTAAGAGTACATTTTCTCGATAGCTCAGGTGGTTAGAGCATCCGCCCGGCAAGTGGAGAGATCCGTTGTTCAAGTCCCGGTCGAGGAAAATATTTTTACATTTGTGATCTGCTCACATCCGCCATCCCCACCTCTCTTGTGTTTATCCTTTATGTGTGTTCCTTTCCCATTTCCTTATCTCTATTTCAATGTGAATGAATATTTATTCGCCGTATGGCGGAAATTCGTGTTTAATGCGTGTATATATATATATATATATTATACATTCAAACAGAAATAGGTATAAGGAAAGGGGATAGGAAAACACATAATAGGCGAAGACAGGACATGTGGGGAAGGCGGTTTTTGAGCAGATCACGAAAGTAAAAATATTTCCCTATCCGGGATTTGAACCACGGACCTTCCACTTTTCGGGCGGATGCTCTACCAGTTGAGCTAATAGGGAAACCTGATTTACCTTGATATCTGCGATCTTATAAAGCGTCAAAGTGCTCCGATAGATGTTGCCCGAGAGATAGCGTTATGGAGCTGTTTCACCCACCAAAGGAGAAATAGACGGGACACAAGAAGGGGAAAGGATAGTAGAAAAGCATTCATACGATATTGTAAAGGATAGGAACGGTGCGTTTCATGGCACGTATAGCCAGAAGAAGAGACGAGCCACATTGGCCAAACACATATTCAAACTTGAAAATCCCGCCATACGGCGCACAAATATTCAAAGTGGAAGGTCCGCGGTTCAAATCCCGGATAGGGAAATATTTTTACTTTCGTGATCTGCTCAAAAACCGCCTTCCCCACATGTCCTGTCTTCGCCTATTATGTGTTTTCCTATCCCCTTTCCTTATACCTATTTCTGTTTGAATGAATATTTGTGCGCCGTATGGCGGGATTTTCAAGTTTCTTATATATATATATATATATATATATATATTACATTGGACAGTGTACCACACCCCTTAATATTAGAATCAATAATCATCGAGCCTCATGCAACAATTCCTCCCTTATTGGTATGCTCCCAATCCCTAAACATGCCTCCGAATACAACACTCCCTTTGACCAATGTATTAAAGTATCCGTCCTAGCATCCCTCCAATACTCAGACCCTCCACTGAAACTTAAAACATTAGAGCTAGCTTTCATCTGGCTCTTGGATTCCTGGAATCGTCCAGGCATTAACATTAGACATTAATTGCCCCCTTTATGCACATAATTTCATCCCCCTCCGCCCCCAACAACTTCCATATCATCCCCACCTTTTTTAAAATTCCCTCGCCATACACTACCATTCTAAACCCCTCACCTCGAATGCCTTCCCCCCCTTTTTCCCCCCTTTTCCTTTCTTTTCCCCTCTTTTCCCCATTTTCCCCCTTCTCCTTCCTACCACACCGCTTTCGGGCCCTCCTCTGCCTCAGTTCTGTTCCTAATTCCTCTTGAGAAAGGTGGCTGCACCACCGAAAATTCGAGTGCCAGTGAGTCCCTCTTTTATATGTTTTTGTTTCTGTGTTTGTGTTGACTATTTAGTGAATTTACATTATATATACATATATATAATTATATATATTTGAAATTGACGCTCTCCGGCGACGCACAAACACACGGATACTAAATATTCAAGACAAAAATATAAAGGAAGGACACTCACAGTATGTATTGACATTTCGACGGCCCGGCCGTCGTCATCAGAATGGCGTTGTAGGGGAAGAGCGGAAAGGACATGTGCAGGAGAAGGTTGAGGGGAGGAGAGGTAAGGGACCAACAGGAAGCGGACAAGGTGGGGGAGGTGGAATGTAGGCAGTATCGGATGAAATCAGTGGGCTTGGTTCAGCCCGGGGGGTTTAAAAGACTGGAGCACCCAGATACTATATGTGCCATCTCGCGGGTGCTGCTAGCGGAATTGGGAAGGGTTTCAATCACGGTAACGGAAAAGCAATCATCAAAAGACTGGTTCTGGGAAGCAGTGTGAGTAGGGAGGGATAATTATAATTATATAATTAATAATTATTAATATAATATTCCCATATCATCATGTAGAAGATTTTTTTACGTAAGTAACATATCTATATCTTGAAAACTATAGCTGATAGGAAAAAACTAGTGTCATAATTGGATTCAGCACCCCAATTTTCTTTAAATCAACATTAAAAGCTCCGGTACCAAAAACACTGTTGGCCTGTGTAATTAAGGAAGGTGTGAGATTTGGTGTAATACCGGTGGTTATTCATTCGGAGGGAAAGGGTGGTCGTGCATTCACCCATGTAGAAGGCAGGGCAGAAGTTACAGGAGAGGCGATATAAATTTTTTCTGAGGTGCTGGGGCTTTGGATTGGGAGTTGGTAATAAGGGACTTAGAGGGTCTTTGGAGATGGCAGTATTTACAGCGTGGGCGGTTTCATGGTGCAAACAGAGGCGGGGAAGAGACAGGGCTGCTCGTAGGTGGTATTTTTGACTTGAAGATGTCTCGCAAGTTTGACGGACGTTTCAACAAAACGGAGGGACAATGTGGGAATAAAGGTGATGTGGATTGACTATTGTTAATAATTGGGATGAGTTCAAGGATTATATGTTTAATTTTTGGGTTCCGGGGAGGAAATTGGTGAAAAGGTTAGGGAATTTTGGGCGGTTTGGTTTGGGGAGAGGACCGTATTGCGTATGTTTCCATTCGAAATTTAAAGCGACGGCGAATATTACAACCGTTCTTTGGATGACCTTTCGAGGAGTTTACGAGTCCGCGGAAACATTTCGGCCCGGTTTTTGATTCACTAGCAATTCAAAATTAAGAATACCATACTTCTGACAACTATGGTTGTTATTCATTTGTTTTCTGCCGTTCTACACAAAACACGCCTTCACTTAAATTGAAATTATTCCATCTCTTTGTTCATTATGTAGTATGCATATATATTTTTTATAGTTAAGGTAGTATATATTGTTCAATATATTAGGCGACGTATATGAATATATGTTTGAGTAGTTCGTAAAAAATAGGAGAAATATCACCTCAGTATATCTCGAATTGATTATCAGTTTTTAGAATCATTGGGAGGAACGCTGACCAAGTTTCAGCCACATTGGTCCATATTTGTGTGAGACTGCTAATGCCGTTGGCCTCTCGAGTGAACATTACATTTTCCATCGATATTTGGACATAAGAAAGCAATCTGCAAGACGGGTGCCGCGATTAATCGCAGTTGACGCAAAAGGAAACCCCCTGACATGTTCCAAGGCCATTTTTTGGCTATGTCAGCGGGATCCGTTTGAATTTAGACGTTTCATCGAAGTGGCGGAATCATGGCACTACTTGGACTGAAACCAAGGAACGGGCTAAGCATTGGGTTGACGGAGGGTAAACTGCAACAGAGAAGGGAAGGACCGTTCGTTCCTTCGTAGAGAAGATTATGGCTACTGTTACTTTTGGATTTGCTAGGGATAACGTTAATTGACTGATTGAAAAAGTGTCCAAATATTCAGGTGTACACTATGCATCGTAATGAGACCGTTTGGAAAACGAGAAGCAATAAGGATTTTTCTCATTTCTCATGTTTTGTTATCTACTAGTGTAACCCTACAGTTGTTATCCCGTATTGTCCGTGGATTATTCTCTCCCTGGCTTCTGCCGAGTACAGACGTGCCTGACCTCGCTCGCTGGAACCGGTTAGACCGTAGCCGAGCTTATCTGCGTGCCTGCTGTTACTTGTGTGCCTCTGTGCATATTCTTCCCTAGTGAAGTGCAGTGTGGTGTTAGCTTTAATTTTGTGAAATAGCTTAGTTTATTTAGTCTTTGTGCTGTTTGTTATTATTTTTTAATAGAGTGGTGGTAATTTTAGTGGGTCTTATTAGTGGCTTGTAGTTATTTGTATCCCGCTCTTCTGACTGGTTATTGGTGAGTACACTCTCTCTTTTTCTCTGATTTTCCACTGAGTAGCCACTGAAAGTGCAGAGCCCATTACATTAAGTTACCAGTTTCGTACATTTTTATTGATAATACCGCCCTTTTCAAAAAACATATCTTTAGCATAGCAGGTTTAGGTTAGCTTTTATTTTTTTGGGGAACCCCTCTTAGAAATCTTAGCATAGTGTACACAGGTTAGCTTTTGTTGGGCACTCGGTTGTTAAGTAGGATGGCTTCACCTAGGTCCCGTGTTGCAATGCTCGAAGGCATTGGCGAATTCGCAGCTCTAAGGGCTCGTATCGTCATGTAGGAGAGGATGGTGCGGGAGCTTCGTTCGGAGATCGCCGGCGGGAGGGCTCCCCTCAGGAGAGATGGTACTCGGTGTGGGAATACGAAAACCCGCCACGCCCATAGGGATGCACGGATTCGTCCGAATGCTACACGTGGCTGGGCGATTAGAGACTTACCTCGTGTCCCATCTCTCAACGAGGGAGTATCTCATGTTCGTAGGTCGGACGATTGGAGGGTTGTATCTCGGGGCAAGGGGAAGGTAACGCTGCGGCGAGGATTGGACTCTGCGGAGGCTGATACCATCCCCGTCTCCAACAGGTACCAGGTACTGACGGATGACAGTGCCACCGTACCTGCAGCTCCTACCATTATTCCGAGGGCACTGCTTAGAGTAAGACATCAGCGCTCGGGAAGGGAGGGAATCGTTACATTAGGCAGTTCTAACGTCCGGCGTATAATGCATGCGCTTCGCCGCAGAGTCCAACAGGGGGGAGGGGTTAGATTCTTGTCGTCCTGATGTATACCAGGCGGCGGGGTACCCCAGGCCACGCAGGCGGTGAAGGCGGCCGTCAGTAATACGAGTTGCTCAAAGTTACGCATTGTGGCTCATGTGGGAACGAACGACGCCTCAGAACGTGGATCTGAAGAGACCCTGTGCTCCTTTAAGGAGATGCACTCGGAGGTGAAACGGGTTGAGGCGGAGTTGAAGGTCCCAATTAAATTACGTATTTGTAGTATTGTGCCACGTAAAGTTCGCGGAAGGCTCGTTTGGAGCCGAATAGAGGGTTTAAACGAGAGATTGTTGGGATTCTGTCGGGAAATCGGAGCGGACTTTGTTGACCTGAGGCCTGTCCTCTCATCGTGTCGGGTACCCCTAAATCGCTCCGGGGTCCATTATACTGCCGTGGCATCACAGTGTGTAGCGCGTAGGTTACACGAACACGTTTCTAGGGTTTAGCATAGTTGGAAGGCAAGAGTGCAGGTCATATATTGGGAAAAATAAAGTAGAATCCAGCGCTTTTTGTCACTTGATCAAGTTACATCTACATCTACTCAATATCCCGCAAGCCGCCACAAGGGCGTGTGGCGGGGGGTGTAAGGGCACCACCCGTAAATTAGGGGAAAAAAACCTAATGCAGAAGCCACAAATTTATGGCCCACAAACCAAACATGGTAAACATTCATGCAAGAACCCTTTCGCCCCAACCCTTTCACACACATGCAAACCCACAAACTACCAACAAACATACACGTGCACATTCTTTGAACTTTAATTTTGTTCCGACTTGTAACCTAAGTGTTTTTAATCTACAGTTACATCCAAAATCTTTACAATGTTTATTTTGTTCCGACTTGTAATTTAAGTGCTTTTTCTATTTCTAAAGTGACTTCGGTTTCTTACTGCTATAATTTCTGATTATTCTGGGGAAGATTGAGTATTTGGAATTATCTACATTGGAATCTATCTAGATTTTTTTGGAATCTATTTATATTGGATCTATATCGGTTTTTCCTGAATTCAAATTGGTTTTCCGTAAGGCTTTCATCTATTTTCCTTCTATTTTTTGGGGTATCGCTCGAGCAAGTTGTTTTGATTATTGTGATGTTAGCCTCTATGTTCCTCGTTTTTCGCCATTTTATGTTCTTGCCTTCGTTGGTATTGCAACTTTAATATTCTGCATGATGTCCTCTGGTAATTCTCTACTGCTGTAGCTATATATTATTATTCAATACCTTCGCTTTAACTCCAAGTGACCTGAATATTTCTTTCTCTGTTTAGTCAACTACTTGTTCTTTCTGGTTCTTCAACTCTTCCATGCCTGTGTCGACTTCTTTTCTCAGTATCTCGAGGTCACGTTCCTCATCTTTCATCAAGATTTCCTCTTTTATTGAGTCACATTCAAGTGCCATGGGTATTCAGTACATTCCTTCTAACTCTTTGCAATGTATTATCTTCAATCTCGGACTCAGTGAGATTTTGTTTTTATTTCTCTGGATTACCCCATCGCCATTTCATAAGCAGTTTCATTGTTTTCCTTCTTTATGTTCTAATTAATTACCTAGACGCAATTTTCCATTCCCTCTCCCGTTGCTTATTTCACTCTCGTATGAAGTGTTCCATATCGTATTATTAAGCAAACAATATATCGTATTATTAACACAAATTCCACTTGCCACCCTCGGCGTCTAGGTAACAATTAGTTAAACTCAATTGCATGCACTTTCACTAACCTCCCGTGTGTTGTGTCAAAACTCTTCCCGCATGCCATTAAGTAATGTATTGCTGTTTACAGTATTGTTTTCTCTTCTTTTTCTACCCTAAATTTCCACTTCCAATCACTTGTCCCTCTCCGTGGGTGTGCCCTCCTCCCACCTGCACCGTTGGGCCAAATTCCTCGTCTTGAGTAGGAGAGATTTTTATGCGGAACGTTCTTGTAGTGGTGGTAATTCGCCTGGCTACTTGCTAGAAACTAGCTTGCATGTTCCTGATTAATTTCTTGCTGCATCCTGGGGTAAAATTATTTGTTGTAGTTAAGCGTATGTACTTGCATGCTTGTGGAGTGAAGGGAGGCAGATGTGTGTTTGCATGCGCGTCGAATGATGGGATGTTACGATGAATGTGTGCACTGCTGTGGATTGGGGTTTGCATGTGTGTGTTGGTTTTGAATGCGGTATTTTCTTTTTCTTTTTTGGGTGGTGACCTAACACCCCCCGCCACACGCCCTTGCGGCGGCTTGCGGGGTATTATGTAGATGTAGATAGATGTAGATGTAATATTTCTAAATGGACTTCCGATTCTTACTATTTGATTTCTGATTGTTGTGGGGAAGAATGAGTATTTATTTTTTGTTATGGCCCGAAAACAGCACTTTTTGGCCTTTACATCGCACAACAATGACACGATGGCTCAGTTCCTCGTGACTGGAAGCTAGCCCATATAATTCCCATTTATAAAGCCAGAATCATGCCAACACCTCCTTCATATATTCACAAAGCACTCCTTAGAACAAATTGTTAAATCGCCCACACGGGGCCACAGCTTACTTGATATCTTCGCGACTTCTACGCCCGAAATCGTAACAAACATTGAAATAATGGACGGAATTAGTGACCATAAGGCAATTTTTGTAGAGTTAAAAACTAATTTCGTAAAAATTAACAAAGAAAAGCGTAAAATATACCTATTCAACAAGGCGAATTTTAACGGACAACGAGAATATTTGAAAAAAGAATTGCCAGAATACAAGAAAAAACACTGACAACCGATACAGAGAACAGCTGGAGTTATTTCTTAAATATTTTGCTCGAAGGAATGAAGACGTACGTCCCATCCAAACTTAAATGCGACAGTAGGGAACCTAGATGTTACAACGGGGAAGTAAGATCGGCATTAAGAAGGCAAAGAAGGATACAGTCAAATTTTAAAAAGAGTTTAAAAAGTGACGATATTGTTTATGTAAATACATCAAAACAGAAACTTAAAGAATGTCGTAGTAAAACAAAAAGTATCATTCGCTCAACCCTACGCTTTTTAAATCTGAAATGCTAAGCGAATATCTGGAGGAAAATCCGAAGTCATTCTGGCCCTATGTTTGGGAAATACAGGGTAAACGTCCAACTGTATATTCTTTGAAGACGGAAAACGGAGAAATTATTACAGACAGCGTGAAAAAAGCAAACATCTTAAACAAGTTTTTCCAGAGCGTCTACAATAAAGATACAAACCCACCAAACGATCCTCCACACCCACACGGGGAACGCATGGGCGATATAACACTGACCAAGAATGGAATAGAAATCTACTACGTAGCACCAAACCAAACAAATCACCTGGTCCGGAAGAAATACCTGCTAGAATATTAAAGGAATTAGCCGAAGACATTGCCCCGTTTTTAGAAATTGTTTTCCTAACATCGATAGAAGATGGCTCAGTTCCTCGTGACTGGGAGCTAGCCCATATAATAACCCGCCAAATTTACGACCAAAGTAATTTTAATTTTATAGATCAAATATTCAATGAAACTAAGCTACTGATGTATCATAAATTAATAGAAAGAACACTTCTGTCGGTACTAAAGGAATGTGAAAATCGTATTGGGAACATCGTATGGAACATTCATTTAAATTTTATTTGGCTGTTAAAAATTAATTTATGTTAAAATGAATTATTAATTGTAAAATCAATCACATATTTAAAAGGGTGAAGGAAAATTTAACCGTAAATTAGTAGAGAGTACCTCGTTAACAATTTTTTTAGCGGTTATAAAATCACAAAGCACATAATTATTACAAAAGTTTTTATTTATTTAAAAAAAATGGATGTTACAAACTGAGGTAAGACTCAATCAATTAAAAATGCAAATTTCCTTTATCTGTGGGTCCGTATTTTTTAAGTGATGTAATTTCACCATTTTAAAAGATTTTTATGTAAAAAGAATCTGGACTAACGAGAACGCAGCAAAGCAAAAGGATGTACGCATCATTCTCTCCATCCAAAAGCTTTTCCAAGATTAGTTGCTAAACACAATGAATCTTGGTAAATCGGCGGAATAGGTATTGAATTATACATTTAATTTTCTTGTATCTCGTAATTGAAACAAGTAGAAAAACTGGAAATTTATTAAGAGCAACATTTTTGGTGGATTTATGCAAAATCGATGATAAGAGTGCTGGAATCATGAGCGAATGAGAACTTAAGGATGCTTGCTTGTATTCAAGTCTTGTTAACATTACATGGAGCATAGCAGATCAGTATGTAGGTACAAGTTTTAATATTTATATCGCCTTTTCTGTTTGTGACTTCTGAACTTTGATGATGCAGACGATATTTACAAGAAAAATAATATTTTGGTTGATGTAGACCACCTTGTACTTACATGGTGATGGTCATTTAATAAATAAATATTTCCATGTTCTTCAATGCAAATGATCGAAATTTAATAAGATTAATTTTTCTCCCCGACGTAGAAATCGTGAGTTCCTTCATTACTCTGTACTTTTGCGACAATTCCTTTCTTTGGTAAATCTTTATAATTCCTGAACTTGGCTCGTGTACTTGGGTAAAGGTTGAACTTAACTATATAGCAAATTCCTCGGAAGACTCAGTCTAATTAAAAATGCCAGCTTGGAAAATATGGACGGAGATATTGGGTGAGACAAAACTGTGGCATTTATAAAGAATGGTGAAAATTAATGTTGGCTAAACTTTAATTGCCATTTTGGACACGTTTCCCTTGCACTCCGAATGCTGTCCAGATTTTGTTTCGGATAGCGTTGCCTATAGCCCCACAGTTGTTGAGTTGATTATGCAAATGTAATTGACTGAACTGGTATTTTTCTCTGGCTTGATACATTTTAAAAATATGACAAATAATAAAATGCATAGACCTTGATTCTTAAAGGAGAAATATGCTTCAAGATATTTCTTCAAATATGGTATGATCATTTATAATACATTAATACACTCTTGGATTCTGACATTTTCTTGTCACAATGTCACATAATAAATTAGAAGCAGTTAAAATAAAATAATAATAAAATAATATTTTTAGTCACAATATAAAGATTTTCGACGAAAAATTGTTTCAAAGTTAAACTCAAGAGATATAATGTAATACGTTGAACCATTATTCGGACATTGGAGGACGATTTTTTAATTCCCGCGTAATACCCTATCAAATTTGAGCTAGCTCTTATTTTTTCTCATTTTTCTCGAAAAACAACTTTTCATTAAACATTGGCTTATTTGCACTTTACGTATATTCTAAAAATCACTATTTGTTTATTTAAGTCTCAGTTAACATGGCTCAGCACCATATCAATGTAGAATCAATTAACTTTTAACTCCGGCATACCTCCAAAGCGAGTTTAACCGAATATTTTTCTGTTCAAATTCCTCATATAAATAAAATCTTTTGAGTTATCGGAAGTGAAGACGTTTTCCCCCATGAGAAATTGTCATCTTCGTAGGAAAGATTACAAGGTGGCACTAAACCACAGAAATCCTTCATTTGCAAAGGTTTCCTTTCTATGAAAATAACCATCTCCATGAAAAAAGCGCACCGCCTAGCTGAAACTAACACCAGAATTTTCACATTTAGTGGCATTTGGTGGTTTTGAACGAGTGAATAATATCGGCTTAGATGTTTGTCTCAGCTGAAACTTTTGGTTTTCTCGAACTCTATATCGAAATAATTGCGCATTTCCCTGCACTCTTTCGTCTTCTTTCTGTAATTAATTTTTTTCTGTAACCTTCGTGTTAATTCACTTTCTCTTTTACCTTTGTGTCATCAAGAGCCCATAATTTCCAATTTTGACGATTCCTCCCGGTAATACTTCATTCATCACGGGAAATGTAAACAGGATAATAAGCAATTATCCGTGAGAATTGACCATTTCAGCGTTCTACCGCCTGTATATTTCTTTCCGAAGAAAGGAATCGTTAACTCAACAAAAATTTTGAATGCCTTGTTTACTTACATTTTTTCCCTTTGGATATTGACTTAATTGAGCGTTCTTTACGAATTTGGCGTTTTCCTCATCCTTAAAATATTCTCAACGTGGTCGAAGGACGTTCTAAATATTCAGCTAAGCAATAGAATGATTTGAAGAAGAAGGAAGTCGAGAATAGGGACGCTCTTCATTTAGGTGGATGATGAGTGATACTATGTGACAACAAATCTTTTCTGAAAACTACGGGCTTCGAAATAATTGAAAACGTTATCTGACACGGGAAAATCGGTCATCTTCGTTGAATTAACTCGTACATAACAAAATAACGCAAAGTTGTCTCTTTTTTTTACTTTTATAAATAAAATTAGCGTTTATGACAGAGAAACACTAGAGTGTCACTCACGCAAGCTGACACCGAATGAGTCCTCGCGTTCCTTTCTAAGTAGTTTCCTTTTTCACTCTACTCCCTCGCGCGCTATCATTCTATTCGAGTAGAGCGTTTGGGGGGATGCTGGTGAACATACTCGTATGCACTCTGGACACTTTTTCTGCGGCTGGCTCCTCCCTTCTCGCTTTTCCGCATCACACTCTTTTCCCCCTTTGAAGCACCATGGCTGTCTTTTGAGTATCCATAGTAAAAATAGTGGTGGGTAGGGTTTCACACCGTCCCCTTGTTTTCTCATTCGTTGACGCGGTGGAGTCTGTGAGGAGCAGAGGTGGGCGCTCCGTCCATCAGCCAGTGTAGCTGGTCCACTCCGCGCCCTGACCCAGAGACCTTTGCTGGAGGCACTGGTATGATGGGAGGTACTGTGGGGAGGAGAGCTGCCCCTGCAGTTGCGGGGCGCCGTTGCAGGACCCACTCCCGTAGTAGTAGTACAAGCTGGGCGAGGGCGCCAGATGTTGGCTGTGCGGCCCCCCCCGCATCAGCGGGTGCAATCCGTCCACCTCCACCTTCATGGCGGGTGGCACTTGCAGCTCGTGGTAGCTGGGGGAGCAAGCCCTATCTTCTTCGGGCCCTCTCGACCCCACCACTCCCCCGCCCATCCTGTGATAGGAGGATGGCCTGTGGTAGGAGAGGGGACTGCACTCCGGGTCGGGGGTTCCGTAAGCGTCGTGGTCCTCGTGGTGGGGGGTCGCGGGGTCCATGCCCCCCCCCGTGGGTTCTTGGGGCGGGGGGGGCCACTGAACCGCATCCTGAAGGTGCGGGAGGGCGGGCGGAGGGGCCGGGGACGGAGTGTGTTGCTGGAGGATGTTGTTGAGCGGTGGGTGCGGTTGGTTGGGCGGCATGGCTGGGAGTAGGCAGTTGGGGTGCGGCGGCAGGTATTGGTCGAGTTCCGCGCTGTCGATGTCCTCCCTCATTGTGTCCACGTCTATTCCACTGAAGTCAATCCTTTGGTCATCTGCAAGGAGAGGGCGGGACCAAACACCTTAGCAGCACTCGAGTTTTGAAGCTGAATTCCTCCGGTTATAGCAAATATCCCATTGTTTGGACCATTAATCAGAATAATGACGATATACTTCCCTGCCAGGATCAACATCATTATGCCAAAATATATACTTGTGGATAATCACTTGGAAATTTTTTTTTTAAATTCGGGCTTAAAAATCTTTGAACAACCGTGAATTTTTAAATGAATGATGAAGTGACAACCCGGTCGCTCAGAGAGCGTGACCATTTTGTTATGGAAGTGAACTTTATGTGAATTTTCAACTGCCCCTTTAGGGGTTTATTTACTTGAAGATTTGAGAAACAACCCCTTGATTTGATTGGGGTATTTGCCCCAAATATTTACTTTCCAGACATCCAAAAGGTGATATCTGTTTAATGATCGACAGTCGCGCAACACGCGGGGTTGAAGTGAGTGGGACGGGGGTGGCGGGACTTTTCGGGAAACGCACCTCCGAGGGGCGCCGCGCCGAATGCGTTGAGCGGCGGCATCACGGCGTTGACTCCCGGCATCCTCTCCGTCTTGAGCGAGCGCGGCACCGTGTCGCGCTCCTCGCCGGCCGGTGGAGGCCCCCCAACGCCCAGCACCCCGCCGCTCGTGGGCGTGCTGGGCGGAGTGGGAGGCGCCGTGGTGCCCGGGGGCGCACCCGACGGCGGGGAGGAATGCACCGCTGGGGCGCCGCTGCTCCTGAGTATCGCGCTCTTGCCGCCTCGGCCGCTCCCCTCTGCCTTGGAGCCGCGGATGGAGCCCCTGCGAGGAGGAAAGACGAAACGTGTCAGGGAGGGATGGAGGTCGATAGGCTACAGTGCACTTTTTGAATGGTCATTGCCCACCCCTATCACTACGTACTATACTACGTGTATACAACGTCCCACGCAGATATCAGGATGTCGGAAGATTGCTGGAGAAAGCACGATAAAGGAATGGGAGAATCAAACTGACAACCCATTGATATTTAACCCCAATCAGACCATTACCCTTAACAGTAAGTTATCATAAGCCCGAGAAAATGTAACCCTTATCTTGATCTACTGTAGAACATATCACCTTGAGTTAATACGACTAAGTAATAAGGATACTAGGTGCCGAGAAATGTCCTGGTCCTTTGCAAGAAGACTATTTTCCATGTTACCATGAAGTAATATTTTCCTAATCACTATTATTTATGATTCCAATGAGTGACAACTTGATGAAAATTTCACTTAGGAAGGAATTATTTTGTCTTAACACAAACAAAAAATAAATGTACAATATTTACCATTATCAGTTATCGGCTATATGCTCGGGAAATTATCTTGAAATAAGAATTACAAAAGTGAGGACTAACTATATGTACCAAGAAGAACCTTTGATATTTGGAAATGATTAAAAATCTGATTAAAGTGTCTAGGTGTGATACCTACTCCAGATGTGAACATTAAAAAGAATGTAGCTTCTAAAAAAAGGCAAGAAAGGTAATAAGACCGAAAGACATGATTCTGTCCTTTGGATAGATTCGACAGCAAATTAAACAAAAAGGCCCACGTACAAATATGAAGTTGAAATTATCTGCAGGGTCCAATGGATCTCGGTTCTTCATGATACCTGATAATTTAATTACTACCACTTAAGTATTTGTACCTCTGGGGCAAAAACTTGGTAAATAAGAAATGGAGATAAGGAAGGATCCCTGGAAATGGAATTCTGGAGATATAGCTGGACAAAGTGATGACGAAGCACCGGGATATCAATAAAATAGTGCGTGGGAATGGAAACGATAACGAATGTAGATGGAGATATAACAGATACAGGATATTTACCCAAATAAGGCATTTGATGTGACATGCAGGTCTAGAACTTAAGGAAGACGACAGATGGCCGAAAAGGGTGGGGAATTGGAATGTAGAATGAAATGTTTCCCCGCAGGAGACAGGAAATGCGGCAGAGCACCAAGAAACTGGAAAACGACTATACGAGTGTATAAAAGTTTATGTATATACGAGTGTATTCGTATATACGAATGTATAAAAGAAAAAGTATACGAATGTATACTTTTGATAACCTAAATTTCCCCTTCCATCCCTTGCCCCTCTCCGTGGGGGAGCCCTCTTCCTGCCTGCAGCGTTGGTCCAAATTCCTCACCTTGGGTAGGAGAGCGTTTTGTTTTGCACGTTCTTGTTGTGGTGGTATTTCGCCTTGCTACTTACTAAAATCTACCTTGCACCTTCTTGGATAAATTTCTTGCTGCATCCTAAGGTACAATTATTTGTTATAATTAAGCATATGTACTTGCATGCTTGTGGAGTGAAGGGAGGTAGATGTGTATTTACATGAGTGTA
This sequence comes from Hetaerina titia, assembly GCA_037158775.1. Classification (NCBI taxonomy): domain Eukaryota; kingdom Metazoa; phylum Arthropoda; class Insecta; order Odonata; family Calopterygidae; genus Hetaerina; species Hetaerina titia. Next base: position 337,963 of record CM073768.1, on the reverse strand, counting down.
AAATGAGAGGATTTTTCTGTAAATGTATGCACTACTGTGGATTTGGGTTTGCATATATGTGTTAGTTTTGAATGCGGTTTTTCTTTTTTCCTTTTTTGGGTGGTGACCTAACACCCCCCGCCACACGCCCTTGCGGCGACTTGCGGGGTATTATATAGATGTAGATGAAACACACAAACACTCACGGACACAAAGAATAGGGAAATAGGTACATGTCCTCTATCCAACCGGAGAATGGTAGTTTTGTTTAAGGCTGTGCCAACAGGGTAATTTAGGCTCTAGGCTAGGCTAGCCAGGAGAGAGGAGAGGCGTCTATGTCGCCTTGTGGTCAAACCAAATCGGGCCACGCCCTTTTTAAGTCCGGAACCCGGGCTGCCTCTTCCTTCCCATCTTAGGTAGAGTAAATTTTGTGCGACCCGTATCGTCACTTTGCTTTTTCGCTTGAACTTCCAGTTGTTCGGATGAGGTCAGTACTTTCGCGAATAATGAAAAATGTATTCATGTAAATTTTAATTTGGTATGAAAAATTGAGTCTTTTATTTACGATATTCTTCAAGCCAGACTCTTTCGTTGATAGCACTCCGTGGTGGGAGCTGAAAAATTTCCCTAACACACCGGTGGACCGTCGGCGAGAGTTAAAGTTTTCTTGTGTTACTAATCAATTGAGAACTATGACTCACATGTAAGAGATAATTTCTATTTATTATCGGATATTGCAATCATTTTTGAGATAAAATTCGTAACTATATCTATTTTCCACTTATATATGGAGCGTAGTTATCCACGGCCGGTACATAGTCATTGAAGCAGGATGATAGGCGTAGATTGTTCGCTTCTGGAATGTGGGTGTGGAGAATAATGGAGAAGGTGAAGTGGGATGAAAGGAAAACGAACGAGGAAGTGCTAGACATGGTGGAAGAGTAGAAAGGGCTGTTGTGAGAAATCCAAAGGAGGCAGGAAAGATGTTTTTATTGGGAATGGTATGTTGAAGACTGTTCTAGAGAGGAGGAGAATGTTGGGCAAAGGAGGAAATGGAAAGAATCGGATAGGGATGTTGGACGAAATGAAGGGAGGAGAGAAGTATACAGAGATGAAGAAGGGCTTGTTGTAGAGTAGGATGTTGGGTTGTGTATTTTTTAGGATAGAAAAGGGAATTATTTGGTAGCTTGTGTCCATCCAAAACCTACCTTAACCGGTAGATTACCAAGAGTAATAATAATCTATTTTCTATTTAGAAAACAATTTAACGTTTACGATGCGTAACTCGAAATACCCAGCTTCATCCTCGCAGATGAGCACACAAGTGGCATTTCGCTTGCGTTTCGTCACTCACCCGAGGCCACCGGAGGAGGCAGTCTTGTGGGCTGCCCTGCTTCCCTGGGCCAACTTCTGGGAGGGTCCGCCGGAGCACCCACTCCCGCTGCCCTCTTCCACCTTGGCCCCCGTTGGACCTCCGGCCCCCGCCGGGGGTCCGCCGCCCGCCTTCCTCCTCCTCGGCTGGTACTTGTAGTCCGGGTGTTCGCGCTTGTGGATCACGCGGAGTCGCTCGGCCTCTTCCACGAACGGCCTCTTGTCGTGGTCACTCAACAACCTGATTGAACGATTCACGAAAGGAAGGCCTTTAGAGGCGGATCCTTAGCACTGCCAGTCCATCCAAACAAGTGTAGCAGGACGGGCCATTCAAGTAATATTTTAATTTTAATTAAGTATCTTGAAATATAATTTACAATTTAAACAGAAAACACTTAGGAATTTGATGTAGATAGGAAAATATGTTCTCATATCGATTTAAAATTAAAATTAGTAATGAATAAATAACAGATACCTACTGCTACGTGAATTAGTTTTTCCCAAAAGTCGTATTTCACAAATCCTGTTTAAATAAGTACTAATTAGTTTTAATCTTACGAAGAGCCCTCGCCATTATGGTGGTTTCTCTAACTCGCCATCTGGAGGTTTCTCTAACACATTGACATCATTTCAGATTTGTGACAAGTTTGAGATTGAATAGAAGAGTATTAAGCATGAACGCTCAATGTCGAATTAAAGAAATGGGTACCACAATGTCATTAAAAATAAGGGATATCATTAATGGACGAAGCACATCTTTAAGTATCTCCGACCTTTCTTGGGGCACGCACACAGAAGAATATAGCATATTTATCCACTTTGAGAACAATTGGCTCTATTATACTACCAATTATAACCACTAACCCTCTGGCTTCTAACATTGTGGTCCTATTGTAATGGTTAAATTAGCGGAAACTTGATGAAGACCTCATTAAAGCATTTTATTTGTTTTCACAAAAGGAAAATATAGTATAGAATATTTTACCATCATCATTAACTTGTGATAAAATTAAAGCTAACATTTCAGGCTTAACTTTGTGGAATTCCTTCATGGTGAGGGTGAAAGAAAGAGAAAAAACTTTGCACTTCCACACACTTTTAATACAACACGGCCATGGTTTCAGGCCGGTAATCTTGAGGTTGTCAACGATATCCTTTACCTCTCGCGTTCCCCTCTCCTTAAATTCTTGAGTGCCTTCCCACACCATCCTCTCCCCCACCAAGGCAGTGACAGTCACCGACCCTCCGTTAATGAGGGTCAACCGTTGCAAACAAAACCTTTTTGGATGCAGACGGTACAACCCCGTTGTACCGTCTGCATCCAATAGTTCACCCTCACCTTTCCTTCACCCACCAATGCTTGCTACAGTACAACCCCTCGCCCTTACTTCCCCTACCTGGCTCCTGGTTATATAAGTTGAAAACTTTTGTTGTATTGTACCTGATGATGATGCGCAGCATCGAAACCATGGCCGTGTTGCATTAAAAGTTTGTGGAAGTGCAAAGTTTTTTTCCCTTTCTTTTAACCTCACCATTGTGATAAAACATTCAACGAGGATTCTTGCCTTATTTTCCGATCACACTAACCTGTTCAGCAAACATTTACTGCTCGTTCGTGTCTTATCTTCGTTTTATTTAAAAAATATCTGCTTTGTTTTGGCTAAAGACCATCATCTTATTTTGGCCGAAGACATTGCTCCGTTTTAGAAATTGTTTTCCTTAAATCCTTTCCTTAAAATAAAGTAAGTACAAACGCAGGCATAGTAGTTGGAACGGAGACTTGGCTCACGGGAGATATAGCAAACAACGCAGTTTTTCCAAGCGGTTTCACAATGTACAGAAGGAACAGACCTAATAGATTGAGTGGGGGAGTATTCTTAGCTTTAAAGTCACATCTTAGTAGCCTAAGATACGAATGCGACGAAAATAGTATAGAAAGCGTTCGGTGTAAGGAAATTGGTGAAAAGGTTAGGGAATTTTGGGCGGTTTGGTTTGGGGAGAGGACCGTATTGCGTATGTTTCCATTCGAAATTTTAAAGCGACGGCGAATATTACAAACCGTTCTTTGGATGACCTTTCGAGGAGTTTACGAGTCCGCGGAAACATTTCGGCCCCGGTTTTTGATTCACTAGCAAATTCAAAATTAAGAATACCATACTTCTGACAACTATGGTTGTTATTCATTTGTTTTTCTGCCGTTCTACACAAAACACGCCTTCACTTAAATTGAAATTATTCCATCTCTTTGTTCATTATGTAGTATGCATATATATTTTTTATAGTTAAGGTAGTATATATTGTTCAATATATTAGGCGACGTATATGAATATATGTTTGAGTAGTTCGTAAAAAATAGGAGAAATATCACCTCAGTATATCTCGAATTGATTATCAGTTTTTAGAATCATTGGGAGGAACGCTGACCAAGTTTCAGCCACATTGGTCCATATTTGTGTGAGACTGCTAATGCCGTTGGCCTCTCGAGTGAACATTACATTTTCCATCGATATTTGGACATAAGAAAGCAATCTGCAAGACGGGTGCCGCGATTAATCGCAGTTGACGCAAAAAGGAAACCCCCTGACATGTTCCAAGGCCATTTTTTGGCTATGTCAGCGGGATCCGTTTGAATTTAGGACGTTTCATCGAAGTGGCGGAATCATGGCACTACTTGGACTGAAACCAAGGAACGGGCTAAGCATTGGGTTGACGGAGGGTAAACTGCAACAGAGAAGGGAAGGACCGTTCGTTCCTTCGTAGAGAAGATTATGGCTACTGTTACTTTTGGATTTGCTAGGGATAACGTTAATTGACTGATTGAAAAAGTGTCCAAATATTCAGGTGTACACTATGCATCGTAATGAGACCGTTTGGAAAACGAGAAGCAATAAGGATTTTTCTCATTTCTCATGTTTTGTTATCTACTAGTGTAAACCCTACAGTTGTTATCCCGTATTGTCCGTGGATTATTCTCTCCCTGCTTCTGCCGAGTACAGACGTGCCTGACCTCGCTCGCTGGAACCGGTTAGACCGTAGCCGAGCTTATCTGCGTGCCTGCTGTTACTTGTGTGCCTCTGTGCATATTCTTCCCTAGTGAAGTGCAGTGTGGTGTTAGCTTTAATTTTGTGAAATAGCTTAGTTTATTTAGTCTTTGTTGCTGTTTGTTATTATTTTTTAATAGAGTGGTGGTAATTTTAGTGGGTCTTATTAGTGGCTTGTAGTTATTTGTATCCCGCTCTTCTGACTGGTTATTGGTGAGTACACTCTCTCTTTTTCTCTGATTTTCCACTGAGTAGCCACTGAAAGTGCAGAGCCCATTACATTAAGTTACCAGTTTCGTACATTTTTATTGATAATACCGCCCTTTTCAAAAAACATATCTTTAGCATAGCAGGTTTAGGTTAGCTTTTATTTTTTTTGGGGAACCCCTCCTTAGAAATCTTAGCATAGTGTACACAGGTTAGCTTTTGTTGGGCACTCGGTTGTTAAGTAGGGATGGCTTCACCTAGGTCCCGTGTTGCCATGCTCGAAGGCATTGGCGAATTCGCAGCTCTAAGGGCTCGTATCGTCATGTTGGAGAGGATGGTGCGGGAGCTTCGTTCGGAGATCGCCGGCGGGAGGGCTCCCCTCAGGAGAGATGGTACTCGGTGTGGGAATACGAAAACCCGCCACGCCCATAGGGATGCACGGATTCGTCCGAATGCTTACACGTGGCTGGGCGATTAGAGGACTTACCTCTGTGTCCCATCTCTCAACGAGGGAGTATCTCATGTTCGTAGGTCGGACGATTGGAGGGTTGTATCTCGGGGCAAGGGGAAGGTAACGCTGCGGCGAGGATTGGACTCTGCGGAGGCTGATACCATCCCCGTCTCCAACAGGTACCAGGTGCTGACGGATGACAGTGCCACCGTACCTGCAGCTCCTACCCTTACTCCGAGGGCACTGCTTAGAGTAAGACATCAGCGCTCGGGAAGGGAGGGAATCGTTACATTAGGCAGTTTTAACGTCCGGCGTATAATGCATGCGCTTCGCCGCAGAGTCCAACAGGGGGGAGGGGTTAGATTCTTGTCGTCCTGATGTATACCAGGCGGCGGGGGTACCCCAGGCCACGCAGGCGGTGAAGGCGGGCCGTCAGTAATACGAGTTGCTCAAAGTTACGCATTGTGGCTCATGTGGGAACGAACGACGCCTCAGAACGTGGATCTGAAGAGACCCTGTGCTCCTTTAAGGGAGATGCACTCGGAGGTGAAACGGGTTGAGGCGGAGTTGAAGGTCCCAATTAAATTACGTATTTGTAGTATAGTGCCACGTAAAGTTCGCGGAAGGCTCGTTTGGAGCCGAATAGAGGGTTTAAACGAGAGATTGTTGGGATTCTGTCGGGAAATCGGAGCGGACTTTGTTGACCTGAGGCCTGTCCTCTCATCGTGTCGGTACCCCTAAATCGCTCCGGGGTCCCATTATACTGCCGTGGCATCACAGTGTGTAGCGCGTAGGTTACACGAACACGTTTTCTAGGGTTTAGCATAGTTGGAAGGCAAGAGTGCAGGTCATATATTGGGAAAAATAAAGTAGAATCCAGCGCTTTTTGTCACTTGATCAAGTTACATCTACATCTACTCAATATCCCGCAAGCCGCCACAAGGGCGTGTGGCGGGGGGTGTAAGGGCACCACCCGTAAATTAGGGGAAAAAAACCTAATGCAGAAGCCACAAATTTATGGCCCACAAACCAAACATGGTAAACATTCATGCAAGAACCCTTTCGCCCCAACCCTTTCACACACATGCAAACCCACAAACTACCAACAAACATACACGTGCACATTCTTTGAACTTTAATTTTGTTCCGACTTGTAACCTAAGTGTTTTTAATCTACAGTTACATCCAAAATCTTTACAATGTTTATTTTGTTCCGACTTGTAATTTAAGTGCTTTTTCTATTTCTAAAGTGACTTCGGTTTCTTACTGCTATAATTTCTGATTATTCTGCGGAAGAATGAGTATTTATTTTTTGTTATGGCCCGAAAACAGCACTTTTTGGCCTTTACATCGCACAACAATGACACGATGGCTCAGTTCCTCGTGACTGGAAGCTAGCCCATATAATTCCCATTTATAAAGCCAGAATCATGCCAACACCTCCTTCATATATTCACAAAGCACTCCTTAGAACAAATTGTTAAATCGCCCACACGGGGCCACAGCTTACTTGATATCTTCGCGACTTCTACGCCCGAAATCGTAACAAACATTGAAATAATGGACGGAATTAGTGACCATAAGGCAATTTTTGTAGAGTTAAAAACTAATTTCGTAAAAATTAACAAAGAAAAGCGTAAAATATACCTATTCAACAAGGCGAATTTTAACGGACAACGAGAATATTTGAAAAAAGAATTGCCAGAATACAAGAAAAAACACTGACAACCGATACAGAGAACAGCTGGAGTTATTTCTTAAATATTTTGCTCGAAGGAATGAAGACGTACGTCCCATCCAAACTTAAATGCGACAGTAGGGAACCTAGATGTTACAACGGGGAAGTAAGATCGGCATTAAGAAGGCAAAGAAGGATACAGTCAAATTTTAAAAAGAGTTTAAAAAGTGACGATATTGTTTATGTAAATACATCAAAACAGAAACTTAAAAAATGTCGTAGTAAAACAAAAAGTATCATTCGCTCAACCCTACGCTTTTTAAATCTGAAATGCTAAGCGAATATCTGGAGGAAAATCCGAAGTCATTCTGGCCCTATGTTTGGGAAATACAGGGTAAACGTCCAACTGTATATTCTTTGAAGACGGAAAACGGAGAAATTATTACAGACAGCGTGAAAAAAGCAAACATCTTAAACAAGTTTTTCCAGAGCGTCTACAATAAAGATACAAACCCACCAAACGATCCTCCACACCCACACGGGGAACGCATGGGCGATATAACACTGACCAAGAATGGAATAGAAATCTACTACGTAGCACCAAACCAAACAAATCACCTGGTCCGGAAGAAATACCTGCTAGAATATTAAAGGAATTAGCCGAAGACATTGCCCCGTTTTTAGAAATTGTTTTCCTAACATCGATAGAAGATGGCTCAGTTCCTCGTGACTGGAAGCTAGCCCATATAACTCCCATTTATAAAAGCGGGGATAGTTACGAACCAACCCATTTCATTGACATCGATCTCCTGTAAAATATTAGGACACATTATTGTCAATAACATAATGAGGTTTCTTGATAGTAGGAAAATACAAAGCCACAACCAGCATAGATTTAGGAAGAGCAGATCTTGCGAAACACAATTAGGTCTTATCATTCACGATATACTTAGATCGGGAGAAAACAACACACAAGTCGACGCAGTGTTCCTAGATTTCAAAAAAGCCTTCGATGAAGTCCCACACAAAAAATTGTTACACAAACTTAGATGCAATGGAATCAATGAGAAATTTATTAATTGGATTAGAGACTTCTTGTCCAATCGCAAACAAATAGTAGTCATCGATGGGTTTTGCTCAACGGGAAGAAATGTAACATCAGGCGTCCCCCAGGGAAGTGTAATAGGGCCTCTTCTATTCTTAATATACATTGATGACTTAAGCGCACGCGTTAGTAGTAATCTCAGGTTATTTGCCGATGACACGGTGGTATGCAGGGAAATAAGGAGCCAACTAGATCGCGAGCTACTCTCTAGAGACTTAGACACAATCTCGGATTGGTGCATGAAATGGGGATTAATGCTTAATATAGACAAATGCGCAGTTTTGAAATTTTGGAACAAACGAAGGAAGGAACAGGACGTAAAGTACGAAATAGAGGGTTCAGTACTAACTACGGCCAAACAAGTAAAATAATTTGGGGTAGTTCTAACACCACGCCTTTCATGGGGAGCACATATCAGGACAATATGCGGATCCGCTTTAAAGAAACTGGGCTTCATTAAACGGGTGGTGGGGAAATGTAATGAGAAAGTTAAAGAGAGGTGTTATTTTGCTCTAGTTAGACCACATTTGGAATATGCCGCAAGTATTTGGGATCCTTGGGAGAAAATCTGGCAAAAAGAGTTAGATAAAGTCCAGAGAAAATCCGCCATATTCGTTAAAAATTATTAGAAAAGAACATAAGTTTGACAGGTCTCTTAGGGGATTTCGGCTGGAAGCCCCTTGAAATACGAAGAGAACACGCGAGACTTAGACTTTTTGAAAGATTCCGAACCAGCGAGTTTATCGACGACACTAAAGGAATTATAATGGCCCCACACTACTTAAGTAGATCAGACCACAAAGGTATTTATAAGGGAGATAGATTCCCATTCAGATAGATTCAAATACTCATTCTTCCCCAGAACAATCAGAAATCATAATAGTAAGAATCCGAAGTCCATTTAGAAATAGTAAAAACATTTAATTTATCCGTCGGAACAAAAGAAAAAATTCAAAGATTGTGCATGTGTATGTTTGTTGGTAGTTTGTGGGTTTGCATGTGTGTGAGAGGGTTGGGGCGAAAGGGTTCTTGCATGAATGTTTACCATGTCTGGTTTGTGGGCTATAAGTTTGTGGCTTCTGCATGCGGTTTTTTCCAAATTTTCCGGGTGGTGCCCTAACACCCCCCGCCACACGCCCTTGCGGCGGCTTGCGGGGTATTGAGTAGATGTAGATGAATATGCTTGAGGTTGTAATTTTTTTCCCCATTTTCCGCAGTATAAACTATGCACTCCCGCTTTGTAAGTACAGCTTACACACACATCCGTCTTTGTTGTAATAGCGTATTACCTGCATTGGTACCCTAAAAATCAAGGGCGACAATGGTCATCCTTGTTTCTTCCTTTTTATTGGAGTTACTTCTCTACTCTCATCTTTGTTGTCCTCTCCCTATAGTCAGCAATCTTAATTTCTTACCCGTCCACAAGCCAGACATTATCCTTGCATTCATCTTGTAGTTGATTCCAATTTCTTACATGATAACTAAGTTTAAAAATGAAATCAAAACCACTAGGTATGTTTCCACGAATTTTACTCGTGGAAAGATCTCGAGAAAACTCGTGGAAAGATACCTAGTGGTTTTGATTTCATTTTGAAACTTTAGTTAAAAATGAATTTCCACATAGGTGAGCCTAAAACCAAAGAACATTTATTACATGATTACTGACACTACGCCCAAGTTGTCAAATTCCTTCTACATACAACCATCAAAAGAATTTGATAACTTGGATACAGACTCGAATACCTATCTGCTTTAACTGCTTCCCATAAATGAAATTAAAAGTACACTTAAAGAATATTCACCCACTTTCTTCACCCTTCTTTGGAATGCAAATGGGAACTTAACGTGTGTTGTCCGTTCAATTGATATTGAGGTAATTATTCTCTGCGGGAACTATAGGATTCTTCCGTACGCCCACCAAAAAATATTTATTTTCTGGCGTAGACATTACGGATCAGTTGTATTTATTTATTCTTGCGGAATTCTAATTTCAAAATTTAAGAATTTGCATTGATCATGGGATACAGCGATTAAAGTTTAATAAAGCGCAAGAAATGGGCGCATGAGAGTGGTGGGCTCGTTCCTTGTCATAGTATCTGCTTACGCGTGGGAATGGAATTCTTGCCGCAGCCATTCCGAGTCTAAATGCTTTGCTCTCGGTTATGAGAGACCCTTGGATCCACTCTGACGGCCGATTGAGTGAGTTAGGGAGGTGTGGGCTCCCTCCCTCTCCCACCCTTTATTTCCCTTGCATTGCTCTCCAGGCGTGATCCTTCTGCTGGCCCCAACCCTCGGGAGTGTGGTAACACTTCCCGTGTCATAGCGCCCCCTTCCTCGCCCCTCGGAACCTTCCGCCCTCGTGGAAGTGGTTCGCGTACGTGCGTTTCGCATCATCTGGCCCGCCGCCAGACGCGCGGGCGAGAGATGGAGGACGGGCACTCGCCGGACGGCGAGCAGCGGCCAAGGCGTCTCTGCCCTAGCTCTGTCGTCACCTCCTCGCCCTCGTTTGTTTTGGGAAGCTAACTTTCATCGCAGGTCTTGAAGAGGGAGGGGGGGAGGCCTTTCTGTACAACGGTGATCGCTTCTCGAGAAGGGCGAGGGTGGTCCTGAAATGTTTGTATGGGAAGGGAGTGAGCTCTCAGGGAAGGAGAGATGGGAGGGGGGCAATTACGAGAGCCAACGTCGTGGGTGACGCGCGATAATGCAGCTAATGCGTCGAGAAAATACAATGCTTGACAACTCCAGGCGAAGGAAAAAAAGTCAGGGCGATGACTAATGCCGGCTGGTTTTCCAGCGATGACGTTCTATGCTATTCAATATTCCCGGTGGCTGGAATGCCTCAACGGCGCTCTTTAAAAGTCACCATTAGGGGGCTTAGTGTAATTTAATAGCGTCCGGAACGCAGGCTATGCTATTGATTGTTTCTTTGACAGTACCCCAAAATGAAGCACTGGAGCACGAAGCGGGTCTATTGGATTCTCCACAATCACCCTCACGGCATACTCCCGGGCCAGCAAAAAGGGTGGTTCAAATACCAGCCAGGAAGATTTTCTCCGTTGCCTCACTCTCATTTAATACTATTTGATATGTTTCCCAAAGTGCGAGCTGTTTAAATCTAAAGTGGAATAAATAATATCAGCACCATGTTTGAGAAAGAAAGGTTTTGAATTACAAGCTTTCGTAAAATCCCTTTCTTATATTCCACGCCATTATATTTTACTGATTTTCGCCATGTTACGCATGGGTACTGGGTTACGCACTGAACCGCTCGACCTTACTTCTTTCCGTACATCAAGCTCTGGATTAATGCTAATTGCCTACTTGCAAAATGTGCTGTCTGAACCAATCAAAATATGGTTTGTTATCACTCAGTTTTAATCGTTTTCATATATATTTCATTTCACTTGGGAAATGCAAATGAAATGTTGGCTATGGATTAATTCTCTTACGCTCAGTACATCCTTCGCATACGGGTTCCAGGAAATTAGATGTGAATTAAAATTTGTTGCCTCTGGCGTAACTTTATGGAATTTGCATAACATACATCTACGTCTACTCAATACCCCGCAAGCCGCCTTAAGGGCTTGTGGCGGGGGTGTTAGGGCACCACCCGTAATTTACAAAGAAAAACTGCATGCAGAAGCCACAAATTTATAGCCCACCAACCAAACATGGTATATATTCATGCAAGATCCCTTTCACCCCACACACATGCAAACACACAAAATACCAACAACGGACATACACATGCACCCACATTTAAACCTGATGTCTTTGCAATTTTAAATTTGGTTCCGACTTGTAAATTAAATATTTTTAATATTTCTAAATGGACTTCAGTTTCTAACTGTTATGGTTTCTGATTGTTCTGGGGAAGAATGAGTATTTGAATCTATCTGCTCTGGAATCTATCTCCCTTATTTTATGTTTGTGGTCCATATGAAATGAAATTATTGACTTTGTAATTCCACACACTTTGTTAAGACAACACGACCCAGGTTTCGACGTTGAACATCATCATCAAGTGGTCCACATGGAAGCAAACTTGGTACCTTCTGATCGAGGGAGGGGGGTTGAGGGTCAGGGAAAGTGTAGGGGTAAAAAGGTTAAAATGTAGCTGGGAGGAAAAGAGAATTACATCTTTCGGTGTCGATCGTTGACTTGGAAGAGTGGTAGGTCTAGGAGTGGGAAGCGGGAGGGATTCCTGAATTTCGCTGGCGAGTTCATCCTTGCAACGGACGCATTTCAAAATTTCCAACTGCTCCGAAGTATCGGGCCTTAAAACCTTTATTTTCAAAATGATGAATTTTAGTCACTAATTCACTTTTGTGGTCGATGATGTGCTTCGCAAATAGGGATGTTACGTTCTTATTTTTTACACATGTTTTGTGTTCTTTTATCTTTTCTTTAAGTTTCCGTCCTGTTTGCCCAATATACTTCGTGTTACATTCCGAGCACTTTAATTCATACACTCCACTCCTCTCGTTTATGGGAACTTTGTCTTTAGTGTTAGAGATCAGATTCTAGAGGCATAAACCTCTGTAAAATGCACATTTAATTTTGTCTTTAAGCAAAACTTTGATTGCTTTTTCAGAAATAATCCCTAGGTAGAGTATTTGGCAGTGGGATCTTTCCGGTAAGTTTAGATCTTCTGAATAGCCATTGTTTACTGCTAACGTTTTAATTCCATTAAGTTCCTTAATTATATTAAATTTTGACATAGGGATGGAGGCTAAACGGTGGATCCACCTTTAGATTCACCGTCATATGAGTTCACTTCACCCTCATACGGGATATCATATGGGTTCACTTTACTTTGTGCCCGATGGTAGGCAAGTACTTCGTCTCTACGGCTTAAGGAGATTCATATACCAACTGCTATCTAGTCTGGGAGCCTATTAGGAATTTGAAGCAGGGGAATTAGGAATGCTGAGGAAATCAACCTTAAAGATCTTACGATAGCCAAATTATACCATTCCATCAGGAATGCGATGAGAAACGGAATAAACCACGATAAAGGGATGCCATAAGTTCGTTTAGCCAAAATATAGGAACTATTGGAAAGGAACTCGGAAAAGAGTGGTATGGATGAACTGCTATCTCATGGTGAATGTAAATTTGAGTGAAATAATACGTGCTTCAATGTGTTTTCGAATTGGTTCAATAAACGAACCAAGTAACTAAAAATTATAATATTTATTAAAATGGATAGATTTCGCTCATATTTAGTTTAAAAAGTCGCTTTTCAATGATGTTAATTGGACACATAAACTGTGCATTGAAAAAACAATGATTAATCTCAATGATGAATACTGTCATACGCAAAGGTCCTTCCTTGCGACACGCATATGAATGACACTCGGTCAAGTACTAACGGTTATGTTTTTCCTTGAAAACTTTCTTCAATAATGTGTTTACATTTACCAGATCTAGATGGATCTACGAGTATATAAATAGTTTCCCTGCGATGGCATCATGTAAATTCTTCATTTTGTAACTCAATTGCAGCTACACACAAATGTGTCGAATCAGAAGCGAGATTGAAATGTAATTATATTTCTTTTTCATGGATATTTCTGTGGAATTCTGACATCGTGGGGGTTTTCTTAATATATGACGCCTTAATTTGGGTTCTGCGCCGTTGATCGCTCCAATTAGAATAATACGTAACTTTTTTAATGTATCATGGTTTTGAAAATATTTGTAAATACCCCAAACGGAGGATCTACGTGTCAAATACGTTTACATATTACTAATAAATCGAATTCTCACTAATGACTGTGATTAGGAAAGATGTTTCATGATCTTTGAGTATCCGTTTCATTTTCGAAATAAAAATACTTTCGTAAATGTTCTCCACTATATTTTTTAAACTTAGCGTCTCCAGTTTCCTTGACTAGAAATAACAGTGTATTGGAATACGCAACTATAAATTTTCTTTTGAAGAGAATAATAATTCGCAAAAGGTGACGCCTCAGATCTTTCATTGTACTTTGATTGGTCTTTTTCTTGATTTCCTTATTGTTAACAATTCAATTCATAACATGCGATAACTTCTTCTTTGTGATAGGTGATGAAAATTTATGATTGTGTTCCTTTAGGATTGGTAACCATATTACTGACTATGCCCAGTGAGAAATCAATGAAGAGCAAAGATCAAAAATGAGTGTGAGTAGCGAGCGGTGTGGGCGTCTAATGTGGGGGGCGCGGGGGAGAGAGAGTTGGAAGTTGAGTATAGTGGCACCTGGAGTCAACCAAGAACTGAAGATAACCTCGGTGCCTGGGAGAGGGGGTTTTGTTTGGACGATAATCGCTTTTCAGAATTCTAAATGCGCAGTCGCAACCCAGAGGAAGTCGCCAAGCCCGGCCGTTGAAATCTTTTCGTCTTGCTGGAATTTTCCGGAACCCGCTGGCGATTCTGTATTCCTTACTGATGCTTGATTAAATTACTACAATCGATAATTTGAAATCGGGGACAGAATGATAAAGATGATGTTAAAACGAAAAGATCGCATTATAATGTAAATCATATAGAAAGGATAGTGGTGACCATAGTAACAATAAATTCGAAATTTCTAACGATGCTCACATTTATAAATACCCGCTGGTAGTGTTCGATTGTGCGTAATTTGTACCCATATTTGTTTTCCACCTAGATGCTTCAAATTTTTTCCAAAAATATTAGATCCTCCTAAACGTTCTTTACCAAGATCGGCATCAATGAAATTGGTCCACTGGGCAAATCATCATCAACACGATGAGTTGTAAACCTTTACATTATATAAAAACACTCTGAAAGTTGAAAGTGGCGGGACTCTTGTGTATCGGATGGAGTCCATTTTAGATAGATAGATAGATAGAGGACTTTATTTGGGCGAAATTGAGACCTAATGGTCCCTTCTTCCATTTAATCCATTGTCGTATACATATTATATAAGGTATAAAATTTATAAAATACATGCATGTATACGCATAAATACAAACAGACAAAAATTATTTTGTATAAATTTTAGCATCGAAAAGTAAAGGAAAAGAAAAGAAAAATACATTCGAGAAAAATCTATATATTTCTACACATACATATACATATATAGATTAAGGATACACATACACACACAAAGTGAAAGACAGTGATTAGAGAGAATCATTAGGATAAGAAAAGTGTAAGCAAAAAATGAGGTTTGTGAGAAAAGCTAAGGAGAACGTGACATTGCTCACCTAGTGAAAACCCACGCGGGAAAACACCCACGGAGAGAAGAGGGGGGGGTGCGAGAAAACCGCGAAAACCCAATTATTAGAGGAAAGATACACATAAATTGTAACAATCATTTTTATATGGTATACATGTTATTAAATTACTGAAGTTGAAATGATGAAACTAATTATATTGACAAACATTACGAGTAATGAGAAACAGTATTAACTAAAAATGAAGATGAAAATTCTACTGCTTGAGATGACAAAAGAAAGAGCAGAAACAGTGATCTCTGTAGAGGCTGAGTGAAGTGAGGGAGGGTACAACGGCTAGGTTGTGTACCCCAGGAGAATGAACTTGTGAAGTGCTCTCTTAAATGTTTTTGTGGATGGAGAGTTTTTTATGTCATCTGGGAGAGAGTTCCACAGACGACATGCTGTAACATGAAATGATTTGTGATAGATTTCCGTGCGATGGTGTGGGACAAGAAATTTATTGCTACCCCTAGTACTTCTGTTATGGATTGAGCTGATGGGGAGGAAATTTTTGTATAAATATTGAGGTGTGTGGTTAGATAATATCCTGTAGAAAATTGAAGGAATATGTAAATGCCTGCGGCCTTCTAGCTATAACCAGGATATTCTTATAAATGAGTCGGAGATATGATCGTATTTTCTAAGATCACATATGAACCGCACACAGGAATTATGGGTCCTCTGAAGTTTGGCTTTCAGTTCTCCTGAAAAGTCTTGGTGTACTACATCAAAGTAATCAAAGTGGGGTGTAAGAAGAGAGGATACCAGAAGCATCTTTGAGGAGGGGTGAGCAATGCGCTCTAACCTTTTCAGTGAATGCAGGGATGAGTTTATTTTTCTGCAAATAGCAATTGCATGATCAGTCCAAGATAACGTTTCATTAATGGTTACGCCTAAATTATTTACTGTCCATAGAAATGGTATAGTACATCCATGCAATGTTAGAGGTGGAAGTTTATCAATATTTGTTTTAGGATGTAGTTTATGGTAAACGATCATGATGGACTGACTTTTGATTGGGTTTATTTTTAGTACATTTTTTATACCCCATAGTGACAAAGTAGCAAGATCTGAATTAATTCCGTTGATAATTCTAGGAAGGTCATGAAGGCGAGAATGGTGGTATATTTGCGAATCATCGGCGAAAAGGTGATGTTTGCAATTTGAAATACATTTACTAATATCATTTATATAGAGAGAAAAATGCAAGGGTCCAAGAATGGATCCTTGTGGAATACCCCTGTGTATTAGAAGCCAGTTGGAGGTTGAATTTGGTGTGATGACTCTTCGAAATCGGTTGAGCGAATCCATTGTAAAAACGAGAAGGAACAGTTCAGGATTCGAAGTTTTGCTAAGAGAATATTTTTTTCAATAGAGTCGAAGGCTTTAGTAAAGCCTAGGAGAGTCATTATTGCTACCTCTTTGCGATCCATGGATAGTCGGATGTCATGTGTTATTTTAAGAGGAGCGGTAGCTGTACTGTGGGAAGGCCGAAAGCCTGATTGTAGAGGATCAAGTAAGTCATTTTTATTGAGATAATTTGAGATTTGTTCATGTATGAGTCTCTCGAATGCTTTTGATAAGGGAGGCAAAATGCTGATTGGTCAGTATTCGGTAGCGTTAGTGAATGTGGGATTTATTGGAATGGGACGTACGAGGGTGTGTTTCCAGATTTTAGAAGGAAAGTGAAATAGACACTAAGAATAGTGAGGAATGGAAAGGCAGGGGGTATAGTGGTAGAGTTATGGGCCTCCACAGTTGATTAGGAAGCTCTGCAAATATGTTGAAATAGATTATCGAAGGAAATGAAATATTGGAAGAATGGTGTTTATCTTGTTCATCCGCTTTATGGAAAAGGCAATAAGAAAGATCCGAATAATCATAGGAGAATTAGTGCAATGGCATCCATCTGTCAAATTTTCAGAAAAAATAGGTTGGAATATGAGATCTATGGGTAGATTAGGGAAGATAAGACAGTGTTTACTATAGGACGGTCTATGCATCATATTTTTATAATCAGGGGGATAAGAGAGAAAATGCACGCTAACGGTTAGGAAGTTCATTTGTCATCTGTGCATTCCTAAAAAGGCATTTGATTCTGCACCCATTGTCCAACTTTGGAAATCAAGGGAAAATATTGGCGATCCGCAAGGTGTTAGTTAATGTGGTAAATAATCCAGATTACTTCATGCTCGAAGATCATTTAAAGTGTTAAATGGTGTTCTATGAAGCAGAGGCGATTAGAGGATGGGGAGGTAAACTAAGGAAATAGAGTAGAGAATCCTGCAAACAAAAGTAAAGAGCATACTGACTTATGAGTCAGAGAGCTGGACTTTGCGTGAACTCCTGAAAAATCAAATAAAAGACTTCGAGATGGAGGGAATAAGGAGAAGAGACAGGGTATCCAAGTCAGAAAGAAAAAGATGTAGTGAGTAATCATGTAATGAATAAGAAAGGATCCAGAGACTACCTCTCCGACAAATGGACGAGGAAATATGACCGAGAACTCTTGGAACAGTCACCACCACGTAGAAGGAAGTTTGGACAGCCAGGGAAAACATGGATTAGCCTTAATGATGAGGCATCGAGGCCTGGAAGAAGAAGACTGCAACGCCAAAAAGACTCTAGAATGGCCAAGAGGGTAGCCAAGGAAAGTAAAATATACCTTAAACATAAAAAAAAATTATGTATTATAATTAATTAAGTTATATTTTCTACTCTTGAGAATAATGGATAGGTAGCTATCAAGTGTGATTGACGCGTGACTGCCTAGAGATGATGGTTAATATAGGAGAAATATCGTATATTATGTATTCTTAGATTTTCATTGTATTTTTGGTCATCATCATCAGTATTTCACTGCGGCCTATACCGTGAACATCACTCTCACCTGCGCCTGAACCTTTTGTATAATTTATTTATACCTGACATTGCTAAATCAGCTATTCTGAAATTACGAACTATGATATCTTCGATTTTTTTATGTGAGTCCGTCGGACAATACATATATTGAATTCATTTTTTAAATATCGTTATATATGTATATGTATGTAATTGTATTATATGTATATATATATATATCGCTCCCATGGACTACAACCTTGTCGTGGTGGAAGGGCTTGTGTGTTCCGATGACCCCTAGAGCTGTGCTAGCGGGAGTAATAATAATTGCTCCTGGTAGGGTCACCCATGCCAGATAGGTCGAAGGTTAGGAGCCAGACGAAAGGTAGTCCACGCAGCGTCTGTTCCTCAGTGAGGCGGCTGCAAAGGCGTCTGACCCCAGTGGGGCGGCCATTAAGTGATGGTGTCAAGTTAAAAACACTATTGAGGAAGGCAACGGGAAACCACCTCAATTATCATTCCCAAGAATGTAATGATGGGCACTATAGAGAATATGAGTCTTGGCAACTGCGGGACTCGGTCCAAGGGGCCGTGTGTCGTGCTCGGCAGCGGGGCAGGCAAGGCTTCCGCGGTCGTCATCCCACGAAATCCTTGCGAGGGAGAAATAACAGCAGCAGGACAGAAGACGCAGAAGAAGACAAAAGTAGTTAGAATAGGAACATGGAACGTCAGGACAATGTTGAGGACAGGCAAATTAGAGAATATTAAGCGAGAGATGGAAAGAGGTAATATAGATGTTCTAGGTCTCTGCGAGGTGAGATGGAAGGAAAGCGGGGATTACTGCAGTGACAATTATAGAGTGATATACAGCGGCGGGGACGAGAGCCAACGAGGGGTTGCCGTAATATTAAATAAAGGGGTAGGAAGAAGCGTAGTCAACATAGAGCAAGCAACTGATAGAATTTTACTCGTAGAGATTAAAGCAGAGCCGACGAACTTGGTCAATGTTAAGGTATACATGCCACCGAGCAACCACAAGGAGGAGGAAGGCGTTAGGATGTACGATGAGTTAGAGGATATGATCGCGTGTGTTCCTGCAGGGAAACATTTGATAGTGATGGGGGATTGGAATGCGACGGTAGGCGAAGGAAGAGATGGTGGTGAAGTGCGGGGACTATGGGTTGGGCACGAGGATTGAACGCGGGGAGAAAGCAATTGAATTCTGCAGGAGACAGGGGTTAGTCATCACCAACACATGGTTTAGACACCAAAAAAGGCGTAGCTATACATGGAAAATGCCAGGTGACTCAGAAAGGTATCAGTCAGATTATATTATGGTTAGGTACAGGTTTAGGAACAGTGTGATAAATTCGCAAAGTTTCCCAGAAGCGGATGCGGACTCTGACCACAGTTTAGTTGTTATGAAATGTAACGTCCGTTTCAAGAAGATAAGGCGAGGGCGGGGGGTTAGGAAATGGAATTTAGAAGCATTAAATGGATTAACGAAGGAGTATCAGCAGGCTGTAGAGAAAATTATGGATGATGGTAAAGAACCGAGTACTATCGAAGAAAAATGGGAATGTATCAAGCAAGGTATTTCGGAAGCCGCAAAAGACACTATAGGAATCGTTAAAGGGAAGAGGATAACGAAACCATTGGTAACGGATGAGATGATTGCAAAGATGGATGACAGAAGAAGATGGAAAAATGTAAACACAGAGTTAGCCAAAATGAAGTACAAAGAGTTAAACAATAAATTGAGAAGGGCCACAAATAAAGCAAAGGAAGAATGATGGAAAACGCAATGCGAGGATATTTGAAGTTTACAGAAGAAGGGTGAAATTGGTGCTCTATACAGCAAGGTTAAGTTATTATCGGGAAGTAAGAACGCAAGATCTATGCTAACAGTCAAAGATAAGTGGGGTAAGATAATAGTTGAACCAGGAAAAATCCAAGAGAGATGGAAGGAATATATAGAAACACTATATGGTAAAGAACTAAGATCGACAAGGTTAGACATAGACAAGGAACATGACGTAGAAGAAGATAGCTTAGGTCCAGGCATACTCGACGATGAAATAGAAAGGGCATTAAAGGAGATGAAAGCAAATAAGGCCGTGGGGGTGGACAACATTCCTGTAGAACTGTTGAAATGTTTAGGAAAATGTGGGAAGAAGGCCCTATATGGACTGATTCGTAGTATCTATGAGGAAGGAATCTGGCCGGAAGATTTTGTGAGATCGGTGTTTGTTCCTATTCCGAAAAAGATAAAGGCTACATCATGTGAGGATTACAGAACAATAAGTTTGATATCCCACGCAGCTAAAATTATTCTCAAGATCATCAACAAAAGGATAGAGAGTAAGGCAAATGATTACTTAGGGGATGATCCGTTTGGGTTTAGGAAAGGAAGAGGTACGCGTGATGCCATTGCAGTAATGAGGTCACTAATCGAGAGGAATATACTATGGAATACAATCAGGACGTTTTTGCCTGTTTTTTAGATTTCGAAAAAGCGTTTGATAGTGTGAATTGGGAAAATTTAATGCGTGTATTGCAGAAAATGGTAATGGATTGGAGGGACAGGAGACTGATCCGCAACCGGTACATGTCTCAGACTGCTCGGGTGCGAGTGGGAAACGGAGAGTGCGGATGGGCAGTGTTAGGAAGAGGTGTAAGGCAGGGTTGCCCATTGTCACCGGTGCTGTTCAACGTATATGGAAAGGAAACGATTAAAGAGGCATGGGAAAAACTGGAGGTAGGAATGAAAGTCGAAGGGGAATTGGTAAAATCGGTTAGGTTTGCTGATGACCATGCATTAGTTGCTCAGTCAGCTAAGGGGTTGCAAGCATTGCTGAGTGAATTGGAGGTTCAGTGCGAAAAATATGGGATGAGAATCAATATTAATGAAACCAAGGTTATGCGATTTTCCAGAAATAAAAAGGCTAAGCTGAACATTAAAATAGGAGGGGAAGAAATATAGCAGGTAGAGCAGTTTACATATCTCGGAAGTGTTTTGGACCAATACGGTCAAATTGTTAGGGACGTAAGGAGAAGAATTGCGCTAGGCAAGGAGGCTTTCTCAAGGAGGAGGGAGTTCATGACGGGGACGCTGGGTAGGGATGTTAAGACAAGACTCGTAAAACACTGATATGGAGCGTAGCTATGTACGGCGCGGAAACGTGGTCACTGAAGCAGGAGCGTAGACGTAGATTGGAGGGTTTTGAAATGTGGGTGTGGAGAAGAATGGAGAAGGTGAAATGGACCGAAAGGAAAACAAATGAGGAAGTACTGGAGATGGTGGGTGAGGAGAGGGGTTTGTTGAGAGGAATCCTATGGAGGCAGGAAAAATGGATAAAAGTCGTTTTGAGCGGTAGTGGAATGTTGAAGAAGGTAATAGAGGGGAGAATGTTGGGCAAGCGAGGAAAGGGCAGGAACAGGATAGGGATGTTGGAAGGGATGAAGGGAGGAAAGAATGACACAGAGATGTAGAGGGACCTGATGGAGATTAGGTTGCTGGATTGGGTTATGTTTTTAGTTACAAAATGTTTATTTGTTGGTTGTGTCCATCCGAAAACCTACCTTAACCGGTAGAATACCTAATAATAGATAAGAATATATTTTTTATATATATTTCTATATATATATATATATATTTTTTTTTCTATTTTTTTCTTACGTGTTCCCCCACCTTTCCTCACCTATTTGATAACCCCAACCTCCTCATCCCTTACCCTTCCCTCATGGTGCTACGCCCCCTGCCACACACCTTTTTTGGTGGCTCGCAGAGTATTTATGTAGATGTAGATAACTTTGTTTCTTTTGCTGCCGAAACACCGCTGATTGACTTCGCGGAAAACCGCCCAAAGGTTTTTAAAGTTAACGAAAAATTGAGAAAACAAAATGAGCATACATATTCTTTTATATTTCAGCCAACCAGTATTACTCGTCGTAGTGTTCGAAAAAAAAACAAGGCTTGCTGAATCAATAGCAGAAGACGTAACACAAAAACGGAAAAAATACTACAGAGTTTGTGTTTTTCCTACAATTTTCTTTCTAAAGTTGCTTTCTAATTTTCTAACAATGCAAGAAGATTATCCGGTATATTTGATATTTTTGAAGATGGCTAGGAAAAATTGGACTAATATACGAGAATATTGCCACCTGGAGTCGGGTAAAGCCAAATAAAGTCACTTTGTGTTCACCTCGGACTCGTGTGTTTGGGCTTTTTGGACGAGTATCGGAATATCAGCCTCGCAACCCAAGGAGTGTCAAAGACCGAACGACGACCAGTCCCCCTCGAAGCCTGCTTACGAAGAATCCAGCTGTCAGACCCCCCCTCCCCCCCCCGCCAACCACACTCCGGCTGCACGTTCCTTATCTGTCAGTCTCGGGAAATTCCCACGGATTCACTGTGCATCAAGGCTAAAGAGCACGTGATTCCAAGCATTTAACGTGATGATGAATTTATATTGGGGTGCTGCAGGGGGGCTGGGGATATGTGGAAGGATTGGTTGGATGGGGGAACCCACTCTCTTGATTGGCCATTTGACCGAGCACTCATCACGTGCTGGGGTCTCACGATTGGTCGGCAGTGCATTCGCGCGGGAAGAGGTGTTTTCCATCGCGTTGCGTCGTCGAGAGGTGTCCGCCTATTTGAGGCGATTGCGTGCCATCCGCCTAGTTATCTTCTATGTCTCCCTTGGCCGTCTTCCGTTCCCTAGAAAAGCGAAAGGCCTTGTTTGCTCTGAGAATATGGCGCGTTGACTTTGAGATATATTTCAGCGGCTGAGAAAGCGGAACGATGAATCTTGTGAGTTTGTCACCTTGTTTTATTGACATGGGAAGTTTTCACCATCTGTAAAGGCATGAAAGTAAATCGGTGCACCAAGATCGATACGTTGAAAGAAAACTATCGAAAAAGGCACATATGCGTATTTTAGGGACTATAAGATATACTTTTTCATAAATATGATGACCAGATTGGGAAAAACGCAAAGAAGGAACCTTCCTAGTACTTAAGAACCTTATAATTAAATTACTTAATACGTTGAACCGAGAAAGGTTTCATGAAAAGGATTAAAAATAAAAAGGAAAATTGATGCAGTACTACCTTGATCAAAAGGTTCCCGGAATTTATTCAGAAAATTAAAAATACAAGTTTATTCATCTAAATCTATATTGTCCCCTTCAAAGTAATCCCCATCGACTGCAACACACTTATGCCAGCGCTTGATCCAATCCTCGAAACATTTTTTATATTCGGTTTTCGGTATGTCCATCAGTGCTTCCTGCGATTTTTCCATTACTTCCTCTCGGCTGCTAAAACGCGTTCCCCGTAATGGTTTTTTAACTCAATTGAACAGAAAGAAGTCACAGGGAGCCAAATCAGGTGAATTCGGTGGCTGTTGGATGGTATTTGTTGCATTTTTCGTCAAAAAATTACGAATAATGATAGCACTGTGCGACGGTCTCGACGCACTGTGCGACGATTTCTGGTCTCTTTCGGCGAATTGCTTCACGCAAACGTCTCATAACGCCCAGATAATACTCTTTGTTTACTGTCTGGCCTTCTGGCAAAAATTCATGATGCACTACACCGTTGTAATCCATGAAAACCGTCAGCATTGCCTTCTTTTTTGACTGAAAACGACGTGGTTTTTTTGGTCTCGGCTCATTTGGTGAACGCCATTCACTTGCCTGATGTCTGGATTGCGTGTCGTACTCATAAACCCACGTCTCGTCTCCAGTAATGATCCTTTTGATGAATGTGGGATCGGATTCAGCCTCGCAAATCATGTCTTTTGCGACGTCAACACGGTCTATTTTTTGCATGAAATTGAGGTCTTTTGGCACCAACTTTGCTGCTACACGACGGAAACCCAAATCATTAACCACAATGTCTTGGGCGGATCCATAGGCAATGTTCAAGTCTTCCGCTATTTCTCTGATGGTTAATTTGCGGTTATTGACCAACATTTCTTTTACTTTATCAATTTTTTCACCGACTTTCGATGTCGATGGTCTGCCACTGCGTTCATCATCTTCGATTGACTCACGACCACTTCTGAACCGCTCGTGCCACTGGTAAACGACCGTTTTTTTAAGAGAATCGTTGCCGAAACACTTTTCCAACATTTCCAAAGTCCGTGCGCCACTAAATCCGTTTTTTACGCAAAATTTAATACAAGTTCGTTGTAGCAAATTTAAATCCATTTCTGCAATTGTAAAAAGTCGCCAACACACACAGAGATAGATGTAATCTTGTTGTAACAGTAATAATGAATTTTCTCAAATATTGCGTAATAAAACAGTGAATACGAGATTTATATCATTATGATATTTCAAATATAAGAATTCCTCTTGGTAATCTCTCTTTGAGGAATAAAAAATGTAACCTCATCAAGTATTCCCCTCAGCATCGTGGGGGATTCTCCACCACTGAAAGCGTAGGATGGGTATACTAAGAGCTATGTTAATCGCCATGCATGAAACCGAGGTCTATGCATAGTACAGTAACCTAAATAAAACAAAAATATGTGATAAAATCGCAGTCATAAACGGTTGGATATTAATCCACGATCATCTGAAATTAAATAAATTGGCAGAAACGGGTACTTCTTTCTCACGAGTTAATCAAATAAATTGCATGGAAAAAATATGTTTAGTCAATAGGTAGTTTGTTGAGTCTCCTCCATCTTCATGGGTCCCGCTGATGTGAGAATAACATCACAGATTTGTTAAAAAATAAGTATTCTAGCACCATTAAAGTGAAAGCGCTATTATAATTCCTTCGGAAATTTTATGTAAAGCAGACGATTGTAATTTAAAGGAGCATAGTCGTCTATTCCTACGAAATACGCTTAAAAATGATAACAAATATTAATTTATTAATACACATTTGACCGTTGCATTTACTTTTGACTTTGTTTAGCAGAATACTTAAAATGAAGAAAATAAAAATGCTTAATAAAGAAACCTTCGTCTAATATGTTACGTAACAATATTTACTTTCATTTTTTCGTTAACTTACTGCATGATACATATTTTGTACAAATTTCATCAATTTTAACCGAATATTGCGTCAGCAACCGCCGCTGCAATTTGAAGCATGTTCAATTCGTCTACGGTGGCGATGGGGTTACATGCAACGCATGACGCCATGCTGAAGTTCTACGATTGACGGAGCATACTCTCAGCTGAGGCACATGAGCCTAGGAGGCCTAAAAGGAATCTATTCTTTTCCCTGGTATAAAGAGAAGATCGTTTGAAAGTTTTAAATTGGAGAGCCAACGAAATTTTAAGAAAGGTGTATCTGGAGGTTCAGTAACTGTTCTTGCGAAAGTAAAACACCGTTGCTACTGCTGCGAACGCAGATAAATTGCGTAATATTAAGGGTGCTATCGTAAATATTGAAAATTTTATTGGTCCGACCAACAGTTGGTGTTAGAAAAATTTCTCATGAGACGGGTCTGTGCGCGTTGGGTTCTGGGGAGCGCAGGGCATCCGCTGGTTTGTTCAGCGTTGAATTTGATAATGAGGAGTTCCCTACATAGATAATTAATGCAGAAGAAAAGAGAAGTCAAAGTGATTGTTTTTTTCTTGGGAAGTTTTGGTCTTAAAAGTTTTTGATATTCAGTGGTCGGTGTATCAGCATCTAGGACCAGCATACAAGAGCTATGGAGCATACTAAAGAGATTCTCCTTGGCCATATCAATCGTGCTTGTAATTGAAGATTCTTTACCGTAAATGTAAGTATTTTCTGCACCGAGATAGAAAAATAAAGTGTTTTTATGAACGTTATTACTTTTTTTAAATATACAATTATTGCTCACGTTTCAGGGCTTTCTGTTGCTCAAAAATAAGAGTTTTTTTAGAATAATAACCCTAAGGAATGATTTTGGAGTGAGTAATTGGCATACAAAATAATTTGAAATATACAACATCTTGGGTAAACACTTTAGTGCAGAGTAGATATTTTTATTTTTATTGATATCAAAAACCTTTCCAATTTCCTTTTTATTTCAGTATAAATTACAACTAATTTTGATGCACCATATCATTTTCAAGCGAAGCTTCCACTGGAAGTACCTTATACCGTAACCGGTGTAATAATGAATCCGTGAATTTAGTACCGTACACCGTATTCGGTGTAAGGTACTATACTTGCTTATTTTAATATCTGATTTTGTGGTAAACGGTCCGTTAAATAAAGTAGTCAAAGAATAGATTACCCTATTCCTAATGACCTTACTACGCCTGAACGCGCGATTACCAAGGTTAAGTCTCGTTTCTGTTGGTTCTCGAAAGGGATCTATTTAATGATTTTCAAAATATTACACGAATGCGAACTACATAACAATATCAATAAGTTACCTTATGCAATAGCTGCCCTGGTGAAAAATATTTAATTTTTGTTATAGTTCTGTTAAACGCATACAGGATCTATGTTGATGAATCATGTTACAGGCCTTTCATTTTTATATTCTATAAGTATATTTATGTATTTGGGAGATAGTTGAGGCCGATTTTTTGTAATTTGTGATTCAATTGCAATGAAAAAAGTAAGAATCAAATACATTTGCGATTCCAGACTTCTTGACTATTTATTTTTTATTATCTTAATTTATATTTGGAAAAAATTCAATAGATTCAGGCGAGATGCGTTGGAAGTTCGTCATTATGAGAAAAGCAAAATTTGTACTTTTCCGCAATTATTTGTATCGTATAATGCGTTTCATCGAACCATCGTTAGGTACAAGAGAAGGTTTAAATTGTGATATATCATTTTAAATATACAAGGAACGTAGCTACGGTCGTGAATCAATGTAAACAAAAAATACCAGGACTGTAAACTTGAATGGCACCAAATAATAATAAATAATAATAATATATTTAAATCAATAAACAATAATAATTAAATTTGATATATATATATATATATATATATATTCACTTTCTTGGAAAAGCCACGAACGTGCACAATAAAATTCACTAAATAGTCATAGCAAACACAGAAACTAAAACATATTAAAGAGGGACTCACTAGTTCTCGAATTTTCGGTGGTGCAACCACCTTTCTCAAGAGGAATTAGGAACAGAACTATTCCTTCTATTCAGTTCTGTTCCTCATTCCTCTTGAGAAAGATGGTTGCACCACCGAAAATTCGAGAACTAGTGAGTCCCTCTTTAATATGTTTTAGTTTCTGTGTTTGCTATGACTATTTAGTGAATTATATATATATATATATATATATATATATATATATATATATATATATATATATATATATATATATATATATATATATATATATATATATATATATATATATATATATATCTCGATGATGCGGAAGTACTGACGAGAGCAATATAACTTTTGGACGGCACAATAGAACACAGAATAAAACAGATAACACGTAAAAGGACACTCACACTGTAGATGATTTAAGCTTTCGGCCTACTCCGAGGCCTTCTTCAGGTCAGACTGAGAGGTTTTGAGGGAAGAGTGCCTGGGGAGGGAAGGGGGAGCGGAAGGTTTAGGGACTGTTGGGAAGGAAATTAAAGATGGCGGTTAAGGGTGTGAATTTTAAAGGATCGGATATATAGGATGTATGCGGATTCGCGAGTTCTCACCTCTATGTTGGTGGCTGAATCGGGTAGGGATTCTAGAACTGTTAGGGAAAAGCATTCGTCAAATGATAGGTTGTGTGAACTTGCGTTAAAGGGATAGGAAGAGAAGAGAGTGAAGCAGAATTACATGAGTAGCGGTGATTGTTCTTTCGGATGGATAAGGGGATAATGCATTCGCCTATGTAGAATGAGGTGCATTGTTTGCACGACAAAAGATAGATAATATTTTTTGAGAGGCAATTAGCGTGGGAACGGGGTGAAGGAACAATGAGGAGATGTGGGGAGAGGGGAGCAGATCTGATTAGGAGACATGTTTTACATCGGGGGCGATTGCAGGTAGGGGAAATATGTGGAAATTTGTCAGGGCGGGGTGTCAAAGGGTTGGTGGATCTCAGAAGGTTTCTGAGATTGGCTGGTCGTCTGTAAGCGACAGAGGGGCATTGGGGCAGTAAGGATGTTGTCGCGTCATTGTCATGTAGTATAGGATAAAGTTCTTTGAGAATGGTTTTCAGTCTGTGGGATCCGGGGAAATAGGTTGTGCAAAGGTTGAGTCCAGTGTCAGATGTGGGGTTGTTATTCAGTGGTGTGTGTGGTCGGGTGGAGCGGTAGATTTTATCCTGTAGGAGTTTTTCTGGGTAACCGCGTTTGTGGAGTGCATGGTGTAGATTGTGGAGGTATTTGTTGAGGGTAGCTGTGGTGTTGCAAATCCGATGTTCGCGGATAGAGAGAGAGAGAGAGTTGGGAATTGAGCGTTTGGTAAAGAAATAAAATAATAGTAATAAAATAAATAATAACACAAACTTACAACCACTCGACCACTTGGGTGAGTTACGAAATAACTTTCACTCTCTTGAATCACATTTACACACACACTCAGGGTTTGCAAGGATCCCTCCTATGTCAGTGACCCGTCAATCACACAAATAAATGAAAATTATTAAAGGATGTAAAGAAACAAAACAACTTACGTGAATACACAGTCACTCAATCACTCAGGTATGCTCCTAAATTTTCTCAGGCACTTACCTACCCACAATTTTAGTTCTTTAATTTTTTTTGTGTGACTGACGGGTCCCTGCCATAGGAGGAATCCTTGTAAACCCTGAATGAGTGAGTGCGTGCGTTTCACAAAGGTCGGATACACCTGAGTGATTGAGTGATTGCATTTTTACCGAAGTCCCTTCTTTTCCGTTTAGTTATTTTCGTGTGATTGGCGGGTCCCTGGTCTAGGAGGAATCCTGGGAAACCCTGAACGTGTGAGTATATGTGAATCACAAAGGTCAATGTTTTCGAGCAAACCTGAGTGATTGAGTGACTGTGTGATTCACGTAAGTTGATTTGTTTCTTTACATCCTTTAATAATTTTCATTAATTTGTGTGATTGACGGGTCATTAACATAGGAGGGATCCTTGCAAACCCTGAGTGTGTGTGTGAATGTGATTCATGAGAGTGAAAGTTATTTCATAACTCACCCAAGTGATCGAATGGCTGTAAGTTTGTTTTATTATTTATTTTATTACTATTATTTTATTTCTTTAATTATTTGTTTCGAATTTGTGTGTGTGTGGTGTTTTTTGATATTTATTTATTTATTTATTTACATAAACTTCCTTGCAATTAGGCAATTTTCCTGGTGGCAACGGTCCAGTGTGATCACTGGTCACTCTTACAATGCACATACATACACACACAAGAAGAACAGATATGAGACAAAATGCTCGTATATTCAATGACACTTTTAAGATTACCGACCTCTCCTTTACCATCACACAAGGATTAGGTGTACACCACACGAGTACATACTACGCACCGTCCATCGCCACACTTCGTCCGTAATCACGTACTCTTCAATTTCATATACCGTTCAAAATCGCGTCCCGTTAACACATTATTCATAGCACAAGTACATACGGTTTAATCACGTACATTTCTCACTCACACGTTACGGATAATTATTTTAAGGAGAGCATACACCTCGTTTTAAATTTATTTAAAGAATAAGGTAAGGACTTAAAGATATCCTCAGGTAACTCATTCCATTCTTTTATTCCACGATTGAGGAAGGAGTTTTTTTTAATGTTTGTTTTGCGCCCTCTGTTTTATTTTGAACTGATGGTCCTTCCGCCCAATGTAATTTGGTTTGTCTAATCTTCCTGAGAGCTCCTCCCACCCCTTCTCTTTATTTACTATCTTGAACATCCCACATAGCCTGTTCAGCTTCCTTCTGAGTCGGAGGGGTGTCCATCCTAGTGTCTCTAACATTTCTGTCACACTATCTGTCCTGTTATGTCTTCCTAGAGCGTACCTAGCTGCCTTTCTCTGTACTTTCTGAAGCTTATTTATATGCACCTTTACCATAGGGTCCCATACTGTTGTTGCGTACTCCATTATTGGTCTTACAACTGAAGTGTATGCTAATTCTTTAGTGGATTTGTTGCTCCCCTTAAGGTTCCTCATGACCCAGTGTAGAGTTTTAAAAGCCTTACCTGCCACCTTATCTATATGATGTCCCCATTCTAAGTTAGCTGTGAGATAGACACCTAAATATTTACATTTCTCAACTCTTACTAGATTTTCACCTAGCAAGTTATAATCTCTATTTTCCCTTCTCCTTTTCCTACTAAATGTTATTAGTTTACACTTTTTTGTGTTTACACCCATCTTATTATTAGTAATCCATTCCGATACTATGTTTAGATCATCCTGTAATATATCACTATCCCTGTTGTCTTTTATTTTTCTATATATTATACAGTCATCTGCAAAGAGACGAATGTTACATTCTACTTCCTTACCTATGTCATTGATATAGGATAGGAACAGTATCGGGCCCAGTACACTACCTTGGGGGACGCCCATCGTCACTATTGATTCTTGAGAATATTCTTCTCCTACCCTGACCCTTTGGGTTCTCTCCCTGAGAAACTCTTTTAACCAGGACTTAACTCTTGGGTCAATGTTCATCTGTCGTACTTTATTTAGTAACAGATCATGTGGGACCGTGTCAAAAGCTTTTTTAAAGCCAATTACAACTGCGTCTATTTCTCCTCCATCATCTATTACCTCAGCTATATCTTGGCATAGACCTAGTAATTGTGTTTCGCAGGAATAACCTTCCCTAAATCCATGTTGGTACCTAACCAACCAGTTATTTTTATCCCAATAGTTGCGCATGTATCTAACCATTATTTTTTCGACTAATTTACAGACTACTGAGGTCAGACTTATAGGTCTGTAATTCTCAACCTTCGTTTTATCGCCTCCTTTAAAGATTGGTATAACACTTGCTTTTTTCCAGTCTGAAGGTAACTTACTGTTGTTAATGGTGGCATAGAAAAGTGATCTAATGTATGGAACTATAGCCTCTGCTCCAAATTTTAAAGCATCGATTGATACATTATCAGGTCCAACTGATTTATTTTTTCTTTGATGGCGTATTAGTCTAGAGATTTCTATATCAGTGACCTTTATATACTCTGCATCGTTCGAAACGCAGTTCGTTAACATTCTTTTGTCCTTGTTAATGGGCCCGTCCACCTTACTGTTTTCGTTACTTTCCTTATAGGGTCTAGAATACCACTTATTTAGTTCTTCCGCTTTTCCCAGATCATCTAAAATCCTAGTTTCGTCTTCCTTCACAATCATGACTATGTCTTCCCGGTTATCCTTTTTCCTTCTAAGATATTTGTGGAATTTGTTTGTATTTTTCTTATCTAATATATTAACTAAAAGATTTTAGAAGAAGAAAAGATTAACCAAGATATAATTTTTTATTATATATATATTTATAAATTTCATTATTATTATTTATAGGTTTAAAATTATTATTTATTATTATTCCATTTATTTATTTATATTTATTATTATTATTTGGTGCCATTCAAGTTTACGGTCCCGGTATTTTTTGTTTACAGTGATACATCATGTTCATAACTATTTGAGGAAGGGGGGGGGGGAGAATTTTAGTAGAAAGTTTAGAAGAAAAAGTTTAAAGAAATGGGAAAGAGTGAGGATTAGGGTAAGGTAAAAAGATGGGGGGAGGGAATAAGCACCTATGGTGAATTATTTGAGAGGACGGTGAAAGGTAGCTGGTACATTGGCGGTATAGAGGAGGGAAGAATAAAGAAGGGGGGGAGGGGACGTGGAAGGGATAGAGGCAGGTTGAGGGATGAGGTATAAGTGATTCTGAGGAGGATTTTATCAGGGAAGGGTTGTTCGACTCGGGAGAGTGGAGGGTAGGGGGTGGTTGGATGGGAAAATACGCGAAGGGTGGAGACAGTTGGAGAGAAAGAGTTTCATTGTTTGGTTTGGAAACGAGATTCTGAGGAGAGGAGAGTGGTTTATAAAAACACTATTGTCCTTTAAAAGAACATTTATATTTAATTTTACAATTTCAAGTTGCTCTAAAATATCAAGTCTTTTTCCCTTATTTTCGTAGTGTAGAATCTCAGGATCAAATGTACAAGACTGGGATGATTGTAGCAGATACTTAGCTAGGAGTTATGTTTTATCAAGAGTCCTCCAGCATCTTTCATGTTATTTTATTCTAGTCTTGAAACTTCTTCCGGTCTAGCCTATGTAGCACATAACCCTGTGCTCCACAAGTATCACAAGTGCTTATCTCCCCTCCTATTTTTTCCTCTCCATTTATTTAGTTTCTCTGTTTCTTTGAGTTTTCCATATTTCCCTTCTTTGTCCCCGCCTACCTTCCTCCTCACTCTTTTTTCCCCTCTCCCTCCCTCAATCAGGTATAAATATGATGCATCAGAAGTGGAATCTTATTTTGTACCTGAAGATGGTTCGATGAAACGCGTTGTACGTTACAAATAAATCTGTGGAAAAGTGCAAATTTATTTTTCTCATTATATATTTTATAAATGATAACTGATCGTGGAGAGAAAGCAATTGAGTCCTGCAAAAAAAGTGCTCGATTCTAACATTTACCTTGTTAGAGGCGAGGGATGTCATGGAAGATGCCAGGAGAACCAGACAGGTACCAGTGATATGATATTATCATGGCTGGAGATAGAATTATGAACATCGTCTTAAGCTCACATACGAGCTCGTAGCTTCCCGTGGGCGGATGTAGATTCGGATTATTCGCAAGTTGCCATAAAACGCAAAATAAAGTTCAAAAGAATTGGGACGGTTAGAGGAGTACCAAAGTGGAATGTTTGAGCTTTAATGGTAGGAAAGAGGAAGGAGTCGACCAGAATTATTCTTTATAAATACCATAAATAAGCAAGCGGTATACACGACACGCGAGCAAACGGAAATGAAACCTCACGGGGAAGGTGGGTGAATTTGAAAATTGACATAACAAGGAAAAATAGAAAACAATAGGAATGATAAATACAGAGAATAAAGAGGCAATATATCACGGGAGAGATGATTCAAATGAGACATGAGAGACAGAAATAGAAAAAAGTTAGCCCGGCATTTCGGAGAATAATGTAGAGAGAACTAATTAACACAGTTATGAAATGGAAGATAGTTAGCATGTAAATACTGCTGGGAATGCACAGACTAATATATAACCAACTTTGGCGAGAAACTAATAGGGCCAAGAAGATCGGTGGAAAGATCAGTGCGATGATATGGAGAAGTTTTACGAACAAAGAAAAGTAGAAGAGTGTGAAGGTTAGGAAAAATACCAACCATTAGAGATAAAACAGACAAGTTATTAATAGAGTAAGGAGAGATCCAGGGACAATAGAAATAGTATGTAAAAGCGTTTTATGGTACTGATCCGGCCAGGTTACATAGGTAAGTTTTCTGTAGGTTTTCCTACTTTCATACAAAAGGTTATGGTTCATTTTTATTCCAACCTTTCTCGTCTACCAAAGAACTTTTTTGGTGGGAGAAAGTAAAACTTGTTTAGACCTACGTTTTCCGTTAGCATGCATATAGATTGACACGTTTTCCGGGGTTTTAGTGAATATTTTTTTTCCTCTCCTAAATCGTTTAAATACCCCTCCTCTACCTTATCCCTTACCATACTACCTGTTGCTTGCACCCCCTGCAACACACCTTTTATATGGCTCGCAGGATATTTATGTAGATGTAGATAATTTGACAAGGAATGCGACGTAGACGAATGCTAGCTTGGATTGGTCCAGGAATACTAGAATCAAGATAGAAAAAGCGCAAAGGGGGATGAAGCCAATCTAGCCAAGAGCAATTGATAATATCTCCGTGAAGTATCACATGAAATAACCTCTGAACCTTCATGCAGTATTAATGAGGAAGGAATTTTTCCAGAGATTTTTCTAATAGATAAATTATTATCACCAAACCGGAAAAGAATTAACTGGTCGTGTGCGAGGGCAATGGGACGATTAGTGTCTTTTCACATGCAGGATGGGTAATTTCAAACGGAAAGATCAGTTTGGGTTTAGAGAGAGGAGGGGACCAAGTGATGCCATTGCAGCGCTAAGTAGAAAAGCAGAAAGTAGCCTCGAATATTAATTATCAGGTTGCCTTTGCTTCGTGGACTTTTTGGAGAAGGCCGCGTTCGACCGCGTAGAGTGGTCCGAGTTGGATATGATGGGGAGTATGGAAGTGGATTGGGGAGGATGGGCGACTTTTTCGTAACTCGCCCATGCATCAGGCGAGAGGGTTAAGAATTGCAGAGGGAGAATGGGATTTGTCGAAGATGGAAGGGGAATGAGACACGGTTAGTCTGTTATCGCCTGTGGTCTTAAAATTTGTGATAAGGAGACATTAAGGGTAGGATAAGAAAGGGGGATAGGCTTTCAGGGTTTTAAGAGGAGCTATGAAGGACAATTAAGGTCTGTTAGGTTCGCAGATGATCAAGCAATAGTTAGTCAGACAGCCAAGAGATTATAGTTATCATTTAGCATTTTCAGGAATAATGTAAAACCCTAATTGGATTATCGTAACCATAATAAAACGAAAATAATTAGAGTTTCGAGAGGTGTAAAAGCTAATTCAAGCATTAAGTAGGAGGGAATGAAAAAGATTGTGAAGCAGTCCATGTATTCGGACAGTATCTTAGAAGGGAAAAGACGTAGTACTGGGGGCACAAGGAGAAATACTGTGCTTGTGTAGAAATAATTTGCATGCAGAATAGTATTGATGACTACACTCTAGTAAAGACTTTATTAATACGAGGCCTATTCATAAAGTAAGGGCCGTTTGCGTATATTTAAATATTGGGGCTTCAGAACAGTTTTACTCCTGCAGCACCATCTAATGATTCATTGAGAAGCTATAGCAGCATATGACGATCAGCGACATTTATCAACGATTGTCGCGGACACTGTTGTTTGCATGCACCGACTTTGTGGACATTTTTTGTGTCAAAGTTTTTTGTTTGGAAGTTTTCTTTAAGTGTATAAAAAATACACTTAAAGAAAACTTCCAAACACAAAACTTTAACACAAAAAAAGAAAATCCCCATCTCATTAACATCAGTTTCCAAATCAACAAGAAAAAAATCAAAAATTAAGCTGTCACATACAATTTTACACAACACTTCGTTCAAATTATTATATCAATTGTTTACATCTTTTCTTAAATTCATCGTATTTACGATGTAAGGAAAGGGCTTGGAATAGTTTTGTAGGTAAGGTGTGCCAATTACTAATTGTTTTAGTAAGAAAAGAAATATTTTTTATTCGTTCTTTGTGGCCGGCATTTTACCTTGAATTTGCGATCATTTCTCCCTATAAAATCTGTATTTCCCGCCTCTTTTCTCAGATCTGCCCAAGCTTACTCTCCCTGCGGAAAGCGGAACATTCCACCAAGTCGGCTTCCTTTTCTTCTACTTTGTAAAGGTTCACATCTCAGAGTTTTTAACATTTCAGTCACACTCTCCATCCTCCAATGCTGATAAAGGGGAGTATGTTAGATAATCGGGAGGGGAATGGTATGCTTTTCACACAGCATCAAGGGAAGTAGAAGAAGAAATTAATGAAATAATACAGGGCAAACTAAAGGAAGTTCTCGTGATACGTACAAGAAAATAGTCGTGAAAGTAGTGAAGGATTGTTCGAAAACTTCCCTTTAATAGGTGGGATATTTTGGATGAAATTACGATGAGCCAATGATGTGTGATACTTTTTCCATCTTGATCTGGTCAATGCAGCGGTTATTAACACTGGGACGGTTTAGCCTCATATGTAGGTTATGGTTAATTGTTCTACGTGTAATGAAAACTTCGTTGCAATTTTCCACAGTTAAAACTTTATTGCCGACCATGGTTTCGATACACTTTCGACCTTGGTTTCGGTCGGCAATAAAGTTTTAACTGTGGAAAATTGCAACGAAGTTTTCATTATGTCTCGATTCCACAATATCACGCCTGATTCTTCACTTTTTGTTCTACGTGTACTTCTTACGTTTGGCGTAACCCAATTATGCACTTTCGGCCACATGTCCATTTGGATTTCTCATTTACCTTTGGAATTTTAAGTTTAGTCTTAATATTAAGATGTTAACCTAGTTTCAATGTTTCTAAATTCCATAATGCCGCAACGAAATCATATCCGGTGTGCTCATTCGCACGCACACTCACACCTTAGGAATTTCGGCGACGCCTCACGGGTGGGAAGAGTTGGGGCCGGAGTGTACACAGGAAGTCTCGGCGGAGATAGGTGGGAGGATTTGGGGGTTCGGAGGAGAGAGTGGGGGCGGCGCGTTGTTGCAAGAGGGAAGAAGGTGGATAAGGCGATATGGGGTAGTTGAAGTCGGAGGGTGGCTTCCGGGGCGCGCAGAGCGAGGAGGAGGAAGGAGGTGGGGAGATGGCGCGATTCGAAGTATTGTTTGAGGACTCCCCTCCGGTTATCCCTCGTCTGCCTACCCACAATCCCACTCCGGCTCGCATCCATTTTCGTTTTCCCACCGGACGCCGGCAGCTGAAGTCCGCATCCCTCCCCGGCAATCATCCTGCACCGCAGCCCCGCTCTTCCACTTCCATCCTAGTCCATCAATGACCTCCATTCCTATTCGAATGTCACCACCCACGCTGTCTATCACCTGTCTCTGTTGGAATTCTCGTCGACCGCAAGGACGCCAACGGGTCCCCGTGCAGTCATGTGGGCCCCTACGTCGGGAACCCGGGACAATCTTCCCAAATGCTCTTCTCGAGAGAGAACGTTTTTGTAAACAGTAAAATTAGAGAAAAACCGCCCCTAAGTGTAACACTGTTAGCTTTTGTAATTTCCTATGTTGTTTTTATAATTAAATGATTTAATGGTGCCTTCATGAAAGTGTGATCATTGATGTATCACGTAAGTTATCATTTAACCAATGATTGTAAAAGAAATACATTTAGACATTTCCAAAATTGTTAGGAACATAAGACTTTCGTCGGGCAAAGAATCTTTCACGAGGAGGGAATCGATGACTTGAACCATGGTTAAGAATTTTAAGAAAAGAATTGTTGAACATTTGATATGGAGCGTAGTTTTTTATGGCGCGGAAACAAGGTCGTTGGATAGGCTGAAATAGGAGGTTTTTAAAATGTGGATGTGGAGAAAGATGGAAACGGTAATGTGGACTGAAAGAAATCAAACAGGAAATTGCTAGGCATGATGGGAGAGAATAAAGGATTGTTGGCAGGAGACAAAAGGTGGCAGGAAAGATGGATTCTGAGCATTTTGATTGGCGATGGTATATTTAAGATTGCAATAAAGGGGAGAAATTTAGGTAAGCGTATCGTCTAGGTTTGTTGGACGAAGTGGAGGAAGGAAGGAGTACATATGCGTAATTTAAAAGGCTTATTGTAACGTAGGGAGTCAGTTTGTGTTTTGTTCGGAGAGACAAGAAAATGTATCGATGTGTCTTTGTGTAGTCTGTGCCCACCTAAAACATAACCGGAAAAATGTATGTATCACATATAAGTCATAAATTTACCCCTGGGCTTCCTTGAATGCGATTATCGGCCAATGTGCTGATTGATAAAAATTATTATCATTTAGGAGAAATTGTGCAATTCTTATGTAAGTTTAGAGGTGTCAACATTTTTAGTTTTTCCTTTTTATTTGCTTGATAGCCTGAATTAATTCATCCAAGTTATTGTATCGAATTTAAGGCACCGCGAAAACTTCCTCTTTCACTGGCCTACCTTATTTCTTTCTTCATTTTTTCGTAACTTCTACCTACCTTCAATGCATCAGAAAAGCCTATTCTATGGATGGTATTTAGCTACATCATGATAAATTCTCCCATTTCTGTATTTAGCTCTTCTACTTTTCTTTGTATCAGAAATTTATCCATATCATCGAACTTATCTTTCCACCAACCCACCTACTTATCCGAATTTTCGTGCTTACGTTCTTTCATTTTCTTCTTTCATCCATCTTCGTAAGTATCTCTCTCGTGAGGGAGGACTCCTTCTACAAGAAAGCCTCCCTCTCTTGTGACGACGGGGATCGAATGTGAATTACGGTTAATGATTGATTTTTCTTCACAATACATGGTGTCACTAAGAGTATCTTTCTCATCGTATACAGAAATGGACAATCTGAGAAATTAATGCTCTTTCTAATGTGTATCCCAGTTTTGATGAGCCACGTGTATGTATTAGTTAACATTCCGAAAATATTGTTCGTAGTTTATTAGGCAAGTATTTGAGGTCTTGAATCAAGCTGCTAATATGCGGGGAATAAGAAATAAATATTCGGAATTTGAATCGAAAGGGGAGTAGCACGATGTAATTGGTGACTCATCTGAGCCCTAGGGGTGATAATTTTTCCAGTTCATTGTTTTTTTTTACCCATAACTGCTGCTGTGGGAAAATCTAATTGCGGATGAATGGGCGGAATCAGCACCTTCTTTTTCAAAGGGGACTTCGTATGACACTCGAGAACGGAACGACGTTCGTGAGCCCCTACTTTATTTCGGAGCTTTACTAGGTCTGTATTGCCTTTTATTGGCATGAGTTGCTGAAATGTTATGTTATCATTTTATCCAGTCATTGCAAACGAAAAGAATGAGATGATTTCAGCCCTTCTGCCATATGGGTTGTCGAAAACCGAAAACTTACCTGCAACAGGTAGAATACCAATAATGGTGAATGTGCAAGTCACTAGATGTAATGGTCGACATTTGAAGTAATGCAACTTTGGAAATGGAAGATTGATTTCCTTGTAGAATGCTAGTACCTCCCGAGACAAATGATAATGTAATGGAGAAGACTCGGCAAAAACAGTTGAAAAAGTAAACCTTTGGGTGACACTCTAAGGACAATGGATAAACTCAAAGGAAATATATTTAAGACGCCGCACTTTGATAAAGCTCATCAAAGAGGGGTAATTAAATGGCACAATTCAGGTATTGAAGGTGGAAACCCCCGAGGAATACGTGACGTGGAATACCAAACCGCGTAACGAAAGGCACGAGTTAATTTAAGTAGCATGATGAGAATAAGTTGACACATTTACAGAAAAATTAAATGGATGCAGCAGCGTTGATGTTGGTGATGATGTATTGCATTAGCTGTGTTAAGAAAATGCGATTTAAAAGAAGAAAGATGGAGATTGAAAGAAAGGAGACATGTATCAATGACAATCGAATGAAAACTCTTTGAGGGAAGAAGTATTTTTCAAATGCTTCAAAGAGTAAACCAAAACACGTCCAAGCCAAACATCTGTCAACAATTAACTGAACATTCAAAATTACCGAACTTTTAGGCATAAGTGAGAGACATAAGTACCAACATAACGCCACAAAAAAATGAAAATCAAATATACGTAACCCGCGGAAAATGAAAAATTGGTAATACTTTTTGAACAGACCTCGTATCGCCGAGAATGAAGGACCGCAGCATTTGAAAGTGTATGACGTGAAACTTTCCGTCTCGACCAACCCGAGCTCTCCTCCACCCACCTCCTCCTCCCTCCCCCCCGAACACCCGTTTACCCGGAAGTGGACAATTTGGAGGTGACGCTCCAGCCCACCTTTCGCTCCTCGATACCTTGTTCAAACTTCGCTCCCATCCCCCTCCCACTCTCCACCCCCTCCCGCATCCCCCACCCACCCACCCACCCACCCGCCCCACGCACAGTCTGCCCTTCCCCCATTTGTCCGAGCCTTTGCGACATTATGCTCCGTGCCCTAGTATCTTCAGCAGAATGAGGCGCCGAGTGAGCAATGATTCCTGCTGAACACATACTCGTTTATTTTCCTCCTTCCTCTCTTTCAATAAGATAGCAATATTTCTATTTTGTGTTACAGAAAAAAAATTACACTATCATTTAATCACCATGTCATTAGCTTCAAATATTACCAACCCAAGGTTTACGACCCTTTCTCTCCCGCTTTTAACCCGATGAACCAGCACTCATCGTATTTATTCATTATCACAACACGTATCAGAGCAGTAAACTTCAGCGGTCGTATATTACTACCTACCGCATCTCCCACTTCTTCTTTGACCTTTTGGTAGTGGTTGTTGAGTCTTTGTGGCTGTGGTTTTTCCATGTTTTTGTTGCTACTCGTTGATATTTTCAACGAATCTTGGTCGGGCGTTCGAGGCATATCAGAGGTCAGACTGCCCTCCTCACATTCACTTGCTTGCATTCGGCACATGAGATCAGTTTTTTCAGCGGTGGGGGAGGGAGATATAAGCTGGGCATGCCGTGTTTCTTTTTGGGTGTATTCGCTGGTTAATTAAAAGGTATACTCTGCATGGACGAATCTTTCACGATACTCTTGTTGGCCACAGTAAAATATTGAAGGCCGTACCGTACTTGTACATGATATATGATCCGCGGACTGTATTTCACTATCCATGGCAGTAATTAGTTAGGCAGGTTCAGATTTTGGAAGTATTTTCTGAGTTATCAGTTCGTATTGTAATGTTAATGGGTGTACCATTTCCATGATAATAAGAACTATGAACCATTAACATGATATTACGGATGGTATTTCGTTAACCGTATGATCTTCTTCCCCCTGATAATGCGAAAATCAGTATAATTGCTTTCACGTTGTTAGGGTCAGTGATGTTATATTAACATAAAAGGAGCATAATAAAGCAGAAATTGCGAACGAAAATGAAGATTTTACCGCTTTTCTATTTCGTATTCCATTGACGTATTTGCGAGCGAATATTTGAATTTTTAAGGGAAATGAAACTTATTTCAATTCAACAAAATTCGGGAATCGATTAAAGTGCAAATGAAGCAGTCATTTTCTAAAAATGTGTACGTATCCGTTCAAACCCTGCCTTGAACGGTAGAATAATATTATTAAAATTGATGTAGCGATCGCTTTGAATTGATGATTATATAATTGCCTTTTGGTCTTACGTTCCACATTTATCTGTAATCGTTCGTTTTAATCATATACATGGAATGATTCTTCAACATCCCTTTAAATAGAGTTTCGTACAAAATATTTTTCATTTCGAATTTCCATTTAATCGTTTATTTCAATAAATTGGTGATATATGTCTGGGAAATTGATAACGTATTATTCATTGATTTAACTTTTCTTAAACATATTTAGCCAAAGGAAAAAGCGAATGTGAATCTTAAGATTGTTACAATTAAATTTTGGTCGCAATTCCAACAATAATATTTTGGAGTCACTCCGAAGGCTAATACTGCAAGTAATATTTTTTCTTATCACATTTAAAAGAGATGAATATAATAAACAAAAACAAAATAATTGTAAAACTCTATTTTTGAGTACACATATAATGTATATACAATACTCCTGGTACTTAATCTAATGTAGTCAAATATGTGTGACGTATTCAACAAAATGAACGATGAAATATTTTCTACAATCTTTTCCGTGCAAATTTAACTTAATTGAAATATGTTTATGAATCATCTTGAAGATATTTTTCACACAGCTGGATGACAATCGATAAGTTAATATTGCGAAATATTTCAGTAATATGTGAGGACTAAACGAACCCTGTACTCGCCTTGCATGTTGAACAATATGCAAATGGGATTATATAATGGATGATGAAAGAAGACACTTTGCTTTTCCACATAGAGTATTATGTTACGACCTAGGTTTTGTTACAGCGAAACATCTTCAGGAACGGGTGTAATACTCTATGTGGAAAAGCAGAGTATCTTCTTCCATCATGAAGAATTTCCACCATGTTACGCCTGAAGCTGTGTTATTCATAAAATGGATGTTTTCATATAATACCTATTCATTCGGACTTATCGCCGTTGACAATACCAAGATTTATTATGTATGTGATAGCCATTCACAGTCGGTAGTGCGTTTTAGAGATCGAATGACGAAGACGCACGGCGAAATGCACAGCACCGCTGGTGTTCGTGGAGGTGTGTGTAAAGGCGATGGCGAATCGCGTCGAATGATCTCGAACGCTTCGAGGGTAAAAAGGAAAACGAA
The DNA here is from genome assembly GCA_037158775.1 of Hetaerina titia. Classification (NCBI taxonomy): domain Eukaryota; kingdom Metazoa; phylum Arthropoda; class Insecta; order Odonata; family Calopterygidae; genus Hetaerina; species Hetaerina titia. Next base: position 296,074 of record CM073768.1, on the reverse strand, counting down.
TGTTTCGAAAATAACTTTTTGCATAATTTCCTCGAAAGAGTTCCTCAGTGATATTTTACACTTATATTTTATCGGTACTCAAGAAATATTTATGGCAGGTACTTATTAACATTATAAGTATTTTGATTAATTAACTGTTAGGACGCCTTCAACAATTCCGCTTGGATGCTTATCCAGGCGGTAACTCTACAAAATTTCCTGTAAGGACAAATAAACCTAGGTTAAACTGGTGTTCACTTCTTCGTCAGCATTTCCTATTAAAAATGAAACTCTGACATTAACAGAAATCAGGGGCTTGCTCGTAAAACTGTCATGAAAAACTAGTTACATCAATTGAAAGTCATGGTAATTCGGGATAAAAATAGTAGACTATTTGACGTTTTTCTCATTTCTAATGATTTCACATCTCATTGGTATTATTTATTATTAATCCAGATATGATCAAAGATTTACTGGAGATGGGTGATGCTGAACTTAATGGCACTCGGCGGCAGGGTGAATGTTACCGTAGTCGCCAGTAGTCATGTTATCCTCTGAATAGACCATGAAATACTGTTTGTTATCACGTAAACACCTCGTGTGTGATTCATTATCAATTTCATTAAGTAATGCGAAATGTGATGGCACTCTGAATGTAAACATGGGGAAACCTGCTCCGAAAGAGTATCGAATAGTTTGGGGGAATTCCATAGGCTTCGCAATCGCCAACCACATTTGCCGACTTAGCACAACAGAGCTGGAGATTGACGTGAGTGCGACATAGAGATGAATTGCCCAATTAAGTGCACACCTGCATGTAAGCAGCAGAGTAGGCAGGCAATTATATAAAAATAGGAAACATTAAGAGAAAATATGAAAAGTTAAAAACGTTCTTTTAGCTCCTTAATTTTCATTAAAATAATATTGCTATAAAATATAGCTTAGAGGAAATTAAATTTCTGTTAAAAGAAAGCTACATTCCTCTCGCCGCTCATGCGAAGTGTGTTCAATAAATGATGGAAATTTGAGTTATTCGGGAAGAATTTAATTTATTCGTCCATATCAATGTTATAAGCATTAGTTGCTCAGTCAGCCAAGGGGTTGCAAGCATTCCTGAGTGAATTGGAGGTTCAGTGCGCTAGATATAGGATGAGAATCAATATTAATGAAACCAAGGTTATGCGATTTTCCAGAAATAAAAAGGCTAAGCTGAACATTAAAATAGGAGGGGAAAAAATAGAGCAGGTAGAGCAATTTACATATCTCGGAAGTGTTTTGGACCAATACGGTCAAAGTGGTAGGGACGTAAGGAGAAGAATTGCGCTAGGCAAGGAGGCTTTCTCAAGGAGGAGGGAGTTGATGACGGGGACGTTGAGTAGGGAGGTTAAGAAAAGACTCGTCAAAACTCTGATATGGAGCGAAGCTATGAGCGGCGCGGAAATGTGGTCGTTGAAGCAGGAGGATAGACGTAGACTGGAGGCTTTTGAAATGTGGGTTTGGAGAAGAATGGAGAAGGGGAAATGGACCGAAAGGAAAACAAATGAGGAAGTACTAGAGATGGTGGGTGAGGCGAGGGGTTTGTTGAGAGAAATCTAATGGAGGCAGGAAAAATGGATGAAAGGCGTTTTGAGCGGTAGCGGAATGTTGAAGAAGGTAATAGAGGGGAGAATGTTGGGCAAGCGAGGTAAGGGCAGGAACAGGATATGGATGTTGGACGGGATGAAGGGAGGAAAGAAGAACACAGAGATGAAGAGGGACCTGATGTAGATTAGGTTGCTAGATTGGGTTTCGTTTGGAGTTACAAAATGTTTATTTCATAGTTGTGTCCATCCAAAAACCTACCTTAACCGGTAGATTACCTAAAAATCAATGTTATCCCCTTCGAAGTAGTCCTCCATTAACTATTATACCGTTATGCCAGCGCTTTTTTCAATCCTCGAAACAATTCTGGGACTCGATACTTGTAATAGCTTTTAGCTCTTTGCGTATTTAATCCCATCCATGCTTGTAAAACGACGGCCTTTTAAATGTTCTCTTTATTTCTGGGAACAAAAGATAAAAGTCACACGGAGCCATGTGTGTCGCATATGGAGGCTGGGTCATCATTACTACAGTGCTGTTTTTGGCTATATATTCACGAATAAGCAAGGTGAGCAAGTGCATTGTCGTGGTGGGTCAAAAGCTATGATTTCTTTCGAAACAAACACGGGTGCATATTTCGTATTTCTTCTAGCAAACGGCGTTAAACATATAGGCAGTACTCTTCACTGATCGTTTGACATTGTTGCAGGAACTCGTGGTACACTATGCACTTTTTAATTTAAATAATTTGCATATGAAATTAAATAATTTGCAAAATTCCCGTTACTTTTTGAACAAACCGCGTATATCACGTTTGAATGTATATAGAAAAAGGTTTAAAACCAAAAGCATATGCTTGTAAAAGTACGGGGGGATTGCATTATCTATGATTGCTAAGTTGAAAATTAAGCTGGGTGGAGAAGTTGGCAAATGATTTGAAGAATGCTCGTCCGAATTGATTAATGGCAGTGGAGAGTGGCGTGTGCCACCCGGGGGAGGGGGGGCCCTTTCGTCAAACAATGCACGCCTCCTCCGGTACTAGTCCCTCGTGCGCTAGGGTAGGTTCAAACACCTCCCGAGAGGCAAGGGCGAAGAGAAATGAAACCTCAAATCATTCGCTCTTCCCAATTATGACACTCATTTCGGTCTTCGAGCGAAGGTGGGGAAGTTGCTCCCTGGACTACCTCCTGAAAGATTCGCCGCATGCGGTGGAGACGTTTTGTAATGTGAGGGATTAGCGAGGATGGAAATCACCTTTCCCAAAGTCACTTTCCACGATTTCTAAGTTCACTTGTTTGATTGGTGAATATAATTTTCATGGGAGTTCATCTATCGCTCCGATTTTCGTCGACAGTTTCTGCAAGACTTAGACGTGTCCCGAGGTACCAAGAACTTAATCGCGATGCCTAACTCAAGTTTCAGAGGGGACAATTCATTAGTGAATACTGTTATTGGAAGTGAATTATTGTGACACTCGCATGCCTGGACATGCGTATCATGACACATTTACAGTCAGCCACCAACCAATTGATGCATGTTAGATCTCCAGGTAGCCGGGAAGCGATGGCAAATATTTCCACTTGAGTGAAATAACCACTGTTATACTAGGCAGTGGTTTTTGGCTAGAATATGACACTTTTGTTATAATTTAAAGTGGAAATTAATATACAAAATTAAAATTACAAAATCTAAGGATTTATACATGAAGTTCATAGACTTAAGAAAAAAATAAAAGGAATTCCATGAAACTCAAACTTAAAAAATTGAGTGTGAGGACTAAGATTTTTGATTTTAATTGAGCCGGAGCTATTGCCTTCATAACTCTGGAGACCTTTGTCGAAATTTGCGGACTTTCGAGCTAGCAATGGCTGTACCTACTAGGAAAGTGAGTTGAACCTATCATTTCATTTGTTATAATTTGATCATGATGAGAGGTTCCTGTTAATTTTTAATTATTTTGTACCAATTTACCAAATTAACTTTTATTCGCCATACCTTATTTAGTCTAATTTCACCCAAAATTGTGTCATTCCATCGGAACTCAAGTCCTTAGCAACTGTAGAGCAGTTTTTAACATGATTCGACGCGGCGGCGAACGAAAAGCCTTTTTTTTAGCATAAAAGGAAAGTGAACTGAAACGCCTGAATCAAAATGTTGACCAACGAATAACAAAACTGACTCGATCAGATCACTGCTCGCATTCAAGTGTTTTGTCCGCACTTCCCTGTTTCACCCTCGGGACTCCCTGGATGGACAGCAGCTCCCCCTGAGCTTTCATTGGCGGGAGAAGACTGCTATCACTGCGAATTCTCGCCCTGGCCTCGAGAGAGTGTAAGTTTAATTTTCGGGTGAAAGGGGGGGAAACGAGAAACTATGCGATAAAGAAAGATGCCCTCCCATGGACTACAACCTTGTCGTGGTGGAAGGGCTTGGGTGTTCCGATGACCCCCAGAGCTGTGCTGGCGGGAGTAATAATAATTACTCCTGGAAGGGTCGCCCATGCCAGATAGGTCGAAGGTGAGGAGCCAGACGAAAGGTAGTCCACGCAGCGTCTGTTCCTCAGTGAGGCGGCTGCAATGGCGTCTGACCCCAGTGGGGCGGCCATTAAGTGATGGTGTCACGTTAAAAACACTATTGAGGAAGGCAACGGGAAACCACCTCAATTATGATTCCCAAGAATATAATGATGGGCACTATAGATAGATTACTGGAGTGACAATTATAGAGTAATATACAGCGGCGGGGACGAGAGCCAACGAGGGGTTGCCATAATATCAAATAAAGGGGTAGGAAGAAGCGTAGTCAACATAGAGCAAGCGACAGATAGAATTTTACTCGTAGAGATTAAAGCAGAGCCGACGAACTTGGTCATTATTCAGGTATACATGCCACCGAGCAACCACAAGGAGGAAGAAGTCGATAGGATGTATGATGAGTTAGAGGATATCATCGCGAGCGTTCCTGCAGGGAAACATTTGATAGTGATGGGGGATTGGAATGCGACGGTAGGCGAAGGAAGAGATGGTGGTGAAGTGCGGGGACTATGGGTTGGGCACGAGGATTGAACGCGGGGAGAAAGCAATGGAGTTATGCAGGAGACAGGGGTTAGTCATCACTAACACATGGTTTAGACACCACAAAAGGCGAAGGTATACATGGAAAATGCCAGGTGACTCAGAAAGGTATCAGTTAGATTATATTAAGGTTAGGCACAGGTTTAGGAACAGTGTGATAAATTCGCACAGTTTCCCAGGAGCAAATGCGGACTCTGACCACAATTTAGTTGTTATGAAATGTAATGTTCGTTTCAAGAAGATAAGGTAAGGGCGGCGGGTTAAAAAATGGAATTTAGAAGCAGTAAATGAATTAACGAGGAAGGAGTATCAGGAGGCTGTAGAGAAAATGATGGATGACGGTAAAGAACTGAGTATTATCGAAGAAAAATGGGAATGTATCAAGAAAGGGATATTGGAAGCCGCTAAAGACACTATAGGAACCGTTAACGGGAAAAGGATAAGGAAACCATGGGCAACGGATGAGATGATTGAAAAGATGGATGAGAGAAGAAGATGGAAAAATGTAAACACAGAGTTAGGCAAAATGAAGTACAAAGAGTTAAACAATAAATTGAGAAGGGCCACAAATAAAGCAAAAGAATAATGGTGGAAAACGCAATGCGAGGATATGGAAAGTTTACAGAAGAAGGGTGAAATTGGTGCTCTATACAGCAAGGTTAAGTTATTCTCGGGAAGTAAGAAGGCAAGATCTGTGCTAACAGCTAAAGATAAATGGGGTAAGATAATAGTTGAACCAGGAAAAATCCAAGAGAGATGGAAGGAATATATAGAAACACTGTATGGTAAAGAACTTAGGGCGACAAGGTTAGACATAGAAAAGGAACATGACGTAGAAGAAGATAGCTTAGGTCCAGGCATACTCGACGATGAAATAGAAAGGGCATTAAAGGAGATGAAAGCAAATAAGGCTGTGGGGGTGGACAATATTCCTGTAGAAATGTTGAAATGGTTAGGGAAAGGTGGGAAGAAGGCCATATATGGACTGATTCGTAGTATCTATGAGGAAGCAATCTGGCCGGAAGATTTTGTGAGATCGGTGTTAGTTCCTATTCAAAAAAGGCAAAGGCTTCGTCATGTGAGGATTACAGAACAATAAGTTTGATATCCCACGCAGCTAAAGTTATTCTCAGGATCATCAACAAAAGGATAGAGAGTAAGGCAAATGATTACTTAGGGGATGATCAGTTTGGGTTCAGGAAAGGAAGAGGTACGCGTGATGCCATTGCAGTAATGAGATCACTAGTCGAGAGGAATATAGAATACAATCAGGCCGTTTTTGCCTGTTTTGTAGATTTCGAAAAAGCGTTTGATAGAGTGAATTGGGAAAAATTAATGTGTGTATTGCAGAAAATAGGAATGGATTGGAGGGACAGGAGACTGATCCGCAACCTGTACATGTCTCAGACTGCTCAGGTGCGAGTGGGGAACGGAGAGTCCGGATGGGCAGTGTTAGGAAGAGGTGTAAGGCAGGGTTGCCCATTGTCACCGGTACTGTTCAATGTATGTGTACAGGAAATGATTAAAGAGGCATGGGAAGAACTGGAGGTAGGAATGAAAGTCGGGGGGGAATTCGTAAAATCGGTTAGGTTTGCTGATGACCAAGCTTTAGTTGCTCAGTCAGCCAAGGGGTTGCAAGCATTGTTGAGTGAATTGCAGGTTCAGTGCGATAAATATGGGATGAGAATAAATATTAATAAAATTAAGGTTATGTGATTTTCCAGAAAGAAAAAGGGTAAGCTAAATATTAAAATAGGCGGGGAAAAAATAGAGCAGGTAGAACAGTTTACATATCTCGGAAGTGTTTTGGACCAACACGGTCAAAGTGGTAGGGACGTAAGGAGAAGAATTGCGATAGGCAAGGACCCTTTCTCAAGGAGGAGGGAGTTGATGACGGGGACTTTGAGTAGGGATGTTAAGACAAGACTCGTAAAAACTCTGATATGGAGCGTAGCTATGTACGGCGCGGAAACGTGGTCACTGAAGCAGGAGGATAGACGTAGATTGGAGGCTTTTGAAATGTGGGTGTGGAGAAGAATGGAGAAGGTGAAATGGACCGAAAGGAAAACAAATGAGGAAGTACTAGAAATGGTGGGGGAGGAGAGGGGTTTGTTGAGAGAAATCCTATGGAGGCAGGAAAAATGGATGAAAGGCGTATTGAGCGGTAGTGGAATGTTGAAGAGGGTAATAGAGGGGAGAATGTTGGGCAAGCGAGGTAAGGGTAGGAACAGGATTGGGATGTTGGACGGGATGAAGGGAGGAGGGAGGTGCGTGGAGATGAAGAGGGACCTGATGTGGAGTGGGTTGCTGGATTGTGTTTTGTTTCGGGTTGCAAAGTGTTTGTTTGATGGTTGTGTCCATCCAAAAGCCTACCTTAACCGGTGGATTACCTAATAATAATATGTTAAGACAAGACTCGTAAAAACACTGATATGGAGCGTAGCTATACGGCGCGGAAATGTGGTCACTGAAGCAGGAGGATAGTCGTAGACTGGAGGCTTTTGAAATGTGGGTGTGAAGAAGAATGGAGAAGGTGAAATGGACCGAAAGGAAAACAAATTAGGAAGTACTGGAGATGGTGGGTGAGGAGAGGGGTTTGTTGAGAGAAATCCTATGGAGGCAGGAAAAATGGATGAAAGGCATATTGAGCGGTAGTGGAATGTTGAAGAAGGTAATAGAGGGGCAAGCGAGGAAAGGGCTGGAACAGAATAGGGATGTTGGACGGGATGAAGGGAGGAAGGAAGTACGTGGAGATGAAGAGGGACCTGATGTAGAGTAGGTTACTGGATAGTGTTTTGTTTGAAGTTAAAAAATGTTTATTTGATAGTTGTGTCCATCCAAAAACCTACCTTAACCGGTAGATTACCTAATAATAATAATAAAGAAAGATGGAAATGAAGACAGGGAAGGAGTAGATGGGAAAGACGTTCAGCTAGGGAGAGCGGGACACGCACGCGCGCACACACACGTAGTCTCGCACAGAAAACACATACACATTATTCACCAATACCTAGTTTTTACATTATGTGTATACACACACGCACGTACACAGTGCGTTCATTAGTTCCAATTATCACCACCCTGTCGATAGACGCCACTTTGGAGTGGTTGCGTCAACCTTTCGCTAAATAGGATGTGGGTCTGGGTGGACGGAAGGTGGAGGGTCGGGGGAGGGAGCGGAGAGGTGGTTGGGGAAAGGCTTCCGAGAGGAGAGCGGTGCATTTGCTCGGAACTTGCTTCCTTTTTCAAGAAAAGCGCTTGAAAGGCGTGTGTGGGAGCGAATATCGAAGGAAGGCAAAGGAAAAACGGCAGTGTTAACGAATTTAAACAAATGAGAAACAAAAGAGCGAATATGGCACTCGTTTAGCACTTTGTGGGGGAGCGCCTATGGGAGAGGAGAAGGGGATCAGTGTCGGAGAAGTGGGTGGGTGGGGAGGGGACGGTGGGGGGAGGGGGTGGAGTCGGAGGGAAGGAGTGGTACACCAGGGTGTGCACGCACACGCTAGGGCATGTGTGGATTTTGCCGATAGGGGAGGGATTTACGAATATTTTATTCGTTTTTTAAGGATTTTAGAGAATTTTGTGCAACTTTTGAAACACAAGGTACATAATTACAAAGTTTATAGGCCTGGTCTACGCATGCCCAATCTCAATAATTTTTTGTATTGACCATGATCTGAGACAATTATATTAATTTGCATGATGAAATAACTTTGATTTTTTTGTAAATTTCTTACAATTACCAATTACATAGCAATTATTATTCATATCAATGATACCCTGCATAGCAACTATACAAAGTCTTAACAGCTCCTTGTGTCATATGACTTCCGGCACGTATTCTTATTTCAACAATGGATTAAAGGCCAGATAAGGTCAACCAAGGATGATGCCAAGGTGATGTGGACTTGTGTCCTTAATTGATTTTTGTGACCTTTGGGTACCAAGAGGCGTATATTCTCTGCTCAGACTATTTGATATGTAGTTTTTACGGTATTATTTTAAAAAACGATAAGAATATTTTTTTGGTTTCCTTATTTCGTTTTTTTTATCGGAGGTAAACATGAAGTATTTTTTTTACCTAGATATTTATATGGTTTTTTATTTTTTTCGTCTCTTACTTCCACGCTTTCTCCAACTACTTCGTTTTCTATTTTTAACCACCGCACTTCCTCCTCCCTTCTCATAATCCACATACCAAAGTACGTCCAAATACTTATTAATCTCCGACTCCAAATTTCTGAATCTCGCTCCGGATTAAAAATGTTGATTAGTTTACGGCTCTTTGCAAAATCGCTGTCAGCTCTTATTCTTTTCTGAGTACTTTTTTTGCTAATGACTATTTTCCTCCGCATTACCGATCCACACGAAACGCCTGCTGAAATGGCGGAGCGTTTATTTCAATTTGCTATATCTAATTATATTCCGTATTGAGTCCAGAATTCAAACTCTTTATTTAAAATCTCTTTTGGTTTATCTTCAATTCGTTCGCCTGGCACTTGTCCTGTTGCCCCTTTCAACAATAGCTTCGGTCCCTTCACCGACTAATCTATTTGATATTTTTATTAAGTTTGAAAATAATAAATTTATCTTCTACTTTTATTCGCACATCCTAACCTTTTCATACTTTTCCCACCATTCAGAATCAACTTAATCAAGTGCTATTACCTTATGGATGAGTTTATGAGCCATGATTTTTGATTCGTCAGCTGTTTTAAATTTAATGGTGTGCATGTAGTGTTTCGGTATCTTTTCCTTAATTTTATTTGGGTTTGATTCCTATATTTATTTGAAGTGTGTACTTCTGGATCTGCCATTGGTCGACTAAGTATCGTTTCTCAGTCCCCTATTGATCACCACCAATACCGTTTCTCCAGTCGCTACCTTGGTGTGTACCCTATTTTATCTCAGATGTGCCAATAAGATATCACTTCAGCCAGATCCTACACTATTGAGTTATTTTGGACTTTAATTTCCCATCTATGAATTTTTGCAGAGTCCTCAAAATGTACGGAAAAATCATGGAAGAATGCTCAATTTTTCTTTTTATTATCTATATTAAATGACGGTATGATGTCACCCATTCCACTCTTTGTAAACCCGCAGCACTAATATGCCTAATAATAATGCTTTTAGTTTCTTTCTACGTTTACCAATATGTCTTGAAGATACTTATTGTTAATTTTGCTTTTAAATTAAGCGTAACATTTCCATAGCCATCTTTTATACGAATGTTGATAAAATTGGATTGATAAGGTGGATTAGCTCCAATAGCTTAACTCTTTTTATCTTAATTGGTTAACGAAAGCTTAGCATAATGTTTTTTTTTAGTACGAAGCTTGAATTAAAATATTTAGCAAATTCCCCTGGAATTGAATCCCAGACCACTTCTCGGTAGCCGAGCGCTCCATCCACTTGGCACCCACGTCCCTGAAATATGCGAATTAGCTCGGAAGAAAGGCATCTCGGGGTTTTGCTATTTAAGATAGTGCACGTGTGAATTGTAGATAAGACATGTAACTTATTCTGCCTAAGTGCACCAAGACAATACATCGTGTACTATTTTTAATGTCGCTGGATAATTATCGCGTCATCGCTTACAACTACATCTTGATTTTCCACCAATATCAAAATATTGTTATTATTGTTAATTGATACATCATCGATGAAGAAATATTGAAGGAAGGAATGAACAAACGCCTGAGAAAAACAAGTATGTAGTTTTACAGTTAAATAAAATTTTGGCACACCAGATGTGCTGAAGAAAATGAAGAGAAGTAAGCAAAGAATGCGTCATGAGAGAGACAAATCCTTGATAGTTACACCCGCGTTTCATTTTTAACCTTGTGGTCACTCCCGTTGGAGTCCTTTGGGATCACCAGTTTAGGTATTCCCGGACATAGCACGGCTCTCCTGAGCTTCTTGTTGTTATTTTTCACTTTACACGGAGGCCACAAACAGCCCATTACGGGGTCGGGAAAGCCACGCTTTCGCACTAATAAGGAAACAAACCATTCTTCACCTTCCGATTCCCATCCTCCCTCCCTCTCTCTCTCTCTTCCTCAGCGCACTCCCCCTTCCACTCTCCAGCTGGCTTCCTCCCCAATATCCGTTGCAATGCATCATTTAGCTCTCGCCTCGTCGGCAGGGAATCGTTTGATCTTCGCACTGTGGGGGGCTCCATCCCGCAACTCGGGCCTCGTGTGCCACCCACACAAGTCTCGCTGTTGCCGAGTCACCCCGGAGATCCGCTCGCTCTCAGATCTAGGTAGGGCAAGCACCCTCGCGGGATACGCAGTTTCATTTACTCTCTCCCTGTCCCACGCTGCCCCGACTAAGTTCCCTTCATTTCCCTGCACATGCAGCCAGATGGAGAAGACATTCAACCGAAATAATACATTATTTTGCTTGCTAAGAAAACATGTGGTGATTGTGTTAAAATACGGGCCAAGTTATTAATGAGGGAAATAGTAATTGCGATATGATTCTGTTTTACTTTTTTAGGTTGTTGGGTTTGATTACAATTTTAATTTTATCTAAAATGTTGGTTACGACATCCTCGACTCGATTTAATTTGAGTTTAGTTACCAAAAATTTCATATTAGTTCATTTGGGTGGATTTACATACTATTATGGTTCTCGTGACTGCTCGAGGTCACTATCTCATGAAAATCTTTGTACTCTCATGAAAAGCCGAGGGTACTGCTGAATGAATGACACATGAAAGAGGAAAAATTGAACAAATTGTAGAGTTTCTAAAGTTTTTTCATTGAGATTGACAGTATGCGAAGCACATTCGACATTAGGTATTCAGTAGACACTCGAAACATAAATGTCACCCACCATTTAATTAATCATTTGAAATTAACTGCCAGCTTTTTTAATGCTTTGAATTTAATTCCACTGAAGTTTCTCCATTCATATGTCTTTATCGAGGATGAAATGTACAAATATTTAATATTGTTCACAAATTCCACTCTTCTTTCGGCCAACAAATATATTGCATTTTCTGCGAATAGATTTCCATGCACAAGCGTCATTCAATCAGACGGCTGAATTCCCATCGTCAAATTAAAAAAGCCGTCATAGGTTAACTCTAGATAACACATGAACTGAAATATGGAACAAAATGTTTAGACCAAAAATATTTCGTTCCGTATGGCTCTATTGCTGTAAACCTCGCATTTAGGAATCAAATAAAGCAGCACGGGTGACAAAATTAACGGTGGTGTTATATTTGTGATCTTAACTTCAAGAACCCATGGAAAACAATGAATGAGCACTGGCCGTTACAAAAATCGAAGAAGACCGAGCCAAGTGAGGCTTTATTATAGGCAAATTATTTATATAGGCAAATTATTGGGCTAAGGGATAAACCTTGAGCTGGAGGAAACACGTGAAAAGAAAATCATTGTTCAGAGAATAAATGATTGATCTGTAAATCGGGGAGATAAAAAATTACAAAAAATAAGCTCTGGAGAAGCGCAAAAATTATAAAAAAGGAAAAGGCTTGAAATGAGAGAGAAGGGGAGAAGAAAAAAGAAAGGAACGACCTGCGTGGCGAAGTGCAGCGTTAAAATATCCCAAGGACAAGTCGAAGCAACTTGAGAGGATTGCGAGAAACCGCCTCGTGGAAAAACGGGCATAATGCCCGATGGGGATAGAGCAAGCAGTGGCGCAGTGAAAAAGATGGATGGGTGCAATTGTGAAATTATTACGGACAAATAATAGAATGAAAGTAAATAGAAAAAAACTAATAAAACATCGGAAAATATGACTTGATGTAGCCATATACATTTAAAATTGTCTTGTACATGAGAGGAAAACTTCCAATGGACTTTTCTGGACCGGGATATAATACTCAGTTTTCTATGAGAAATCGCAACGAATTACGTGCGGATATGGTGGCGTCCACAGAGTACAGGTAAGCACGTTGGGATTTGAGAAAAGAGAAAAAGGCTAGACCAGGCCGAAAAACGAATGAAGGGTTGAACATTTGCACTCCAAATATAAACAATAAAGTTCTGAATAAACAAGTTGACACAGTCAATAGTACATATTAGTGAACAACTCAAGAGAGAGAATAACTCGATAGACGAAGTAGAGAAGGTAATCTTAAAATGTGGCTGGGGAAATACCAACTGAAGTATGTATGTTTTGGTACCAATTTCACCAGCAGACAAAAAACAAAGAGAAAACATATTTTGGATAAGGGAGGACATCTAGGATAGCGAAAAACAGAAGACAAGATTTAACGGCTGCTAGTAATGGCTTGGACGAAAGAAAGCATGATATGAAAATTTAACACGGAAATAATTTTTCTACGCGTTTAAAAACGTGGAACAATAGGACCAGTGAATAAAAATGTATTACTGACAAATAAAAAAACCATGAACAAAGTATTCAACCCGAAGGTCGGTTTGAACGGTGACGGGAGAGTTCACCCAGTACTAAGCCCTATGCGGCGTGTGAATATACACACATCAGGATAGGGGGGCCAGTTCCTTTCCCTGTGCTGGTTATGGTTTCCCAGGAAGATCTGGTACCCGAAATATAACTCAGCTTGGATGGAGTTGCAGGTGCCCGGCTGCCTTGCCCGGGAATCGAACCTGAGACCCTCATGTCAGTAGCTCAACGCTCTATCCCCTGGATTACCGCGACCCACAATGGTGGAAATAAAATTATAGATGGACGGAATTAGAAATAAAGAAGTACTTCGAAGGGTGGATGAAATGAGAATCCAATGGACACTCACTAGAAGACGAGAGACAGGAACTGGGGGATGATAACATCCAGGAGAACGATAGTTTAATGACGGCCATAGTCGAAGAAAACTTGCATGGGAAATATTACAGAAGGCAAAGAATAAATTACTAGGAGAAGACGATGGAAGTCATCGATTCTATGTGCTAGAAACAGAAATGAATAGATTGGCAAGTGCCTGGTTAGTTTTTAGAGGTAGCTACAAACCAAAATTAGAATCCTTAAGCCATGGTGATGGATCCCCAGTTTCCGTGTTCATGGTAATAAGATTTAATAAGGGGATTATGTGATTATGCTTTTCCAGCATATCGTTAAAGATTGGAAGGCTTCTTACCTCCATAGTTTACCGAGAGTCTTGCTTAACTCCGCGTTGTGGAGTTGCGGATACTGAAGCGCCAGCCTTCTCCTGGCGGCCTGCGCCCACACCATAAAAGCGTTCATGGGTCGCTTGACGTGAAGACGTCTCTTATCATTCGTCGCTCTGTAATAAAAATAATAAATAAGAGTGATAAGTACATGAATAATTTTGTTGGTCTGATACCAAATGAGATCGAAGAGCAGTTTTATATAAACGTTTTTGCGTAGAAGCATGCGTGTCTTGTGATTTATCAAAGTGTGATGTACTCACTCTGCCTACTATGCACACTCGTAGTTTGTTTGAGTCGCAGCTTCGCCCAATCGTTTTCCACGAAGGAATGTCACAGAAAGACCTTGTATACACTGTTTCCCCCCCCCTCAGTTTTCATACTTCAAATAGAGGTTGTATAATGCATCAGTAATTGTAAGTGTAATTTTGAATGGTTAATGACATTTTTATTCTAGAAATAACAACTAATCACATTATTTTTCAAGAAACTGTAATGGTAACTTTAACGGAGTCACCCGCTATGTGTGCATTATAATGCAACCATTTCACTCCATTCAACCGATCCGGGTTCGAATCCCGGTCAAGGCGAATGATTTTTACTCTCTGAAATGGTTGCATTATAATCACATTATGTTAACATCCAATTAACTGGGCGGCGAGGCAGCAACTTAAAGCGAAAAACTGGTGTATTTAAAAATGCCATATATTTATTAAATTATCAAATTTTTCTCAGTCATTCACGGGATCGATCCCATTCACAAATTTTCTGATGAAAATTCTCCGATAATAATTACGCGCACTGACGTAGTAACCAGAATCTCGCAGCCGGAACTTATTGTTTTTAAGGAGTAGGCAGGTATTTCCAGGTAGGAGTAGGTATTTCCACTCCCCATCTTTTTCAAAAGAAGGTTCACCCATTTTAAGGGATCTGACTGCGCAAGTCTATGCTTAATGCACGCAAATGCCACCTTATTTCCTCTATAAAAGAAGATTGATAAAATTAATGCAACACCAATAGCTACGTAGTCTGTAAGCCGACATGATGTGAATATACATTTTCTAAACACTGAGGTTCTTCCTAGAAACTGCGGGAGATGCCGCAACAGTAAATTTTAACGGATTCATCCGCTAATATGTATTTCAATGCAACAGTTTCAGAGTGCAAAAATCATTTACCTCGACCACGATTCGAACCCGGTATTTCGTCACAAAATCTTGTTCCTCTAAATCCCTCAAACTTTCAGAGTTTAAGAGAACGCCTCGTGCTTGTGGCCACAATTGTATATTCGTCTATATGGATGTATGTTAATGTATGTATGTGTTTATATGCATATTTATATTTATGTATGTGTATGGATATATTTATACAATATCTATGTAAGGAAAAATATGCTGTAAGCAAAATCTGTAAGCTGATATTATGTATAATGTAAACACTTGCTGTGTAACGTATGTACTAGACCGAATAAAATTAAATTGAACAATAGCTTAATTAGCTAAAGCACTCGGCCGGAAATCGAGGAATTCGAGTTCGAATTCCGCTCAAGGCGAATAATATCTACACTTTGAATTTATTGCACTGAGGTTCTTTATTTTTTACTTACCCTAAAACTGATTTCGAATTATTTTTTCATGTACCAATTTTGCAACTATGCGATTTCGGCTGGTTAAAAATTAGTCAATAGCATTTAAATAAAGGTGATTAAATGTTTTCATTTTAAAAATATTACAGGCAGTATATTAATTCGTATTTAATATCAGTTTTCGTGAGAGCAACATGCATTTATGCATAATTAACTTATGTTACTTCTTTTGCCGGCCTTACACTGCCTTCGTTTTTTATATCATTTTCTATGAAAACAAACACGGGTAGACTTAGTTTGATCATCACCGTTCAATGGACTGCAATTAAATACTACAAGTACAGAAAAGTTCATCAAAATGGCAGATAGATGTCATATCAATGCACCTTCTTAAATTTTTTCTGTTTGTTCGTTTCTGTAACAATTTCTCTGGAACAATCATTAACTCTGAATGGATACAAGTTCAGGTAAACCGAGTCCTTAGTTCTCTCAAGTGGCTATTTCTAAAGACAACATCGATTTAAGAATGAATGCCAAATTTTTGCTAGGAATAAAAAAAAACAGTAAACTTATGACATTATGGCGTGTCTGTAATTTAGTGATTGGCCACCGTTGGGAGACTTGTAGGAAAAAATTTCGATGTCATTTTACCGAACATAACTCTGTCATTTAAAGAGAAAAATTGTCTTTTGTTGGCTTCACGAGGAGTATCTTCGTAGAATCAGAACAAAGCCTAATGTCTAATTATTCAACCATAGTTTTCCAAATAAATAAAGAGAGAAGAAATTCGAGCCTCTTAAAAGTCAGAAGGCGAAACGCTGGTGCCCTGTTGATACAGACCAGTCAAACGCAGTCGTCGAATTAACACGTTGGCAGTCGTTGCTTTGAGCGCACTTAGAGCTGGAGAGAGACGGAATGTAGATGAATGTGCAAAAGGAGAACTATCCTCGACCCAATGCGTTTGCGTTCTAATCACATCTATTCACGTACAGCATTAATATCTTTGCCACGAGTGGAACATTCTGTTTCACTTTCCTTCCCGAAAAACCGGCACATATGAATCTGCTTGCCCGAGCAGATGAGCTTTTTGGATTTTCGGTTCAGATATTTACAAGTGAAGCGACAGGTGAAGACAGGCGGAAACGGAAAGCGCAGTCAGCGAGCGATAGCAGTCGTCTTTGTGTGCCGCCGCAGATTTACTGCGTAACAAATCCTTCGGAGATGGTTTCATATCAGCCGACAGGATGTACCAAACGCCCGAAAAAAATGAGTACCGATCTTTGAAAAAATCATTCGATGGCTTCAGGCTCTACTTTGAGAAAATTCATGATCACTGAATAAGTAAACTCTTTATTTTTTTCGTTTGTGAAAGAAGTACCAATTTTATTTATTCAGAAATCATTACTTCTTCGTTTAAATGTAAAGCTTACTTTTTGCTCATTTCGGATTGTGTGATTACCATAGACTCGGACAGGAAAAGGAAGGACTTGTTGAACGGAAGAGTAGAAGAAGAAAAGGTAGGGGAGAACACACCTTGAGTTCAACCGACGAAATGTATGAGATGCCAATGAGGTAGACTAAACTTGGCATTTTATCGCTATAGCACCGTTGGTAAAGGCAAATAATGAGTTACTGAAAAAAATGAATATTATTCGGTAGAGTTTGCATTAATAGCAATTTTAATCAAGAGCGAGTTATTTTAGTGGAATGTTGTAGGTATCACCGAAGTGAATACTTCGCTTATGATATTTGGCCCATTGAACGAACCTGAAACTCGAAAACTTCGTTAAATGGGAGAAGGGCTATCATAGATTCCATTCAAAACTGTCACATTTGTACCAGGAATCACATTCACAGCCAATTTGTAGTCATAATAACATTTGTCAGACGACATAAATCATATCAATCTACCACCTTACCGATTAAATCTTTTTCGCGGTAATCTTTAATTTTTTAAGTCCATACAAAAAATTGAGTTTTCCGATGTTCCTTTTAAATCAATTTATATACCGGGTCTAGGTGTAAAATTTATCCATGCCGGTCTCCTTGAGGTGTTAAAACTGATGATGTGGTGTGCATGACTTGCTGATGCCGTCCACGGCTAAATTGGCGTCAAATTGATTAGCAGACCGCGGTCCGATTCGCCGAATGAATCGTCGCGCGTAGTGGCCAATATCAACGTGTTTGCGATTTGGAAAGAGGAACGACACGATCGGCATTCGTCAAAGTCCACGATTAACCCTGGGTGTCCCCCCGCCCATCTCCGCCCCCGACTCTTGTCGTCACCCCGCTCTTTCCTGGAGCTGCCGTGGCCCCTGCGCGATTGTCAGGGTGCTTCCGCCGAAGGAGATTTAAGTGAGCGCTTCGGAAAATCGATGGACAGCGCCAATTCCCTCGCAGATAAGGGGCGTCGGCAGCAGGAGCAGATGGGGTCAAGTGGGCCGGAGAAGGCCTTCCCGAGCACCGCCGCGGGCAGTTTTTTCCCGAGCGAACTTCTCTCGTGCCGCAGGCCCGGTTTTTGATTGATCGTTGATTTTCCATTTTTTCATAGCCAAACTTGGACCATCAAGTCCTTGAATAAGTATAATGTGTTTGGGTTCTTAAATTCAATGCCGTCTTCCATTAACTCAATTGAGATTAAAATGTTTCATAATGCAACAATTTCAGAGAGTAAAAATCATTCGCCTTGACCCGGATACGAACCTGGATCGATATCCGGCCGAGTGCTTTAACCAATTAAGCTACCGAGAAGTCCTCTTACACTCTGAAATTTTGGGGGCTTTTAAAGGAACAAGATGTTATGATGAAATACCGTACATACAATGTCACAGGCATTCGTAGTCGTGCGCGACGCGCCACAGTCCACGATGTTAATAAAGCCAATTTCAAACACTTCGGCTGTTCATACCTTAGACAAATTTCAAGAAACTGTAACAGTAACTTTAACGGAGTCACCCGCTATGTGTGCATTATAATGCAACCATTTCAGAGAGTAAAAATCATTCGCCTTGACCGGGATCCCGGTCAAGGCGAATGATTTTTACTCTCTGAAATGGTTGCATTATAATGCACACATAGCGGGTGACTCCGTTAAAGTTACTGTTACAGTTTCTTGAAATTTAAAATGTTTCACATCACTCGGTGGTAGATATTTTTGTTTCGGTCGATGGAAGAGCAGTATAATTTTCTCCTTTGGTATCAAATAATGTCACGGTAGATAAAAAGATTTTATTATCACGATAACACGGAAATATACGCTTGGCGTCGAAGAGGCTTACTGGTAGCCAATAGTAAGCAGGGCAAAATGCTTAAATTAATTCTATCTTAATCAATCATCGTTCCAGTGATAATATATCCGTGCTCATGGGAGTGATATGTAATTAAATACAACTACATTTTTCAGAAAGTTAAGGGTATTTTGCGAATTAGCCAAGTTTTGCGAGATTTTCACGTGAGGCATGGCAATTTATCGAATGCCAATCTCTAACGATTCCCGTGACTACACCTCTCCGTAAAACGGCGGGAAGGAAGTGAATGTCTAGATGGGCAAGGAGAGGGGGGAGAGATCAAGCTCTTTTGAACTCTCCGTTGAGGACTGATTTTTTTATTACACTATTTCGGGTCTTGTACATTTTT
Organism: Hetaerina titia; assembly: GCA_037158775.1. Taxonomy (NCBI): domain Eukaryota; kingdom Metazoa; phylum Arthropoda; class Insecta; order Odonata; family Calopterygidae; genus Hetaerina; species Hetaerina titia. Next base: position 277,091 of record CM073768.1, on the reverse strand, counting down.
AAATTCCGCCCGCTCATAAACTTCCGCTCCACCCTTATCGGCGCCCACTTCCCCTTCTTCCGCCCCCAACTCCATGTCCCCCCTCCATCTCTTCCTGCATCAAGAGTCAGCCTCACATGCAAAGGATTTATGACATTCGTACGGCTTCGCTCCCCATACCGCTTGCTCCCTGGAGAATGCAAACTCGAGAATACGTTCCCATTGTGCACATCTTTCAATTCCACGCCCCGAAAATCCTATCACAAGTCCATCTCATTCCTCTCAGTCGTCTAGTAGAATTGAAAATGATCATTTGCTAATTACTCTGCATTATTTTAAATTGAATGCAAATGCATAATTGAATTGAATGCAATGCAATTTCAGTATCTCGAGAGACTTGGGTGGGTCAATGCTTCGCTCCTTTGCATCCTCTCTTTGAACAAAATAAAGTCGTCCGTCCCTTGTTTTGCGGGCTAAGAGTAGATGCTAATTTGTTATCCACAGTGACCAAAGATTTGGTACTGATGACGGTTTTGAAATGGTCATACGGCCGAAGTTATGTTTAGTATTTTTGGTTGCCCAACAAAACTTATTCATTTCAATCCTCAATTCGTTATCTCCCAGTCGCTCTGTTGTTGGAAAGTATACTTTCATTTGGTCTTACCCGACACATCATGAAATTTCCTTCCTTTTTTTTCGTTATTTTAATTTCGAGAAGATGCTGATGAGGCCACATCAGTGTCGGAAAGGAAAACCTCTGGACCACACTTAAAGGTAAATAGTCCTAATGAATTAGAAACATGAAGGAGGGTATTTTTCGCATTTAAAATCGAAGTCAACTTATACAGACAGCAGCCACCCCGTTATGCATATTTTTTACATTGGAATACCCCTTTTATTCTCTAATGAACGCGAGTGCCATACGTGTAGCTGACTGAAGTCCTGAAGTGTGCCTCTTATAACACACTTCCATTATAGCTTTTGGAACCCGTTTTATTTCCATTGCAAATGCTTCCATGGCGAGCGTGCAGACAAATACAATATTCAGGATAATTAGAAGTGGGTTATTATGGTTAGGGTTATGGATGGATGGATGGATCTAATAACTACCACTATGAACATGTCAAGAGTAATACAGTAAGTTTCAATAATTAAGAATACTGCCATCAACAAAAAGACAGGTTCTATATTAATTGCAACGATCTTCGGTCGGAAGCGCATGACGTCCATCTTAAAAATTGTGATAATGGATGCATTTCGTTTAACTTCGTATTGCTAAATCTTTGAATTATATTTCTTTGAATTATAATAGTAAAATCGAATGGATTCTAAATATAGCCTATCTAAATATCAATCATATGACTGAAGTAATAAAACAATGTATCTTTCCATAAAATTTTTTATTAGGTGCGACTTGTTTCCACGTATTGGCGTCATCCTCGGGTACAAAGAGGTGGCTGAAATGGTGGAAGTTGGTCGTCTGTATTGAGACCAGTTGTACCTAATAAAAATGTAGAGGAAAGATACATTGTTTTTTTACTTCAGTGATAATGGATTTCATCAAGTTAAGCTTGAAGACATCGAATATATCAATCATATGATTGAATTCTACGGTTTCATGATTTCAAGAGTTATAGATTCTTCAGGAATATGCCTTGGTACATTGTTGGAAGAAAATTAGCAAAGAGCATGTATTCACGAGTGTATTAATTACATGGTGGCTCATGCGGAAAATGGACATAACTCTAGAGAATGACTTTATTTCACCACCAAGAAGTTTACTTCTCCTGGTAGCGGGTTTTCGGGGAAGGGCGTTTTCGATACTAATTCAGATGGCCTTCGTTCGAAACAGGGGAGTTGAACACAATCCTTCAAAGAATCATTAAAGAGTAAAATTCATAAATTTGTATGAAATCAACTAACATGAACAACTATGTCTAAGGAGTAGCATGAAACATTTTCATTTTCAACTTAGCCCCTCCGTGATATTGCCCAAGATTGAAAGTCGCGGAGTGAAAATAACTTTATGTATGGATGGAAATAGTTAACTGGTATTTATTCTTCGAGAAACTCTATTGGTGGCAATTCAGCACCATCCTCTAGGGAAAAGGATGATTCGCACGCACTGATGCTTACGGCAGTTGTTCGTTTACCACCCAGGGAAGTGGCCAAGAAGTTCAGCGTTTATCACCAGCGATCGCCCGACCGCACTCCGGTGTGTAACTGTGTTTAGATTTTGAAGAAGGAAGCGAAACATCAGTCAATATGCTCTCGCTATCCCATCGGGATTTTGGGCGCATGGATCCAGGGTATTCACCCGTTGGACCGAACCAACCACCCGTTGGATACATTGAATTTGACCGGATGGAGATATCACAATCGTCATAATCGAGAGAGTAGTATTTGGAACAAAAATATTTTCGCCCATTGGAAATAACGTCATCCACTTTTACGGGAGACGCCAGAGATCTCCCGATATCCTCTTTGCGAGGGTGGGCAAGGTAATCTTCATCTTCGGTCTCAATCCGCAAACTATAATCCTTTAATTTCTGGTTGCAGTGGACTTCCGCAATCGAGGCAATTAAACACTTCTTAACTATGCAGTAGTCCGAATTTTGAAATTTCACCGAAGAGCGAATGACAACGTTTTATTAAATGCTTAATTCAGTCAAAGCTGAATTAAATGCGTGGTGTTGTAATTCGGCGCTGATTTACAACACGATATCAACCTACATTTCTATTAAATTCGACAATACTTTCATTTTCACTTAATCTCGAATTATGACATTTTTGTGTTTTGCTATCCGTATTGTTACATTGTATCTACAAATAATACCGCAACAAAATGTGGTCAATGAAATATACATTGACTCGTACATGAAATTTCCTCTTGTTCATTACTTGACTAATTCAAGCAATTACGGTAAACACCACAATTGTGGTTATTAAAGTGCGTCCATTAATTCGAAAGGCTCCCAGTTAGAAAATCATTCACCTGTTATGGAAAATTCGCTGAGGGAGACGATTCGGTAACTTAACTGGCGGAAAGAACTAGGCAGGAAATCGGAGAATCCAGGTTCGTGTCCAGGTCGAGGCGAATGCGCCCTTGCGAATATCTCGAATATAATTATCCAAATTAAGAAAATAACACTCTTTGCGTCTCTATTCGCGACTCGCTCCTGCATCCAAGTACTCTTTCCCAGTAATGCCTATTCTATTGCTTACATTCGTGGACATCCCTTTCCTCTCTCGGCAATCGAACTCGGGGCCAAGGCGTGGGAATCAGTCTGTTCACATCCACGACCCCGTCTCACACTTTCCCCTTCCCCTCGCACGCTTCCTCCCACCATCACATCACCTCCTCCAACCGTCCACTCATCCCTCGCCACCCTTCTTCCCCTCAAACAACCCTCCACACGTTCCCGTTAAGGGGCGCTGGCTTGCAGGGAATCCGTTGGGGGGGGGGTGTCGAGGTTTCGGGGACGTCCAATTAGCGGCGCCCGTCCAACTTAAGGAGGGCGGTGCTCGATGCTTTTCCGTACACAGCTTTCTCTCCCGCCCCCATTCCCATCCCCCGCGCTTCGTGGGAGGTGTCTGCCGGCCCTCGACACGAGTGAGGTCAAGGGGGCACAGCACGGGCGAGGGCTGCAAGCGTATTCCCTGCCTTTGAAAAAAATAGCGGCCGGGCCATCCTTTTCGGGGGATGTACCTTCTCCTTCGGGACCCTCGTCCCCCCCCCCCACGCACCCCCTTTGATCTTCGGTCGGCACGCCTCAAGCGCTTCAGCTCCCTCCTCCCCTTTGCTCCCCACCCACTCTCCCGCCCGACTTCACCACTCGCTCCATACAAATATCGCTTAAATGTACGAACAGTAAATGCTGCAAATTTTATCGTCTTCCTTAACCCCATGGTTGTGCAGGCGGCCCATGGGAAGACAAAGGATGTCCCCAAGTGATATTTTCGCTAAACTATCGACGATCAAATACCATTAATAGCGTTTGTGCATTAAAAAAAACTGTACAACGAGACGTCATGTAGTTTTTTTAGTTTTTGTTACGAAAGAATCTCAAATAGTGTTGCCGCATTACTCTAATGACATAAACCTCTCAACAACACATCTGCATTATCAATTTAAACAACCCATTTCTCAAGTTGTAGATATTAGGGTTAGACAGCATATAATGGGAAATAAAGTCATTAGGAGGAAGGAATAAGAAGATATAGCAATAGGAATGTCTCTTCTTTTAATAGATGCTCAGAAATTTGGCTGATTTCTCTACAAATATCAGGAAAGTCACTCAAAGTATCAAATATTTGGATAATGGGAAAATAACTAGAAATTTCCATTATATTTTATTATAACATTTTTTTCTCAATTACTACATTTGTGTGTCCGAATACTCTTTCTACCTTTGCAAATGCTCCATTATTTTGTGTTGGTTTGAAAGCGACTTAAATATTTCTAATTGGAACAATTCTTACTTCATGAACTTTTCAATTACCTGCAGGTCTGCATTTTCACTGAAGAGTTACATTCTCTAAACGCCCGAAGAACAAGAGCCGAACGTCAAGGTTTATAATTTCGCAAATGGTTTAGTCAACCCTAGAGAAAAATGTTAGTTAATTCGTGCGCACACGAACTCACATAATGGTCGGTTGGCTTTAAAATTCAGCAAATTTAATTACTTCTTATATTTTCTTTGTACTTTATCATTGAAATGTATCGCATCATGATATTTTAAAAGTTACTATTCGTCCGGACCTGTTTGCGTTAACTTTATGTAACTTACAAAAATGGTTTAAGTTCGATGTACGCTTCAATGAGAGTGTCTTACCCATTGAATTTAAAGGCAGTTATAGATATATTACATTATTTTGCAACTCCTCGTCCCCGATGACATATGGATTAATTAATTCTCTCTCTCGCTTGATGTATTTTCATGCGCCAAAATGCGTCTGTGGTCCAACATTTTTGTGTTGTAAATTATTGCTGATAAACGTGAGGAGCGCAGGATGCGTCAAAGAATTCCCTTGAAGAGAGTTTATTGACATCGTATTCGGTTCCAGTTCTCTCCGAACTCATCTCTCTCTCCTTTATCCACCGGCTAATGTTCTCTCGCGCATCACATCTTTCGACGGAATATTCCCTGCATAATATCTCGATCAGTACTAGTTTTCTAGCATAAAAGCAAAAGGTATTTTTTACACCAAGTCACTTGCGTTTGTAAGTGAAATAATGGAACTCATTCCAATTAATTATTTCCCTGGGACATTTTATTCATTTCAAATCTGGTGTAAACCCAACTGCACCAATTTGAATAATATTTATACGAAAAATAAATATATTGGTCAATGGTCATTAAAATTTATCCTAACGTCGTTGCTTCACTGTTAAATTTTGAGAACGGAGGCTGTACAAACTTAAGAGTGATTATTCAGTGCTCTTTTTATTTTCCTATTTGATTTTAGTATTTATATCCCGAAGAATCTTAAATATTTAAATATTAATTTGCCGATGAAATTCTCACGTTCGTCACTGAAGTGGGGCCCAGCTTGTTAAGTATAAGATTTTTCTCGGCGACAGTGCCGACAATTTTTTTGTTCTCGAAGGCTCGAATGGATGGCATCTGTTCACTCTCAAACAAAGTGCCCTCGCGTTTAACAATTCACTCGCTGGACCGAGTTTTAAAATCTTCTGAAATGAAGTGTCATCTGGAGGGTTGGGGGCGATCCGTCTGGTGGTTCACGTGGGCAACCCAAGAGGAATAGGCTGACTTATTAATGACCTGGCAGCGCATTCCCTCGGAGTCGATTGAGGGTAGGTATCATTAGTAGCAGATCGCTAATTACCACGCCCAATTTCCATTTGTTACCCAAAAAGTAATTTTATTTTAACGAAGCGGTATTTCAGTGAAAATGTTTTAAGTTTCACTGTAAATTATGCGTTTCAGACAGAACTTCAGTGAACAAACATTTTATTTCAACTAGATCAACTAAAAACTCACTTTATAATTGAATAATGTCCTGCAATAGTCCTCGTTCGCGAGTTGATGCACCCCATGCTCCTTAAATTGGTCTTTGTCCAGTAATCCTAAGTAGAACATTTTCTGACTGTTTATATAATATTAGACGGACAAAATCTTTTTTTAGTTCCCGGGTAAAAATGCTACTTAAGATAAAATTGACCTACTTAGTAGATAAGACTGAAAATACTTTGATTTTCATAACTACGAAAAACTATATTTGTTTTCTCACTTGATCTACCAGAATTGGAACGCATCTAAATAAAGTTACTGGGCGTGTAATCTTCCTAAGTATGTGCTCAACGTGACCTTGATTCTAGGATTGGTTGTGGCAACGACTGAAATTGTTCAAGCAATAGTAGCTCAGATCCCAGGCGAAAACCGCGGATTGAATCAAATAGGTAACACAACGTGTATTAAAGAGAGATGTTATTCAAATATTTTTTTATTTAGCAAAAAGAATCCGCAGTGATATGTACTGCATGTTTTAGTGCCACCTTAAAAAAATGATATATATATGTACATATGTATATATATATATATGTATATATATGTCCTAACTAATCTTCCGAAGAAGACGGAGTTCGAGTCCGTCGAAATTATCAAAATATTACGTGTGAGTGTTCCTTTTATGTGTTCTCATGTTGTGTATTGCTGTCTAAGTTTTATGTATATATATATATATATCGATAATGCGGAAGTACTCACGAGAGCAATATAACTTTTGGACGGCACAATACAACACAGAATAAAACAGATAACACGTAAAAGGACACTCACACTGTAGATGATTTAAGCTTTCGGCCTACTCCGAGGCCTTCTTCAGGTCAGACTCTGCATGTGGCACATTCATATCACCATCAAAAAATAATATCTATTTACAGCAGAGGAAATCCTGGAAGTAATTGATGGAAGTGGGAATGCGTAAGAAAACTAATATTGATCAGTTTTACAGATGACATGATCGAAATTCGCAGAACGTACCAAATATTTAAGAGAAATTCTGAAACATTAAGGAAATATTTGAGTGAATATGGGCTGAAAAATAGAAGAAATGTACACAATGGAAGGGGAAAGAACGAGGCGAAACTAGGACAACGGGAGCAAAAGAAGGGGTAAAAATACCTTCGTGGACAGTTGAAGATAAGTAGAGAAGCGGAACTGATTGTTGAATAAGAAGACGCTTTTGTAATCGTAAAGGGACGCTAAGAAATAATTAAAATTTGGAAATTAGATAGATGTCGGTGAAGTACTTTCCTTAGTGCGAGTACGCCAAAGTGAAAGGAAAGAGAAAATTTAAGGCGATTTGAAAGATGGAAGAAAATATTATTTCCAAATTTTACGCAAAAAGAGAACGGGCAGAGAAACCTTGAGGGAAGAGGCACCAGGAAATAGCAGAGGCCGAAGATCAAAGGCGCCTTTGATCTTCTATTGCCCCTAGCAAATGATTCGTCGTCTTTAGAGTGGAGTATGGGCGTTACTGTTTTGCGGTGTTATACTCATTGAGATATGCGTCATTGCCCTTTGGCAAATATTGAGAGGCGGTGAATGCTATGGGTTTCCTCCGATAGACTTTAACCCTAGAAAGGCATCGCTATTTTTTTTACCTATTCGGTGATCGCGGAGTGAAAAAAACACCCCGATTTTCAAGGGCCCGTATCTCGGGCTCAGTACGACTTTGAGGGTTCCATGAGGACTCATTTTTTTTGTCATATGATAAAAAATCAAGGCAGCTAAATAGTTTTTGCTAAAAGTTTGAAGGGTCCGGGAAAATCGACCAAGAAGGGCCAAAAACGTGAAAAACTATCGAAAATTACAATATCTTAGTGAGTTTTTGACCAAATTGAGTAATGACAACGATATTTTAAAAGGGGAGACACTATGTTCTAAGGGCATTATAGTGGGTTTGGTCAATTCTCCAAAAAAGGTATTTATTTTGAGAAATCAAAGTGCGCAACTAGCAAAAACTTGAAAAATCGATTTTTGCAGCACAGATCGGAAAAATGATAAAGAATTTCGTTCAAATTGAAAAAAAAATATGTGGAACGATTAGGTATAATTTTTGAGAAGGAACATCAAATTTATCATTAATAATGTTTCATTAGTCATTCATGCTCACCACATGCCTGGCAGACAACAGCTATGGCACGCGAAGGCCTGACACTTGGAGCATTTGACACCGTATTTTCGGTCTATGCTTCGTGGACAATGAACACATCTTCTCTACCTCCCTGTTCCACCTAAGTCCCGTCTTATTGGCCCTTGATCCAATACCTCATGTAAACAGAAAACTGTTTTGTGTGGCAGATTTTTCAATTCTTTCCTCCTCCGGATATGAGGATTTGTGAGATCTTCAGCCAAACTTTTCAAAACATTCTCCTGTTCACTTGGATCTTCCAAAGGTTCAATGGCATCGTCCTCCTGTCTGATCAACTGATACCTTGGCCGAGATTCTAAATCGTTTGTATTCTTCGATCATCCTTGAGTGTTCTTCCTATTCAGCGGACAAAGTCCTCTTGTTCATCCAAATTCCAGGTAAGGGGCAGGACGCCCTATTGTTGAGAGATGCGGATTCCGGGAACGAAATTCGTTCAAGGAAAATATTTTTTTCGTCACTCATTTCTAAAATTAGAACTACCAACCGCATTATGTGGTTCCAGTCGCTAGAAACACATCTACTTCTTAAAATAATTGGAAAGGGCCACCGGAGATCTTGTTTCACATGGGTAAAAGTAACTCCCGATCGGAGAGCAGTGGCATTGATCTCAAATTTTATGTGGATATTAGCTATCTACTGGGTATACTGCCCCTTTATATTTTGTATATTGGACATACCGCTATACTGGGAATCTAATGAGTGCACTGGGTAACACTGGGTATCATCATATGACATTGAACAAAAACTTTTCAAAAAGGGAAGCCAAAAGAAAAAAGAGCTTTGGGTTATTCTACGAAGTTAGACAATTTTCTTTCCGCTCTCTCCCGAAGCAATATTTGCACATTCGGCACAACCACAAGGGAAGACGTTGATCCAAACAATTAGTTTTAATTGACAGTACACCCAAAATGTCACAACAGTGTTTGCCTTTAAGGAGTCAGCGGTTGTCAAATTCCTAATAATTAAATTATAGCAAAGGGAAAAGCGACAAATATTAAATAAAATAAAAACGAGCATTTTAAATAGGTTTTGACAGGAATTTTAAATTTGTTAAATTTCACGTCATAATGAAGCCCAGATCGACCTCCAGCCTTAAAAGTGACTGAGTGATACGAGGCTCGGATGAACTTTCCCCTCGAATCTCTCGACGGGGTTGGATCGAGAGGAATATATGTGGAACGTAAACAGGCAGACACGCGCGGGTACCTGTTGTTCGCTTTTGTCGATGAATGCACGGATACCTGTTTGCCCCTAATCAACCGTGAGGGCATGCGTGGATGTAGGCGTGAGAGGTGCGACATTCTCCAACGGGACGTCGGCCGACGGGGACTCATTCCTCAAAGGCAGAAGAGGGAGTCAGTCGGTGGACGCTCAGCGTTCAACCGGAGGCGATATTTTCGGGCTTCGATTTCGGGTTTCCCGCGATTGCGTGGAATTTCGCGAAGCGCTAATTGAGGAAAAGAAAGGCGTTAGTAAGTCTCGCAGAGCAGGGCCCACGCCAGTGCCACTCTAGATAAACAAACACCTCCGTCCATCCTCCGCTTCTCCCTTCTAATTTTCCTCTCATCTCTCTCCCTCTCCTCATCTTCCTCCCTATCCCTTCTCCCACATTCCCTCTTTGTCTCCTTTAATCCTTCCCTTCGGGGAAATGTCGGCGACGTAGAATGTCCCGGGTTCGATTCATGCAGCACCGCGGTTATTTCTCAAGAGTGCACGTAAAACCTCCACTATCTCAGCGGGGTCTCATACGCTAGCGATACTCACGAAAGAAAATTGCAACATACCGGTTCCGGGCAGCTCTCAGAAATAATACGAATAAGGAAATTTCATATCCGATTTCCTACAGAATTATGATAAATTATTTCAAGTTATATTCCTACGTGTAACCTAGAATGTAAACCATGACGACTATTAATTATTTATGTAGTAAATTAAGTGAAAAAATATTTTCCAAAGGGTTTTCCAGTTTTGTTATTTTTCAAAAGTTTTTCAACTTGATAAATTGTGATGTTTTATTTTTAATTTAGAAATGAATTCACTTCTTCTTCTTTCAAATTGATGTTTCCGATCTTAACGAATCAGTGTAAAAGCAAAGACGCTGTATTTGGGTGCTGTCCGTTTTAAATTTCTAAATTGGCATCATATGGCATCCTCCTGCTTTATACAATACTGTATTGATCAATTTTATCAAACGTTAGTCGTTTTGATATGATGGCTTACTGCTGGTGCCTTAAAAATATTTTTGCTTCCCATTTTTCTGTCAAGGAAGGCGACTTTTCATCTTCCTCTAATGCACTTGTCCCTTTGGCTTCGCATGTGAGCCTTTAACTCGTGCATAGTCAGCCCATAAGCGCCGGAGAGATGAGATTTTTTTAAAGCTGGGGATGTTCAGAAAACCCTCTCCCTTGTGATCGCCGGAGAGTGGCGGTAGTTCATATCCCTTCTCCACCCCTTCCTCTCACTCCCCGTTCCCGCCCCCTCTTCCATCCTTGCGGCGGTTGGGGAGAGCATTTTTCCTCTCCCTCTCCCACGTCCCCTTTTAACACCTAACTCAGTCGGCCGATGACGGATTCCACTCGAACAAGTGAGCTCAGCGCTTCGGTCAGGACGCTCTCCTCCCGCTTTCCTTCCCTCTAACGCCTCTGCGTCCGTCCCGCAGGCCTCTCAGCGGACATCCCTCACACGTGATTCCTACTCCCTTGTCTGAATTCACTCTCCCCCGTGGTGCAGTAATAGACATGGATTACCGTTAAGTTTCATCGAACTTTTTCCAATTTCCTCAAGGGCTAATTTGGGTATAAAATATCTATATAACTCTAAAACTCTTATGGCTGTAATTACTTGGCTCATAAAATGTATTTAAGATGGTAGTTTTTTTAAAAGATTTATTTTAATGCTATTGTTTTTCAAATAACTCAAGAGGCCGCGGACACATATTATTTGTCGTAAATCGGTAAGTAGGTGAATATTGTGAACGACATCAAACGTTTCTGCAAGAAGGTACCGGTGGTCACCAAATGCCACGCCCATGTGATCTCACTTAATCACCCTTTTATTTGGTGAACATTGAAAAAAAAACCGAGAGAATCTCTCTTTTTTATTTTTCTCTGTATTCACTGTCTGTTTAGCTAAGAAGAATTCTCTCTTTCTTCTGCAAACCCTAATGATACGCCATAAATTTACATGTGGGGCGAATTATGATTTGATGATTTAAAATTGAAAGTAGAGTAAAACTGGCGTCTTTCCTCGGATCACTTGAAACATCTCCCGTCTTATCCACACGGTATTCATCTTCTTTTCTCAAAGTCATGGAAAATCTATTTTAACGTCACACAATTCCGTCACGGACATTTAGCCCAATTTGAGATCTATTACTTAAGGCATTAACAATTTTATAACAAAAATATCTAAATATGTTCGTTCATATACTTCATGCTTGCCGATTTGAAGCTCTCGATCCTTTACCCAATGATTGGCTGTTTCGTATGCTTGATCTCGTGCAAGGAATGATGAGACTTAATATTTTAGGTCCATTCCCTAGCCAAAAGAAATGATGAAATGGCCAGGGTGGAGTTGAAACCGTCCACTTCCCGTAAACATTACTAAATATTGAACAAACCATACACCACGACCATGATCATAATGCAGTGTCTGACCTCCCACTCTATGTTTTCTGCCAGCTACTGTTCCTGGAATGCTACTGGAGTTTTATGCCCGAGCAAACACTTTCAGTCGTCCGTCAGCGTGGTCCATGGATTCTGCCTCTCCGCCAACAAAATTTTGGTTTTGCGCGGAATTCCTTTGTGGGCACTGACTTTTTTGTCATAATTTCCGTTATTGTTGCGTACGTAAAAACGAAACTACCCATGCAAAAGAAGCTACCTCGGTATTCCGAAAATTCACGAATATATTTCATCAGGAACTTTGGGATCGCATTTTAAACAAAAATCTTTGTGTAAAATAATGTGACACTCTTTCCATATTTTAAAACATTTGCTCATTCAACTATACGAACTGTTCAAAATGATAACGGTCTTATACATTAAAACATATATGAAATTTTCAATATTTTTAAATATAGAAGAGTTAAGGTGAAAGCTTTCCGTTCGAATACTATATATATAAATTATATATATTATAAACGGGTGGATAATTCTTCAGAGCATGTATTCTCTCAGAATACTATATTTGGCAGTGAATATTGTTTTTTATAAAGTTCTGAATAAATATTCAGAACTACCATCACCTACTAAACCGACCCGAAGGTCGGTTTAGTAGGTGATGGTAGAGCTCACCCATGTACCAAGCCCGACGGCGTGTGAATATTCACACACCAGGGTAGGGGGGCCAGTTCCTTTCCCTGTGCCGGTTATGGTTTCCCAGGAAGGTCTGGTACCCGAAAAATCAACTAGCTTGGGTGGAGCTGCAGGTGCCCAAAGTGCCTTGCCCGGGAATCGAACCCGGGACCCTCTGGTCAGCAGTCCAACGATCTACCCGCTAGACCACCGTGACCCGCATATATATATATATATATATATATATATATAACTTTTGGACGGCACAATAGAACACAGAATAAAACAGATAACACGTAAAAGGACACTCACACTGTAGATGATTTAAGCTTTCGGCCTACTCCGAGGCCTTCTTCAGGTCAGACTGAGAGGTTTTGAGGGAAGAGTGCCTGGGGAGGGGAGGGGGGGCAGAAGTTATAGGGACTGTTGGGAAAGAAATTAAAGATGGCGGTTAAGGGTGTGAATTTTAAAGGATCGGAAATATAGGATGTATGCGGATTCGCGAGTTTTCACCTCTATGTTGGTGGCTGAATCGGGTAGGGATTCTAGAACTGTTAGGGAAAAGCATTCGTCAAATGATAGGTTGTGTGAACTTGCGTTAAAGGGATAGGAAGAGAAGAGAGTGAAGCAGAATTACATGAGTAGCGGTGATTGTTCTTTCGGATGGATAAGGGGGTAATGTATTCGCCTATGTAGAATGAGGTGCATTGTTTGCACGACAAAAGATAGATAATATTTTTTGAGAGGCAATTAGCGTGGGAACGGGGTGAAGGAACAATGAGGGGATGTGGGGAGAGGGGAGCAGATCTGATTAGGAGACATGTTTTACATCGGGGGCGATTGCAGGTAGGGGAAATATGTGGAAATTTGTCAGGGCGGGGTGTCAAAGGGTTGGTGGATCTCAGAAGGTTTCTGAGATTGGCTGGTCGTCTGTAAGCGACAGAGGGGCATTGGGGCAGTAAGGATGTGGTCGCGTCATTGTCATGTAGTATAGGATAAAGTTCTTTGAGAATGGTTTTCAGTCTGTGGGATCCGGGGAAATAGGTTGTGCAAAGGTTGAGTCCAGTGTCAGATGTGGGGTTGTTATTCAGTGGTGTGTGTGGTCGGGTGGAGCGGTAGATTTTATCCTGTAGGAGTTTTTCTGGGTAACCGCGTTTGTGGAGTGCATGGTGTAGATTGTGGAGGTATTTGTTGAGGGTAGCTGTGGTGTTGCAAATCCGATGTCCGCGGATAGAGAGAGAGTTGGGAATTGAGCGTTTGGTATGAGAAGGATGACTACTAGTACAGTGTAAATATTAAATATTGTTGATGATTAGTGGCTTTGATGTGTACTGAAGGGGTGAATTTGTTATTGTGAATTGAGGTGTCTGTGTCAAGAAAGGTGATGGTGGAGTCTGAAATGGAAGAAGTGAATTTAACAGTGAAAGAAGAATTTAAGGCCGATAAGATATAAGAGAATCAGAGCCGTGTGTCCAGAGCATAAAAATGTCGTCAATGTAGCGGACCCAGAAAAGAGGTATATATATATATATATATGTATGTATATGTGTGTGTGTGTGCGCGTGTGTGTTATAAAATGTCAAATATTATTAACACACGTGGATGTATTTGCGATTCGTGTCATCACATCTCGGACATCTGTTTGCTTGACTAACTTCATAGTCGGATGCAAAACTAGAGATAATCCTCATTCCATTAAGTAATATACTCCTATACTTTAAATAATGTTTTGGGGGGAAACAAGAAGAGCAAGCTGCTCTAATATTTTTGATACGCTACTCAGTTTATCAGAGCAACGTTGTATAAATCTAACTCCTCAACGCTCCACACGATCTAATTTGGCAATCCGACCATCTTGTTTGGCTTGCTATCTTGCTTTGATGACTATTTTTTCCTTCTTGAAATGGAAAAATTTTTGGATTTACTTAATGGACTCACATTTATTTGTTTGTCCCTCCAAAATATGGTAAGGTGAGGTAAATTCTCATTCTCTCTCTCCTGCCCTGAAGTCCCTTCGCAGCCACGAATGCCCCAGAAATGCACTGGGCTACCGAAAGTGAAATGAAATCGACAAAATTAGAACGAAATTGCAATGGGGAATTCAGCGAATTTTAGTTCGCTGGGTGGAATCTCCATTTTGCACGTCTTAAGTTTCAGCAGTGTTTTTTCAAAAAGTCTTAAATTAACTTGAATTACCAATGTCGAATTTAAATTATAATTTTTTCTGATTTTTTATATCTGCAAATATGAACGTCATATCAAGCCCTTCGAGCTAGATCTGATAAGAAGAGTGAACAACAAACGAGAAAACAGGTAATTTTGAGAGAAAAATACACATTTAAAGTGCTCGGAAGGAACGATTTATTTGCTGTGCGTGAGTTCGTGTGTGGTGGGTACTCAAAGATGACGCCATATTCAAGTTATTTTTGCGATAGCCACCGGGGTATTAGAGAGGTAGATGTAGAGAGGACTGTGGTAGATTTAGAATTTTATGGGTTGATGCGAGTCACCGACGGTAATCTATGTTGTACTTGATTGATATAAATTGGAAAAGATGCATTCCTAGATATTTAATTTTGTGAATGCAATGGTTTCAGGGTAAAATTTATAAAAGTCGACATTCTTGTAAAAGGAACCGATGTAGAAATATTTTCAGTACCAACTGATTACCCCAATTATGAGTCGTACCTGTTGTATGCACCGTGATAACTAAATCTAAAATTTTCCGTTGTTTTCTTACTTTAAATATTTTGCCTCACGTTTCAAACTCTACGAAAATACCGTCTACTAGTTTCCAAAATTTTATCCCGGATATTTTTAATAATATTATCTGTCTACTGCTGTATTGAACCTTTATATTTTATTTTGGAACTGCCCTTTTCTCTACCTTAGGAGGATGTTTTGCAATGACTATAGAACAGTTTAATTTTGCTTTTACCATGGCAAGATAGATGATCAGGTTAATAATCACTCGATTTCCCTGCGACTCCTGCCTATTGTGGGGCAATAGAAAATGGGATGTGGACATACGGTTTTTTCATCCAAACGAATGTCGTGTTTTGTGTCATAATTTGCGCATGCCCGAGTTATACTTCTTTAGTTGTCTTTACCCACGTTCTTCAGACACCACGGAACCCTTATAGGAGCGAAAGGAAAAATTGCAAGGCGATGCATTCGTCAGTTGGTATTCTTTCCTTCATGTAAGGTAGCTATACATTAATAGTAAAACTGATTAAAGGAAAGTAAAAGAAGGTGGAGATAAACCTCCCAGAATATTAATCAAGATAATCACAACGAGGAGCTAAGAAAGCCACGGTTAAAGGTCCTTTTCCACGTGATGTTCGAGCTGAACCAGAAGTGTTCTCCACAAGACTCGCGTAGGCAGGGTCTTGTGGCCTGTCCTGTACGACTGTCCTGCACGACTGTCGGCCACCTGTTGGGAATCTTAAGGTCTAGGTGTGAGTTGCACTATAAAGAACGTTTCCGGCACATGATCACCCGAAGAAAAATAAACCCTTTCGTTTTATATTTCCAGTAGTAACAGCAAATAACATTACTAAAGCACTGTCTATGAGGAGAGTATACCCTGCTTAGATTCCGCACTCTTCCCCACTAAACCTTTTGTTTGCCATTATGTGTGTTTCTATTCCTTTTCCTTACCCGAGGAATTCCTCCTATGTATATCTATCCCTAATCCTTTCTTCGTAGCGGCCCTAACCCTCCGTAAAGCGTGCAGAAGTTGAGAAAGTTGTCGCCTCCCTGCAAATCAACGGCAGTGGGAATTGAAGCGTTGAGATCGTGCCCTCCGGCTCGACGAGTTCCCTTCTCCCACGCGCTACATTTATGCAGATGACGAACAGTTGCTCATCCGTTGCACTCTTGGGAAACATACGCCAGAGGAAACATAACGAACCAATTTTTTACATACATCATGGTTTTAGCCTATTATAAGTGTGTCTTTTATAGATACGTGGTGCGTTCAATAGATAAAGGGAATTAGAGTCATTAGGAAAGAATTTTTTTATTCCGCTACCAGTATATCAGTGTTATCTCATCGATATATAGTCCCCAATAGATATTGCACACCCATGCGTGCTATTTTACCAATGCTCGAAGCACTTCTGGCACTCGATCTTGGTACAGCTTTTAGCTCGCTCGGCGCTTCATGTTTTAATCTCATACGACGGCCCTTAAAATGTTCTCTTTAGTTTTGGGAACGCAAAACAGTCACAAGGGGCAATTTCTGGTGAATATGGAGGCTGGGACATCATTACTATAGTGCTGTTTTTGGCCAAAAATTCACGTATAAGCAGTGAGCAGATGCATTATCGTGGTGGTTCACGATCCATGAATTGTTTGGCCACAAATACGGGCGTATGTTTCGTATTGCTTCACGCAAACGGCGTTGAACTTGTAATTAGTACTCTTTTTTGATTGTTTCACACTGTGGCAAAAACCCAGGGTGATATATGCGAAATTACAAAATTCCCGTTACTTTTTGAACACAGCTCGTGTATCGTATAGTAGTGGTGTCAGCAGCTGCACTTTCACTGCCATTTTCACTACAAGAATGCACTCAACCAAGCATAAAACACGGTAAAACTTGTTCCAAGTTGGTATTTACCAAAGATTTTCTATGTTTCAGAAAAATAGCATTCATAGCAATAATCACAGCCCTCAACTCGTCAGCGCTAAATTAGATAGAAATGTCGAATTATTATTTAATTTCCGTATTTTTCGACCTGCCTGTGAAAATTCCGTCCGAATATTTAGAATTCCTCGATAATAGAAGCTACAAGAATTGCATGATATTACGTCCGAATTCGTCTTCCACTCCCGCGTAATCTGAGCAATGGGAGTTGGCTTAATCGACTTACGAAGTACCTAAATGTAAAATTAAGAAAAAATTTTTGAATTTAATGAAATTAACAAATTATATTGGAAATGAAAGGTCCACTGAAAGTCTGTCGGACCTTCTAGACCTGGCCCGCCTGCAAACCTGTTTTCTCTGATTTTGTTGGCTACGAAGCTCGGAAAATCCAAACGTAAACGCGCAAGTTTTATTGAGACCTTTAGTGATACACGGAACTAGAGATCCTTCTCGTGGTCAACGCTTTGGCAATACAACGCGGCAGTTAGAGAATCGTTAAGACGTCAAAGGCTATGTAGCGCCAATATGAAAAATGCAAGGAACACGACAAACGGAATGAGATCACTTATGATTATGAGATAATGAGGGCAAATGTCAACGAGAAATTTAGGAAATCTTTTAAACGAATTCAAAAGGGAGAGATTAGCTTAAAATTTAAACGAGAATCCAAAAACATTGTCCTAAGATCAGTGACCTTTGTTGATCTCTAATGTCTGATCTTATTTACATGATCTCTCCTACCGAAGTACGATGGAATTATTAATACATTTTCAACATCATCGTTAAATAGACGTTCTTGCAAATTACGCAAGCAGTTTTATCTCTAATTTTACCTTCGCTCCGTGAGTGAATCCCAGCCTAGCTCCTCTAAGTATTCTGATACGCTACTCAGTTTACCATAGCAACGTTTTACGAATCTGACTTCTCTAGGCTACATGCGATCTAATTTGGTGATATAATTCTGCTAATACTGATTCGGATATTTAATAAAGTGTCGTTAAAAAGTTTTTGTCAATTGTTTGTTTGTTGCGTGGATTTATGGAATTGCTTTGTTTTATAATAAAAATTAGAATTCCACCGTGTTAAATTTAGACGCTTTCCGGTTTTCGATGTTCAACGTCATCATCAGGTCTGATCTCACCTAATGATGACGCTGAGCGTCAAAATAAGGCTTGTGTCTAAATTAAATTTTGTGGGACTACGAAGATATACTTTTTCAATCCACATACATTTTACTCATCCTCCAAATTTCGATGGTTCTTTTCAAGGCTTTCCAATTGGATGCAATGCATCCCACCTTTATGAGTACAATACGGATGGATTACACCGCCCTTGTGTATTTTTTCTGTTTCCAACATATGGGCAACATTTGACCATTTCAATATTTCTGAGGGTGCTCTTAACGTTATTCGACGAGAGTATCTCAAATTGGCAGTAGCGGTGTTAAT
Source organism: Hetaerina titia (assembly GCA_037158775.1). Taxonomy (NCBI): domain Eukaryota; kingdom Metazoa; phylum Arthropoda; class Insecta; order Odonata; family Calopterygidae; genus Hetaerina; species Hetaerina titia. Next base: position 258,537 of record CM073768.1, on the reverse strand, counting down.
GTTTCTTCCCGTAAAAGAGGGACCTAATTGCTGACTCCGTATTCCTTTGAAATTGGTTTAAATCTCTCTTTTAGTGGTTTTTACCATTTTCTACTTGTAGTCTGAGGAAGCAAAGATCCCCGAGCCTCCTGTAACATCAAATAGATCTTGTCTGACGATTTGTTCAGGCGAAAATATAATTTCAATGCAGCGTATTCGTCGCCGGAGGCTTACTGAATATGTTTCAAATTTAAACGGCTGTCGCTGATGTCACATCATAATCAATAAGAGTCACACTTGTCGTCGTGCCTCTAAGATGTAAGATCGACGTTACAATTGCTGAGATAAGGTTCCCATCGATCGGATGTATTTGTTTAACCTCAAATTCCAATCGAGTGACCAAATTTTATTTTATATCCTTACAAAGTCCGGTTACATCTTTAGTAGGGCTAATGCGTTTATTGAAGCACAAACCGAGGTCTAATTTTTTCAATCAGAAATGGACAATTTGGTGTTATAGTAATCGGAATGATACGACATACATGTACACTTGGTCGTTTCCGAATCTTGGATTATTGGCGGAGAATTTCTCGTCGTGTGACGATGAACGGGCGCTAAGGAGCCAATCTTTGTATTCTTTTTTCACTTTAAAAAATGACTTCATTAAATTTACTCATTTTGAAAGCCACTCACTGAATTTTATGCAGTATAAGAATAAGGACCGTTGACATGAGGGATAGCCGTCTGATCACGTATTTATACATCTTACGATATCTGACCGTCGACGTGTGAACATCGATGCATGTCCAACACAAATTATCATGTTTCATGATAAAAAAATTAATTTGCGTTAGATCAACAACAATATACTCACATTTCTAATTTTTAAGTAGAATTAATATGACACATCGGAATCTCAAATCGATGATTTTTCAAAAAATATATTTCTATTCTGCTTGTATACATGGTACTCTGAAAGCCACCGATAGGGTGTGTGGCAGGGGGTGATTACACACAGGGCATGCAATATGAAATATGAAGTTTTTCCTAATTTTAGCTACAATATATTTTCGTACAATTATTCAAATCAGAAAGATCACTTTTAATGGAGAATATTATCACTTATTTTGTGGAAAATTGCACATTTTAATTAATCATGATATTCCACCATATCACGCCTGAAACGTCTCTTTCTATCGGATGATCACGATAACCACGGGTACATTACTGCGGTATCTATGTAGAAATACACTTCTCTACGGATATGAGAGAAGCTGTAAGTGACAAGAAGGACAATTACTAAAGCTAGATGAGATAGAATACTGTAGGCTTCTTGTACCAGGAATGAAAACAAAATAAAAATACTTTTTCCCGCGACACGGTGGAATAATTTTATTCTAATCCCTAATCAGCCGAGGGAAAAATACATTAAATCTATCTGCTCTACACTTGGTCTCTCTCATTTTATTAACATGTTCTCTCCTACCGTAATGCGATGGGGCTAACAATATATTTTCAAAATCATCGCTAAGAAGACCTCCTACCAATTTATGCAAGAGATTTAATCTGTGCCTTAACCTTCCCTCTATTGAGTGATTCCTAACTTAGCTGCTCTAATTAACTTGGACACGCTACTCTGTTTTTCATAAAAAAGTTTTTACAAAACTAGCTCCTCTACGCTGCGCGCTATGAAATTCGGCAATCAATCCAACTACATGACGATTCCATTTACTTTTTAAAATGAGGCCTAACCATCGAAATATCAGGATTCCTTTTAACCTTTTCATCATACGTTATATTATCATAGCCTTTTGATAAATTCTAATTTTTCGTTGGCTTGCTCACATATTCCCCGTGTATAGTTCACCCGGGAGAAGTCGTGACTGAGGGTAACGCTTAAGTTGTTAATCGCGTCTATACTTCTTATTTTTGTATTCCTGCGGTTAAATAGATAGATGTAGATGGTACAAGTCGGCTTTAGTATAATTTATTGTTCATCACGAGTAGTGCATGTAATACTCCGGAAGTTTTGATTAATTTTCCCCGACTCGTACAAGTTGATTAATTAATCACTTATTATATTGAATAGGTCACCTTTCGTCAAAGTTATCTCCTGTATTCAGTAATTATTTCTGCCGTTATCACCTTGTTCTAATTCGTTACGTTCACTAAATTCTCAGCTCAATAATTATATAGAAAGCTAGATACAACCAAAAATATGTAAGTACTTTAATAAGTACTAGAAGCCATTTGAAATCCTCCGCATACATTTTCAGCTGCTGTAAATTCATAATCAATACTGTGCTATGGTGGAATTATTGAGATAAAAATGATTATGACAAGCCTTTAACTTAACATGTTAATTTTTTAATGAAATTTTAAATATGAATAATGTCAATGTTTCAAATTATCAACAATATTAATTGGATCACCGTTGAGTGCTCTTGGATCTCTTAACTGTATGTGTTTGATGTGTAGCGACATGAAAAATCCCAATTGTAAATGTGTAGTTAGGCAAGAAAGCATTCGTATTCTTGCTACCGAGGACTTATCAAAGGTTTTCTCCTTGAGATAACTGGAAATGAGGACCACATATAGTAGAATACCAGTATAACATGACACTGCCCAAAAATAGGCTACTGATTTGTAGAAGTTAGATGAAACCGGATGAGAGACACCTTGAATTTGCGCAAGCAGATTGCCTCTCTCGGAGGTGTGATAAAAAAAAGACTGGGCTAATTTTATAACTTGTTTATTTCGACGGATAGAGCTTAATCGAACCGGTCGCACACACCTTTGCCAACCTTTCTTCCAGCTCTGAAACCCTGCCCTGCCTTAGGGATTCTCTTCGGGTCCACCGAACAATTAGTTTTAATGTCTGCAATAGAGTCGAATCGGCGCCCTTTCAAGATTAATTTTAACATAAGAAACAGAAAAATGTCTGATGGAGCCACGTCTGGTGAGTAGGGTGGCTGCGGGGTCACGGAAGTTCCAGTTCTGGCGAAAAACTCTGTCACTATCAGCGCCGTGTGAGCCGGCTCGTTATCGTGGTGGAAACTCCATGTATTGTGTCTCCACATGTCCGGCCTATTTCGGCTCCCTGCGACCCTCAGCCTCTTCATAACCAACCTTTAATTGGAAATCTTTGTTGACGGTTGGACCTTGAGGGACGTATTCGTATTGAATCAGCCAATGCCAATCGAAGAGACGCCAGCATGACCTTCACATTTGACCGGGATATGCGAGCTTTCTTTGGTCGTGGAGGATGAGGACCTTTCCACTGAGAAGACTGAACCTTTGTCTCAACATCATAACCGTAAACCCAGGTTTCCTCACCGGCTACGATGGTTTTAAGAAACTCTGGGTAGACATTGGCTCGATCCAGGAGTTTCTGACGAATGTCCACCCGTTTTTGTCTCTGTTCATCAGTCAGCACCCGCGGGACCAATATTGATGCGACGCGCTTCATGCCCGAAATGTCTGACAAAATTGTCTGACAGGATCTAAAACTTATGTTTACTTCCTCGGCGATTTTCCCGCACCAAATTATTCACCAATTTGACATGGTTGGCGCTGTCGAAGTGGAAGGCCGCCCCGTTCACGAATCTTCATCTGTCAAGTTTCTACCCGATTTAAAACGACTGTACCACTCTGAACACTGGCTTCGACTCATAGCTTCATTAGCAAAGGCTTGCTGAATCATTCCAAATGTCTCCGTAGCACTTTTGCCGAGTTTAAAACAAAATTTCACGCTCACACGCTGTACCTCTAGCTCCTTTATTGCTGCCGTTGCACGCGGCGACGAGCAGGTTAAGGCACTTACCGCTGCTCCTGCGTAACGACTCGAGGTAAACAAACGCAACATCTCTCGTTTTAGTCGTCAGATGTAGCGCTAGGTGGCGCACTGTTTCTCATTTCGATCCTTTGAACGGTTTGCGCAGAATAAAATGAGTCCGGTCTTTCCTTGATCACACTTTGTATAGTATATGGCAATCGTGATCCCACTTAATTTTTCATATACGAGCTCGTGCGAGCGTATTTCGAATACCATTTGGCAAAGCCATAAATGGCATAAAGTTAACCAAAACGCGGTCGGCGAACAAACTTCAAATAATCACCTGATGAAGGATTCATCTGAGTTGATATATTAAATAAGTAATTATCCGAAAGATATTTAAAATAAAAATTGGTAAAAAGTGTCATTATGCGCGATAGCTGCCTAAAAATAATATTGCCGTAGCATGTGCCATTAGCTAAACTGCGAAATTCCGTTTACTTCTTCAAAGGAATTTTGTGTGTGGATCGAACATTTTCATTGCTTGGCTTAATTACATAATTTGGATTTGAAATCAACAAATTGACCAATGCGCACATGATCACTTTTGAGTTTTTGGCAGTATTAGTAGATGAGGAATTTAAGCAATTCGTGGAGTAATGAGTATATAATCTCGAAAATAGAGCCGGCATTTAATCTCGCTGCTCGATATCATGGATTTCTGACAAGTGAAGGCCGAGGTGATTAATGCTATCACCGATGAACTCCAGTGGCCTGCATCATTCCCAAATTCTAAAACTAGCCCACTCCGCGATTGATTAGAAACTTAAATTTCCGAGAGACTGCGGACTTAACCGGCCATGTTAACTTCCAATGAAGAATGAAGAATTTATCTTATTTTACTGTTCAAACTAAATGATTAATAAAATATTATATTCCATTATAGATATTCAGTCGATTCTACAGCTTATTTCATTCTAGTGAGGCTAAGTTGACAATAATTACTTCTCCCTACCTGGAGTACTCAAAAGCTGGATTCCTTCGATGGAATTCAAAGAATTCAAATTTATATACGTATGTAAGTTTTCCTAATTTTAGGTGCCATCATTTTGAAAGTTCAAAGAATACTTCAAAATTGAAGGACATATGGCGCACAGTTAGTATACATACTGCAGATTCAGTCATTTGAATTACACAACCAGTGCAAATTATCCGAGAATTCGATAGTTTCTGATTGAGTGAATCACATAATTTTCCTGGGGAGTGAAAGGAAGTACTATTTGGACCCTTTGATCCATAAACTGCTAGTAGAGACTAGAAATAATTTCGATAATGAAGGGAAATAAACGAAGGGATTTGGCGCAAGTATGAAATTAATTTGCGTATTTTAATTAACCACAACAAAGACTAATTCAGGCATAAAGTTGAAAAATTAGCTGTTTTATTCAATAACATAAATAATTTCATGTTGTATTCATCACCACTTATCAACGTAACGCATTCTTAACGAGGCTAACGCAGCCTCACAATGAATGGACGGAAAATGAATCTAATACTTATTTTTCCATCGGCCTTCCTGAAAAAACACTAGCAATAAGTCAAAACAACAAAGCTTGGCTAAGATAAATTCAAACGTATTTTCAAAGTTGAATGTAACATAAAGTTCAATTCGGCGATAAATAGAAGAAATGTACCAAGGAGGATGCACCAAGGAGCCTCCCTTCCCGCCTAAGCTCACCTGTTTGCCATTGGCACCAGTGTCCAATCATATCCGCGAAGCACCTTGGCCACTGCATCATTGATCTCCGTCCTCTCCTCGGCGCTCACCTCATGGTGAATACCTCCACCCCTCCGACTTCGGCCTCCGGGGCCCAGAGCCCCCACGGCGCCCCCGAGAGCCCCCAGCCCACCCACCACCAACTCCATCACCGTCCCTCCGCTCGCCGCCAGAGCTTCCCTGGGCGGCGTCGACGGCTCTGACGAGGATGAAGACGAGGAAGACGAGGAGGCCACGGACGAAGCGGAGGAGGGCCTGTCGATGGCGGTGTTGTCACCAGGGGCCACCTGAGGGCCGATGCGGAGGTGCAGGGCCATCTTGGACCCCGAGGCCATCACCCTTGCACTTCACCAGGGACCGGCGGCGTCGGAAACCCCTCGCCAGAAGCCGTCTCCTCCCACGGAGAGCACGGCAGATAGAGTTACGGGGGGACAGTGCGCGGTCGCTCGAAGAGACGAGTCGTGCGTATGCGGGCAGTCGGAGAGGATCAGAGGGTAAGTGCCCCCATGGGCCCCACCCCAACTCCAACCGGGGTCCTCGGACCGCACGAGTGAACCAATTCAAGTTGCTCCCTGGCGCCCTCCTCGGGAGGGTTTGCGTGCCAAATGGTTTCGTTTCACTCGAGGGCCACTACTTAAATCGACGTGAGCTTTGGCTGTGTGACGCCGTCCAAAGGCAATTGGGGAACCTTGGCGATAAAACACTGACTGAGTATCCCTCAACGGGACGAGCGAACAAGTCAGCGCACCGAATGCATCCGAATCCGCGATCTAATTCGACGAATGTTCTCCACTCCCGTGAAAATGATGCAGCGCGCGTCAAGTCGATCGGATATCCCTCTGGCCGTAGTGATTGACCGACTGTATGGGCCGTCTTTTCTCTCTCTATCTCTCTCGCGTCACCACCGGTTGACGGGTGGGAGGAAGTGGGGTCGCCGAGGGGTCGTACGCGGGGCACCAGTCGCGGCGGCGGCGGATTGGACGCGGGAGCTGTCGGGGAAACTCCAGGAATGCTCAAGACGCGGTCCTCCTGTATTGCCTCTCGTTCGAAGAGAGATTGCCCTTGCGACGGTCACCTATTTCCTGGGGACACGAGGGGCGCTTCAGATTCGTCGGCAAGCGACGATGGCTCCCGTTGAATCCGGGAGATCGCGCGCAGAGAATAGCGAGAATCAAAGGAAGGTTCCGGGACGGCAGGAGGTTCCGCTCTTGCAGGAGGGCCCACGGGGCGGTTGGAGACTGCCGAGTTTGTGCCGGCACTCGATCTCTGGGGGCGAGGGAGGGAGGGGGTGCGATGTCGCCTCACTCTCTCGGGCGTCGAGGGTGAAACTAAGGAGGGGTGAGGAAGGGAGAGTGAGCGAGTGGACGCCTCACCCCCTCTCGTCACCAGAGCGGGGGGAGGAGCGCGAGAGTGGAGGGAGGTCCCTTCCCTCAGCAACGCTCTGCCCGTGTCCTTTGAAATGCTCACTCCACTGCGTCCCTGAGCTCGCTCGAGGATGCCTTGTGTGCGATTTGATTCATTCTAGTTATGTTCTTTTGTAGACCATGCATTTTTCTCTCCTACCACCTTATCAATGGCAGTTAATCTCGCTCTTGGAGGATATACAATTGGGTGTAATGATTTATGAAAAAGTTCGAACTTTCTCGTTGTTCTGTAATTAATAATTTAATTTTTTAAATCTTATTAGCCACCAGTTAGTAGGCAACCTTATTTAGGAGAGCTTCATAACTGGATTACGACATATATATAATATATAAATATATATTTATATATATAATGTAAATGGACTAACTAATGTAAGTCAACACAAACACATAAAAGAGGGACTCACTGGTTCTCGAATTTTCGGTGGTGCAACCACCTTTCTCAAGAGGAATTAGGAACAGAACTCATACATATGTATATAATGAAAACGAAGTAGCGAGATACCGCTATACCGCTAGCGAAAAATCGGAATATGTGTGCGTTTCATTTGTATCTGTGTTTTTCGCTTGCGCTATTTCGTTTCTTCGATTTATTATTTTCACATTGGAGAGAATTTCTTCAAGATATATATATATATATATAATATATATATATATATTATATAATATATATATATATATATGCCGTAATGACATACGATATATGTATATTTTTATATTATATATATTAATATATATTATATTATAGGTAAGGCAATTGGGGATAAAACATACTGGAAAAAGTACTACCTCAACAGGGTGTGAGGGCATTAGTTGTGCTCTAAAATTTAACGGGTAATGATGACTGATCCTGGTAGGGCCACCCATACCAATTTGATCAAATTATAAGAACCGGACCAAAGCTGGTGCGAACAAACACAATTGAAGCAGTCATAAATGCGGTTGACCCAAGTGGAAGAGCCATCTAAGTATGTTGACGTGAATATGGAGAAAAGACTACTGACTGGTTGTCGTTAATCCTCAATTAATCATTAGTCCTCCACGGACGTTTTCGGATAGATTTCTTGCAAGCAGCGGCGTCATTGGCACAAGACTGAGTCGAAGCTCAAAGAATTCGGTCCCGGGATGTTGGGTCAATGTTGAGTGCAAGAGACATCTCGGAAAAGAAACGGCGATAGCAAAGAGGGCCATTTCTGAAGGGAGGAGAAGCAGTCAATTGGACAACTTAACAAGGGAAGGGCCGTAATTTAAGATCAATTGTGTGATGCTGCATTTAAGGGTTAATGCAGATCCAAGCACTTTAACTGAAGTGCCAATAGGTAGCCGTGTGGAAAAAGAAATAGTTACTTAGCGGGATCAAGCATAGGATGTAACACGGAGTGTTAATGGAGCACATAATGGCAATTACGGAATTCATTTACATTGAATTTTTACCGCTGATTAGGGTAATAAGAGAGAATCAGAATAAAGAGAAAGAGGGTTAGGAGAATCATCCACCACCTGTGTTTTGATAATTTTACGTTTCCAAATTTACAAATTTCAAAGCTCTGTTGGAGTGCTTGTAACTAATATAAATGATATTAGTGTACAGTTAAGTAAATACATGTATGTGCATTTAGGAAATACATATTCACACACACATAATTACATATATACACCCACACAGGCATACACAAGTAAGGAAATATTTCTATCTTTATGTAATTTGTTATTGTTGGGAAAAGATAAAGGAATAAATGAACATCAAAGTTACGAGAGCGCATTTAAAAGTAAGCTCTCCTATTTTTTTTTCATGGTCAATCAAGTTTATTCTGAGCTTTGCGTACATCATTAGCAAGGTTGAGAATTTAGCTGTTTTTCTACGTAGTCGGCTTAACGATCAATCACTTTTTGCATCCTTGTAACCGGCTTTTTAATACCGGCGTTGTACCTTTCTCCCGCCGCGTCGCGAAGCCAACTTAGGACTGCTTCTTGCGCTACATACATACTATCCTACAAGACACCGCTAGGATGTGTGGCAGTGAGTGATTACAGACGTTATAAAGAATGATAGTGCGCTGAAGTACACGGAGTGGTAGAAATATTGAAAAATTTAAATACCATGTCAGTTATTGTCATGGTATTTAGCATCTCTGTTATAATGAAACCTTTGTAGAATATTGCAATTTACACAGGCCAAAGTATTTAACCATATTAAAAGTATTTTGGGTCAAAAGTAACCTGGTGTGTAATCACCCCTTGTCACAAACCCTAGCGGTGGCTTTCAGAGTACCATACACTACCTTGATCAAAATGTTCCCGGAATTTATTCAGAAAATTAAAAATACAAGTTTGTTCATCTAAATCTATATTGTCCCCTTCAAAGTAATCCCCATCGACTGCAACACACTTATGCCATTGCTTGATTCAATCCTCGAAACATTTTTTATATTCGGTTTTCGGTATGTCCATCAGTGCTTCCTGCGATTTTTCCATTACTTCCTCTCGGCTGCTAAAACGCGTTCCCCGTAATGGTTTTTTAACTCGATTGAACAGAAAGAAGTCACAGGGAGCCAAATCAGGTGAATTCGGTGGCTGTTGGATGGTATTTGTTGCATTTTTCGTCAAAAAATTACGAATAATGATAGCACTGTGCGACGGTCTCGACGCACTGTGCGACGATTTCTGGTCTCTTTCGGCGAATTGCTTCACGCAAACGTCTCATAACGCCCAAATAATACTCTTTGTTTACTGTCTGGCCTTCTGGCAAAAATTCGTGATTCACTACACCGTTGTAATCCATGAAAACCGTCAGCATTGCTTTCTTTTTTGACTGAAAACGACGTGGTTTTTTTGGTCTCGGCTCATTTGGTGAACGCCATTCACTTGCCTGATGTCTGGATTGCGTGTCGTACTCATAAACCCACGTCTCGTCTCCAGTAATGATCCTTTTGATGAATGTGGGATCGGATTCAGCCTCGCAAATCATGTCTTTTGCGACGTCAACACGGTCTCTTTTTTGCATGAAATTGAGGTCTTTTGGCACCAGCTTTGCTGCTACACGACGGAAACCCAAATCATTAACCACAATGTCTTGGGCGGATCCATAGGCAGTGTTCAAGTCCTCCGCTATTTCTCTGATGGTTAATTTGCGGTTATTGACCAACATTTCTTTTACTTTATCAATTTTTTCACCGACTTTCGATGTCGATGGTCTGCCACTGCGTTCATCATCTTCGATTGACTCACGACCACTTCTGAACCGCTCGTGCCACTGGTAAACGACCGTTTTTTTTAGAGAATCGTTGCCGAAACACTTTTCCAACATTTCCAACGTCCGTGCGCCACTAAATCCGTTTTTTGCGCAAAATTTAATACAAGTTCGTTGTTGCAAATTTAAATCCATTTCTGCAATTGTAAAAAATCGCCAACACACAGAGAGATAGATGTACTCTTGGCTGCGTAACTTTTGCAAATTTCAAGTTATGACACTAAGATTTAAAGGGAATATCAACAACAGATGTACCAATTTAACAAAAAAAACAGAACTCAAATCGGAACGATGGGAGCGCCACACGGTGGTTATTCCGAGAACTTTTTGTTCAAGGTAGTATGTAGCTAAATTGGCGCTGATACTCATTAAACATGTCATTCTGGTCATAGAAAAATGGTATAATTGTTAAGCGTAAAATTTACGGTGACTCTACCACCTGGTAACGTTGAAAATGTTTCAAACAGCTTCCTTATGATACTCTTCGTCTTGCATCTTCAAGATATTCTTCATTTTGCACACCGATAAATCACCGGGTTATCGGTGGAAAATACTGGCGATGATAACTCCGGTGATTTTGAGCCTGATGTGGGATGGGCGCAGGCGTGAATCGTGTCACACTCGCAGATATAGTTCCATCTACATCTACATAAATACCCTGGGAGCCACCAAAAAAGGTTTGTGGCAGGGGGTGTAGCACCATGAGGGAAGGGTAAGGGATGAGGGGGTTGGGGTTATCAAATAGGTGAGGAAAGGTGGGGGGAACCTGTGAGAAAAAATTTTTTATGTAAACATATGCATACATATATGCACATAATGAACAAATAATAAATAAAAAAATAATTATATAAATATATATATACTCGACGTTTTTGCCTGTTTTGTAGATTTCGAAAAAGCGTTTGATAGAGTGAATTGGGAAAAACTAATGCGTGTAAAACAGAAAATAGGAAAGAATTGGAGTGACAGGAGACTGATCCGCAACCTGTACATGTCTCAGACTGCTCAGGTGCGAGTGGGGAACGGAGATTCCGTATGGGCAGTATTAGGAAGAGGTGTAAGGCAGGGTGTCCCATTGTCACCGGTACTGCTCAACGTATATGTAGAGGAAATGATTAAGGAGGCATGGGAAGAACTGGAGGTAGGAATGAAAGTCGGAGGGGAATTCGTAAAATCGGTTAGGTTTGCTGATGACCAAGCATTAGTTGCTCAATCAGCCAAGGGGTTGCAAGCATTGCTGAGTGAATTGGAGGTTCAGTGCGATAAATATGGGATGAGAATCAACATTAATAAAACAAAGGTTATGCGATTTTCCATAAAGAAAAGGCTAAGCTAAATATTAAAATAGGCGGGGAAAAAATAGAGCAGGTAGAGCAGTTTACATATTTCGGAAGTGTTTCGGACTAGTACGGTCAAAGTGGTAGGGACGTAAGGAGAAGAATTGCGCTAGGCAAGTAGGCTTTCTCAAGGAGGAGGGAGTTGATGACGGGGACGTTGAGTAGGGATGTTAAGACAAGACTCGTAAAAATCTGATAAGTAGCGTAGCTATGTACGGCGCGGAAACGTGGTCACTGAAGCAGGAGGATAGACGTAGATTGGAGGCTTTTGAAATGTGGGTGGGGAGAAGAATGGAGAAGGTGAAATGGACCGAAAGGAAAACAAATGAGGAAGTACTAGAGATGGTGGGTGAGGAGAGGGGTTTGTTGAGAGAAATCCTCTGGAGGCAGGAAAAATGGATGAAAGGCGTATTGAGCGGTAGTGGAATGTTGAAGAGGGTAATAGAGGGGAGAATGTTGGGCAAGCGAGGTGAGGGCAGGAACAGGATAGGGATATTGGACGGGATGAAGGGAGGAAAGAAGTACACCGAGATGAAGAGAGACCTGATATAGATTAGTTTGCTAGGTGGGGAGTCACAAAATGTTTATTTGATAGTTGTGTCCATCCAAAAACCTACCTTCACCGGTAGATTACCTAATAATAATATATACTCGCGACCGCGACGAGGATAAGCGATGTGCAGAGTGTCTAGCTCATCGGCTTCGCTTTACTGGGATGTCGGGCCGTATGTCAGCTAGCAGCACATTTCAGAAACTGGAAGAGAAATAATAAATTTGAGTGAGGGGTTAAATCTTTTGTCTGGCCGATATCAGTAAGAACGAGGCTCTTTAGTAGGCATAAAAGGTAAATTAGTTATGTAACAGGAAAACGGCTAGATTTTGAGGGGGAATTGAAGGGGTAATCGAACTTGCTATGAACCACTATCTCCATCGCTTCAATGAAATAAATAAAGCATTGAATGTCCTTAATTAAATTACTCTAAATCAAAATGAAGAAGTGGACGTCATGTGGTAATAAAATTATTTATAGTTGAAACTAATATGATATACGTGTCCTTTAGCGTGCTTTCATGCCATATTTTAATCTAAATTATTATTATTAGGTAGTCTACGGGTTAAGATAGGTATTTGCATGGATACAACTATTAAATAAATATTTTGTACTTCCAAACAAAACCCAATCCAGCAACCTACTCTACATCAGGTCAATCTTAATTGTATACAATAGTAGTATGATCTTCATCATAAATGATATACAACAAAATTACAGACAATCAATACAGATATACATACACATACAGACGATCTTCAACAAATACCAAAATGGTATAATCCTCAATATACACAATCAACATAGTTATATATATTAAATAAAATGGAACAGTCATTCCGCTCCTGCTAATCCAGCCAGTTCTGGCTTGACACCAAGTCCCAGATGAACAAATATGATCGCTTAAAGTGTAGCACCCTCCATGGCATACAAACCTGACATGGTGGTAAAGAGCTTGTGCGTTTCGATGACCCCTAGAGCTGTGCTGGTTGGAGTAATAATAATTGCTCCTGGTAGGGTCACCCATGCCAGTTAGGTCGAAGTTAGGGGCCAGACGAAAGGTAGTCCACGCAGCTTCTGTTCCACAGTGAGGCGGCTGCAATGGCGTCTGACCCCAGTGGGGCGGCCATTAAGTGATGGTGTCACGTTAAAAACACTATTGAGGAAGACAACGGGAAACCACCTCAATTATCATTTCCAAGAATATAATGATGTGCATTAAAGATAATATGAGTCCTGGCAACTACGGGACTCGGCCCAAGAGGCCGTGTGTCGTGCCCAGCAGCGGGAGAGGCAAGGCTTCCGCGGTCGTCATCCCACGAATCCCTTTCAAGGGAAAAATAACAGCAGCAGGACAGAAGAAGCAAAAGAAGACGAAAATAGTTAGAATAGGAACATGGAACGTCAGGACAATGTTGAGCACAGCCAAATTAGAGAATATTAAGCGGGAGATGTAAAGAGGTAATATAGATATTTAAGGTCAATACGAGGTGAGATAGAAGGATAGCGGGGATTACTGGAGTGATAGTTATAGAATAATATAGAACGGCGGGGAACGAGAGCCAATGGGAGCTAAACATTCGGCTAAAGGGGTTTCTAATAATTTACTTTCGAGTGCCCAATCCCAAATGAGAATCCAGCCGAGTGCAGATTTTACCATCTTATCCCGCTATTCCGAGAGAAATTTTCTTACCCTGCATATATTATAATTACTCAAAATATACCCCTAGATTCGAGGACGGGAATTTCATTCGGGGTATTTCTAGGAGCATTCCTTTCGGGCACCGGGGTTAATTTTCGGGATAATTAATTGAAATTTTCTCCGAACTCGTGGTTATGGGTTCAGATCCTGGATGGAAATACTGAAGAAAAGAAAGTAAAGTAGATGAATAGACGGATTATTAAAAACCTCTACATTGATCAGAAGACGCAAGCAAGAGATGGCAGATCAGGATGTGGAGTAAGTGATAGGCTGGGAAGTGGTACAGGGCTGTATGTTATCGCCGGTTCTCTCGATTTGTGTGTTTAGGAAATGCTGAGGGTTATATAGGATAAACTTTGGTTGGGAATACAAATGGTTGGTGAGGTGATTAAGGCAGTAAGATGAGTCGGTCGCCTAAGCTATTGAAACTATGCTTAGAGTATTATGGAGCCCATGCCATTGGTTGAAAAATCAGTTATAATGGCGTAAAACGAAGCTAATGGAATTCTCATTAATCATGATGGATAAGTTTGAAATAAATTAGGATAAATGTGGATATCATCAGGAAAATCATAACGATAGGTAGGGTAGTGATCAAATGTTGCCCATTGTCGCCACGGCTCTTTATATTGCGTGCTAAGGAAAATCTTAAGGGCGGCATGGAAAGGCTTGAAGTGGGAATGAATGTGCGCTGGAAGGTGACCGAAATGTTGGAAGACAATCGATTGGAGGATTATGAAATGAATGAGACAAATATACAATGGGGAATAATCACAAGCAAAAAAAAGTAATGAGATTCTCAAAAATCAGCAAGATCAATACAAAACACGAAACAGGATGAAGATAGAATAGAGCAAGTGGAAAGGTAATATATTTTCATAGTATTTTTGAAGAAAATGGACGCAACAGCGGAGACACCAAGAGGGAAAGAGTATTTCTATTGTATCAGGGAGTTTCTTATAATGATTAAGGGAAACAGTCGTTTGCGAAAGAAACATTAGCCTTTAGGAAATGTATGGCAGGCAAGGTAAGAGGTAATGAGGAAGAGTATAATCGGAGCAAATCCTTCAATGCACAGCATATGAAACGTAAGGCTCTGAAACCTGGCCTGAGGAAAACGATTCAAGTTGATCAAGAGGCTTTTGAGACGTGGCCAATCGGAAGCGTGGAGGACGGGAGAGTGGGTCGGAGGACAAGCGAGGAAATGTGGCGTTCGGGGAGGGAAGAGGCTCCCAGGTGTGGCTGAAGAATCAGTGGAAGGAGGCAGTGGGATGCTGACAGAAATGAGCGCTTCACGAGAGCGGAGGATTGAAAGGAGGACTCCCTCGACGGCATTAGGTCCGAGGGGAAGTATGAAGATTGGGGAGAGAATATTAATTAGTATGAACACGGGTTCATGTTAGAGTAAGACCATTTGTTATGCAGTAGTCCTTTGGCACTGTTTGAAACACTTATGTAAAAACCTAGAAAGATCACCTTTGGACTTAAGCTAAGCTTAATTGACATCTATCTTCATCAGTGGTCATCAATGACAATGAATTCTGGGAATGGTTTGTCAGCTCTCCTACCGGATAGTCCAACCACTCCATAATATTACTTCACATTTATCCACATTTACTCTTTTGTGTTCATATGCATTAACACCCTCCCATTCCCTACAACCTTGACGTGGTGGACCGGCATGTGAGTTCCGATGACCACTAGAGCTGTGCTGGCGGAAGTAACACCTGTAATAATTGCTCCTGGTAGGGTCATCCGAGCCAGATAGGTGGAAGGTGAGGAGCCATACGAAAGGTAGTCCACGCAGAGTCTGTTCCTCAGTGAGGCGGGGCTGCCAAGGCGTCTGACCCCAGTGGGACGGCCATTAAGTTTTGGTGTCACGTTAAAAACACTATTCAGGAAGGCAACGGGAAACCACCTTAATTATTACTCCCAAGCATAATGGTGGAAACAAGACAAAAATTGAGTCCGGGCAATTGCGGGACTCGACAAAGCGGCCGTGTGTCGTGCCCGGCAGCGGGGGAGGCAATATATATATTTTTATAGAGCAGTTGTACACCGTCCAGCATTTATTCAGAGAACTCACCAAGACGCATGACTATATTTTTTTTGTCAAAAGCTCAAATGGGTAATGTCTGATCCCGCTATTAGAAATAACGAGAACATATATCAAAGATTGCTATTTATTGACATGCAGTTGAGTTTATGTGCTAAAAGCATGGGGGAAACACCAATAAATGTTCTTTTTTCGAATTTTGAGGATGTTGCGGAGAGAAAATGGCAAATATAACCCCGCCATTCAAAATAACGGAAATAAATACAAGAAAAATAATTATTTAGAAGTTTCCCAGAAATAATACATACCCTAAATAACCTAAAAATTCTTTGAAAATTCAAATATTTTTTCTGAGTTCAATTTTGATCCAAAAAATCTGAAAAAAATCAGAATGTTTTTGGGCATAAAATATACGTTCATGAATTTTTTAGATTTTTTAAAGCAATGGATCTCTCGGGAAATTTGTTTTCGAAAAAGCACATATTTTGCGATAGGAGACCCCTTTGGGGCCACCCCAATGGGAGCTAAACATTCGGCTAAAGGGGTTTCTAATAATTTACTTTCGAGTGCCCAATCCCAAATGAGAATCCAGCCGAGTGCAGATTTTACCATCTTATCCCGCTATAGCCTTTGTCTTCTCAAATGGTGAATTCTTGGACTTATAAAGCTTTCAGTAAAAATCATTAGATATTTGCTCAAGTACGATAAACATACGGGAAAATCTCAGCTTTTATGCTATTTAGTGGGCAATAATCTTGAAATTCATCAATAAATCCGAAATTAATATGGATATGCAGGTAGCTACCGAGCTAAATTTTTTAATTGTTGTCTTATCAAAGACATGTGAAAATTAATTCAAGAAAATGCCAATAGGGACCAGTTCATTCGGAGCTACAAGCGATGCACGTCAATTTTAAGTATTTACGATTTGGCCATGCAGAGATGGCACCAAATAATACCCTCCTTCTTTTTCCCTCGCATACCTCATTCCTTGTATTTTGAGAATTCAATTTCGGTCCGTTTTCCTAATATTTAGTTTACTATTATCTCGGTCTAATGTATATTAACGAATTTTACATTATTTACTGCTTAACAGCACTGCTAGGAAACGTCGGGGAATTTTGCTCCTCAGGGTGGAATTTAGGAAGCTGAAAAGGCAGGTCGGAGGAAAAATGAGAAAAGAACACAATGTATAATGGACGACATATCGGTCCGAATAGGAGAGGAAAGACGTAGCGAAAATTCATGAGCTGGAGGGAAAACATCTATAAAAGAATTAGAAATGAAATAGCCGGGAGGGTGGTGATGGGTAGTGAAGAACTAAATGCGGGCCTAAGTGAAGAAATACAATAAATGCATCTCCTTGAAGAATTCTGCATATTCGGGTTTTCACCGCGTTGTTGTTTGAAGCCGACAACAGTTTCGCCCAAGTTTCATCCGGCGTCTTCAGGTCGAAGAAGCTCTTTGACCTGAAGACGCCGGATGAAACTTCGGCGAAACTGTTGCCAGCTTCAAACAACAACGCGGTGAAAACCCGAATATATGCAGGATTCTTCAAGCCACCGCCGCGAAAATCTACGCAGCCATATAATGCATCTCCTTGTTCCTAGAAAATGGAAATATAAACTCGTTCATTGAAATGGAAACAACTTACCGAGTGTTTAGAGTCTTCGGCTTGAAGGGGATTTCGGAGTGGATCAGAACGGTGGTGCGGTGGTTAACGTGCCCACCCGGGTTCGAATCCTGGAGGCAACAAATATTTTTCAGTGGTACTACTCGAGGTGCTTTGTGGAGGGCACTTTGAGTGAGTATGCTGTTCGTCGGATGGAAGGTCAAACTGCGGACCCCTTTCGATAAGAGTAGGCCAATGCCGACTCCGGGTTTTTCTCCACTCTTCATCCTTTCCCATCCATTCCTAATGGCGCAAATTACCTCAGGTGTCTGTCACCTCCCCTAAAACTACTTCTACTGCCCATAAGGAAAGAAATGCTACACAAGAATTCGACGACCTCCATGTGTTGCATAGTGATCAAATATGGCGAATGCAGGTGCTCAACTGAAACAGAAAAAAACAACAGAGGTCTGAAATGTTCATTTTCCCCTTAGACTTTAATGTATGAAGAAGGCAATAAGTAAATAAAAGCATTTAAAATAAAGAACAGAGGCATGAAAAATGGATCGGTTTGTGATCAGCGCAGTTGTGTTTTCAAAGAAGATAGTAAATTGATTAATGGGGTACCAAGCAAAACGTACAAATTGAAAATTTTAAAAAATATAACAATCTCTTCCACGAGCAAGAAAGTAATTTCTAAAGAAATCTACGGTAAGACACGTCGGGGATGGAGAGAGAATTTTCCTACCTAACCAGCGACATGATTATCTTGTTTCTTTCCCCAGCGATGATAGAACCGGTAAGGAAAAGATGAGAAGAATTATTTCGGCAAAAAAAGACCTTTCTACCGGAAGAAACAAGGACGAACGAGCATCTTGAATGGAAATTGTAAAAATTTGAAAAGGGTTTTGAATGTCTCGGGCTGTAACACCCAACTATTTCATTGGTAGCCCTAAACATTTCATGGAGGGATTGCATAAGAATCCCAAGGATTAATTATGAAAATCAAGTGATGGAGGCTTGGGATTATACGGAGGCGACAGGATTGGTTTGAGAGAGATAACGGAGCATTCCTCTGATTCGTTTGTGCTATGACCCATGATGATAATGATTTCTATTTTGTGTTAATCATCTGCCTATATCCCTGCCCCATTTCTGTGTTCCCAATACTGTGTGATCAATTTACACGCAGGAGTCGGAAAGTCTCAAATTTAAGAATTGGAAATATACATTTCAAACGGCCTATTTCAATTGAACTAGTCTTCTAAGAATTTAGTTTTTGTCGAGTGTTCTCATTGAATAGGGATGCAGAGTAATACCCTTCATTGGGACAGAATAGTTACCCTTATTAAATTGTTTATCTTTGAAGCAAAAACTGTTGAAAACAATACTTTCGATCAGGAGAAGATAATTTGGCGACCAATGGATGCTTCTCAAATAAAATACAAGGGGGTGGGTGACGAAAAACAGCTAACACTTTACACCTGATCTCTTTTCTTTTACAGAACGAGGGACCGTTCGCAGAATTATCTTTTTCATTCTCAACGCCCATCGAAATTCGATCCACCTATCGATATCAACCGAAAGGCGATGGAACCCCCGAAATCTCGAAACGATTGACAAAAAGGTGCATGCACTCTCGTTCTTCGCGTTTGTGTGAGGGATCGGATGAGGGATCGTCATTTTCATTTCGTAATTTTTTCTCGAGATCAGACAGAAAATCGAAATGTAAATATGAAAACTAATTGACTCAAAGTAGAGGAGGCCATAATTATTTTACGCGTCAAACTGGACACTAATCTTAAGAATGCGACCTCACATGCTGCGAATCGTTGCCTGGCTCCCTTCGCTGGACCACCCTCGTCCTTCTCGTCCCCTGCTTACCTCGCTGCTGCCACTCCGGTCCCTCGGGCGAATAACGAAAACATGCAAAGAGTACGAGGTCGATTGAGCCCTCCCCATCTCTCACCCCTTCCTCACTGTATCACGTGCAGACTGCCAACTGAGTCCAATGGAGAGCACTCCGAGGAGATGCAGCCGGCTGATGGTCCACAAGCTTCAATTCTTCCCCATTCTCTACCTCGCCGTTCGCGAACTTTTCAAACGTTCCCGCCTCTACTTTCCAACCTCCCACCCTGAGACCGCCGGAGCTCACCCACCCTCTGCCAATGGCGAAGGTCACCACCCAGACTTTCAAAACAACGGCGGCGTCATTTTGTCCCAAAAAGGTGATATTTGACTGCTTGATCCCTGTTGCACATCTCTGTCTGCACATTTTGATTGGGAGTCGGATCACGATTTATCATTCTTTTGACACTTTAAATACGGATTCCATCATTGCGAATCTTCCTCTATCTTAATCTCAAAAGAAAAGATATGGTACGCAGTGCGGTAATTTGGATTTTGGAACTGCCACACGAAGGGCCGCATCCCATTCTCAGATTATTCATTTCTTACAGTTTGATTGCCAGTTGATGTGTGTGGCTGAAACTCTATCCGTCTTCACTTCCACGATTTGGACCCCTCCCGGCAAATTAATGTTGCTTCGGATGCTTTTAGGATATCGTAGAACAAAATTATTAAAGTTCTCTTAGCACTTAGAATTTAACACTCTTATGCAAGTTAAATCCGTTCAGAAATGAAAACCGGATGCTTAGATTACTTAAGTGTTTACCTCCAGCGGAATTGTCGCTGTAACACAACGTATCACAATGTTGTCTCGGTTTCCATCATTGCAAATATTAATAAGAAGAAGTGATTTAAGTATGGATTAAAAAGAAATTGTAACCAACGTTCAAATTCATTATGTATATCGATAATTAATCAATAAAAATGAAAGGTGCACGACAGAAGTTATTTCGTAATAATTTCACTTTTAGTTATCTGACATAATCTGAATTTGAAATTTTTATGACTAATGTTTTTAATGTATAGGGTTTGGATAAATGATAGTGTGGTGGACAAAGCCTTAATGGAAAGAATTTCATAGCTCAGGGGCTTTTAGTTAAGGGATACAAACGGGCATGCTGAACGGGTAGTTTTAGTTCAGTATATATCAATATACCCCATTAGAGTAATGATTTCACTTGCAACAACGCTGCTCTATGAAAAAAACGCTTCTCAGTGACTGGTAAAGGAGTCGGAAGTCTGCTTATTGAGTGCTTCCC
Organism: Hetaerina titia; assembly: GCA_037158775.1. Classification (NCBI taxonomy): domain Eukaryota; kingdom Metazoa; phylum Arthropoda; class Insecta; order Odonata; family Calopterygidae; genus Hetaerina; species Hetaerina titia. The sequence goes on along the minus strand of CM073768.1, from coordinate 237,908 downwards.
ATTGGGCAGTGAAAAAATTTTATTTATATCCAATTTATCTTAGATATATTCACCAAATAAAAATCAAACGTTAATAGAAGCTTTCGAAAATGCAAAGGGGCGTCATCTATCGAAAAAGTCAATTAGCAACAAAAATGGATTTACGTCTTCAATGTTGCTTATCGCGTTAATTCTATGAAATATTGTAACACAAAGGAGAAAGGTCTGCTTCATTAGTTTTAAGTTTACACTCAGAGATGAAAATTTCATTTTAAATTTTCATTAAGTAGTGAATATTTAGAGAAACTTCTAATTAAAAAAACAGGAATGGCCGAAAAAAGGAAGCGGTTTTCCACTTCAAACCATCGCGGAAACCTGAGAACCAACATTATTGGAGCCATTGACATTTCAGTCACTATAAATTAAATTTATGATTTTAGATTGCCATGTAATCCAACACGAATATCTCAGTACTGTTTGAACAACTTAATCATCCCGTTAGTACTACGTATATCCCAGTGTGCATTTTTGTAAGATGTTTATTGTTTTAATATTATCTTCCTTGAAAATGACAAAAAAGCAATGCAGCAACATAAATTTAGCATCAGTTTATATTTTAACAGTTATACTCTATAATCTTGCTAATTTTGAGATTTAGGTCATGGTTTTCGCGCTTCAGAAATAATTTAATTGAAGAACGAAGACATGCCAGTAAGAAATATTGATGGCACTTATTTCATGTTCACAACATGAATATTTTTTCGCATAATAAATTAGTTAATGATTTCAGACAAATGTTTATTTTTCCTTTCCTTTCATCTTTGACTGACGAAACTTCCTTATCAATACATGCCACATGATACCCATGTGAAGTGTAAGGACCACAAAATTAAATTTTCAGGAGCTTCGCTGATCCTTCGGCCGCCATCTCGGGGTGGACCAGAAAAGAGTGGTTGTCTGTTTCCATTCAGGATACTTAGTGACGTCAATCTCAACGAGTCCGTGTCCGAGGCGGCATTCCACCCAATGGATACCTCGCTCACGCCGAGGGGCTGACGATGGAGGAAGGAGGGGATGCCTCCGCTTGCACTCGCTGAGTAAGTGTCCATAGTAACTCTTGCTTTTGCTTAGGGATGAATGATAAGGTAATAACCGAAGAACCATCCTCTCCTTGTTGATTGCGTGGGAGGGGCTTAACATTTCTCCGCTTACTCTGCAGTTAAGTTTCGAAGTGAGCATCGCATGTGCCTTACATAAGTTGTATTCTTCTCCGATTTGATATAATATGCATCAATTATTCCTGTACGCGGTATATGTGCATCTCCCAAATTGACAAAGGTATTCTTGGTCGGTTTGATATTATACACAATTAAAATCTATAAACCGTGTTTACGTCTGGACCGAAAGAAGAGAGACATTTTATTTCTCCGCAAGAGATGTTTTGCCTAATCCATCCAAAGGAATTTCACGTGCTAAATAAAAAGAGTTTATTTCGAAGAATTACGGAAGAGGGAAAAATTGCAAATTAAACTGGAAAATGCACGTCAGAGAGAGAATAGCTTTTCTCATAAATGCTAGTCAAGTAAAATGAGGGGAAAGGAATGGAGTGGATAATTATAAAATAATTTTAAGGTAAAAACCAAAGAGTAATTGTCGCGGTAATTGAGAATTAACTTCAGTCATTTCGTAATCGATGTCGCTCCAATGTCTCCATTCATATTATAGGAAAACTCGTAAAATCTATCGGTCTTTCAAATCGGCTTCCGTAATGGAATATGCTTGCATAGAGTATCTTAATTACCATCTGTCAAACATCAGATGTACCAAACAAAATCAACTTCACCTTTTCGTAGCATTAAATTTCCCCTAATTTATTAAATGTGCTAATTCCTTTTAATACTTTTCCATGTATTTTTCCTGGAACAATTGCAGTTTATCATTTTTTATTCTAATTTCCGGAAACCTCTGGTAGTCTGTAGACCCCATGGGATCCCGTTAGGTCTCCGCCAGGTCTCCCGAGGGCAGTCATTTCCACAGCATCCATATCTGAGGCGGGACTTGAACCCCCGACCTTTGGATTAGCGAGCGTTACCCTTCTTATTAACTAGACCGGAAATGATGCTATTATTATTGTAATTTATTAAATTACTCTTATAGAATACAATTGTAATTTTGAGTATAATTTCAATTACAATGAATACCCGCTGTACCGACTCTTACAGTCCACCTCCATCCATATAGTTAATGCAAGGGAATATAAATAATTTTTAATTGTTTATTGAATTATAATTGTAATTTCTTGTGGTTCTTATGAAATTTTGGGAGCATTACCGCGTAATGTGTACCATGGCAGGAGGATTTAGAGGCAAGAAGGCCCAAACTTAATACATAATTGTTCAACGATGCCATAAATAAACTTCTTATGATTTATACTGCTGCTGATGGTTTCCTATGCTTCACTAATCGACTGTATTGTTTAAATTTCTCCAGTATTGATCGTTAAAATCGAAAATGCCTGATCTTTACATTTTTAAGTACCAAGCTTGCACATGATGAAGCTTTAAGTGCATATTTCAAAAGGTTTTTTGACCAAATTCGTCGAAATTCATGAGTGGACTGGAGTAAATTATCACTTTGAATGATAACAGTGCTGAGAAGAATGTAGAGAGTTATTTGATTAAAAATCGTGCTTTCAATGAGAAACAATATGTTTCGAAAATTTCCCTCCCATGGACTACAACTTTGACGTGGTGGAAGGGCTTGTGCGTTCCGATGACCCCTAGAGCTGTGCTGGCGGGAATAATAATAATTGCTCCTGGTAGGGTCATCCATGCCAAGTAGGTCGAAGTTAGGGGCCAGACGGAAGGTAGTCCACGCAGCGTCTGTCCCTCAGTGAGACGGCTGCAAAGGCCTCTGACCCCAGTGGGGCGGCCATTAAGTGATAGTTTCACGTTAAAAACACTATTAAGGAAGGCAACGGGAAACCACCTAATTATTAATTCCAAGATTTGTATGATGAAATCAATACTGAGAAATTGAGTCCTTGCAACTGCGGGACTCGGCCCAAGCGGCCGTGCGTCGTGCCTGGCAGCGGGGGAAGTAAGGCTTCCGCGGCCGTCATCCCACAAAACCCTTGCAGGGGAAAAATAACAGCAGCAGGACAGAAGACGCCGAAAAAGACGAAAGTAGTTAGAATAGGAACATGGAACGTCAGGAAATTGTTGAGGACAGCCAAATTAGAGAAGATTAAGAGAAATGGTCCATACGAGGTGAGATGAAAGGATAGCGGGGATTACTGGAGTGATCATTATAGAATAGTATTTATGTATTTATTTATTCGTCTTGATCCGAAAACAGCACTTTTTGGCCTTTACATCTGACAACTATGACAACACAACAATAATAACAATACAACCACCCAAGCCCTAGGTGGAAAAAATTCCACTCTGCCGGGAATCGAACCCGCGACCCTTGGATTCTTTGGACGAGGACGTCTTCCAATCCAAGGGGCAACCCCTCGCCGCCACCGAATTTCGGGCGGGCGATAAAAAAAATTATAGAGCGGCGGGGACGGGAGCCAACGAGGGGTTGCCGTAATATTAAATAAAGGGGTAGGAAGAAGCGTAGTCAACATAGAGCAAGCAACAGGATAGAATATTACTCGTTGAGATTAAAGCAGAACCGACGAACATGGTCATTGTTCAGGTATACATGCCACCGAGCAACAATAAGGAGGGAGAAGTCAATAGGATGTACGGTGAGTTAGAGGATATAATCGGGTGTGTTCCTGCAGGGAAACATTTGATAGTGATGGGGGATTGGAATGCGACGGTAGGGGAAGGAAGAAATGGTGGTGAGGTGGGGGACTACGGTTTAGGCACGAGGAATGAACGCGGGGAAAAAGCAATTGAGTTATGCAGGAGACAGGGGTTAGTCATCACCAACACATGGTTTACATCCCACAAAAGGCGTAGGTATACATGGAAAATGCCAGATGACTCAGAAAGCTATCATATAGATTATATTATGGTTAGGCACAGGTTTAGGAACAGTGTGATAAATTCGCACAGTTTCCCAGGAGCGGATGCGGACTCTGACCCCAATTTAGTTGTTATGAAATGTTTCGTCCGTTTCAAAAATATAAGGCAAGGGCGGCGGGTTAGGAAATGGAATGTAGAAGCATCAAATGGATTAGCAAGGAAGGAGTATCAGCAGGCTGTAGAGAAAATCATGGATGATGGTAAAGAGCAGGAAAAATGCATGAAAGCGTATTGATCGGCAATGGGATGTTGAAGAAGGTAATAGAGGGGAGAACGTTAGGAAAACGAGGAAAGGGCAGGAACAAGATAGGGATTTTGGACGGGATGAAGGTAGGAAGGAAGTACACAGAGATGAAGAGGGACCTGATGTAGAGTAGGTTGCTGGATTGGGTTTTGTTTGGAGTTACAAAATATTTATTTGGTAGTTGTGTCCATCCAAAAACCTACCTTGACCGGTAGATTACCTTTTAATAATAATCGAAAATTTACTATCTATTACTATACTATATACTATCTACTATACTATACTATACTATATATACTATCTACTATACTATACTATACTATACTATATATACTATCTACTATACTATTTACATCTGTTTTCAAGACTTACTCATATCTTTGCTAATAGAAGCAATAATATAATTCCATCGAAGTAGTTGTCAGAACTAATTCTGCCCATACCTCTTTTTTCCGCAGACAGCATATGACATTTTCTAGTTAATTGTTTCCTTTCTTGAGATGTTATTCCTGATTCAATGGAATTCAATCTATTTCTCCCTCATAGTGACACTACCACTTAATGCTGCCTTGACTTAATTGTCTCAAATCATTGAGTATATCTTTATATAATTGACTACTATTTTTGTTTAGCATTTGCATTTCTAAGTAAATTTTCTGGTGTACACATTCTTAAGTTTTGGATGTTTATGATGTGAGAGTTGACTGCTTACGCTCTGAAGGATCCGAATCGTCGCGAGGAGAGGAGCAGCGAAGTGAGCGCGTTCACCAGAATAAGGATCTTGCTATTGGCAACCATTAACCAGTCCTTTAGTTAGTATTGTTCGCACATTATTGAGCGCATGAAAAAACAACCAGAAAAGTATTGATGAAGTTGAAAATAATATTAAAGTAATGCAATTTTTAATTAAGAGAAATAGATTTGGTGGATCACCAAATGTGAGAAAGATAAAATTTTAACTCACTTCTCATTTTTGGGGCCGCATTTTGGACAAAACTAAGATGTTGCAGCAAGCATGCCGGGGCAGTAATTGCGTTGGCGAAAGAAGCAATCATTAAGAGGAGGAAATTGATGACAGTATAGAAAAGTATGTATAAATTAATAATTGATTTGGATATGTGGTCCAGCGTTTAATAATTGTGGAACAAAGTCTTTGAGTACAGAGGGCGATTGTGAACTGGAGGTATTGCATGGTACGGAGATGGAAGAAGAAAAAAGGAGAGATTGGAAGACAAATGAAGCAGCGCTGGCCACTGAGGGAGGAAGTTTTAGGGAACATTAAAAAAAACGAGGAAACATGAATGATCGAGAAATGAAGAGGTAACGGGGTACAAAAACTCGTGTTAGAGGATAGAATATTTGGTATGTTCGGAATAAAGAGAATACATAATAATTACTGATGGCATGGAAAACGGGTGCGAAGGTGATTTGTGACACTTCACTCACATGGACACCTCATGGATGTGCTCTATTGTTTGAATGATTATAACCCTGTGCAGTGTTCACTCGGACTCTACCTTAATTATCGCAGTTTGGCCGAACCTATGGAGCTATGCACTCCGTAACTCGTGGATCGTCTATATAGTAGTTCCAATAAACTCATGTATATATCATGTAAACTATCTATACGTCAGAGCTTAGTCAAACAACTTCGATCTATAAATTCGACAGCATTAGTGATGACAAATCTCTCTTACTTCTCTGTCGCAGCATCACACGAGTGCCTCTCAGCTCCATCTGTTCCTCCTCCTCATCCATCCCTCATCCACACTTCAGTTTCAATACCCACGGAGAAGAGTCCACACTTCGAAAGGAGAGCATCTACGTTTATCTCATCGCTTGGTGTTGACGGGGTCCTTCAGGGCAAAGATCCTTCAAATTTTGGTAGTCACTTTTAATAGTCATCGTATTTTTGTTAGCGGAGTGGTTAATATCGGTGCACGTTTCTCAGTTTTCCAGGGTCGATTTTGAGCACCGCTATAAAGAGTCTATTGTGGAACACAGTTATGTAAGAGCGGAGTAGAGAAAACGAAGTTTGTTGAATCCCTGAACAAGTGTAAATTTTTATGACGTCTTAACATGTTTATGTTGAGGTTTCTTTGATTGCTTATAATTTCTTCATTTTGGGTGAGATTATTAATAATTTGAATTCAAACTTCCATTTTTCTGAAATAGTACTCACAAAAATTCTAAAAAATCATTAAATTTATTATTTATTCTAATATTCCTCTAAATCGATATAAAATACATCCAGAGGCTTCCTTTTGAAATGCAATACGCGCACGCGCACACACACACACACATGATCGTTAAAAAGTCGTCTGCTCGTTGTTGAATCCTTGAATGACACTACGCTGCATTTGATGGAATAACACATTGGTTTTTGATTTGATTTTCCTTCTACGAGGCTAATTCTATATCTGAAAGTCGATGGAGAGTTCATTGGCTTTTAAATGAAGAATATTATTCCATAATGTTCATGGTACGGTTCTTTTCATGGGTTGCCATTAGAATTCAGTCTTTCACGATTAAAGAGAAGCTTTTGTTCTTCCACGAAGTGTACGCGCTTCCATTCATTCCACTTCACCGGATGGCATAAAAATGTCTCGAATTTATATATTTTAACAGTACTGGGTACACGAATGGTACGGATGACGAAAGGCGCTTCAAATAACTTTTCCACTCACTTTTAGCATAATTTACAAGGTATATAATTTAAATAAATAATTTCCATACATTTTAAATACAAATTCCATGCAGAGATATCATCAAGGAACTATTTTAATGAAAATATAAATAAACAAACTGTTTAACACTGTGAAATTTGTTATTGAAAAATTTTAACCAGCAGTATAAATGTTTTCATTAATTCTCGCAATACAATTTGCGGCGCTGTTAATCCGTGTTCAATGAAGGTCTTAAAAATCCTCCATTTGTATTTAACTGTAGCAAGTGATAAAAATGTTGTAAAACTGATTAAGAAAACACTTGGGAGAAAAGCGAATCTTAAGTGCTCAATCTTAAGATATAGCTTCCTCGGCAAGATAAGCGCGAGGAATACTTAATGTTTCGGAAATGAAAGCTGCCTTGATACCTCGTATTCCCGGGCGGTCTGGTGCAAAACAAGAGGGCAAACGAAGATCCAAGGGAGAGAAAGGCGGCGGGGGTGGGATTCGTCTTTTGAACTCTTTCCCGGGAGAAAATATACGCGTGGGGTGAAAATATTGTTGATCGGGACTTTTTTATTAAATTGAAACCAAAAATCGTAATTTTTTTTTCATCCCGTAAGAAATCGTGTGAAAGTGGACGATATATATTTCAACTTTGAAAATGTAGAAAATGAAGGTATTTAATCTACGGAAGTTTCCATTGAGAATGGCGAACATTCTAAATTTTGCCTTGGACTGATATAAATGGTTCGTTAAAGCGCTGCCATTACCCCTCCCTCTCCCCTCCTCCTCTTCTCCTGTGCGGAGAGGGTCCGAGTGTTTAGTCTCAGTCGGGCTGGCGTCTCGTCTCCCCGCCTCTTCCTCCCGTGTCCGCGCTTCTCCCCTCCCTTCCTTCCCCCGGGCCCATGTCCGCCCCTCCCCCCAGTGTGCCCCGCCGCTCTCCAAAGGCCTTCGAGGCTTTTTTCCTCCCAAGCATCTCGAGGGGATATCTGCTTCCCTTCACCAATCCCCCTCCCCTCCGACCCATGGGCCTCCTCCCCACCTCCTACTGCTTACTTCAATCACTCCCAAAAACCCTCTCGCCTCCGACTTAAAGCGTCAATCCCACACTCATTTCCGTCGAGAGCCTGGGAAACGACAAGACTAGGAACAAATAATGACAATCGTTAATTACGGGGGTCGGATGCTCGGGAGTCAATATTCGGATACGCTCGAAGACAGCGCCCGACGTGCAAGATGAGAGGCGAGGCGTGGTGGCTCAGTTCTCGTCTCATTTCCCTCACTGTCTGTCGTTCCATAGTCTCAACCGTCCACTCAGGGTCCTCATTTCGGCTTCCTAGAGGTATACATCAACATACGTATTCATTCTATTGACGCCCAGTTACCATACGTGTACTTAAAATACAGGAGATGAAAGGAATGTTCTTTTTAAAACTTCTCTTTCTACATCTACATAAACACCATCAACCCGAAGGTCGGTTTAGTAGGTGATGGTAGAGCTCACCCATGTACCAAGCCCGACGGCGTGTGAATATTCACACATCAGGGTAGGGGGGCCAGTTCCTTTCCCTGTGCCGGTTATGGTTTCCCAGAAAGATCTGGTACCCGAAAAATCAACTAGCTTGGGTGGAGATGCAGGTGCCAAAAGTGCCTTGCCCGGGAATCGAACCCGGGGCCCTCCGGTCAGTAGTCCAACGCTCTACCCACTAGACCACCGCGATCCGCCTATATATATATATACATATATATACATATATTAAAATATACGTATATATATGTATATATATATATATATGTATATATATATATATATATATATATATATATATATATATATATATATATATATTTACACATATCCTCGCGCAGTCCCTAACCTGCACGTTAATACTTATTGTAATGAACTATGTCCTGGGGAATTTCGGCTAAAAGCATTCTGGTCCCTTATCGTTCTTGGAAAAAATGACATTTTAAACCTGTCCGTCTTGCAGTCTATCTCTCTAGTCTTATATTCGTGATCCCTTCGACCGTAATACGTTGGGGTTCGTATTATATCCTTGATGTCATCGGAAAAGGGCCCATCTTTAAATGTTTTTAATAAGTTTAATCTACATTGGAAACGCCGCTGTGTAAGAGAATCCCAACCTAAATTGTCTAGCAAAGTGGATACGCTGCTGAGATGGTCATAACAATGTTTGACAAATCTAGCCCCCCTCCGCTGAACTCGATCTAATTCCGAGATCAAATTTATATTATGAGGATCCCATATACTGGCAGCATACTCTAGGTGGGGCCTGACCAATGCAAGGAAACATCGTTCTTTCACCTTTTCGTCGCATTTACCTTGCACTCTTTTCACAAATCCCAATTTTTTATTAGCACGACCGCATATTTCTCGTATGTTTTTTTTCCCCAGGACAGATGGTGAGTAATTTTTACACCCAAGCATTTAAAGGAATCTACCTTCGCGATTTTGGTTTGTTTCACTTTGTAACTGTAAGGGAGGGAATTATTCTTTTCCCGAAAATGTATTACTACGCATTTTTTAAAATTCAATTCCAATTGCCATGTATCGCCCCAATTTTGAATTGTATCTAGGTCGTTGGCTAACACGACTCTGTCTTCGTGACTTCGGATGTCCCCATAAATTACTGCATCATCGGCGAAAAGACGGAGCTTGCTATTAACTACGGTACTGAGGTCATTTATGTAAATAAGGAAAAGGAGGGGACCTATGACACTTCCTTGTGGTACACCCGACGTGACCTTGACAGCATCGGATGATAAACCGTCCAGGACGACTGTTTGGACACGATCACTTAAGAATTGTTTAATCCAGTTAATAATACTTTCGTGTATTCCATAGGATTCCAATTTCGCCAGTAATTTGCAATGAGGGACTTTATCGAAAGCTTTCTTAAAATCTAGGAATATCGCATCAACTGGAATATTACTTTCACCGGAGTTCAATACATCATGTACAAAAAGTGCGAGTTGAGTTTCGCAGGATATACCCTTGCGGAAGCCGTGTTGGTTATTAATTAATAAATCTTGGCTATCGAGGTGCCTCATCATGGAACTAGCAATAATGTGTTCAAGAATCTTACAGGAAATGGAAGTCAGCGATATTGGCCTATAATTACTGGGGTCCTCCCTGTCTCCGTTTTTAAATATGGGTGTTACCGAAGCTACCTTCCAGCCGTTTGGCACGCTTTCTTCTGATAATGATTTCTTAAATATTATATCTAGATATGGGGCAATTTCAGCCGACAGTTCTTTATACACGCGCGCCGGTATCTAATCAGGTCCCGGAGATTTGTTGGGGTCTATATTTTTAAGGAGTAATTCTATTCCGCGGGTGGAAATATTGATTGCTTCCATTGACTGCTGAAATGTTTTCGGAAGGTTCTCGGGTGTATTTTGTGAGGATACTATATGTTGAAAACACTCTGGAAGAATGAGTTTAATATGTTGGTTGTATCTAAACTACTCGTTACTTTATCCCCCTTTTCGGTATTCAATGAGTTTACGGTGGACTTTTTTCCCTGCACTTCCCTGATGTAGGACCAAAACATCTTTAGGTTATCTTTCAAATGTTCGCCTAATTTTTTCCTTTTGAATTCCGCTAGCGCCTTCCGGAAGGCCTTCTTGGCAGTGGACCTAGATGCTTTGTAGTTCTGTATGGTTTCGTTGATTTTATCTGGGGAGGAATCTTTAACTGCGTTTTTCTCTTTTATATATTTACTAGGTATAAATCTCTATATTCCTGAACGTGTTATCGCAAGAAAATTATTCCAAGTATCCTCGACACTACTAGTTTTGCTTAATTCGTCAAATATAAAAAAAGAACTTTTTAATTCACATTTTAAGCCACCATAGTCCGCTTTATTGAACAAATACACCTTTCTCTTAGGTTTGTTAACTTTATCTACGCTTAGAGAAAATTTAGCGTTTACAGCCCTGTGATCACTGATTCCGTCCACAACTTCTATATTTGAGACTTTTTCGGGTATATTTATGGCTAACAGATCAAGAATGTTCTTTCCCCTTGTTGGTGAAGTGACTAATTGATGTAGGGAATTCGAGGTTAACGCAAATAAGAGGGACTCGCATAGACCCTTGTCTTTACCTCCATTTATAAAACTGTACGAATCCCAATCTATTGTGGGAATATTAAAATCACCTCCGATAATTAGGCTATGCTCACTGTTGTGGGATGTAAAGCTTTGTATCTGTTTTTCTAGGTCTGGTATGGAGTTAATGCTAACGTGGGGTGGTCTGTAATACGCACAGATATATATTCTTTTCGATCTGGGTGTTTTCACTGAGCACCATACACTTTCTATACAGCTATCAGGAAATAACTCGGCTCTACTGACGTTAGAGTTCTTAACAGCAACAAACACTCCTCCTCCGGTTCTATTTTTTCTGTCGTTTCTATAAACTATGAAGGACTTGGGAAATACTTCGCAATCTGCGATGTCATCTGTTAACCAACTTTCAGTTCCTATAATGATATCCGACTCTGTGCTATGAATAAGATGGTGAAATTCCGGATATCCGACTCTGTGCTATGAATAAGATGGTGAAATTCCGGTATTTTATTTTTTAAACTTGAAATGATTAACACGTGACATATTCCAAGAAGATGCGGGAGGTGCTGCGACAGTAACTTTTTTAACGGAGTGATACGCTAAATGTGCATTGCAATGCGACAATTTCATAGTGTAAAAATCATTCGCCTTGACCGGGATTTCAGAGTTAAAGAGGACGCCTCTATAGCGTAACTGGCTAGAGCACTCGGCCGAATATCGAGTGATCCGGGTTCGTATCCCGGTCAAGTCGAATGATTTTTACCCTCTGAAATTGTTGCATCGTGCGTGACCTATTATTTAAAAACAGCGAACCCTGCAGCTTATTCCTATTTTCAAAAAGTAACTGTAAATTAATCGGTCCATTAAAATCATATTAACGTTTCCGATCAATGAATTACATTAAAAAACGTTTCTCTGAAGTTCCTCATCAATAATAAAACATGAAAATGAAACAATAAAAACGAACAGCTAATGTAAGGAATTAATCGGTAGATAAAACTGAGGGCTAAATGATGAATTTGAATAACTGTCGGCATCGATAAAGTATAAACCAAATGATGTCACCACTTTCTTGGGGGTAGGCAACATTCCTGCGGAACTATTGACATATTTATAAAAATGTGGGAGGAACACTCTGTATGGACTGATTCGTAGTATCTATGAGGAAGAAATCTGGCCGGAAGACTTCGTGAGGTCATTGTTAATTCCTATTCCGAAAAAGATAAAGGCTACATCATGTGAGGATTACAGAACAATAAGTTTGATATCCAACGCAGCTAAAGTTATTCTCAGGATCATCAACAAAAGGATAGAGAGTAAGGAAAATGATTACTTAGGCGATGATCAGTTTGGGTTTAGGAAGGGAAGAGGTACGCGTGATTCTATTGCAGTAATGAGATCACTGATCGAGAGGAATATACCTGTAGAATAAAATCAAGATATATTTGCCTGTTTCACAGATTTCGAAAAAGCGTTTGATAGAGTGAATTGGGAAAAATTAATGCGTGTATTGCAGAAAATAGGAATGGATTGGAGGGACAGGAGACTGGTCCGCAACCTGTACATGTCTCAGACTGCTCAGGTGCGAGTGGGGAACGGAGATTTCGTATGGGCAGTATTAGGAAGAGGTGTAAGGCAGGGTGTCCCATTGTCACCGGTGCTGTTCAACGTATATGTGGAGGAAATTATTAAAGAGGCATGGGAAGAACTAGAGGTAGGAATGACAGTCGGAGGAGAATTCGTAAAATCGGTTAGGTTTGCTGATGACCAATCATTAGTTGCTCAGTCAGCCAAGGGGTTGCAAGGATTGCTGAGTGAATTGGAGGTTCAGTGCGATAAATATTGGATGAGAATCAAAACTAACAAAACAAAGGTTATGCGATTTTCCAGAAAGAAAAAGGCCAAGCTAAGCTTTAAAATGGGAGGAGAAAAAATAGAGCAGGTAGAACAGCATACATATCTCCGAAGTGACCAATACGGTGAAAGTAGTAGGGACGTCAGGAGAAGAATTGCGCTTGGTAAGGAGGCTTTCTCAAGGAGGAGGGAGTTGATGACGGGGACGTTGAGTAGGGAGGTTATGAAAAAACTCGTAAAAACTTTGATGTGGAGTGTAGCAAATATACGGCGCAGAAACGTGGTCACTGAAGCAGGATGATAGACGTAGGTTGTAGGTTTTTGAAATGTGGGTGTGGAGAAAAATGGAGAAGGTGAAATGGACCGAAAGGAAAACAAATAAGGAAGTACTAGGAAGGGTGGGCGAGGAGAGGGGTTTGTTGAGAGAAATCCTATGGAGGCAGGAAAAATAGATGAAAGGCGTATTGATCGGCGGTGGAATGTTGAAAAAGGTAATAGAGGGGAGAATGTTGGGCAAACGAGGAAAGGGCAGGAACAGGATAGGGATGTTGGACGGGATGAAGGGAGGAAATAAGTACACAGAGATGAAGAGGGACCTGACGTATAGTAGGTTGCTGGATTGTGTTTTGTTAGGAGTCACAAAATATTTATTTTTTTGATAGTTGTGTCCATCCGAAAACCTACCTTAACCGCTAGATTACATAATAATAATAATAATAATAATGGATTTTTGACACATTATTTTTACAGCACATCGCGATCGAATATTGGTGTCTTGCTTGCATTCATCAACTCCGTATTTATTTCCGTAATTTTAAAGAGACACATTGGCGGATGTCAGAATTTCCACGCATCACGCAATTAGTCACTCAAATTGGGGAAATATACTCTGCATGTCATCAGATTTGAACTTCGCTTGTGGTAGCTTCCTAAGGAGGTTTGAAGACTTAGGAAAATAATGCTGGAGAGTTTTGGTAACATTGGACTGGACCCAACATATTTCTTCTCGCAAATGTGCTCTCATCAAAGGAATTCCGAAGACTATGCCAGCGTAAAAAAATTTGCAAACAAATCATCCTCATACAAGGAAATGGTTTTAGTAAACAAAACAAAGTTCTTTTCACAATCGACTAATTTTTGGGCTGTAACAGTATGGCTGACAAAGGTTCGATGTTGTGTGAAATTGACAAGGTGTTCGTTCGATACTTATCGGTGGTCACTCCAAGACTCGCCTAATAGTCCTAAACGTACCGAATTAAGAGACATTTTGAATACAGAATCCACTAAATTCATACCCGTGGCCCGTCATTGTTTTAGAAAACTATTTTATTTATATTTTTGGCCAATTCATGTACCTCAATCTCATTGGTAAGCAGATTCGATTGTAACTCTGGGGTTCTGAAAGATTATTGAGAGTTGAGGAATCATCCGCCACAATTAATTCGTTCCGATAAGCAAGATTAGAGGGACTTGTGCGCTCGAAGGAAAGATCGGTGGATATTAGCTCTTTGTGCATTGAAGTGAAACTGGTAAACTTTTTTTATTTTGCCAATTTTAATAAATGTTCCTCCATTAAAGCATTGTTTCCTCGGAGGATATAAACTTTTTTAAGTCTCCTAAACTTTGTGGCTCTCAAACATAAAAACCAACTAGAGTTAATTTACGAATATATCAGTTAGTGATGGTATATTCTTTACATGATATCTTACGTATTTTACTTTTGACGCTGGATTATTTAATTATGTCCATCTAAAATTATGAAGGTAGTGATAACGTGAAAACATTTCCGGAGTCCAGACTACATTAGCCATTCCTCTTTGATCGGCTTCGGTGCTATTTTCGAGGGACTATCATTTTCGAATATTTATTTTTTATTTTGTAGAAATTTGGAAAAGAAATCGTCACATCCAGTTTCAAATCCAAAGAAATCCATTTTACCATTGGGATTTGTCGCAATCCCTCCCGGAAACGAACACGTCAGCTAGATGGCGTGGAAATCGGAGAGTGATCGGCGACAATTTCTCGTAAAAAAACTGTATTCATGCCCAAATGTCATTCAATGCCCACCCTTATGCCCAATGTTTGTATGAATCTTCTTCCAATTCCACGCGTCGTTTTAAAAGTTGACGATGCGTTATCTTCTACTCTAAAAATTTTGAATTAATCGCTTGTTAAGAGAACCAAGGAAAAATGAACATGTATGGGAAACTATTGCGTTGGCTGGCCGCAACAATTTTTAGTAATAATGGGACTGACAATGAGAAGACAATCTTTACTTTTACTCACGATGACATGCTTTAAACCAAGTACTTTGGAAAAGTAAGGCGTGAATAAACTTAATTGAAAAGCATAAAAAAGGAGTACATGCACATTGACGTTTATAATTCTCTTTGAGGAAGAAAGTTCGAATGTCCAATGCGTAATTTATTAAGAGATAATATTTACCCATTCTATAGGGTATAGGCATGCTTTTAAATATACATTTGGTCATCTGGATGACTACATATTGCTCATTTGGTCATATTTTCATTTAAGAAAGAAAATTATTATGCAATTAACTTTTTTAACGCACTCACCATCTTTAAGATAAAAAAGAGTTAGGTATGGAAAACAACAATCATTTAACATTGCCTTTCACTCAGTATAAGTACTTATTTTGTATTTGTTAACTATTACTATTTACTGTTTATTTTGTATTCGGATAACCATCAGATATTAATTTGATATACTCGTAATAATTATAAATAATGAATTAAAGAAAATACAAATTAATTTTAAGTGACTCTTGGTTTTTTAAAAAACTAGAATTGCATGCTTTATTTCTCCCCGATACTCAAAATTAGAATACAATATTAATTATCATAAAAATAAACTGAATTTTAATTAGGTCTTTCCTAGGTTGAAATTTTAAAATCCCCAAAACCACCTGCCACCCCTTTTATGCCAGAACTTTCAATTTAATATGATGCCAGAACAATAGTCATAGATGAGATAGTAGTTCATTGTTTTTTTGATAACACAGGCCTACAAAAAAAATTTTTTTTGGTGCCGGGAATCTTTGTGTTGATTTTAACTATATTTGTAGAGCTGAATCCAAATATGAAATCCGTTTTTATTTAACAGCTCTACTTTTTTTAGATATGGCACATCTTACGATTAGTTGTGATTAAAAAACAAAAATCGTTTGTATCGACTTCGGTAAAAGATGGCGAAATTAGTTCATAAGGTATCCGTTAGATGACATCCACGTTTTCTGTTCTCTTGACTGCCATTTTTGTTTCATTAGTTGCCCTTGGCTATTCGGAGCAGGTGGACGGACTTTACTTCAAAGTGTAACTTTTTGTAAAACATCATCTAAAAATGACCTCAAGTCGAAGATGCTGTGTTAATGATCCTGACCTGTTTTGTTACGTTTGTGGGGAATATATGGTAAAAGAAAATAGGAAAAATATTACAGACTTTGTGAAACGTGCATACTTGGGATATTTTGGTATTAAGCTTGGTGACCAAGATAAAACATGGGCACCGCATTTTGTGTGTAAAACATGTACTGAACATCTGCGGCAATGGACAACAGGACAAAGGAAAAGTCTAAAATTTGGTGTGCCGATGGTGTGGAGAGAACCTGTGAACCATATTGACGACTGTTATTTTTGCATAGTAAACGTTTCGGGAATCAATCGAAAAAATCGCCACAAGTGGACATATCCAGATTTGCCTTCAGCTAGACGTCCGGTACCCCATTCAGAAGAAATACCGATCCCAATATTTCAGACGTTACCAGATATATCTAAGGAAGAATTTGAGTTATTTGAAAACATTTCTCATTCTATTGACGATAGTGGCAGTGACTACGAGGGGGTATCAACAATTACTCAACTATTTAATCAAGATGAACTAAGCGATCTTGCTAGAGAACTGAACTTATCGAAGGAATCATCAGACCTACTAGCATCAAAACTGCATGAAAAGAATTTACTGCAACCCGGTACAAAAATAAGTTTTTATCGCACAAGGGAAAAGGATATGCTACCCTTCTTTACTCAAGAAGACAACCTTATATTTTGTTTAGACGTTAAGGGTCTTTTGGAAAAAATGGGACTACTATCACAATATGATGCTAGTGATTGTTGGTGGATGGACCATGCTTCGGCTACTTAAGACTAAAGATGCCCCATATAAGTATTGAAAAACTTAAAGCTGGTATTTTTGAGGGGCCACAAATCAGACAATTACAAAGGATCCTGCTTTTGTCGAGTCAATGAATGAGATTGAAAAAATTAGTTGGATGTCATTTGTTGAGGTCATAAAAAATTTTCTAGGAAATCACAAAAGTGAAAATTATATTGAGCTGGCAAACATTATGCTCAGTAACTTCAAATCACTTGGATGTAATATGAGCACAAAAGTTCACTACCTACACAGCCACTTAGACAATTTTTTTGGAAATTTAGGAGACACAAGTGAAGAACAAGGTGAAAGATTTCACCAGGATATAAAAACAATGGAAGCTCGCTACCAAGGAAGATGGGATAACCATATGATGGCAGATTACTGCTGGTGCTTAAAACGAGACTGTTTGAACAAAGTGCACTCAAGAAAATCGCGCAAAAGAAGCTTCCAATGTGTTGAGTGATGTTTTTATGTATTTTTTTCTTTTCAATTTGTTTTATTACAGTAAAAAATTTTAGTATTTGTGTTCAATTGTATTGTAAAATTCTGTTGTGTTTGTGGGTGATTTAACAGCCCTAGAAATAAATCAAGTCTTTATATTTAGTGGGTTTTATTATTAATATAATATTCCCATATCATCATGTAGAAGATTTTTTTACGTAAGTAACAACATATCTATATCTTGAAAACTATAGCTGATAGGAAAAACTAGTGTCATAATTGGATTCAGCACCCCAATTGTTCTTTAAATCATCATTAAAAGCTCCGGCACCAAAACCACTGTT
Source organism: Hetaerina titia (assembly GCA_037158775.1). NCBI lineage: Eukaryota > Metazoa > Arthropoda > Insecta > Odonata > Calopterygidae > Hetaerina > Hetaerina titia. The sequence goes on along the minus strand of CM073768.1, from coordinate 220,070 downwards.
GGCCTGTGTAATAGGAGCAGCCTTCAGTAGAGCACCTTTTATTCTTTAGTGACTTTTAACTTGTCATCTCATATGAAAATAATAATACATTCCTGTTTTCTTATTTAATGTCTGTAGCAATCACAATGGCATTATTTTGTATCACATTTGTGTATTTTCTATATTATAGAGTGAAACTTGTCAATGGCATTTGCAATAATTTTTTATGCAATTTATTTGCTTGCAAGAATGGAAATGCTTTACATAACATTAATAGGCCAACTTATTAGATATGAATATGGGATTTATGACAAAAAAAGAAAAATTAGTGAATAACAAAATTCTATATCAAAATATATTCTGTGGAATATATTTTTTTACTTGATGCATTTTTGCTAGACTTCAATTACTCTTGCTCAGTTTTAAAGATGTATTCAAATGAAAATAAGATTATTTAACTTTCAGTGATTAAATTTTCATTGTTCAAAACATTAGTTAGGGGCTTGTTTAAACATTTACCCTAAATTTTAATATCACTCTACTGCACCTTACCCGCTGTTTATAACACAAGCAGTCCCAGCGACACAAAGACATAAGGCGCATCAGGGGTGTCGTTTTGCAGTTTCAGTGGTTTGGTCCAGTTTGCAACAGTATGAATATGTAGGTTAGCATAGTCATTAATTTACTGAGGCACCCAGTCACTCCTGCTTCAAGGTTACTGACTACCTGATGAAAAATGGCATCGCAACAATTCCCCAACCCCCTCACAGTCATGACTTGGCACCAGAAGTCTTTCTTTTTCCCAAAAGTGAAATCTTTCCGGAATGCACCAACCAGGGAACCTTCGAGTCGTGGAAAAGCCACTGGCTAAAGTGTGTCGGTCCTCAATGGATGTTCTTTGATGAATTTTGAGACATTGAAGCTATATCTGAACGAAATATATTTTTCCCAATATTTTTCATTTGAACCTTTAACTCTGGATGGTAATTAGAGAAGTCTAAAGAATAACAAGTAAAGATTTACTTTCTATCTTGATTATTTTTAGCCATGTAAAGTTAACAATACCCCCTCATAAATGGGAGGTTATTGAGATATGTGTGTGAAGAATGAATAACAAACAATTAAGTTCCAGACATTGTAGGGGAAGAGAGAAGGTTGTTGGGAAAAGTTTAAACAAAGCAGGTTAGAGGGACAATAACATTGTCCTTAATCATAATAAAATGTCGATTCATGCCTTTTCAGCTGTTAATCAGTTTCTAACCTTCAAAAACATGGATTCTGGGTCCAATTTCTTTTTCTTTTGCTGACCTAGCCCATCATGAATTCTCCCCCTTCCCCAAATGGAAATCAAGCTTGAAGATTTGACACCACTAGGACAATAACAATCTGCCCTCCCATGGTCATATCATGTATTTTACCATTGTAGCTTTCTCTATGCCTTGACACTGTTTCAGCCATTCCTTGGTGGAATATCTTCATACAACAGACCACAGAAACACAGCAATTGCATGGTTGATATTTATTGATGACCATGCTTTCATCACTGTTTGGCATCATCAAATGAATATACGATACATTGAAAAGCAAGATATATATACACTTTCAGGAAGATGGGGCAGGTTTAGGAACAAGAAGAAGGAAGGTTTCAAGGAGTGACATGTTGAGGCAATAGGTGGGAGTGGGTGGGAGTAGGGGGTGGATGGCTGATCTCCCAAGGAAAGCAAGTCTACGCCACTTTGGAAGGTCATTTCCCTTGGGCTTCCTGTTATTAACTTCTATTTGTTGTCTTGAGTGCTAGGTTTTAATTTACCTCGGACGTGGGTATACTGCATAGACTGTGCCTCATGGAGTGAAATCTGCTAACTTTTGTGAATGTGGCATCTTGAATGGCAACTTGATCTGCATAATAGACCTTGTGAGAATGACCTTTCCTTGGGAAAATATAGGGGATCAGGATGGTGTGGTGGCTAACATACTGGCTTCCCACCTGGAGAAGGCCTGGGTTCAAATCCTGAAGATGACAGATATTTTTCAGTGGTATCCCTATCCCTATTTGAGGTGCTTTGTGGGAGCTCTGAGTGAATATGCCGTCCGTAGGATGGAACGTTAAACTACGGACTCCTTGACATCTTTCATTAAGAGTATGCAATGCTGATGCTGGGTTTCTCTCCACCCTTCACTCTTTCCTGTCCATCCCTAATGGTGCAAATGACCGTAGCTGCCGGTTGTCTCCTCTAAAAACTACTATTTGGGAAAACAATGCTGGGAGTCCAAGACTTACACCCAAAGGAAAGAGTCCTAGCTGCCTTCTACAACAGACATGCACACAGAGACAATCTGGGAATCAACAAAGACAAAATAGATATCATGGAACAAAGCGGAATATATAAATTCTGCTGTGATGACTTCATTTCCATATACAATGGGCAAACTGGGAGAATATTCAACATCAGAGCCAAAGAACACTTAGCCTGCTTCACATACAACAAACAAACTTTTCAAATCACTAAACACCTATTAATGCACAACCATCACAGTTAATTTCAACCCAAGATCATACACATGGAGGAAAAAAGATCCAAGATCAGATGCGCTTGAAGAATTAGAGGTGAGCACCGGCACATACTCTAGGGAGAGCCCCTGGTTACTATGAGCCATTGTACCCTTCCCGCTCACCCCACCTGTTTCCCATTACCACACCCTCAACCACGCAGTTTGCTCAGGCCCCCATCAGCCCTCTCCCCATACTGACACCCTACTCTTTAACGCATCACTCCTTCAAACCTTCCCCTTCTCACTCTTCCAACCACCCTTTCTCCCTGAAAGTGTAATTATATACATGTACCTTACTTTTTGATGTTATCTTCACCTGATGATGCCACATGATGGTGAAACCATGATGGTAATTAATTGTCAAATAACTGTGTTTCTGTTAAAAGTACATTTCTTCATGTCATAAAATGACATTCTACATCTCATCAAGCTGAGAAGAACTATAAATTTATGTTTCATCTACCCACTGGACAGTGTTTAAACTGGAGGAAAGTATAGACGCCATGACCAAAACTGATAAAATCCAAAATGTAGCTAAAAACTTAAAATCTGAACAATCTGAGCAATGAAGGATCTCAGATTTTCCCGGCATATGGTATTCAAGAATTTTAAATAATCAAATGATTTACTTCATGAATTTTATTTTTCATACCATGTCACTGATGCAGAGTAGGTTGCTGGATTGTGTTTTGTTAGGAGTCACAAAATATTTATTTAGAAATTGTATCCATCCAATAAAAGTAGCCATCGTCTTCAGGGTTAAGTCATCACTTCACCCTGAAGACGATGGCAGAGTCAGCCTTCGAAACGTCGGTGCACTTCATCAACCTGACCCGGTGGGAAACCCGAGAAAAATTCTTGAATCTGAGCAATTATTCTAATTATGGAAATATGACAAAAAAAATGGTTTTTGATTTTGCAAAATGTTTCTAGGTCAGCTATTTTAGCACAACATTAACCCAATATTAAACCCCTATCTGTCAGTAAAGATGTAAAAACAAACAAACCACTTACACTTTGGAACACCTGCCAAGTACAATACTCATTTGGGATTGTTTTTATGACAGATTTGTCAAAACTTCAACCCTAAGGTTGGGAATGAAACTCATCTATAACTATGCCTTATGGCCTGTGAAATTGAGTGAGTTATGTTGAGGAGAGTATCCTCCTCTTCCAAGTCACTAGCAATTTAGAGTGGAGAGAGAGGCTTGTACAATCCAGAGGTATCACATGGGAGCAGAAATTATACCCCATATAGTCAGCATATACATTCCCTAATAGAAGGAATTGCATCTTGTTATATGGAATTATTCTTATAAGGTAATCTACCAGTTAGGGTAGGTTTTTGGATGGATACAATTTCTAAATAAATATTGTGTGACTCCTAACGAAACACAATCCAGCAACCTACTCTGCATCAGTGATATGGTATGAAAAATAAAATTCAAGAAGTAAATCATTTGATTATTATTATGGCCAATTTTTAGCAAGTATTAGTAGAAAAGCCTCTTTGTACAATCCTCTTCTATAACACACACCTAGTTTCACTCACTACTTATGTCACCGCCTTCGTATGTAGGTTTATTGCTCGTATGTTTGACCAAAAACAAGTAATTATGAAATTTCTGCTATGTGATTATAATGATATGATTAAGTTAAACTTTTCCACCTGAAATAATAAATTTGAAGATAGTGGTTTTACTAGAAATTATTTTTTATAGTAATGATATAATTATTTAATTACTTAATTTGATAATCATGAAATGATGCTTACAATAGATGACAAAAATAAGCTTCTCCTCTAATTTAACTATATCGAATTACATGATGGAATGAAATTTGATAAAAAATAACTCATGTTGCAAAAGAAATGAAAAAGTCTTGAATTCAATGATATATTTTTTAAATGCTGTCACCAGAATTTGTAATGATTAAGTTTCATTTCTAACTATCAAAAATGGATGTCTTAAAAACAAAAGGGAAACAAATAGGTTGAGTTGAAACTTGAATTAATGTATTTTATTCCACAATAAATGCAAAATTACAAACATAACTACACTGAAAAGTAGGATAACATGCCATGCCATGAAATATTCATAGATGTGTAGGATTGACTAGGTAAGAAACATATGCGGAATATGGCTAACACATGGTTGGCGAGGAAGAAGGTATGAAATCAATTACAAAAGAAAAAGGTTTGTCCAGGACTTGAGTTTGTTAGAAAGAAGTCAGCCTAGGTCTATGGTGCTTCTTCTTTCTGGCAGGGTGCATAAATCAATTAGAAATGCGGTATGTTTTATTTTCTTATCTCTGTCCAACTCTTCATCACTTTGGTCATTTTTGTTATAATCTGATCAAGTAATGCAGTTTCGACAGTGAAATGAGTTTATAGGAAACAATTACATTGCATTTTTTGCAGAGGCTTACTCTTTTAAGCATCTTAACAGAGTATAAGACAGTAAGAGGATTATGAATCACATAAATTTGGCATAGCCAAATCAATGCGTGGGCATTTCACATGCATTTAAACTTCAGAAACATTATTTACAATGTAAATAAAAGAGCAGTTATTATATTTATATGGTATAAAATATTAAGATGAACCTAATATAGAACAGAAATAAAATATATTGCCATTATTCAATAATTGCTACACAAAATAAAGATACAGGTAACATGTGTTGAAAGAAGTTGCCATATTTTATAAACACAGGAAGTTTTGTGTTGTACTGCTATTGGCATTGTGATGGCTGTTGCTAGGATACTAGGAATAAATAAAATAACGAGAGTCTGTTACATTGTTCATGTAAAACATAGTGTATTCTTTCTAAGAAAACCCAAGAACTTTATCAAACTCAACAGGTTATGGGCCCAGAGCACAAAAAAAACTGAAAACCCTGGAAAGAAGTTATTTAAAATACCCATAAGAGGATTACTTCAAGGTATCGGCAACCAAAATCGAGAGTGATGATATCGCCTGAATTCAGAAATTAAGGACAGCAATACTTTTCCAATGTGGCACTTTGAAGTGAAAATCTTATTATAATTAAAATATAATAATAATAATAACAATAACAACAACAACAATAATAATAATAATAATAATAACAATAACAACAACAATAATAATAATAATTACAACAACAACAATAATAATACATTTTATTTGTCCAGCGATTAAGTTGTTACAACTGTATACTTGATATGAGACACGTCAGAGTAAGTAACATAATACATACATGGATACACGACACACATCAGGCATTATCAAGAAATTCAGCAATTGAATAAAACATTTTTAATTTTAAGAACCTAAGTAGATTGACTTTAAATGTAGCCACACTTTTGTGGGCCTTAATCTCAGTTGGGAGTTTATTGTAAAGTTGGAGGCCCATAAAATTTGGGCGAGAACCTGCATTTTTTGTATGTACATATAAAACGTGCAGCTGCTCATTCTGCCTAGTAAAACATTAATGGATATCACAAATTTTCACATACTCAGATAGAATTCTTTTTGTATGTACTGCTACATGAAAAATATAAATACATGGCACTGGCAGTACATCCAATGTTTTAAACAGAGAACAGCAAGGGACATTGTGTTTTGCAAAACTCATGAGCCGAATGGCTCTCTTTTGGACCCTGAAAATGGCCAAGGCCTTAGATGATGAACCCCAGTAAAGGATACTATAGGCATGTGAGAATAAAATTCTTAATAGTGTAGTGCACAGAGAACAGCCACTGAAACTGTGGATCTAATGGACCTTATTAAAAAGCAGGCAGAGCTTAACTTAATATACTTATGTGCTCATCCCAAGAGATTTGAGAATTTATGGGGAAACCCAAAAATTTGGTATTTTCTACCGGTGGGATCACCTTCCCATCAACTTCAATAGACAGTAATTTGCTTGCTTTTTTTTATTTGCAAAGTATATTAGGTGAGACTTTTCTGTATTCAAATCTAGTAAATTATTATGACACCAGGAAAGTAAGGTGTGACTAGCTTGTTTACACTAAAGTATCAATTCATTAAAAGTAGGCGATACAAGAATAATGTTGGTGTCATCAGCATAGAACAAAGGGGTAGCACCATTTATATGTTGAAAACCATCTGCAAGGTCATTTATATAAGAAAGAAACAAGACAGGGCCCAAGAACAGAGCCTTGAGGAACACCTCAATTAAGGACCTTACCTGGGGAAACAAAAGATGCACCATTTTTAGAAATAATCATGCGTTGTATTCTATCAAATAGGTAGGATTTAATCCAAGCATTGGGTATGCCATGAATGCCCATTTTGTGGAGTTTCTTGAGAAGTAATTGGTGGTCAACACAATCGAAAGCTTTTGAGAAATGGAAAAACATTGCAGCAACTTCCATTTTTTTATCTAGAGCGTTTAAAGTCTGGGTTATTAACTGATAGTTAGCAGAAGATGTAGATTTATGTTCCTTAAAACCATGCTGAGATGGTGAAAGGAGATTGGAAGTCTCTAGGTAGGAAATTAATCTAATATTGAATACCTTCTCAAATATTTTGCTGAATTGGTTCAGCAGAAAAATTGGATGGTAGGAGTTAATGTCTATCGCCCTTGTTTTTATAAAGTGGAATGACTTTTGACACCTTCAGAGTAGATGGAAACACTCCTAATTGGAAAGATTCATTTAAGAGAGAAAGAAGAGGCTGCATAATGAAGTCAATAGATTGCTTAATAATGTAACTGGGAATGCCATCAAAACCAGAGCTTTGTTTTGTACCTAGATTCTTCACTATATCCTTCAGTTCAGATTTTGTGAGAGGATGGAGAAATAGGGACTTTGAGTGGATAGCAGTAATGGCTTCTAAATTAGGAGAGTTGCTCTACTTAGCAATAGAAGAAGGTTGAAAGTGATCAGCAAAGTTACAGGCAAGTTTGGAAAAGTCCGATACAATAATTCCAGATGAATCATTAATCTGAATTTGAAACTGCTTTCTGGGTTTGTTTCTGGAGGTATTAATGATTTTCCAGATTTCTCTAGATTTATTGACAGAGTTAATGATCCTATGGTCATTATAACAACGTTTAGCTGACTGTAGCATTTGATGGTAATTCTTTTTCCTTTTTACATATTCAGTCTTAAGTTTGCAATTAGTTTTGCTAGAAATGGCCAGCTCTTTAAGATATTGGGCCATGAAACGTATTTCATTACTTATCCAAAGTTTACACTTAGGAGACTTGGTTCTTTTATTGTAGTGAACAGGAAATGACATGTTAAAGTAGTACAGAAATTGAGTATAAAAATTATTAAAGCTTTCATCAAAGAAGGCAGTGTTATACACATTTTGCCACTCCTCAAGCCTAAAGAGATTCATAAAATGATGAGTGTTAGAGCTATTGAAATATTGAGTGGGATAAATCTACGAAGGAGTGTTAGAATTCATTAGAAAAGTAGCAACAGTGGGGTAATTGTCCAAAAGATGTGAGGAGATTGTCCTAGTAGTTACTTCATTACCGTCAAAATTAGAAATGAAAACATCCAGGGAAGTTGAAGAATGTGTAGTTATGCGAGTGGGTTCCTTGTTATGTACACGCAAGTTATAAGATTGTAGAATATTCAAGAATTCAGTTTTATCAGTTGTGTTAGCCAACATGTCAAATGTTAAGATCACCAGTAATAATTATCATACCATTGGTATACTTAGCAATTATAACTTCTAAAAGACCGACGAATTTATCTAAAAACAAAGGGAAGTTTCCCATGGGTGACCTGTATAAAGAACAAAGGAACAAAGGAAATTTGTTAGCAATTAACGCCATTACAGAGCATTCAAAATTATGCTCATTTAACAAATGTTTGTGGGAAATTACATTTATGGGATAGTCAACAATTTCCTTTGAAAACAACATGACACCACCATTTCTACAGTTGGATCGGCAGAACACATCAAGAACTCTGAAACCTGAGAGTTTAAAGATGGCAATTCCTGGTTTAACAGCCAATGTTCACATAAGCGCAGAAAATCAGGTTGATAGTCATCTAGCAGTATTTCCAATTCAGTAATTTTGTTTCTAACACATTGAATATGAAAATGCAAGATCTTGATAGGGAAAATCCTCTCCGATTTCCTTTTGCCTAGTCAGATCAAATTTTTCACCTTTTTATGAGGTTCCTCTTTCGATATGGGGGCCATGCCGTTGTTTCGAGTGGTCATACCCTTTACTTGGGCAGACCAGCAGCTAATTGATAGTGAGTTGACCATTGGCTCATCACTTATGCCTGAAATGTCAGCAGCAGCATCGACAACTTTTCAGACTTTGTCCCTCGCTGAGACTTCCCTGGAGGAATAAATGAGACAAACAAGACCAATCAGGAAAAAAAAACTACCCCTAAAATTTAAATATTACATTATGGATTTTGATACTAGGGAAGATGAAGCACTATTGACCTATGATGAGGCTGTAAGCTGTGAAGAGAAACAGAAATGGATGAAAGCCATAAAAGTGAAGTAGATTCACTGATGAAGAATAAAACATGGACATATGTAAGTGAAGGTGAAGCACGAGGAAAAGATATTCCTACAAGTCGATGGGTCTTTAAATTAAAAGATAATGGAAAATTTAAAGCCAAATTAGTGGCAAGAGGATGTTCCCAAGACAGGAAGAACATGGACTATGAAAATATTTTTAGTCCAGTGGTTGACAAAACTTCTTTAAGGTTGTTGTTTGCCATAGCAGCCAAGAGAAACTGGGAAATTCAAACTCTAGATGTAAAAACAGCTTTTCACAACCATGAATCGGAAGAACCAATTTACATGAGAGTACCAGAAGGTGTTGACCAGCCAGGAAAAGTCTGTCTTCTGCAAAAGTCCTTGTAGGGTCTTCAACAAGCACCTCATCAATGGAACAAGAAGTTTACCTTAACACTCAAAGAACTTAACATGATTCAGTTGAAGACAGTCCAGTGTATCTTCAAATCTAAAGATGGAGATATGTTTTAGGCAATGCGTGTCGATGACGGAATAATTATAGGAAAGGAAAAAGAAAAGATGAGGCAATTGCTAGATAAACTAAGGAAAGCGTTTGAAATTACAGTTGAACTTGAACCTTATAGCATATAGTCAGAACTAAAGGAGGACTCATTATTTCTCAGGAAAACTATGCAAATATGGTACTGAAGAGATATGGCATGGAACATGCAAAACCAATGAAGATACCAATTACTCCTGGTATCAAACTGAATTAAGAATATGAAGATATGTATCCTGGAAAAGAAATGAAGCTCAACTACCGAGAAGCAGTTGGAAGTCTTTTGTACTTGTCCTGTAAGACACGTCCAGATCTCAGCTTTGCAGTGAACTACTAAAGTAGAGCAATGGAAAATCCACAAAGATGTGGACATAAAGAGAACCCTTAGATATTTAAAGGTAACAATTAATTCTGGAATTTTTTATAGAAAGGTAAAGAGCACTAATGAAAATTATGAGTCAGTAGCATATTGCGATTCTGACTATGGGGGTGACGTTATATCAAGAGAAATAGATAGTAGAAGAGACATTCGATGTAAGAGCACCTCGGGTTTTGTTATAATGTTGAATGGTAGCCCTACATTGTGGTGTTCTAGGCGGCAAACTGTTATAGCACAGTCCACAACAGAGGCTGAGCTTATCTCTGAGTTATTTTTACACTTAACAGGAGATTTGATAGTCCAGTTGGTCGAGAGTTACTGACTAGGGACCTGGGTTTGATTATGGATGATGCCTCTCGGCACCCTCAACTTTATTCATGCAGTGTGATTCTTTGGGTAGCACATTTCCCTGGAAAACTATAGGCAACACAGGGAAAGGAACTGGCCCCCTTACCCTGATGTGTGAATTTCACATACCATTGAGATTAGTACTAGGTGAGCCCTATCCTCACCTATCAAACTAACCTTCAGGCTGATTACTAAGGTTAAACACTAAGATTTGATCCTCCTAAATCTAACAATTGCGGCACATATAAAAACAGTCTGCTATCACAATCAATCATAGATGACATTTTTCAATCACACTGATCTTCAATCATGAAAAATGCTCTACCACTATACCGCATGTGAGTCGCATGATATAGAAACACAATTGTAGAGTCAAGGATGCATTTTGGAGAATGGTTTCTATTGCATGACTTGTTAGCATTGAGATATTCAAAATTTCCAACAAAATGGGGAAAAAATGCCCAAACAGCAAACAAAGAGAGTAAAATTGCTGTTTTGAATTGCTTACATTTAGGCATGGAAAAAATTTATTACTTTAGTCATGGTCAACGAGAATGTACTTCTAAAGAATCCAACAACTGCATGTTGGGCATGAAGGGCCTCTGAATAAAAAATAAATGTAATTGAAAATATTTTTACTGATCTACCTCTACGCAACATCACTATTGCCATAATAGGTATTAATATTTTTACTAAGTCCTTTTGATAGTTTAGTCTGCAGGTAGATTATTCCCTACACTTGTTGAGGTCCAGGAGACAATTTGCATCACAGCAATCAGGAATATAGCAGCAATCAAAATTTGCTTCTTCTCTGAATAGACATGACTCTTGCGTATTTAAAACAATAGGGTGGACCATCCCTTCTGGCATGAACAATTTCTCCACCTTTCTAAAATTATAAATAAACTATGACACGGAAAATAATCAAAAGAACAAAAAGTTACTGTTCTATACCCGTTAAGCACAGAAAAATATTCTCAATCACATGCAAGTAATAACTCTGAATGGATAATTAGGTACGTGAATACCTTAAGAGTTGATACGATGTACGATACTGGCATATTCATTTTAGATTGCCTTTTAAGAATAAACTAAAATGCTTAACAAAGCCTCATTATTTGATCCGATATATAAAATAGAGATTTTGATTGAATTTATGATGGCACAGATAACATTTAATCTGACTTTATTTTTATTGTATCCAGCATGTACTTCTCCTCAAGAATCAAGACCAACAATAGCTTCTATTACTAACAATTTTCATTCCTCTTATTACCTTGAGCAGGTCAACAGTTTTTCTCCCCCTGCCACACACCTTTTTGGTGGCTCACAGGGTATTTATGTAGATGTAGATGAACAGTTACATGATGACAGCTCACGAATGGAAAATTCCAATGGTGCCCTCTCATCAGTCAGAAACAAGATGGGCAATACGTGGTCCATTACTTAGGCAATTGATCACTTATCCTTCATATCACATTACAACTTTTAAATTACGATATGCATAATCAGGTGCCATTCGTTTGAGTTTATTGAACCTCATTAGAATTCTTATGACATTAAAAAAATCACACATTTCTCAGATTTAAAATTGAACGTTTTCAGAATTTTCACTTCAAGAATTATTTAATGATCATCGTTGGAAAATACAGTTGTATACTAGTAGTTGTGGTAGAAATATTGGTAATAGTAGTTTTCATGGGTGGCAACTGACAGCTAAGGCCATTTGTGCCGTTAGGGATGGATGGGAAAGGAAGGGTGGGGAGAAACCTGGCGTAGTCAGGAAGCTACTCTTGTCAAAGGTGCCATGGGCTCCACAGTTTAACGTCTCATCCGAGGGTCGTTGTACACACCTAAAAGTGATCTCCTTAAAGCAACTCAAGAATAGATCAGAATACCACTGAAACATATTTGTTGTCCCCAGGATTTGATTTGTCCCGGCCCTCTCAGTGAGAAGCCTGTACCTTAGCCACCACACCATCCTGATCCCCTAGAAATTTTGTTTGTTTCATTTGCACCATTGGCAATGTTTTATGTGTCATAACTAAAACCTTTCAAGGATAAGACCATACACAACAAGGGTAAGGTACTGCATAACTAGAATAAGTTCTTACGACTCTATGGCTATTAGAGCTAATATATCAGTCGTCTTTTGATGAATTTTAAAGAACTCTTCATACATGAGTGATTCAATGTTTGACCGAATGCACACAAAAAAGTGTAATATAGATATAATAATTTTAAAATTCCTGACTGCTATGGTGGTTTATATACACTTGGGAATCCGATGAGCTTCTGGCTTTTCAGTAGAGACTGAACATGGATGTTATTTCTTCACTTTGGTGACCTAATTGCTGACATAACACCCATGTCTGAAGTGGCACTCGCCTTAGGCAGTAAGCGAGCTACTTGATAGCTTTCTATCCACAGTTCATCCCATAACTCTTATACCTTTTCCTCCGTTTATACATATAAAGGCATTGGTAACAATGGACACTGTAGCTCCTCTAAAATAAGCATAGACATAGTAGTCAAACCAAAGGTCAGTCTGCTAGAAGATGGTACTAAGCGTGATGGGGTGTGAAATTCATACATCAAAGTAGGGGGGCCAGGTCCTTTCCCAGCATAGGTTATGGTTCCCCAGGTACCCGAAAAAGCTTGGGTGAAGCTGAGGGTGCCCAGGGAGACTTGCCCGGCAATCAAACCTGGGCCCTCCCATAAGTAGTCCAACCCCTGGACTAACACAACCCATATATATATGTATACATAAAAAAATTTATATATATACATAAATAAATAAATAATATATAATAATATATAAATAAATATATATATATAATATATATTCATTCAAACATAGAAATGGGTATAAGGAAAAGGGATAGGAAAACACATAAAAGGCGAACACAGGACATGTGGGGAAGGCGGTTTTTGAGCAGATCACGAAAGTAAAAATATTTCCTTATCCGCGATTTGAACCACGGGTGCTCTACCACCTAAGCTAATAAGGAAACCTTCGATGAGATCTGCGATCTTATAAAGCGCCAAAGTGCTCCGATACATATTGCCCGAGAGATGGCGTTATGGAGCTGTTTCACCCACCAAAGGAGAAATAGACGGTACACAAGAAGGGGAAAGGATAGTAGAAAAGCATTCATACGATCTTATAAAGGATAGGAACGGTGCGTTTCATGGCACGCATAGCCAGAAGAAGAGACGAGCCACATTGGCCAAACACATATTCAAACTTGAAAATCCCGCCATGCGGCGCACAAATATTCATTCAAACATAGAAATAGGTATAAGGAAAGGGGATAGGAAAACACATAAAAGGCGAACACAGGACATGTGGGGAAGGCGGTTTTTGAGCAGTGACGTCGATGGTGGCCATAAGCAGGTTGGAGGTGGAGGGAATGGAGACAGAGTTTAAACGGTGGAGGATGTGATACGTGTCTTTCGTGAAGGAGGGCAATGAGAGTACGATAGGTTGTAGGTGGTAATCAAGGAATGCGGAGATTCTTTCGGTGGGAGAGTTGAAACTAGAAACTATAGGGCGACAGGGGATTTTGGGTTTGTGTATTTTTGGGAGGAGATAAAACTGGGGTGTTCTGGGGTTTGGGGGTGAGAGTAGGGATATGTCTTGGGAGGTGAGGCCTTCTTCTGGTCCAAATTGGAGGAGAAGAGACCGAATTTCCTTTTGGAAGGTTGGAGTATGGTTGTCGGTGAGAGTGGTATAGGTGGATGTGTCGTTGAGGTGACTGAGGGCTTTGGAAATATAATCTTGGGTGCTTAAAATTACGACTGAGGAGCCTTTATCGGCGGTAGTGACCACGATGTTGGGATTGGCCTGTAGGGTTTTAAGGGCATGACGTTCGTTTGTGGAAATCATTTGACGAATGCTTTTCCCTAACAGTTCTAGAATCCCTACCTGATTCAGCCATCAACATAGAGGTGAGAACTCGCGAATCCGCATACATCCTATATTTCCGATCCTTTAAAATTCCCACCCTTAACCGCCATCTTTAATTTATTTCCCAACAGTCCCTAAACCTTCCGCCCCCACTCCCCTCCCCAGGCACTCTTCCCTCAAAACCTCTCAGTCTGACCTGAAGAAGGCCTCGGAGTAGGCCGAAAGCTTAAATCATCTACAGTGTGAGTGTCCTTTTACGTGTTATCTGTTTTATTCTGTGTTCTATTGTGCCGTCCAAAAGTTATATTGCTCTCGTGAGTACTTCCGCATCATCAATATATATATGTGTCCATCCAAAAACCCACCTTAACCGGTAGATTACCTTATAATATATATATTTTTTAAGGTAATCTACCGGTTAAGGTAGGTTTTTGGATGGACCCAACTATCAAATAAACATTTTGTGACTCCCCACCTAGCAAACTAATCTATATCAGGTCCCTCTTCATCTCGGTGTACTTCTTTCCTCCCTTCATCTCGTCCAACATCCCTATCCTGTTCCTACCCTTACCTCGCTTGCCCAACATTCTTCCCTCTATTCCCCTCTTCAACATTCCACTACCGCTCAATACGCCCTTCATCCATTTTTCCTGCCTCCATAGGATTTCTCTCAACAAACCCCTCTCCTCCCCCACCATTTCTAGTACTTCCTCATTTGTTTTCCTTTCGTCCATTTCAGCTTTTCCATTCTTCTCCACACCCACATTTCAAAAGCCTCCAATCTACGTCTATCCTCCTGCTTCAGCGACCACGTTTCCGCGCCGTACATAGCTACGCTCCATATCAGAGTTTTTACGAGTCTTGTCTTAACATCCTACTCAACGTCCCCGTCATCAACTCCCTCCTCCTTGAGAAAGCCTCCTTGCCTAGCGCAATTCTTCTCCTTACGTCCCTACCACTTTGACCGTGTTGGTCCAAAACACTTCCGAGATATGTAAACTGTTCTACCTGCTCTATTTTTTCCCCGCCTATTTTAATATTTAGCTTAGCCTTTTTCTTTCTGGAAAATCGCATAACCTTTGTTTTATTAATATTTATTCTCATCCCATATTTATCGCACTGAACCTCCAATTCACTCAACAATGCTTGCAACCCCTTGCTGACTGAGAAACTAATGCTTGGTCATCAGCAAACCTAACCGATTTTACGAATTCCCCTCCGACTTTCATTCCTACCTCCAGTTCTTCCCATGCCTCTTTAATCATTTCCTCTACATATACGTTGAACAGTACCGGTGACAATGGGCAACCCTGCTTTACACCTCTTCCTAACACTGCCCATCCGGACTCTCCGTTCCCACTCGCACCTGAGCAGTCTGAGACATGTACAGGTTGCGGATCAGTCTCCTGTCCCTCCAATCCATTCCTATTTTCTGCAATACACGCGTTAATTTTTCCCAATTCACTCTATCAAACGCTTTTTCGAAATCTACAAAACAGGCAAAAACGTCCTGATTGTATTCTATATTCCTCTCGACTAGTGATCTCATTACTGCAATGGCATCACGCGTACCTCTTCCTTTCCTGAACCCAAACTGATCATCCCCTAAGTAATCATTTGCCTTACTCTCTATCCTTTTGTTGATGATCCTGAGAATAACTTTAGCTGCGTGGGATATCAAACTTATTGTTCTGTAATCCTCACATGACGAAGCCTTTGCCTTTTTTGGAATAGGAACTAACACCGATCTCACAAAATCTTCCGGCCAGATTCCTTCCTCATAGATACTACGAATCAGTCCATATATGGCCTTCTTCCCACCTTTCCCTAACCATTTCAACATTTCTACAGGAATATTGTCCACCCCCACAGCCTTATTTGCTTTCATCTCCTTTAATGCCCTTTCTATTTCATCGTCGAGTATGCCTGGACCTAAGCTATCTTCTTCTACGTCATGTTCCTTTTCTATGTCTAACCTTGTCGGCCTAAGTTCTTTACCATACAGTGTTTCTATATATTCCTCCCATCTCTCTTGGATTTTTCCTGGTTCAACTATTATCTTACCCCATTTATCTTTAACTGTTAGCACAGATCTTGGCTTCTTACTTCCCGATAATAACTTAACCTTGCTGTATAGAGCACCAATTTCACCCTTCTTCTGTAAACTTTCCATATCCTCGCATTGCGTTTTCCACCATTCTTCTTTTGCTTTATTTGTGGCCCTTCTCAATTTATTAGTTAACTCTTTGTACTTCATTTTGCCTAACTCTGTGTTTACATTTTTCCATCTTCTTCTTTCATCCATCTTTGCAATCATCTCATCCGTTACCCATGGTTTCCTTATCCTTTTCCCGTTAACGGTTCCTATAGTGTCTTTAGCGGCTTCCAATATCCCTTTCTTGATACATTCCCAAGAAAGGAATATATATATATATATATATATATATATATATATATATATATATATATATATATATATTATAAGGTAATCTACCGGTTAAGGTAGGTTTTTGGATGGACACAACTATAACTCCAAACAAAACCCAATCCAGCAACCTAAACTACATCAGGTCCCTCTTCATCTCTGTGTACTTCTTTCCTCCCTTCATCCCGTCCAACATCCCTATCCTGTTCCTACCCTTACCTCGCTGGCCCAACATTCTCCTCTCTATTACCCTCTTCAACATTCCACTACCGCTCAATACGCCTTTCATCCATTTTTCCTGCCTCCATAGGATTTCTCTCAACAAACCCCTGTCCTCCCCCACCATTTCTAGTACTTCCTCATTTGTTTTCCTTTCGGTCCATTTCACCTTCTCCATTCTTCTCCACACCCACATTTCGAAAGCCTCCAATCTAGTGATCACGTGGAGGAAATGATTAAAGAGGCATGGGAAGAACTGGAGGTAGGAATGAAAGTCGGAGGGGAATTCGTAAAATCAGTTAGGTTTGCTGATGACCAAGAGTTAGTTGCTCAGTCAGCCATGGGGTTGCAAGCATTGTTGAGTGAATTGGAGGTTCATTGCGATAAATATGGGATGAGAATCAACATTAATAAAACAAAGGTTATGCGATTTTCCAGAAAGAAAAGGCTAACCTAAATATTAAAATAGGAGGGGAAAAATTAGAGCAAGTAGAGCAGTTTGCATATCTCGGAAGTGTTTTGGACCAATACCGTCAAAGTGGTAGGGACGTAAGGAGAAGAATTGCGCTAGGCAAGGAGGCTTTCTCAAGGAGGAGGGAGTTGATGACGGGGACGTTGAGTAGGGATGTTAAGACAAGACTCGTAAAAACTCTGATATGGAGCGTAGCTATGTACGGCGCGGAAACGTGGTCATTGAAGCAGGAGGATAGACGTAGATTGGAGGCTTTTGAAATGTGGGTGTGGAGAAGAATAGAGAAGGTGAAATGGACCGAAAGGAAAACAAATGAGGAAGTACTAGAGATGGTGGGTGAGGAGAGGAGTTTGTTGAGAGAAATCCTATGGAGGCAGGAAAAATGGATGAAAGGCGTATTGAGCGGTAGTGGAATGTTGAAAAGGGTAATAGAGGGGAAAATGTTAGGCAAACGAGGAGAGGGCAGGAACAGGATAAGATATTTATTCCACCACTTTGACCGTATTGGTCCAAAACACTTCCGAGATATTTAAACTGTTCTACCTGCACTATTGTTTCCCCTCCTATTTTAATATTTAGATTAGCCTTTTCCTTCCTGGAAAATAGCAACACCTTTGTTTTATTAATATTGATTCTTATCTCATATCAATTGCTCTGAATGTCCAATTCACTCAGCAATTCTTGCAACCCATTCGCCGATTGACACCCCAAAGCCTGGTCATCCGCAAACCTAACTGATTTTACGAATTCCCCTCCGACTCACACAGGATGTCAATGAGGGGTTGCCGTTATGTTAAATAAAGAGGTAGGAAGAAACGTAGTCAACACAGAGCAAGCACAGGATAGAATATTACTAGTAGAGATTAAAGCAGAACCGACGAACTTGGTCATTGTTCAGGTACACATGCCACCGAGCAGCCATAAGGAGGAAGAAGTCGATAGGATGTACGATGAGTTAGAGGATATAATCGCGTGTGTTCCCGCTGAGAAATATTTGACAGTGATGGGGGATTGGAAAGCGACCGTAGGCGATGCAAGAGATGACGAGAGGTGGGGGACTACGGTTTAGCACGAGGAATGTCCGCGGGAGAAAGCTATCGAATTCTGCAGGAAAAAGTGGTTAGTCATCACCAACACATGGTTAGATTCAGCAAAAGGCGTAGGTATACATGGAAATCAATTAGTTTATATTATGGTTAGGCACAGGTTTAGGAACAGTGTGATAAATTCGCACAGTTTCCCGGGAGCGGTTGCGGACTCTTACCACAATTTAGGTGTTATAAAATGTAACCTTCGTTTCAACAAGATAAGGCAGGTTCGGCGGGTTATGAAATGGAATGTAGAAGAATTAAATGAATTAACAAGGAAGGAGTATCAGCAGGCTGCAAAGAAAATGATGGATGACTGTAAAGAGCTGAATACTATCGAAGAAAAATGGGATTGTATCAAGGAATGGATATCGAAAGCCGCCAAAGACACTATGGGAACCGTTAACGGGAAATGGATAAGGAAACCATGGATCACGGGTGAAATGATTACAAAATTGGATAATAGAAGAAAATAGCAGAATGTAAACACAGAGTTAGGTAAAATGAAGTACAAAGGGTTAAACAATAAATTGAGACGGTTCACAAATAAAGCAAAAAAGGAATGGTGGAAAGCACAATTCGAGGAAATGGAAAGTTTACAGAATATGGGTGAAATTGGTGTTCTATACAGCAAGGTTAAGTTTTTATCAGGAAGTAAGAAGGCAAGATCTGTGCTAACAGTTAAAGATAAACGGGGTAAGATATTAGTTGACACAAAAAAGATCTAAGAGAGATGGAAGGAATATACAGAATCACTGTATGGTAGGGAACTTAGGCCAACAAGGTTAGACATAAAAAAGGAACATGACGTAGAAGAAGATGGTTTAGGTCCAGTCATACTGGACGACGAGATAGTTAAAGCATTAATGGAGATTACTTTATGGCCGGAGACGAAATTAGTTTATCGGATTTCCAGTAATGATGGATCCCAATCAGATCTGCTCCCCTCTCCCCACATCCCCTCATTGTCCCTTCACCCCGTTCCCACGCTAATTGCCTCTCAAAAAATATTATCTATCTCTTGTCGTGCAAACAATGCACCTCATTCTACATTGGCGAATGCATTACCCCATTATCCATCCGAATGAACAATCACCGTTACTCATGTAATTCTGCTTCACTCTCTTCTCTTCCTATCCCTTTACACGCAAGTTCACACAACCTATCATTTGACGAATGCTTTTCCTTAACAGTTCTAGAATCCCTACCCGATTCAGCCACCAACATAGAGGTGAGAACTCGCGAATCCGCATACATCCTATATTTCCGATCCTTTAAAATTCCCACCCTTAACCGCCATCTTTAATTTCTTTCCCAACAGTCGCTAAACCTTCCGCCCCCCCTCCCCTCCCCAGGCTCTCTTCCCTCAAAACCTCTCAGTCTGACCTGAAGAAGGCCTCGGAGTAGGCCGAAAGCTTAAATCATCTACAGTGTGAGTGTCCTTTTACGTGTTATCTGTTTTATTCTGTGTTCTATTGTGCCGTCCAAAAGCTCTCGTCAGTACTTCCGCATCATCTATATATATATATACGAGGGTTATCCGGAAAGTAGTACCCGTTCGTGAAATAAAGACACAAAAGTAAATATTAACAAACATAAAAAATTTTATTTGAAAGAGGATACTTTAAACTACTTCTCAACAT
This sequence comes from Hetaerina titia, assembly GCA_037158775.1. Taxonomy (NCBI): domain Eukaryota; kingdom Metazoa; phylum Arthropoda; class Insecta; order Odonata; family Calopterygidae; genus Hetaerina; species Hetaerina titia. The sequence goes on along the minus strand of CM073768.1, from coordinate 200,050 downwards.
AATCTTCAAGCAAATTAAGGCATTTTTCATAACGTGTGACAAGTTTCTGTATTCCTGCTGCATAGTCCTTCGCCGCCAGCTCATTGAGATACAGGGTCACTCCTTCTTTAAGTTCTTCATCGCTGTCAAATCTTTTTCCTGCCAAAAAGTCTTTAAGCTTTGTAAAGAGATGAAAATCTGAAGGGGCCAAGTCCGGGCTATACGGTGGATGGTCGAAAGTTTCCCATTTGAATTGCTGCAAAAGTTTTTGTGTTATCCCAGCTGCATGAGGCCTGGCATTGTCATGAACGAGAATGACACCAGTAGACAATAGGCCTCGCCGCCGATTTTGTATTGCCCGCCGTAATTTCTTTAATGTTTCACAATACGCATTGCCATTAATAGTGTCTCCACGGGCCATAAAATCAATAAGCAATACACCTCGTCGTCCCAGAAAATGGTTGCCATGAGTTTCCTGGTGGACAGAACTGTCTTGAATTTTTTTGGTTTGTTTGGTGAATGAGCATGATGCCACTCCATTGACTGTCGTTTACTCTCAGGTGATGCATAACAAACCCATGTTTCGTCACCAGTAATTATGCGAGTCAAGAAAGAGTCTCCTTCATCAGAATAACGTCCCAAAAACGTCAGTGCTGCAGCCATACGCTTGGTTTTGTGCTCATCTGTAAGCATGCGAGGGACCCATCTTGCACAAATTTTTGCATAATGCAGATGGTGTTTAACAATTTCATGAACAATTGTTCGAGAAACATTGGGAAAATGCTCACAGATGTCATCAATTGTGACGCGCCGATCGTTCCTCACGAATTCGTCAACTGAGCTCACCAGTTGGTCTGTAATGACAGACGGTCTCCCCGAACGCTCATCGTCGTGTGTGTTCCCCCTCCCCATGTTGAAGTTGCGACACCACCGCCGAACAGACGACTCGTCCATTACATTGTCTCCATACACCTCCTTTAATTGGCGATGAATATCACATGGGCGAACGTTTCTTGCATTGAGGAATTTAATCACTGCCCTCACTTCACAACTGGCGGCGTTCTCAATTTTTTTAAACATTGTAAATAATCACAGAAACAACACAGGCAATGCTAGCGTCACGCAACTTGGCTCAGAGAAGGCAGACAAGCCACTGAAGCTATCTGATCTCGTCCAGCGGCTACTCACTTCGTCAGCACTTCATGCGGCACGAACGGGTACTACTTTCCGGATGACCCTCGTGTGTGTATATATATATATATATATATATATATATATATATATATATATATATATATATATATATATATATATATATATATATATATATTCAAACTCGAAAATCCCGCCATACGGCGTACAAATATTATTTTCGCACATAGAAATAGACATGTAAGGAAAGGGGATAGAAAACACATAAAAGACCAACACAGGAAAGGTGGGTAGGCGGTTTTGAGTAGATCACAAATGTAAAAATATTTCCATATTTTTTCGCCGTATGGCGGGATTTTCGAGTTTGAATATGTGTTTGGCCAATATGGCTCGTCTCTTATTCTGGCTATGCGTGCCATGAAACGCACCGTTCCTATCCTTTATAATATCGTATGAATGCTTTTCTACTATACTTTCCCCTTCTTGTGTGCCGTCTATTTCTCCGTTGGTGGGTTAAACAGCTCCATAACGCCATCTCTCGGGCAACATCTATCGGAGCACTTTGGCGCTTTATAAGATCGCAAATATCAATCTAAATCAGATTTCCTTATTAGCTCAATTGGTAGAGCACCCGCCCGGAAAGTGGAAGGTCCGTGGTGGTGGAGCAATTTGGAGCTTTATAAGATCGCAGATCTCAATGTAAATCAGGTTTCCTTATTAGCTCAATTGGTAGAGCTTCCGCCCGGAAAGTGGAAGGTCCGTGGCTCAAATCCCGGATAAGGAAATATTTTTATATTTGTGATCTGCTCAAAACCGCCTTCCCCACTTTCCTGTGTTGGTCTTTTATGTGTTTTCTATCCCCTTTCCTTATATGTCTATTTCTATGTGCAAATATGTGAAAATATATTATTTCTTATATCTAATATGTATATTGTAGAAAATTGTAATTGTAATTTATTCATTCACCATAAGCATAGAATTATGCATGGCTTTGTCAAAACATGTTTTACACTTCATTTCAGTAAAAAAAACATGCAAAATCAAAACAATATGCAAGTACAATACATACAATTTACAACTTTTTGGAATTAACACATTTCAGTTATACATTTGAAATGGTATGCATTAGAAAATCATCTACACTATAAAATAATTTACATGAAAGTAGTTTTTTCACGGCACACTTAAATTTAAAGGAACTTTTGATATTTTTAATATAAGCAGGCAATTTATTGTACATAAGTATTCCCTGATGATCTATCCCTTTAATCGTTTTATTTACTCTGTGCTGACTTACATGGAATGCATTTTGGCTTCTCGTATTATGACTATGAAGGTCACAGTTTTTAATAAACATGTTCTGATTTTTGTTAATAAGAGACACTGTTTCAAGAATGTGTAGACAAGGAAGAGGTAAGTTTTCTAGTTTTTCAAAAATAGGAATGGATTGGAGGGACTGGAGACTAACCCGCAAACTGCACATGTCTCACACTTCTAAGGTGCGAGTGAGGAACGGAGAGTTCGGATTGGCAGTGTTAGGAAGAGCTAGAGTTATAAGTGTAAGTCGGATGGGAGTTCCAAAAATCTGTTAGGTTTGCGGATGATCAGGCTTTGTTTTGTCAGTCAGCCAAAAGCATTGCTTAGGGATTTGGAAATTCAGTGCACTAGATATCGGAGGAGAATCAATATTAATAAAACAAAGGTTATGCGATTTTCCAGAAAGAAAAAGGCTAAGCTAAATGTTAAAATAGGAGGGGAAAAATAGAGCAGGTAGAACAGTTTACCTATCTCGGAAGTGTTTTGGACCAATATGGTCAAAGTAGTAAGGACTTAAGGAGAAGAGTTGCGTTAGGTAAGGAGGCTTTCTCAAGGAGGAGGGAGTTGATGACGGGGACGTTGAGTAGGGAGGTTAATAAAAGACTCGTATAAACTTTGATATGAAGCGTAGCGTACGGTGCGGAAACGTGGTCACCGAAGCAGGAGGATAGACGTAGATTGGAGGCTTTTGAAATGTGGTTGTGAGAAGAATGGAGAAGGTGAAATGGACCGAAAGGAAAACAAATGAGGAAGTACTGGGGATGGTGAGGGGTTTGTTGAGAGAAACCCTATGGAGGCAGGAAAAATGGATGAAAGGCGTATTGAGAGGTAGTGGAATGTTGAAGAATGTAATAGAGGTGAGAATGTTAGGCAAACGAGGAAAGGGCAGGAACAGGATAGGGATGTTGGACGGGATGAAGGGAGGAAAGAAGTACACAGAGAGGAAGAGGGACCTGATGTAGAGTAGGTTGCTCTAATGGGTTTTGTTAGGAGTTACGAAATATTTATTAGATAGTTGTGTCCATCCGTAAACCTACCTTAACCGGTAGATTACCTAATAATTAATAACTGTCTTATTTACATGCTCTCAGCTACCACAGCATGATGATCAATAACCTCGTAACTTCGTCAGGTCTGTGCGAGGTGAAATGGGAAGATAGCGGGGATTACTGGAATGATAGTTATAGAGTAATACACAGAGGAAGGGAAACGTAATCAATTTATAGTTATTTTTCAGTATTTCAGTGTCAAGTATTGTGAATATAGCCATTCACTTTTCAATTCATCGATCAATCAATTTCTAAGAGATGGGGCTGTGTGATCGCGGGTCTCCGGTGAGGTCTCATCAGATGTTAAAACCATAAACACAGTAATCAACGCGTTTAAAGGTCGGTTTGGTAGGTGATGGTAGAGTTCACCCAGTACTAAGCCCTATCATATGAAATTCACCCATCAGGGTAGGGGGGCCAGTTCCTTTCCCTGTGCCCGTTATGGTTTCCCAGGAAGATCTGGTACCCGAAAAATCACATAGTTTGGGTGGAGTTGCATGTGCCCAAGTGGCTTGCCCGGGATTCCAACCCGGGCCTTTGGTCAGTAGTGCAACGCTCTGACCCCTGGAGTACCGCGACCCTCTCTGAAGAAATCGATGCTATAGTATCAAATAAGGTAATGTAAATATTTAAGTAATTTAGACAATGACTTATGATAGATTTTTTAATTTTATTAACAGTCACGGACGATGAATTTTCTACCATGGTGATTTAGCACCCAATTTTTCATAAAAGCATTCATCAAAATATTCGCATAAGTCACTTCATTCGATTTACAAAGAATTCATACTTAATGAAAAATGCCGAAATTCGGTACTGTAGTAGTTTTCGTCGGATCTTGTGTCTCTGTATTGTGCAACATTGTTTTATTTTTACTCGCAGCATAATTATGACGATGTTTTTTTTATCGTTTTCGAGAAGAATGTTAAATCTAGAAGTCTATGGGAGTGAGCTTCGTAAATGTCTTGTTATTTGCGTACAAAGTGGGATTGTAGCAGTTCAATCCAGTTTAGAGCATGAAAATCTTTCTCCAGTCGTATTATATCAAATTTATTAAAGCCATGGAAAGTTATTGCCTCAAGTTTGTCGGAAGAAAACTGAAATTGGTATTTAATAAAGACTAGTTCTTGTCCTGAGGGAAATGGTATCTATTGGATGTTATCCAGCCTCAATGACCGACGGAGAGGCTACAAAGGTGAAAGTGATCTCGTACGTAATGACCAGCATAAATAGGTCTTTTCAAGGTATTTCAGAATTAAACCCTCCGCGTATTTTAGCATTCTAATAGACAGAAAGATACTCGAGAAGCACCGATTCAAATCCTAATTCTAATAATGAAATTCTTGAAGGACAATAAAAAAGCACGAAGAGTAAATTGCTTTCCATTCCAAACAATTTTACAAGGGTATAGTCAGGTTTGAATTTGACATCGTCAAACAGGTGAATAGCTCGGTGTATGATGCTTTTGTGTATAGATGCATCACTCACTCTGCGACATGGATCTTTGTGCATTAAAATACAGCCACATATACACGGATTATGGGTACATGCTACGGTGATGCCATCTTTTAGGGATATAATGGGGACTATTTGTAAAATTGTCTTTGAACTCGATTGTATGTGAAAACTGGGTTGTGCGTTATCATGACAAATATTAAACGTATTAACCTAAGTTACAAGCATCGCTGTACGGATAAAAAGGTAAATCAATAAATTAATACGGAGAACATTTGAAATTTGAATTTTGTGAACGGTTTTAACCTCCAAAATTATTTTCGAGGGATATTTTCAATTTAGAGACAAATTTCCATGCCAACTACATATAAATGCAATGAAATGCACTCAACTTGCGGCAGCATAAGTTTCACCTCCTCCGAGGACTGCGGTCACTAAATATCGCAAATAATCATTATTTGTGTGTCTCCGCCGGGCAACAACCTTGAGAGAGGCCGTTGAGGAAATTGTGTTGGCAAGTAGTTAACTTGAGACGCTTTCTTCTATAGGCCGAATGCCCTCTCCTCCTCTCCCATTGGCGAGTGGGCCTGAATTTGTATGCTTGTGAAGTGACGTCACACTTGCTCAATCGTCCTCTCTCAATCTCTTCGTCACTCGCAAGGGTTTTCTTCTTCTTATCTCATACGCGTGACGTCACTCACGGACGATCGCCGATCGCGCGTCAAATGAAAAGCGAAGAAGATGTGCATTAAACTACCCTCCCAATTGTCGCGCCTCATACCAACCCCCTTTACCCTCAACCCCATTATCCTCCACCCATTTCTCCTTATTTCTCCCCTCCTTTCCTCCATCCGCGCGCCGAGAACATTGACAGGCGGCTGTCTGGCACGTCCCAGCCCACGCACCCACCTTCCACGCCCACGCACCCACCTTCCACGCCCACGCACCCACGTCCCCTCTCCCTCCATGATCAGAGAAGACTCCGGAGCGCCGACTGAAATCGAGGACATTTCTTTTGGAACTTCAAAGACCCATCCATATTTTCACAAAGTTAAAGTTTAAATGATTGAGGAATGCTCTCACCAAATCCCTAGCATAACTTGCAAGGAGGTCTCTTTAGCAATGTTGTTGAAAAGGTATTATTACCCCAATCGTACTACGGTTGGCGGTATCGCGTCAATAAAATTAGGGAGATGAGTTGTGGAACAGATGAATTTAAGATGTCATTTTTCCCACAAACGATAAGGTATCAGAATAAAATTGTCCGGCCACGGTCGGGGTCATATTTGGGTCAAAATTTGTCTACTGTGTATTCAACCCGCGCCACTTACCCCAGCGGTGGTTTGCAGGGTAGTAAAAATTAAATAAAATATCCAAATATGTATCTTTGGCCTTGCCTTCTCGTGCCCGCAAGTGCTGCAATACTATATCAATAAGTGTCAATGGTTGGCGAGTACGTAAGTGGGAACATTCGTCGCTCCGGTTACTTTAGTTTCCTCAGAGTTACTTCGGTGAGTGGAGTCGGAGAAGGATGAAGTACCGTGTGTTCTTTGGAGTACCAACTGAGATATTTATGTCTTGTTTGATCGCTAGACTAAGTGCTGATGATGAAAATCTAGGAGCCCGCTGCTCCGGCTCGCAAAGGTGCCATAAAAAGGTCATTCGAACAAGTATTCGTACTTACATAAAACTCCTAAAGCATTCCGTACTTTACATGCCCAAATCATTTTAAGTAAGATATGCCCATATGGACCCAATCTCCGTAGCGTTTCAAACCTAGAGGAAAGAAGGACGGGTAAGCTCTGCAAGTAAAGAGCCAATACTGATATGGGAGACATAGTAATTCACAGTTAGAGAACTTAAAATGGAAAGCATTACGTTTCTTGCAGAGCTACATACGAATGAACGAGGGAGGCTTTAACACAGCCAGCTCAATTGAGTATTCAAATGCGAAATTCGGCACTTTATCGTTGTTATCATTACACTTACTAAATTTCCGTGTTTCCAAGAAACTGCGGGAGATACCACGGCAGTACCTTTTAACGGAGTCCTCCGTTAAATGTGCATTTAATACGACAATTTCAAAGTATAAAAATCAGACACCTTAGCCGGGATTCGAACCCGGATCCCCGGAGTGTAAGAGGACGCCTCGGTAGCTTAACTAGCTACAGCACTCGGGCGGACATCGAGGGATCCGAGTTCGAATCCCGATCAAGGCGAATGATTTATGCTCTACAATTGTTGCATTGTGCTGTGATTTAACCTTAGCTCCGTGTGTGATTCCTGACTTATATCCTCTCATAATTTTGATACGCTATTAAGTTTATCATAACAGCGTTTCACAAATCTGGCTCCTCTACGCTGCACGCGATCCAATTGAACGATCAACTCGGCCGGAAGTCGAGGGATCCGGGTTCGTGTCTCGGCCAATGCGAATGATTTTTAGACTCTTTAATTGTTGCATGTATTACTCTTTGCTAGCTAACATTGCTCGACCGTGGTAGAGTCATTTTCGGATAAAATTAGCCTAATGTGTATTCACCCTTCTGCCACACATCCTGGCTGTGGCAGGGGGTATATAAAAAAGGGAATATAAAAAAATTAAAAAATCAATCAAACTTCATGAGGATCCCATACACTAGTAGTAGCATGCATTACAAATAAACGAGAAACATGGCACCTCGTCAGGAAAAATCACACTGAAAGTGATTACTGTTGAAGAGACATGTTAGTATAAAGGATTCTCACGAAGTTGGATTAATTGCCGAATTTGATCGCGTGCAGCGTAGATGATCTAGATTTGTAACACGTTTTTATGATAAACTTAATATTGCATCCAAAATATTATTATAGCAGCTAGGCTGGGAATCACTCACGGAGTGAAGGTTGAATTATCCATATTGAAGCTCTTGCATAAATTGGAAGTCGTGTACTTAGCAGTGATGTTGAAAATGTATTATTACCTCCATCGCACTACGGTAGGAGATATAATTTCATTAAAATTGGAGATATTAAGTATATGACAAATAGATTTAAAATGTCATATTTTCCACGAACGATATGGTATCAAAATAACCTTGTCCGGCCACGCTAGGAAGGAGGGATAATATTTCGTGTCAGAAGTAGTATGGTGTGTAGCCACACCCTGCCAAACACCATGGCGGTTGCTTGGAGAGTACTATGTAAATGATCAAAAAATAAATTCCCGAACTGACCCTGCATTCTGTGGGAGCGTTACTACATAGCGTAGCGTAGCGTAAAGGAGAATCGATGAATGAAAATATATAATAGCTATCCAGATAAAGAGTAATAATAAAAAGAGACGTTTCAGGCGTGACATGGTGGAATATCATGATTAATAAAGGAAAAGAGTAATAATTTTGTATTGGTGTAGGGAACCAGATAAGTGAACATAATGCTTTCCTATTTTCCTCTAACTGTAGTCGACGCATTCACGGAAGTCTCTTTAGTAGCAACTATTTCTTGGGTTTTTTAGGTTGTGACTTCTTTCTTCAAATAAATATGGCGAAGCGGGGTGTTATTATTATTAATGGTTATTTAAATGTGTAACAAACATTTCAGAATTAAGACATATTGAAATAAGTATGGCTTTGTAATAATTTGAAAGCGTTCGTAAAACTAGAGGTGTGCATCTATGTTTTCCAAGTGATTACTATTTGACAGTAATTGACATTTGAAAAATGTCGTTTTTTAACTTATTTTTGATCCTTTTACTGCAAACTTACCTGTACATTTCTGCTCTTGTTCATTTTTTCATCTAATCTAAGCTTGTTTTTCCAAAAATTGATCATTATTATAACGTCAAATATTTATTTGGAAGCCAAATGTCCTATAAACACCCGCTCATTACTCAGAGCCATACTTTACAGAGCCGCAGGGTTAAAAAAACAAAGTTAGGTTTTTTTATAAAATAACCAATTTTTGTATTCCCATTTGAATAATTGCAGATTCATTTTTAGCGAAGTAATTCACATATTCGACTGGTTTTCAATCCACTAAACCAACTCACTCTCTCCGTTGCAATGCTCATCAGACGATGACGCGAGAAAACTAAGGCAATAGCCTCAATTGTCTGCGCCACGGTATTGGAAAAACTCTCGACACAGCAACATGAATCAGTTGCTCGTTTAAATGCGATTCGGAGTTCACACTGCACAAAAAAAGGGAAATCCATTACTTAGTGGAAAAATAAAATACATGATTGAAAATACATCACATGACGAAGCAATATCCGTATCCGAGACAGGATTCAAAACGCAACTTTCGATTTGGAATCGGTTGTTAAGTTGTAGAGTTAACATTGCTTTATAGACAGTTTTTTAGCAAAATATACACCGAGTACCGTAAAAATGAAAGTCAGCAAACACTCTCAGAGAAGAAAAAATTTACAAATTGTTTGATCAAAATTACTATTTTATTCAACAAAGGAAAAATGTTAAGCATAGAATAGGTAGGATAAATAGAAAGGTTACAATAGATAAAATGTGTAGAGAATATGCAGATGTGAGGGAATCGGCCAGCAATGGTTAAAGCTCACTGTTATTTAACCGTTTATGTATTTGATCATGTAACTGCATATTAGCAGGTTGATAGGGCATGGGGAAAAATATGCCTAAATATTATTTCATAAGTACCTACGAGTACATGCTTCGTGTTATTATTATTATCATCATCGGTAATCTACCGCTTAAGGTAGGTTTTGGATGGGCGCAAGCCACCAAACGGTACAGCGACAATTCCCTTGTCTCTCTTAACAAAACACAACCTGACATCCAGCTCTACAATAATCCCCTTTTAGTTCCGAACACTTCCTTCTTTCTCAAATAAATTCTTTTTTCGAATTAGGGAAGAGTATCGATACGGATCCAGAAATCCCGGCATAAAAGTCCACCGTTTGAACGCGTGGGCTCTAATGTCCACTATGTCTCCACAATCCCTGGGTGATCGAGTGGACACCGGTCCCTGTGCTGTTTGAACCAGAAACCAGCCGAATTTCGAGGTCCACCCCGAACGCATCCCTGGGATCGAATAAAAACTTGGGGACGTGAAAAGTAATAATGATTCCGTTCGATGTGAATAGGTGGCGAGAAGGGGGAGTCGTTTTGCCCACGGAGAGGGATGGTTGTGCGGTGGATGGGACGAGGGGGAGCGGAAGTCATGGGGAGGGGGTGCACGCCCTCGAACCACGTGGTGCCCTGTCTCGGGGCATGTGCTGGATCTTCAAAGGAGCCGTCGGATGGACTGGGGGTAGGGGCGGCGATGCACGCTTCCTTGGCGTTTGGTGCGCCCCCAATGCCGTCCCCTCAGTCATTCTCGGCTAATTCGGGTGCGAATGCCTCCCCGATTCAAACTGGAGCTCCTGGAGGTGAAAGAGCACTGGGAGACCAAAGGGTACAGCAATGTTAGCTCACGAACTGCGCGGAAGATTTATTATCCCCACAATTTACAATATTCTTTCCCTTTCGTAATCGATAACACAGGCCAACAGTGGTTTTGGTGCCGGAGCTTTTAATGCTGATTTAAAGAACAATTGGGGTGCTGAATCCAATTATGACACTAGTTTTTTCCTATCAGCTATAGTTTTCAAGATATAGATATGTTGTTACTTACGTAAAAAAATCTTCTACACGATGATATGGGAGTATTATATTAATAATAAAACCCACTAAATATAAAGACTTGCTTTATTTCTAGGGCTGTTAAATCACCCACAAACACAACAGAATTTTACAATACAATTGAACACAAATACTAAAATTTTTTACTGTAATAAAACAAATTGAAAAGAAAAAAAATACATAAAAACATCACTCAACACATCAGAAGCTTCTTTTGCGCGATTTTCTTGAGTGCACTTTGTTCAAACAGTCACGTTTTAAGCACCAGCAGTAATCTGCCATCATATGGTTATCCCATCTTCCTTGGTAGCGAGCTTCCATTGTTTTTATATCCTGGTGAAATCTTTCACCTTGTTCTTCACTTGTGTCTCCTAAATTTCCAAGAATATTGTCTAAGTGGGGTTGTCTAATTGTCTGTGCAGGTTTTGTGCTCATATTACATCCAAGTGATTTGAAGTTACTAAGCATAATGTTTACCAGCTCAATATAATTTTCACTTTTGTGATTTCCTAGAAAATGTTTTATGACCTCAACAAATGACATCCAACTACTTTTTTCAATCTCATTCATTGACTCGACAAAAGCAGGATCCTTTGTAAGTTGTCTGATTTGTGGCCCCTCAAAAATACGAGCTTTAAGTTTTTCAATACTTATATGGGGCATCTTTAGTCTTAAGTAGCCGAAGCATGGTCCATCCTTGTCAAGAGCCTTTACAAATTGCTTCATTAGGACTAGTTTAATATGTAGAGGCGGTAAGATGATTTTCTCTCTTTCAACTAAAGATTCAGCAATGATGTTTTCTTTCCCAACAACCAAGTTTTCTCTCTTAGGCCACTCCTTCTTAATCCAGTGGTTTTGTCTGTCCTTGCTATCCCAGAGGCACAAGAAACAAGGATATTTTGTGTAGCCACTTTGCTGCCCAAGAAGAAAGTTCACCATTTTTAAATCTACACAAATCACCCAGCGATGTTCCTGGTATTTTATCTTCTGTAAGACCAATGCTATTGTATCGTATTCTTCTTTCATTTTAGCTGAATGAGCGATTGGTATTGCGCCAAACCTGTTACCATTGTGAAGAAGTACACATTTTAAACTACGCTTGGAGCTATCAATAAACAAACGCCAATCACCAGCATCATATTGTGATAGTAGTCCCATTTTTTCCAAAAGACCCTTAACGTCTAAACAAAATGTAAGGTTGTCTTCTTGAGTAAAGAAGGGTAGCATATCCTTTTCCCTTGTGCTATAAAAACTTATTTTTGTACCGGGTTGCAGTAAATTCTTTTCATGCAGTTTTGATGCTAGTAGGTCTGATGATTCCTTCGATAAGTTCAGTTCTCTAGCAAGATCGCTTAGTTCATCTTGATTAAATAGTTGAGTAATTGTTGATACCCCCTCGTAGTCACTGCCACTATCGTCAATAGAATGAGAAATGTTTTCAAATAACTCAAATTCTTCCTTAGATATATCTGGTAACGTCTGAAATATTGGGATCGGTATTTCTTCTGAATGGGGTACCGGGCGTCTAGCTGAAGGCAAATCTGGATATGTCCACTTGTGGCGATTTTTTCGATTAATTCCCAAAACATTTACTATGCAAAAATAACAGTCGTCAATATGGTTCACAGGTTCTCTTCACACCATCGGCACACAAAATTTTAGAGTTTTCCTTTGTCCTGTTGTCCATTGCCGCAGATGTTGAGTACATGTTTTACATGCAAAATGCGGTGCCCATGTTTTATCTTGGTCACCAAGCTTAACACCAAAATATCCCAAGTATGCACGTTTCACAAAGTCTGTAATATTTTTCCTATTTTCTTTTACCATATATTCCCATGCATACTTATAGATTTATTTAACTTTGAAAATTATTTTCCGGAATACTATATATCAAATATTAAAACAACTAATTGTAAGATGTGCCATATCTAAAAAAAGGTAGAGATGTTAAATAAAAACGGATTTCATATTTGGATTCAGCTCTACAAATATAGTTAAAATCAACACAAAGATTCCCGGCACCAAAAAAAAACTTTTTTTGTAGGCCTGTGTTATTGTCCAATTGCGGATCAAAGATTGTTTCTATGACGTGGCAAAGTTTAGGGTAATACGAGGATCGTAATAAGGATTTAAGTAACAATAAATAATAATCCTCGGAAGAGGGTTTTTGCGAGCCACCAGTGTAAAAATGTTATTTTATGATCAGATTTTTTTCTTATAGAAGGGCAACATATTGTTACTCTGACCACGAAGATTGCTCATGTTTCTCTAAAAATGAGAGTAGGTACTTATCAACAATTTTGGAAAATATAATTACACCCGTGGAAAATAAGGAAAGTTTTTTTAAACAGAATGATACCAGATTCCAGGCAATAAAACTAATAAGATAAAAAAATGAGGCATTTCAATTTAATGCTTAAGTTTTTAAATGCTCTCATTTCAGCCGGCTCCCTTGGTGAAATTGGCTTACGAAGAGAAAACAACTCAAATACCATCTAAAAAATACTTTGAGTGATCCATGCGCTTTAAAATAGCAATTACCATTGCACAACCTGTGAGTGCATATCGAAAAAATAACAGTTTCCAACAGCAAACTTAATATTATATGCAATATCTAAAAGTGAACGTTTCATCTTACATTTCCATTAATAACTTGAACATGAATCAAAATATAAATAGGAAAACATGATTTAATAATAAAATAACGTCTTTTAATTATTATTTATTTTTAAAAACCATATTTAAAAGTCAAATTCACTTAAAATGAGTAATCGCTAGCATATTGCCACAAGAAATGCTTTTCTTAATTTACACTCTAAATTTAGGTTTTAAATGTAATTTTTCTTCGAAAAATAAAGGCAATAAAGGGCTAAAGGCGTTGGCCTCACTCGTGACCTCTCCTGGGTGAAACACGTACTAGGGGGAATACGTGGACAAGCTTACAAAAAACTACGATTAATTAGAAGAGTTCTGGGTAAACTATATGTCTAGAGAAATAGAGAAATGTTATCTTTCGCTGGTCAGGCTTCATTTAGAATATGCTGTTAATATACATGTATGGTATCCTCTTGACGCTGGATTGATAGCCGAATTGGATCGCATTCAGCGTAGAGGAATTAGATTTGTGAAACGTTGTTATGATAATGCTAGTAGCGTATCCAAAATATCAGAACAGCTAGGCTGGGAGTCACTTACGCAGAGAAGGTAAAATTAAATTAAAAAAAAAATTAAACTCCACAACGGTACTTCTATGTGGGTTATTGGTCTAATGTGTGGCATCAGTTATCTCCCGAGGACAATTGTCACATTGTCGAAGAGCATGAGCTCAATCATGAATGGACTTGCGGAAATTTTGCTTCGCGACCGATATCAGAAGGTGCCTTTTGAAAGCGCCTACGCGATTGGCCGCGTGGGTCTTCGGATGCGCGCTAAATAAATCCATGATAAAGTTTACTCGGTTTAAGCAGACCTAACATTTATATTATTACTCGCTACCATTACAATCGAGCTCATCTATCCTCAAAGACATTAATATTAAGGTTTTGGTCCCCATAACTGAGATACTTTATTTCCAACCGATGAAGGGCATTTGTTGAGTTCCAGCGAATTAGAGGAAATTGTTAAACAGCTAAGAGGAAAAGTATGTACCCGGTCTCAATGTATATTTCACAAGCGATAAATCGTCGCCTCAACCTCCAGCCTGGAAGACAAAGGATCCCTCTTTGTCCGGCACTTCGAACCGCCTGTCTTGGGTGGCCCAAGAGGCAGGAGCTCGCCAATTTAGTTCTCACGTTGATAGGAGTGCATGAACCTCCCCACCACGATAAGTGGGTGGTCCGCTGGTGGGTCTAAGGCAGCTAAGAGAGGTCATTCATAGGACAGCTTCAGAGTTCTTTGTTACAAAAGAAAGTCTGCAAAGGCAAACCTTCTGGTGGAATGTTCAATTGATGGATCTAATTGGAGAGAGGAAAGAACACTACAATGAGTGGTTTGCGACACAACGTAGAGTATATATTTTTATTTATTTTTTATTAATATATACTCTGCAAGCCACCGCCAGGGTGTGTGGCAGGGGGTGAATACACACCAAACTAATTTTGACCCGACTATTTTTACCTTTACCGTGGTTGGACAAAGTTATTATGATCCCTTATCGTTCTTGGAAGAAATTACATCTTTAAATCTGTCTGTTCTGCACTTAATCTCTCTATTGTTAGTAGCATGATCTCTCTTACCGTAGTACGATGGGGGTAATAATATACTTTCAACATATCTGCTAAAGAGACCTCCTTCCAATTTATCCAAGAGTTTCAATCTATAATTTGTGAGGGATTCTCAGCCTAGCTGCTCTAATATTTTGGATAGGTTACTAAGTTTATCATAACAATGTTTTACATATCTAGCTCCTCTTCGCTGCACGCAATCCAATTCGGAAATCAAACCAACTTTAGGAGGATCCCATAATATACTAGAATCATATTCCAAATTAGGCCTAACCAGCGGAAGTTAACATTTCTCTTTGACCTTTTCATCACATTTACCAAAGATATCGGGAAAAACAAAGAAGAATAGCCTTAGAAGCGAGTGAAAAAGTAATTAGGGCTGAAAATATTAGTATTATTATAAGAAAATATTTTGGTAAAGAAAATGTAAATTGATATGAAATTAGCTGCATTGGAAGAACTAAGTCAAAAGTGGCTTGGAAAACCGCAAACAAAGAAAGAGAGAGAATAATAAGTCCTGTGCTAATATAGATGTGACAAATGTGGGCACTTGGGAAAAATATTATTCTAAATTAGTCACAAAAGATAGCAAATCAAGATCTGAAATTATATGGAAGTGTTTGAATAGGAGCGGAGTTATAGAAAAGTATTTAGTATTTTTAGTACCCCGCAAGCCACCGCCAGGGTGTGTGTGAGGGGGTGAATACACACCAGAATAATTTTGACCCGACTATTTTTACCCCTACCGCGGTCGGACAAGATTATTCTGATCCCTATTAGTTCGTGGAAAACAAATTACATACTAAATATCTCTGTTGTACACTTAATCTCTCTGATTTTGTAGATATTATCTCGTCTACCGTAGCACGATGAAATTAATGAAGCAAGGGTCCGCGCTAGAGATTAACACCATAGTTCATTTAACACGAATCAGATAGCATCGGACCGAAAATTTTGTAAGGGAATCAATATCGATAAGAGAACGATCCTGTTTAAAAATTCAAACAATCGTAATGTCAAGGAAACATTATCTGCATTGGTAGTTAATTGTCAAAGTTTAAAAAACCAATTCGCAGAGTATCATCACCTTCTTCAAAGCACAGTTGCAGGTGTAATTCTTGGGACAGAAAGCTGGTTATCCACTGATATTACCGGCGGTGAAATTTTCCCAAACTCCTTTTCCGTTTGCAAAAATTACAGAACAAATAGAATCGGGGGCGGTGTCTTTATTGCAGTTAAAGATTCTTGCGCCAGCAGAGCTGACGTATTTCCAGGTAACGGTTTGGAAAGCGTTTGGTGCTCAATTAAAAGTCCTCGTTCCAAAAGAATTTATGTATACGCATTTTACGGACCGTCAGTCGACAAAGACCAATACTAGAATTAGATCAGCAAATCAAAGGTTCCTTATTCCAAACACAATGATCGCGACGTTATAATCGGTGGAGATTTCAATGTCCCATCTATTGACTGGAGCACGCATATAGTTTTAAAACGGAGGGTAAAGACAAAGATACCAACGAATCACTATTGGATTACTTTGTGCTGAACTCCTTGAATCATCTTGTCACTTCACAAACTAGGAGCAATACTTTTATTGATTTTTTGGCAATGAACATCCCCAAAAAAATCTTAACTATAAAAACTATTAAATCAATTAGTGACCACAGGGCAGTAAATGCTATGGTATCCCCATATTATTATTTTTAGGTAATCAACCGATTAAGGTAGGTTTTTGGATGGACATAATAATCAAATAAATATTTTGTAACTCCAAATAAAACCCAATCCAGCAACCTAATCTACATCAGGTCCCTCTTCATCTCTGTGTACTTCCTTCCTCCCTTCATCCCGTCCAACATCTGTTCCTGCCCTTTCCTCGCTTGTCCAACATTATCCCCTCTATTACCTTCTTCAACATTCCACTACCGCTCAATACGCCTTTCATCCATTTTTCCTTTCTCCATAGGATTTCTCTCAACAAACCCCTCTCCTCACCCACCATCTCCAGTACTTCCTCATTTGTTTTCCATTCGGTCCATTCCACCTTCTCCATTCTTCTCCACACCCACATTTCAAAAGCCTCTAATCTACGTCTATCCTCCTGCTTCAGTGACCACGTTTCCGCGCCGCACATAGCTTCGCTCCATATCAGAGTTTTTACGAGTCTTGTCTTACCCTCTCTACTCAACGTCCCCGTCATCAACTCCCGCCTGATTTTCTTGTCCTTACGTCCCTACCACCTTGACCGTATTGGTCCAAACACTTCCGAGATATGTAAACTGTTCTACCTGCTCTATTTTTCCCCCTCCTATTTTAGTGTTTAGCTTAGCCTTTTTCTTTCTGGAAAATCACATAACCTTTGTTTTATTAATATTGATTCTCATCCCATATCTATCGCACTGAACCTCCAATTCACTCGGCAATGCTTGCAACCACTTGGTTGGCTGAGCAACTAATGCTTGGTCATCAGGAAACCTAACCGATTTTACCAATTCCCTCCGACTTGCATTCTTACCCCCAGTTCTTCCCATGCCTCTTTAATAATTTCCTCCACATATACGTTGAACAGCACAGGTGACAATGGGCAACCCTACCTTACCCCTCTTCCTAACACTGCCCATCCGGACTCTTGCATCCGGACTTCCGGACTCTTGTTCCCCACTTGCACCTGAGCAGTCTGAGACATGTACAAGTTGCGGGTCAGTCTCCTGTCCCTCCAATCCATTCCTATTCTCTGCAATACACGCATTAATTTTTCCCAATTCACTCTATCAAACGCTTTTTCCAAATCTATGAAACAGGCAGAAACGTCCTGATTGTATTCTATATTCCTCTCGATTAGTGATCTTATTACTGCAATGGCATCACGCGTACCTCTCCCCTTTCTAAACCCAGACTGATCATCTCCTAAGTAATCATTTGTCCTATTCTCTATCCTTGTGTTGATGATACTGAGAATACTTTAGGTACGTGGGATATCAAACTTATTGTTCTGTAACCCTCACAAGCTTTACCTTTTTAGGAATAGGAACTAACATATCCCCATATAGCATCAGAAATAAGAAGGTCAAGAAGTCAAGTAAGGTCAAGAAAATCGCTAGGCAAGGCAGCTTTCTCAAGAAGGAGGGAGTTGATGACGGGGACGTTGAGTAGGGATGTTAAGACAATACTCGTAAAAACTCTGATTTGTAGCGTAGCTATATACGGCGCGGAAACGTGGTCACTTAAGCAGGAGGATAGACGTAGATTGGAGGCTTTTGAAATGTGGGTGTGGTGAAGAATAGAGAAGGTGAAATGGACCGAAAGGAAAACAAATGAGGAAGTACTGGAGATGGTGGGTGAGGAGAGGGGTTTGTTGAGAGAAATCCTATGGAGGCAGGAAAAATGAATGAAAGGCGTATTGAGTGGCAGTGGGATGTTGAAGACGGTAATAGAGGGGAGAATGTTAAGCAAACGGGGAAAGGAGGTGGAACACGATAGTGATGTTAGACGGGACGAAGGGAGGAAGGAAGTACACAGAGATGAAGAGGGACCTGATGTAGATTAGGTTGTGCGATTGTGTTTTTTTTGAGTCGCAATGTTACGTGAAAATGGTGTCCATCCAAAAACCTACCTTCACCGGTAGATTACCTTATTATAAATTCCTAAGTAATTTTCCATCCCTTTTAAGCTTTTCCTTCTCCTCTTTTAAGCTTAGTGATAATATAAGTTGTTTGAAGCATTCAGAATTAGAATCCAAAGCTATGTCTTTACTAGTCATTTCTTTACGACTTCATCAGATTCCCGCTAACAATTCTCTCTTCTTTGTGGTGACTTCCTTTCCAAACGCAGTTCTCTTCATGCTTCACTACTTGAACCATTTGCGTTGAATCTCCCGAAGGACTGTTCGACCTGCTTCAATGAATGCCCTTCTAGAATTAAAGGAGAATGCTAGGTTATTTTCCATTCACTTTTTATTTGGTACTAAAATTTTAATGGATAGACGTCATCCTCAGGTGCATCGTACATGAGGATGACGCCTATGAGTTGAAGCTTGTCGTACAAATTAAAAGTGTATGAAAAATACTAGCATTCTTCTTCCATTCAAGATGAATTTCCACGTGGTCAAGCCTGATACCATGGAGTGTAGTGCCCTCCTAAATTAATTACTACATTGAACTTCATAAACGCTAAAATGTTAATTACATTCGTTCGCTTAATGTATGGTCGAATTGTTCCTACACTGCGATCAACATTTATTCCTGTTAATTTGTTGACTGGGGTTAGCAAATTATTGTCTTCGGTAAAACCATGCATAAACTAGTCAGCATATGGATATTTACTGGTAAATATATGCAAACACGCGCGGGTTGACACCCATATACCATGCAATAATGATTGTGTTAGAGTAATGCTTTGATTTTTCCTTCAAATCCCTCAATCCCATTATTAACCTTGGGGGCTCCTTAGATTTGTAAAAATCATTGTCTTGCCCGCTCCCTTTGCGGGTCATGTCGTTCACACCATAATTCCTTCTGTTCACCTGGCACGTGCCTTTTGTCTCGTGGCAGTTTTAAAAAATTATGGGAATTTTCTCTGAACATTTCTCTGAACATTTACGAACAATTCTAATTCCTTAATTCACGTGTTCTCCCATGGCTGTTTAAATAAAAGTTTTTTTAGGCCCGCAACAGGTGCACGCTTCTGACGGAAAATCCTCTACCTAAGTATAACCACCTTAGACACTCGTCTGCAAATTGCACGCTTCGTCACACAAAGCGCACGCAGCCGCATCATGAAAATATGATATTTTTCAAATATCGGATTTTCATGAAGGAAACCATAGGCTACAGAAAGGTACTGACCCCCCTACCCTGATGTGTGAATTTCACAAAAGGCGTCGGACTTGGTATTCTGTGAACTCTACCCTAACCTATCAAACTGATCTTCAAGTTGATAGCTGTGGTTTAATTCATCATTAGCCTTGTAGAAGATTCTGCTACAAAATGAAACTTTTGTTCCCCTTCGTTTTAAAACATTTGTTCCCCTTTTTGGTTTTCTCAAGTCTCCTAAGATACCTCAAATTTCTTTTCTTTCCCTTCTTCATTATTCACTAAATTTTACCTTCTGCCGCCCTGTGACTACTGCTCCAATAATACTCGCTTTCTTCCCATCGCGTCCTGTATCGCATGTCTTCATTTCCTCTCTTCATCTCTCGATTGATATTTTCCAACTTCCTTGTCCCCAGCGTCGTCCAAACATCCCAAGTCTCTTTTTTTATGGTGCATCATTAACTTATGTGTATAGGTGTATTTATAGGAAATATAATTAAATTGCATTGTCAAAATAAACTACTGAGGTATACGTGTAAGTATAATAAAACTATCACTTTACGGCGTTTATTGTTCGAATTTTGCCACTTTCTTGAGTAAAGGATATTGTATATTTTTGTGAATTCACAAATATTTTTGTTTGCTCTGAAGGGCCGACCTTGCTTGTCATCGGCAAAATTATTTTTAAGTTACTGATTAGTGCATGTCATAGCATCGTAGGAACCAATAGTTGTAAGAATAATCGAAGTTTGGCAATCAATAACTCTGTATTCGCTTGAAAGATATTGCCACGCCTTTATCATTGATATAAGATATATATATATATATATATATATATATATATATATATATTATACATTAGGAATATATATACAATATATATAAATGTATATACCATATATACATATTCCATCCAATTTAGAACAATATACTCTCTGGCTGGAAACACATCGGCCGCACCTCTATTCATTAGAAGATTAGTATGATAGTACGTGATTTTAATGTCCAAAATTACTGTCGCACGCGTCTAATGATGATCGGACACTAATTCGCGTGCGAGTTTCCACCCGTCATGTCCATAGTCAATCATCTCAAGGTTGAACAAGGGGGCGTTCTCGGTCATGAAAAAGAGAAACCCATTGCCGGACACACTCTATTATACATTTCCGCCCCCTCATGTCTTCCACGCGCGAGAAATCCCCGATTAGAGAGACGCTCATATTTGTGTTAGCGCTCCGGGTCAGAGATGAGGTGTCGCAAGATGACGGACCCCTCCTTGCCACCCACCCCCTACCCCTTCTCCCGCATCCGTGAATTACTCGACACATTTTGTTCGAGCGGGAGGAGTGGAAAGGGGGAACACAATGCAACGCCGCGCCCTCGGTTCTCCTCGCTCGTGCACCCTGCCCTCCTCTCCCGTCACCCTCCCTCTCCCGTCACCCCCGCTCGTCCTCCTTGAACATTCCCAACGCCCTGCGCTCCGGCATCATACAACCGGTGTCTGTAATTACTCCGATCGGTGTTTCAAGCAACCGTCAAAAAATTTGTCAAAGCAACTGGTTACAATCCGAAATTAAGGGATAAAATGGAGGTGAAACCCAGGCACATTTTCATGAAGACTTTTTCACAATTCCGCGTATCAAGATGTGCTGGATCGGTAGCCTTATGGCTGTAATATTAGGTTCTTAACACAACGGTCTTAGCTCTAATCTTGGGGATAAATTTTGAGCATCACCATCTAAAATCCATGACGTGCGGTTTTCTGACTGCAAGACTACAATTCGAATCTATTAAAGCCAACATTCGGGTTGACTAAATTTGGTGATAGTGCGCAAGATGACATAAAACTTGTGTCCTGTATGTAACGCGAAAACCCACAAAAGACGAAAAAAAATTCATAAGGCCATACGTATAGGGAAAAGTAAGTGGGGATTCCCGGCTTCTATGACCTTTCCCACTAGTCTTGTGCTGTTTATTCTGTGTGTGTTTCTATTACGAGTACTTCGTAATTTTCCCAACACCTACAAGGCCTATCCCAAAATTAGTGTGACTTATTTTTTCCCGGATAGACGAACGGACTAAAGGGAGGCGGTTTCTCTGGCTGTGTTCGAAGGGGGAGGGGAGTCTCAAGAAAGACTGGAGGCCGGTGGCAGTTGGCTCCCAGCCTTTGCGAAGTGCGGATTGTTCGTTTGCGAAATCTCCACAACGTGACCTCGCTACGCTTCGCGATTAGCCGGTTATTGTACACCCACACATATACTGGAATCAAGAAATGATATGGATTTCATAGTACTACTAGAAAGTTGTCCTCTTAATAGAGATATTCATTAAAAAGGAAGTAAAATAAATTTCGTCGTATGTGTCAGTTTGAAGCAACGTGTGATTCAAACCACCTTTATTTATCTAAGACTGAGAGTAATTCTGATTTGAATTTGTAGGCGAATAACGAGGTTTAGAGAAGCTACATTTCATGATTTTTTACTGATGGAAATCTACCGGTCAAGGTAGATTTTTGATGGACACGAACTATCAAATAATTCTCTTGTCTTTCTTCAGAAAACATAACCCAACATCCTACTCTACAACAGGTCCATTTTCACCTCCGTATACTTCCTTCCTCCATTAATTCCATCCAATATCCATATTCCATTCCTTACCCTTCCTTGCTTGCCCAACATTCTCCGCTCTAATATAGTCTTCAACGTCTCACTGCCGACCAATACGCCCTTTCTACCACAAACCCCTCTCCTCACCCACCATCCCTAGTAGTTCCTCATTTGTTTTCCTTTCGGTTCATTTCACTTTCTCCATTCTTCTCCACACCCACATTTTAAAAGCCTCCAATCTACGTCTATCCTCCTGCTTCAGCGACCACGTTTCCGCGTTGTGCTAGCTACGCTCCATGTCAACGTTTTGACCAACCTTTTCTTAACAGCCTTTCTCAACGTCCCCGTCATCAACTCCCTCCTCGTGAAAGCTTCTTTGCCTAGCGCAATTATTCTCCTTACGTCCCTACTACTTTGACCGTGTTGGTCCAAAACACTTCCAAGATACGTAAAATGTTCCACCTGCTCTAGTTTTTGCCCTATAATTCTTATGTTAATGTTGGCCTTACTCTTTCTGGAAAACCGCTTAGACTTTCTTTTATAGTCTTTCCTGATATTCCTACTGAACGATTTGTCCGAAAAATATTTTTGGTTTAGAAAGATGCCTGTGGGAAGTGACTCTAACACTTTTCTCCGTTGCAGAATTTTTTTTTACAGGTGAACATAGATTCCAAGTTTTTCTAAACATCAATTCTGATCATGTCTACAAAATTCGATCTCTATGCCGTTGTGTAATAGAAACCATAAAAACTGCTACTACAAGTTTTATCACTCCAGCTTCCACGCCTTGTTTAACAGTACTCATGTTTACTCATAATGTTATGCGGTAGACGGGATCTGAAATACCTGGTCAGAATATCTCGGTAAAATAGTGGGGCGAGGGAAAGCATGGTTGGACCCCAAGCCTCTTTTATTGCGAATTCCGAAGGTTTTCACTCCAAATCGTTCGGAAGCTGCCCCAGTCATTTCTGAACTGAAAACGTGGCGTATAATTCGTTAGTGCGATAAATGATACTCTTCCCTCAAATGTGGCACACGACATGTTATTTGCACAGATTTAAGAGGGCCAATTGATCTCGGACATAGGGGCATATGCAAAATAATAATCCATATCTTCATTCGACGGCAAATATTCAATGTAAGTACTTTAAATAATGGTCTTTTACGCATCGATATTGTCGTCTATTTCATCCGTCGAGGTGAAGCATGCATAGAATACAATTACTCTTACGTGTATTTGTTTGTAAATAATAGAGCAATAAATACGTCCGGTTCGAAATATTCCACAATGTTGACGCAATTCAAACGATGCTATTATTCCGAAAACTGCCTCAATGACGACGATTGCGGACACGTTTTAATTTTCACTGGTGCAGCAAAATCCCGAGTTGATTTGAGGAAGGGCCTTGCACTGGAACTGATCGTAGGAATGCGGGGTCTCTCATGATTCTCCCCAAGCCCTCTCAATCAAGAGGCACTCCCCTCACTTGTCCCTTTCTATTATTCCCTGAAGTCACTGTCTCCGTCCTCGTGATCATGAAGCCGCGGATGTTTTCCTTCGCGTGGGCAGGCGTCAAGTTCTGCTTGCCCAGGATCCTCCCACCGGCCACTCACTCCTCCTCCCACCGACCTCCTCCCCTTCTCCCCCTCCTCCTCTCCCTATCCCAGCCTTCTATATTTTTTGCTCTAGTCCTTAATTGACTAGGCAACTAATATATTGTGTTGCTGTATGTTAGTCCTTTGATATTGTGTGTTAATGTTATTGCTATTTTTGTATAATTTGTGTAATTTATCTGTAATTTTAATATTGTAAATGTGGGACGAGGGCTAATGGTGGTCGAGGAGACCCCACCTAACCTCTCGTCTCAATCTCGTCCCGAAATAAAGACGACTATCTTATCTAGCTATCCTCGTAGGCAAGAGTAGGCGGTGGGATACTGATGTCGCCACCGTGGGCTATCGCGACTCGTGAGCCAATCATCTACGTGTATGTACGTACTTTTCTTTCCATAAATTGGAATTGAAAGCAAATAAATTTCCTTCGTTTATACTATTCCACAATATTATCTCACGCCCACTAGAGTTGGCGTAAAAATCCGTCAGATCCTTCATAATTTGGTCCTCATGCGCATTTGCTGAAAAGGGCAGGAGTTTGTATTTCGGAAGAAAGTACGGCAAATCAGTTCGATGATATGTACATAATTTTTAAAGAAGCTTAACGATGGAGATATAATTTTGAGCGGGGGACGGACGAATACAAACGGAGGCGTATGCGTCATCTGGCGCTACTCAAATGTGGTCCCCAGGCATTCATCCAGCTTTCTCGCAAGCGACAACAATAATTAGCAGGGTCGGCACCGTTTGAAGTTGGCGATTTTATTGGGAGCGCCATTGGGGGGGCGGGGTGAAG
This sequence comes from Hetaerina titia, assembly GCA_037158775.1. NCBI lineage: Eukaryota > Metazoa > Arthropoda > Insecta > Odonata > Calopterygidae > Hetaerina > Hetaerina titia. The sequence goes on along the minus strand of CM073768.1, from coordinate 175,409 downwards.
CTCTCGAATATTTCAAATGAGCTACTGTTAGAGGTAGAGCACCACGAGACATGTCTAGAGCGCGGAGATTAGAATTCCCTCTCTGTAATTTGGGTGGCGCACGAAGTATATTCTGCAAACGGCGGCCATGTAATGCTTAGAGTTGCTAATTTTTGCACCAGAAACTTATTTCATTTCCACTGTGTCAGTGATAGATGCTCAGCCAATTCAAAATTAGCAGTTAGCAGCTGGCTCTTCAAACAATTCCCGTGCTTTACCCTTCGACTGCGAAAAGATTACAATTTTTTTTAAAAGTAACAGTAGTATACGTGTTTACCCGATACGGATTGCATGGATTTCATATTCTAGCTGTACCCAGCTTGGGATGACATACCTGAATTGGCTCAGTGTTAATATAATGGAAAACAGGAAATATTTGGAACCATTCAATGGGCGCTTGTCTGACTTGGCGGATTCGCTTGCTCCCCGACCTTCTCTGGTGCCCAGCGTCCTCAAGGATGAACCACTTCTGGATCGACATAAGGTTTCCCAGTGAACGAACAGTCAGAGTTTTACACAACACCCATGCTTGAGTCGGGCCTCGAACCCGCGACCTTTGGGCTAACCAGTGGGCACCTTAGATGTTTCTGACCAACCTAGCGAGCCACTATTGTAAATCTGATTAAGTTTCAACCAAACGGGCATGCTTGTTTAAAATAATGTGTGCTTGTGTGTGATTTGCATACGAGCAAGGCGATTAGTGTGCGACAATGGAATTCCGGTATACATTATTTCAGCAGGATTATAAGCATATTCTATGTTTATCGTCTGAAAGGCAGCCGTTTGTGTATCCTCCGTCAATGGACGATACAGGGTATTTTGATTGGCGCTGAAATGCTGGGGTTGATATTCGGCCAGCGCGGTCGGAGTAGGAATTCACGTAGGATAGGGGTGCTGGACAGAATGAGGAAAATTCAATGTAGGAGGTATATTCGAAATGTAAGGGCCGTTTCCTTATATTTCAAATGTTAGCGGGTGAGAACAAAGTTTTAGGCGTGCTGGGTCATCTACTGATTATTTCCGAAGCCGAATTGTTTTGCGTCAATTGTCGGTTGCCTCTCGGTGAATGCATATAACAATGACTGCGAAAACTTCTTTTCTCGTTGCGAAGTGCGCGCTGTGATTCGATTTTCGTGTTCTCACCAGCAGCACAAGTTCTTCGGGAGTTGTGCCTCGTTGATGAACGAGAAGGAAAAATTAGACAATGGCGTCGCGACTTCAAAAATTGCTGCACAAAGGTGCATGGCGAATGATGTGTGATTAGCCCAGTATCCAGGTCGATGAAATCGTTCAACAAGTGGACTAAGAACTGCGATCTGAACGCCCTATTGACGATTACTGCTCTCTGGCTGAAACAAGTCCTCTTGTTGGATGCACTGTCATATGCGTGATTGTCACGGGAAAGCACATATGTCACAAATTGTCTACCAAGTGGGTACTGTCAATGCTTTCTGGCCAACACAAAGATCATAGAATGTGAGCATTTATGAACCGCTATACACTTTGCGACTATTTCTTTTTTTGCAATTGAAACAGTGATTTGGTGGACAGCGGTTTAAAGACGACGGATAACTACAGAACGCCGTTGTCATCTGCCTCAATTTCAAGCGGTGAACTTCTATGTTGAAGAATTAAAGAAGCTGATGCAGCGATATGAAAATTGCCTAGAAGTGAACAGTGATTATGTAGAGAAGTGAAGTGGGCTGTGTGAGACTACAACCGTCAAGAGACATTTTTTTCTTACGAATATATTTTTTTAGAGCAAACGGGCGTAACTTAAAAAATAACCCTTTAAAAGTGAGATTGCGGGTCGTGTCTTGTCAGGCGATGCTAAGAAATGCATGAGTGCACATTCTGTCAAAATGGAAATAATTTTCAATGAATGTGAACGATGAATATGCATCTTGTAAAATCTCAAGGAAAGCATTTCTTTTTGTGATTAAAATAGTTTTAAGAATGGGTAATTCGTGTCTTTACGAAGACTATTATGACTACTCTATCAAATTTTTATCCCAATGAATGAGGCTGGATGTTGATTATTATTTGGAAAATTACGAGCTTAGTTCACAGAAGAAATTTGGAGCATTATTTTTTGGCGAAAAGCATTCAACATAGTAAATGGTTTTAAAGATGCGGTTTTATTATTTACTTTCATAATTGTCGTTCATGATTGTAAGAACCATCTTGGGACATAAGATGGTCACTACTTTATGAGGGGTTTTCGCCCTAATACCCCTCCCGTACATCCCCATTGCACCTTACAGTGCATTATGTAGATGTGGAAAAGCCCGATTCTGCGGAGGAACGCCCGTGAAGACGGGGGTGCGAGGCACGGCCCGGATGAGGGGGCGGGGGAAGCGAGGGGGTGTGGGATGGGGAAGAGAGGAAAGGAGGAGAAAGAGGGCTGGAGGAAAGAGGAGAAGTGTGGGAGGGTGGCGAAAGTAGTGGGGTGGAGCTTAAGGTTGGGCGGTGGAAAGAGGAGGGGAAGAGAAGGGAGAGCGGGGGAGGGGCCAAGCGTTGGGGGTGGCGGTGGGGGGCTGCGATGGGCGAACTCTCCTTGCCCCCCGCATCGTCTTCCTCCTCGACTTCGGAGCAGGGTGAGCGTAGGCTTGAGGAAGGCCAGCGCGTGGTGTGCGTCGAGTGGAGGACGGACGACATTCACCCCGAACCCGGAAAGCAGGCTTTCGAGGAGGATAAGCCCGAGTCTCGCCCGCGGTGCACCCTTGGGAAGCCGCGGCCTGCGTGCCGGGAGCATCGCGGCAGGAGACCCTCCGCCTTTGCCTTGGGCGCCGGAAAGCGGGGGCCCGTCATCACCGACCGCCCTCGGCGCGCGGGCCTCGACATTTCCCGCCGGTGCAATGCACGGCGCACACAGCACGGCTCCCCGTTAACCAGGTGGGGAAATAATAACCAAACTAATATTTATCTATTTATCAGAGTGAAGAGGTCTCGTTGGTATAATGAGTAGTGGAAATGTAACGTTGTGTGCGTGCTACTCAAAAAATCTTTCTGGATGACTTCTTGAAAGAACTGGAACGCAATCAGGGATCGAATTGGTACGGTGGCTAACGTACTGGATTCCCCCCCGGTTTCGAATCCTGAGAGGCGACAGATATTTTTCAGTGGTATCCCGATTCCTACGTGAGGTGCTTTGTTGAGTGAGTGCGACGTCTGTCGGAGAAGACATTAAACTGCGGACCCCTTATCTAGTGCCGGCGCCGGGTTTCTCTCCAACCTTCCTTCATTCCCATCCATCCCTAGAGGCGCAAATAACCTCAGCTGTCGGTCGCCTCCTCTAATTGAAGGCAATCTTTAAAACCTCAGGTAACCGAGGGTAGAGCTAAGTGCAGGGACACCGGCAATTAAAATTCTCCAATCACATAAAAATGAAAATTTAAAGTTGTATGAATGCTACGAATAAAGTCTTTCGGAATGATTTCTTCAAAGAACTAGAACGAAATCTTCAAAGCCTCAGATGAACCGAGTGTAGACCAAAGTATAGGAACACCGGCATACTAGCATAGTATAAAGTATAAAGCTCTCCAATCACGGCATTTCTATGGTGATGGGAACGAGGAAAATTCCAGAATTAATGACAAAAGCAAGGGACTTTTAACCCCTAACTGGTACTGAGCTGGTCGTTGCTCACTCAAAAGAAAGGGCTTTGTAACCAATTGGTCCTCAAAGATCCATAGTGTGACAGCGTCTAATTACCACTGCGAGTCGGTCAGTAATATGGCCAAGTGAATTATAAGGAAATATTTTAAAGGACCACATAATATCCCATTGTATTTGTCACAGTCTCTCCGTGAAATTGCACGTCTGGAGTGACAAGAGGACTTGCGCTCGATCGGTGAATGTGTGCTATTAGTAATGCCTGCATTCTATTCTCCTCCGCGTTCTTCCTTTATACTTCAAATCATTTAAGTGAATCGCACGAGCGAATTTCTTCTGGTAGCCCGAGGAAAAATCTGTCCTCGTGGTATAGCGAAAGGATTACTTAATTTAGCGCAGGTGCACGGCACTAGGCGATTGGGATTAGCGAGTGAGCATTTCGGTTAAAAAACTGAATTAGTTGGTTAAAAATCATCCCAACAATTCTGCCTTGTAGACACTTAATAATTTAGGGACGAATAAAAGATTTCTGCACCAGTGAGATCTAATTTAATGAGAACCAATCAAGATCTTATCTATTAGATCAAGTTTAAGAAACTTCAAACACCATATATGCTAAAATTATTAGATTAAAAAGTGGATTTTTGATATTCTCACATAGGAATTATGATACGGGTATTGTGGACACAAAAGCAAAAATCGACCATAAATAAGTTTGTAGCTCACAATAGCGTAGTTGGTACGTCTAAGCATACGAGATACTTAAATTAGAATGCCTTTTGTACATTATGTTTACTTTAGTCTGCCGAATAATAATTACTTTTTGTGTAGAACCGCCCCTTGCCACATATTCTCGCGGTGGCTTGGAGAATACTTCGTGCATAATAAAAAATAATAATAATAACTTAACTTATCCGAGAATCGCATTCTAATTCCGGAATAATCCGGTTATTATTCACTGCAAAATGTTCCTTGTTATTTTAACTAGCCGCTTGATGAAAAAAAACAGTGAACCATTGTAAAAGGTTTATTTTCTATAAATAATCTAGAGCTGTTGAGTCTAACAATTAGTGTCATTCGGGGTTCATTGCATACTGGATTTAATCCCAACGGATAGCTTATTGGTAAGAAACTAGTAGACAGACTTTTAAAAAGGTTCAGAACCAACGAGTTGAACAGTGATACTAAAGGAATTATTGTGGCTCCACACTTCTTGGATAAATGAGAACCCAAAGATAAAATAAGGGAGATAGATTCCATTACAGATAGATACAAATACTCACTCTTTCCCTGGCCAAAATTAGGAATCATAAGAGTAAGAAACCGATGTCACTTTAGAAATATAAAAAACATTTAATTTACAAGTCAGGGCAGGATTAAACGTTGCGTAGACATAAGGTATATTTGTAGGTGCATGTGTGTGTTAGTTGACAGTCTATGTATTTACACGTGTGTTAGTTATATGAATTTGTGGGTTTCACATGCGGTTTTATTCTAAATTACGGGTGGTGACCTAACTTTCCCCGCCACACGCCCTTGCGGCGGCTTGCGGGGTACCATGCAGATGTATTATATATTTATAACGGTTTGTTTGAATAGCATGCACAAGCTGTCCCCGTCGTCCCATTCCGAAGTCAGATGAAATATGACACCGGTAATCGACTAGTCCGTCTTCTTGTTTTACTTATTCCTCGCATTGATGCTGCTCACTTTTTGCTCTGATTTTTTGACGGTCAAAAGAATTGATTGAGTCAGTGTCTCATTTGTCCCGTACCGTAATTTGCTCAATATGCATTCGCACAGCTCTCGATTGGTAGAGGTGCCGTTCATGACTCTGGTTCTTGACTCTTGGTTCGAGTCTCGATCTGCTCCGGGAAGGAGCAGGGACACGCGTGTTTCTCGGTTAATATCTCTCGCGTATTGAATGAAGTCCCTTTCAGATAGACAGAGATAAAAAGGAGAATGAAAAAGTTATATTGACCAAAAAGCGTCTTATGAAACATGGGAAACTGGAAGTAAAATCCAAAATAATAACAACTCCGTGGCGAAAGCATATTTTTTTAGATATTTCAGTACCCTGCAAGCCAGCGCTAGGGTGTGTGGCAGGGGATGAATACAATATCGGCTGCCGAAATTGAAATAAATCGCAAGTGAGTGTTGCTTCGTTGCTTTTAACTTTGGGAAATTTTGGCAATTTGAGGAAGCCGTATAAATAAGGGTCAACTAAGCTTCGCGAGTCTGTATGAAACACACCATTAATGGCAGTCAAAGTAATAAAATGGCAGTAAGTGCGTTTAAGATTAGCGACGTCCTATCCATATTGCTACCGTATCTGGTTACTCCGTTTGACTTCACCATGCAAAATAAAAGCGTGTATTTCCAAAACCTATTTAAAGCAGGTATTGTCGTGAATGTGATAGTCCACTATTTTGGCGAATAGTACAACATGAAGTATTTTTGAGAATGTTTTTGAACTTTTGAAGGGCCAACAAATATTCGTTCAAATAGTTACTCGTAACATTATATTAGTTTTTGTTTGGAAAGTCATGCCTTATTGACCCATTAGCAGTGACTAATTGAAGATGGTTTTTTTATGTCAACTTCAGTGCCGCATTGCAATGTCAGTGACCTAATCTGGAAAAAAATATGGTTTGTCTTGAAATTTTTGCAATAGAAATTTTTGACAACATTACTCGAGCCAAATATTTTCTCACAAATAAATACATATACAGATATATTCTAAGGAAGATCATCATTATGCCAATACGGGAATTCGATTAAAGGCGAAATTGTACTATTTTAGAATTTGAATCTTAGTTACATTTTCGGTGACCCGTCATTGATTTTCCAAACGTGTTACAGGAAAGCATAGCCAATTATATGTTCTAGTATTTAGTGTCTTTAGTACCATTCAAGCCACCACCAGGGTGCATGGCAAGGGGGGAATATGTACACACCAGATTATTTTGACCCGAATATTCTTACCCCTACCGCGGTCGGACAACGTTCCAATACCAATTGGATGGTGGAAAAAATGACACCATAAATCTATCTGTTCTACACGTAATCGCTCTAATTTTACTGGCATGATATTTCCTACCGTAGTAGGATGAGGGTAATAATACAGTTTCAACATCACTACTAAAGAAATGTCCATCCTATGCATGTAAGAGATTTAATCTGTAATTTAACCTTTGCTCCGTGAGTGATTATGTATGTAAAGGTGATATGCCTGCGATAGGTATTTCATTCATTATTATGATGCAATGCGCTGATATATCTTCATTGAAATAAAATTTTAATTTTAAAATTATTGTTCATATCCAATTGGAAGATTGGAAGTCGTTACTTCCATGAACGACATCCGGAGGCAGTCAATTGCTCGATACATAAAAAGGACTTTGTTGCAATTATATCTCGATTAATTATGTCTCGATTCCACAATATCACACCTGACTCTTCACTTTTTGCTCGATACGTTTTATATCATTGCTACATTCCAAGGCCTCTCAAGTAAAGCTTTTATCGCTACTGACTCGAGGCGTTAAGACACTGAATTTGGGGAGGTATTTACTTTTTTGGTGATTAAAATGAGAGCACACAGCCAACAATACTTCAACTGTCTCTCACTCACAATGCCAGCGCACAGTTTCCGGATCTCCTCCAGTGCAATTGAGCCGCGTGCAAAGAGTAATTCACGCATTCTGCTCTTCAAAACCCATGGTATTATTGTAGAGCTTAGATTGCTTCTTATTTATATTTTTCACTCTCATCCAGAGGCAGTTCCCATAGTTATGTGATTAGTTTTCATTCTGTTATTTACTAAATTCTACAATTTGCGTACAAATTATCGTCCACGTCTTCGTTTCAAAATTATTTCAGACAGAAAAATAAGGAACTTTTCGCAGATTTAGCATAAAAATGGCTGTACTTCGTGGCTCCTCTGTGATTTGTCTTCACATTGAAAGAAAAATAATGGCGAGGTGTCCTTTAAAACATGAGATTCCGTAGCGGCTACGGATAGCAAGCCTCTTCATCTACGGATAAAATATTAGAATGACTCTCTGCCAACACTTTCAAATCTAAAAATGAGTATTGTATTAGACGATTACTTTTTGATGTTCTTTTCACTGCTTGAGCAAATTTTGACAATTGGATGGTTTCTCTGGATGTACTTTTAATATTTATATGTAAATAAAAGTGACATTTATAGTTCAATTTAGTTATTCTATAACGATGTAACCTTGTTGATGACTTTTACATTTTGTTTATGAGAGTAAAATGACGAAAGAAGGAGTTTTAAAATGCCAACATTGCCTCATTTTTTTACGTTTTATTAATCTGAATATCCCTGCAAATGATAATAATAATAATGCTGATAGACATGTCTTCAGGCTGCAGGATATGGCATAAACCTGCGAAAGTGTGTTGGCAGTAATTGATCCGGGTTTTCACATTCTAACATGCGCTTTATAGGGCACACACGTCCTAAGTCGACCATTTGTATCATGGGAAGTTAAACTTTGGACGCCGATCTACCTCAGCGAATAGCAAAACTAATTCCTACGCCGGGTTTCACTCTATTCTCCCCACTTTCCCAAATTATAGTCTTACCCTAGAAAATGCTCATCCGTTTGTGTCTAGGAGGCAGAATTCGCTCAAGAGACGTAAGCTATCCAAAATAATTAATCCAGGGGTAAGGAATTTATTGTGTTTCACTAGGGTTGGATCACAGTTGCGCGTAAGAAATTAGGTTTGTGAAAATATGTTACATTTGCCCCAAATCCGTAAGAATATAATTAAATTTAAGCCGGCGGTTAATTTACAGTCTTAGAGACAGAGTTACTAGAACTTTTATCCAAAAGTGGTTCTCTCTGCTCCGCTTTCATTCTGTCGCTCATCACAGTCCTGAAACTTGCTACGAAACTCTCCCCCCCCCCCTCAGCACCCAGCCTCTCGCAAGGGGTACACTCTTGCAGGAGCGTTGCAAACGGGGCCCCCCGTGGTTACGCCAGTCCCGGGGCGGGCGCATCCGCCTCGTGGCGCCCGCCCCGGGCGGTTGCCCCCTTCGCAGGCCCCGCCGGCCATCTCCGCCGCGGAGTAATAAATGGTAGTTCCTCCAGCCGATGCCAAATACTCACGGGTCGCCACCAATCTGCACAGATCCCCAGTCATAAAATGTATTCAAAACCCAATTCTTCCCGGGAAGTTCTTGATAATCAGACCAGTTTATTAAGGCGGTTCAAGTGCTTAATTCCAAATGCGTTGGAAAGAAATCTACAGTAATTATTAAAAAGTCACGAACAAATAAAAAAATAACATAAAATATCGGATTAACCTAATTCAATTAACTTAAAAAGCTTTACAATTATAAATTAATAGTCTCCTGGTATTACGGAATCGTTGTCTGGAGAATTATCCGCCGGCTTATAATTCAGCGCCCAATTTCATTTACCCATCTGTTGCATCATGGGGGTACGTTATGGAAACCATACTATACCAAACCAACGAGAAAACTAAGGATTTGTTCAATGGCGAAGTCCTTGTTCAATAGCCAAGCCCTCGTTCAAGCCGAGTGGTTGGAGTTGTCATTCATAATGAAAATCATCGCTTTCTTGTTTTATGGATGAGTTTGATTTAATTAGGTCCAAAAAACATAGGGACAGTGACTGACTCAGGCAACCGAAACTTCATTTTTAAAAGATTGACGAGGAGTTAGCTTCGAAAGGGAATGCATGTAGAATAAAACGCCCACAGATTTGTCCTCTCTCAGGAGCAGACGCACCTTACCTTTCCCTAGTGTTGTCCAGCCCTACGCAGCGGCACAATTGCAAGGGTGAATTAGGCTGAGTGCATGTCGTAAGTTTTTCTTTTTGGCTACCCAATATTCCTGAAAGAGCTAAAGCTACCCATTTAACCAATTTCGATCTCCTTAGACCAAAAACATTACAGTAATATGAACGTAACGTAACGTAATATGAAATTATAAACAATCAATTTTTTAAAACTTTATCTCTTAATTTCCTTCAGTGTTGTAGAGGAGAATTCAAACTGCTTAATTCTAAACATCTTGGGGTGCCTATCAATACAGCCATACGTTTGTGCGACTTTATTCCCTGGAGCAGTATTCCTAAGTCATTTTAGGATCAAAGCAGAAGGCTAGCCGGATCGTATGAGGGCTGCAAGCTTCGTACGTTGGGCAACGCCGCTCCAGAGAAGAGAGTTCCTGTCCCACACCATTCCAACACCCTCGCGCCGACCAACGGAACCTCACTTTCTCAGCCCAACTCCATTCATTCTTTGGTGAAAAGCGTCTTTCGCCTCGCACAGTCACATTTCAGTGGGATTCGCATTTGGAAGAGGAAGCATGGCAAACTTTTAATTACTGCCAGAGCCAGCGTCTCACTGACAATATAAAAATCACACAGTAGTATATTACAATATAAAAATTATATATTTCCTTAAAATTGCTTGAACCCTTTTGACAATTCTGCTTTCGTTAAGAAAGAGTGGAAATACGAGGCGTGTTCATAAAGTAAGGCCCGTTTGGTCACAGGAAAAAATATACTCATATGAAGCACATTTTATTGGCACTTTTAGTTAGCTACAAACCTACTTCACTTATCTACATAATCGCCGTTCACTTCTAAGCATTTTTCGTACCGCTGCACCAGCTTCTTTAACCCCTCTGCATAGAAACTCGCCGCCTGAGGGTTGAACCAATCGACAACGCCATTCTTGAGTTCCTCTTCGGTTTCGAAACGTTGTCCACCGAACCACTGTTTCAAGTGCAAGAAGAGGAAGTAGTCGCTGGGTGTAAGGTCAGGACTGTACGGTGGGTGGTTTAAAGAGTTCCCAACGACCCAAAAACTCTCGTCCACTGGACATTCTTTGCTCTTTGTGGTGGTCGGTGAGCATTTTCGGTACCCACCTTACACGCAATGTGTGGTATCTGAGGTTTTCCGTAACAATATTGTAGACAGTAGTGCGTCCAAGTTGAGGAAATTGTTCAGCCAGGCCATTAATTGTCAATCGACGATCACATCGCAGTTTTTGTTCCACTTGCGAAACAATATAATCGGTCAGAATGCTGGGCCTACCACTTCGCTCTTCGTCATGGACATTTGTTCGTCCATTTTTAAAATCACAGCACCATTGTCTAAACTTTCCTTCACTCATAACTGTAGGTCTATAAACTAGGCATAATTCCCGATGAATTTCAGCAGCCGACAATCCTATTGCGTACAAGAATCGTATGACAGAACGCACTTCACAGCTGATGGAATCAACGATTGTCGCGGACATTGTTGTTTGCATGCACGGACAAGCAAACGACTTCTGAAACAAAACAAATGCTGCTATAGCTTCTCAATGAATCAGTAGATGGCGCTGCAGGAGCAAAACTGTGTTCTGAAGCGCCAATGTTTAAATATAAGCAAACGGTACTTACTTTAATAATACTCCTCGTAAATGAAAAAGAGAGAACTGACACTAGAATACACAAAAGTTTGTCATCAAAAACATTGGATCAAAAATAGAAAGACACAAGGTGAAACAACCATTGCTCGTAGTAGTACTCGTACATAAACAGATAAGAAGACAGCCTAACTAATCGCGTGTACAAAGGTAAGTTTCAGATTTCTTTGTAAGGAAAGCTGTATGTACAACGTTTATTCATCCTAAAGAAATATCCTTAGGAGTGAACGTGATCTTCACACTGTGTATTTCTTATATGGCTAAATGAAAGATTGGGAGGAATTTCGTTTCGGCATTCTCCAGTTGCTTGCAGCTTCATTAGCGTGTGAACCTGTTTCACAAAAGGCGGAGTCCACAAAGAAAAAGCCGCGGTGCGAACGCTAAAACTTCCTTAGGGAGAAAATAACTTCGTCCCACAAAGAAAGATCTACTTCTAAATGCAAACCAAAGACCCCAAGAATATGTGTAAGCTTCCGATGGTGCTAATCGATACATTTTTAACAAATAATTCCACGAGAATAACTTTAGAACGCCTCGCTAATTTACGTCGCTTCTCTAATTCCTGTCCTTGTTTCGCTATCTGCTCTTTTCAGCCAATACGAACGAGTAAATCAACCTCTTGAAGCATAGAGATTATCTCAGAGTGAGTGATCTAAGAATGATTTCATGAAAGTTAAAGCAAGTGCCCCAAACAAATCGCCTCTGCGAGGTGCTACTTCCGGATGATTGGGCGATTGGTTTCATCGCAGAAATATTTTGATAAAATGTAATTCTTTACAATAGGCGATATACTCTTTTTGCTATGGGGCAAGAACATTTCTTTATACCTCACACATCCTTGCCCACCGCGTACGTCTACGTCATCATGGCCACTCATTTTTAAACATGGAATCAAGGTCTCCCTTATACTTTCCTGATTCGATGTTAAAAATTCCAAAGTTTCTCAATTTATTTGCTCGGAATACTGTTTTTCTTTCCAGAAAAGCAATTTTGTCTGGTAAAAACTATTTTCCAGAAATATAGTGAAATTAATTCATTGAAATTTTAAATAAAACCCCACTAAAATGCCAACCCAATGTTGAACAATAAAACTTTTAAATCACGGAAAAAATCTCCAATTAGACACGAAGTCTCTGCTCTGGTTGAATAAGTGTTTACCTGTGTCTCTGATGCTTATACAATATATATTTTTTCGTCTGGTTCATAGAAAATATAAATGAATCGCGGTTTTATACGACAACTAGCATGAAATTTCGATGTTTTTTATGACATTCCTAAAACAGTGATTGTCCTGTATTGTATTCGTGGCTATGGAATTGTATGAAATATGAAGAAAGAATGATGGTTACTTTTCGAGTGAACTTGATAGATGAGTGAGGTATGTTCCCGTTAGCTCAACCATTCGGACCAATATGCCTGAAGATTTCCTCCCCTCTTTGGGAGGGTAAGGATAAAAAATTAAAAGCGTAAGGAATGTAAGGGACCTCGGCAAAGAATATGGTTTTGAGACACTGCGTCAAATGTTAATTGGTTAATGCCCATATGAGGAATATAGAATACAATCAGGACGTATTTGCCTGTTTCGTAGATTTCGAAAAAGCATTTGATAGAGTGAATTGGGAAAAACTAATGCGTGTATTGCAGAAAATAGGAATGGATTGGAGGGACAGGAGACTGATCCGCAACCTGTACTTGTTTCAGACTGCTCAGGTGCGAGTGGGGAACGGAGAGTCCGGATGGGCAGTGTTAGGAAGAGGTGTAAGGCAGGGTTGCCCATTATCACCGATGCTGTTCAATGAATATTTGGAGAAAGGCATGGGATGAACTGGAGGTAGGAATGAAAGTCGTTGGGGAATTGGTAAAATCAGTTAGGTTTGCCAAGGGGTTGCTTGATAACCAATCTTTAGTTTGTCCGTCGGCCAAGGGTGCAACCCCTTCAACATTGCTGAGTGAATTGGAACTTCGGCGCGATTGATATGTGATGATAATCAATATTAATAAAACAATGGTTATGCGATTTTCCAGAAAAAAAAGACTAAGCTAAACGTTAACATAGGAGGGGAAAAACTAGAGCAGGTAGAATAGTTTATTTATTTCGGAAGTGTTTTGGACCAACACGGTCAAAGTAGTTGGGACGTAAGGAGAAGAATTGCGCTAGGCAAGGAGGATTTCTCAAGGAGGAGGGATTTGATGACTGGGACGTTGAGCAGGGAGGTGAGGAAAAGACTTAAAAATTTGATATGTAGCGTAGCTCTGTACGGTGCGGAAACGTGGTCTCTGAAGCAGGAGGATAGACGTAGATTGGAGGCTTTTGAAATGTGGGTTTGGAGAAGAATGGAGAAGGTGAAATGGACCGAAAGGAAAACAAATGAGGAAGTACTAGGGATGGTGGGCAAGGAGAGGGTTTTGTTGAGAGAAATCCTATGGTGGCAGGAAAAATGGATGAAAGGCGTATTGAGCGGTAGTGGAATGTTGAAGAAGGTAATAGAGAGGAGAATGTTAGCAAACGAGGAAAGTGCAGGAACAAGAAAGGGACGTTGGACGGGATGACGGGAGGAAGGAAGTACACAGAGATGAAGAGTGACCTGATGTAGAGTAGGCTCCTGGTTTAATTTTGTTATCAGCAAACAAATATTATTTGGTAGTTTTGTCCATCCAAACCCTACTTTAACCGGTAGATTACTTGGAAGTACTTCATTATATTTATGTATAATTTACGATTGTAGTATGATCTTCATAATGTATGATTTACAAAGAATGAAGACAAAACAATGAAATCATACATCATCATTACAACATACAATTCCTGACAATATTGGCCACATTCCATAGTGCTATGATCTCCATAATATACAGTAGTGGTACTTATTGAAAATTTATAAATGGAATACTCATCCTTGTCCTGCCACGCCCGTCAGTTCTAACTTGACAGCAGGTGCCACGTAAACAAAAATGATTACTTAAAATGTTACAATTATAAAGCTACATTTATTGTGTTGCGTTTCGTTCCAAGCCCTTAGCTATTCTGTATAATAGCTAGTATTTTACTCTCCCTTTCACCGCATTTACTTACGAAAATAATATTAACACTGTAGGTATTTCGTTAAAAATTACAGGTACAGTAACCTCCAATTTTCTTCTACTTTGATTAATATTGAAATTTTTTGAATTTTTAAATATTTAACATTGTCCCTAAATAGTAATTCCTTTTTATTTAAATCAAGTTTTTTATATTTGCCGCAAAAATAGTTTCCTTATATGATTACATATACGTGGGTGGTCTGAATAGTTCCGACCTCAACGTGAAGGTGACAGCACTCGTAAATAAAAGCTGGTGAATTTTATTGTTCATTTGTTGGCAGTTACTCACCAAAGTTTCAGCTATTTTGGACGTGCAGTTGGAATGCAACAGTCGTTTGAGTGAGTTGATGTGAGAGTTTTTGTGAAAATGGACAAAATCGAGAATCGAGATGTCATTAAATATTTGTTTTTGAAAGGAAATACGCCTACGCAAATCAAAGATGAGTTGGATTCTGTGCATGGGGACTGCACCATCATTTAACACAGTGAAATTTTGGGCAGCTGAATTTAAACGTGGCCGTAAGACCTTGGGAGATGATGAACGTTCGGGACGTCCAAAAACTGCAACTACCGACGAAAACATTGCCAAAGTTCACCAAATGGTGCTGGACGACCGCTGAATTCAAGCGAAAGAGATAGCAGAGTTTATAGACATATCAAAAGAACGTGTTTGTCACATATTAAATCAACATATAGGCATGAGAAAGCTGTCTGCGCGTTGGGTGCCGCATTTGCTCATGTTAGACCAAAAACGTCTTCAAATGAACATTTCCAACGCTCTGTTCGCGCAGTTTAGGCGCAATAAATCCGAGTTTTGGCGCTAATTTATTACTGTAAATGAAACTTGGATATACCATTATACGCCCGAAACAAAAGTACAGTCCAAGCAGTGGACTGGAAAGGGGGAACCGGCTCCAGAAAAAGCAAAACTATTATTCGGCTGGGAAAGTGATGGCGACTGTTTTTGGGATAGTCATGGAGCTATTTTTATCGATTATCTTCAAAAAGGAAAAACCATTACAGGATCATACAACGCATCATTACTTGACAAACTGAAGACAGGACTTGCGGAAAAACGGCCACATTTGCAGAAAAAGAAAATCCCGTTTCACCAAGACAACGCACCGTCTCACACCTCAGCGGTTGCCTTGGGAAAAATCCACCAATTACGGTTTGAATTGCTTGACCATCCACCGTACTCACCAGATCTAGCCCCAGGCGACTTCTTTCTGTTCCCTCTTTTAAAATTGCGCTCGCAGGACAGAGATTTTCGTCAAATGAAGAGGCAATCGCCTTCGTGAACAAATATTTTGCAGAGAAACATGCCGAGTACTATTCGTTACCTGTTACTCTGTAACAGGTTACAGAGATGGGAGAAGTGTGTGGAGTTACAAGAAAACTATGTTGAAAAATAAAAAAAACTATTTCAGAAAAAATGTCTTGTATCTTTGTTAGGTCAGAAACTTTTCAGACCACCCACACATATAAAACAGCCTGTCTACAGACAGAATGCATAATTTTGGAAAGATATTTCTTCCATCTAGAATATTTGTTATTTTTGATCTAGCCTCAAACATTTTATCAAGGATTTTTTTCTGTTTATTTTTTAGTATGTCAATTTTTGTAGAACGCCAGACGGTTATACCATATCTTAAAATACTCTCAACCAGGGCAAAATACTAATACTAGTAATGTAGTGAACTTAACGAAGGATGTAATTTAATTTGGTATTTATATTAAAAATATGTGCACCAAAGTTAATATTTTGATAAATGATTGCCCCCGAGTAATTACATTAATTTACTTGTTCCAGCATGGGGCACTTACAGTTATTGGTGGTAATGTAGGCATTAATGTGAATGAATCTGTAATTGAATTCCAGGAGCTAGATGAAAGCTTGCTCTATTGTTTTGAGTTTAAGTGGAGGGTCAGAGGGTGGGAGGGATGCTAAGATGGATACACTATATGGAATTTATCAAATAGAGTGTTGTGTTCGGATGCGTGTTTGGGGATTGGGGAAGATCATCTCCAATCAGGGAAGGATTCCTGTATGAGGCCAAGTAGTTATTGATTATAATATCTAGGGGTGGTACACTGTCCAATATAAAAGCCCGGAAAAGTTGGCACTTCAGAAGTTAGACTACACTACTACCTTCCCCCTCCCAACTCTTTCCCTCGCAAACCTTTCCCCACCTTCCCCTTCCATCCAACGTTTCCAACCCCATCTTTTCTCAGTTCCGTCCTTCTCTTCCTTTAGCCACTTGTGGCAGGATGTGGATCATGAAAAATCAGAATTTTAGATTTCCCTAACAACTGTTCCTCGAATTTAAAATTTTAATTATTAGACTTAACTAGTGTCAAACTTATGGTCGCCTCACCTGAAGAACAAGGAATAATTTCAAGTGGATTTTACTCTCCAAGTCGAGATCCACATTGACATTCCAAAGTAATTCCACCGTTCATATTTTATGCTAATCTTGATTAACTGGCCCACGCGTTTTGGGAAGAACTCGACCTAACAAATGCGCGATTTAAATCCCTTTCCGATTAGCCCATGAAATGGAAACTTGGAATGGATTAATGGTCACCAGTTTAGTTCAACTGTGCTCATTCGTTTCGTCTCTGCACTCTTCCTCACCCTGAAATCCGGGAGGGATTTTGTACCTATGCTCAGACCGGTCTTCTCGATCTCCTGTGACGGACCAGCCTTTTTAAAACCTCTGCTTTCCATCAGTGAGCTGCACCCTTGAAGTATGAGAGAGCAGAGATCTTGCAAGAATCGCTTTAATCCTCATCTCCATTCGGCAACCATCCACAACGGTACACCACTCCGACGGTTGAGCCTCTTCAAAATAGTTTGACCCTTGAGATACATTTTCCAAGCGGCTCCGAGGGCAAAGCCTCACATGAAAAAAACCCCGCCAAAGGGGTGCGTAGAAACATGAGAAGGAAAGACTTTTCAACCGAGCAACATGTCGCAACACAGAATCTGAAATATCCATTGGCAATAATGGTAATATACCCAGCTCAAGGCAACTAACCAAACATACAAAAGAAAGAATTACTTATCAGAATATAGACCGATCGAATATTAAGACACCCAAAAGCAGACCGAAACGCTCGCAAAGAAGGTTTTAGACGAGGAAATAATTTCTGTAGTAGTAGTTAACCGTTGAAGTTTAAAAAATAAAATACCGGAATTTCACCATCTCATTCATAGCAGAGTCGAATATCATTATAGGAACTGAAAGTTGGTTAACAGATGACATCGCAGACAGCGAAATATTTCCCAAGTCCTTCATGGTTTATAGAAACGACAGACTGAATAGAGCCGGAGGAGGAGTGCTTATTGCGGTTGAAAACTCTAGCGTCAGTAGAACCGAGTTATTTCCTGAATGCTGTATCGAAAGTGTCTGGTGCTCAGTGAAAACACCCAGAGCGAAAAGAATATATATCTGTGCGTATTATAGACCACCCCACGCTAGCATTAACTCAATGCCAGATCTAGAAAGACATACAAAGCTCTACATCCCACAACAATGAGCATAGCCTAATTATCGCAGGCGATTTTAATGTTCCCATAATGGATTGGGATTCGTACAGTTTTATAAATGGAGGTAAAGACAAGGATTTATGCGAGTCCCTCTTATTTACGTTCACCTCGAATTGCCTACATCAATTAGTCACTTCACCAACAAGGGGAAAGAACATTTTGTTCTGTTAGCCACAAATATACCCGAAAAGGTCTTAAATGTAGAAGTTGTTGACGTAATCAGTGATCACAGGCCTGTAAACGCTAAATTTTCTCTAACCGTAGATAAAGTTAACAAACCTAAGAGAAAGGTTTATTTGTTCAATGAAGCTGACCATGATGGCTTAAAATGTGAATTAAAACGTTCCTTTTTTTATACTTGACGAATTAAGCAAAACTAGTAGTGTCGAGGATACTTGGAATAATTTTCTTGCGATAACACGTTCAGTAATATAGAGATTTATACCTAGTAAATATATAAAAGAGAATAAGGAACCCCGATGGTACAACTCTGAAGCACGGAAATCTCTTAGGCGGCAAAGGGTGTGCCATGCCAGGATGAAAAACGCAGTTAAAGATTCCTCCCCTCATAAAATCAACGAATCCATACAGAGCTTCAGAGCATCTAGGTACACTGCCAAGAAGGCCTTCCGGAAGGCGCTAGCGGAATTCAAAAGGAAAAAATTAGGCGAACATTTGAAAGATAACCCAAAGATGTTTTGGTCCTACATCAGGGAAGTGCAGGGAAAAAAGTCCACCGTAAACTCATTGAATACCGAAAAGGGGGATAAAGTAACGAGTACGAAAAGTGAAGAATCAGGCGTGATATTGTGGAATCGAGACATAATGAAAACTTCGTTGCAATTTTCCACAGTTAAACTGTGTACAGTTTAACTGTGGAAAATTGCAACGAAGTTTTCATTAAGTAACGAGTAGTTTAGATAAAGCCAACATATTAAACTCATTCTTCCAGAGTGTTTTCAACATATAGTATCCGCACAAAATACACCCGAGAACCTTCCGAAAACATTTCAGCAGTCAATGGAAGCAATCAATATTTCCACCCGCGGAATAGAATTACTCCTTAAAAATATAGACCCCAACAAATCTCCGGGACCTGATTAGATACCGGCTGGCGTGTATAAAGAACTGTCGGCTGAAATTGCCCCATATATAGATATAATATTTAAGAAATCATTATCAGAAGAAAGCGTGCCAAACGGCTGGAAGGTAGCTTTGGTAACACCCATATTTAAAAACGGAGACAGGGAGGACCCCAGTAATTATAGGCCAATATCGCTGACTTCCATTTCCTGTAAGATTCTTGAACACATTATTGCTAGTTCCATGATGAGGCACCTCGATAGCCAAGATTTATTAATTAATAACCAACACGGCTTCCGCAAGGGTATATCCTGCGAAACTCAACTCGCACTTTTTGTACATGATGTATTGAACTCCGGTGAAAGTAATATTCCAGTTGATGCGATATTCCTAGATTTTAAGAAAGCTTTCGATAAAGTCCCTCATTGCAAATTACTGGCGAAATTGGAATCCTATGGAATACACGAAAGTATTATTAACTGGATTAAACAATTCTTAAGTGATCGTGTCCAAACAGTCGTCCTGGACGGTTTATCATCCGATACTGTCAAGGTCACGTCGGGTGTACCACAAGGAAGTGTCATAGGTCCCCTCCTTTTCCTTATTTACATAAATGACCTCAGTACCGTAGTTAATAGCAAGCTCCGTCTTTTCGCCGATGATGCAGTAATTTATGGGGATATCCGAAGTCACGAAGACAGAGTCGTGTTAGCCAACGACCTAGATGCAATTCAAAATTGGTGCGATAAATGGCAATTTGAATTAAATTTTAAAAAATGCGTAGCAATACATTTTTGGGAAAAAGTAATTCCTTCCCTTATAGTTACAAAGTGAAACAACCAAAATCGCGAGGGTAGATTCCTTTAAATATTTGGGTGTAACAATTACTCACGATAACAATAACAAGTGTCCAAAAAATTTTAGACATATTCAATGATTACTTTGCCCATGTAGGTGTCAATCAAACTCCCAAACAGTCGCCCACCAACATAGGTACTTCTAAAATGATCATCAATTCCTCCTCTATATATCTAGAACCTGTTACTAAAAGTGAAATATTGAGGATAATCAATCAATTAAAAAATAAATATTCATGTGGCCCTGATGGTATACTTGATGCTGTTATAAAAAGTTGTGCCACCTTTATTGCTGAACCACTGACTGAAATTTGTAATCTTTCCCTAAGTGCTGGTCAATTCCCCTCCAAATTTAATGTTGCAAAAATTAAAGCTCTGTTTAAAAAAGGAGAGAAGGAAAACATTGAGAATTATAGACCAATTTCCTTACTTTCAGGTTTCTCCAAAATTTTGGAGAAGGTCATGTATCTGAGATTGATTTCCTTTTTTGATAAATCCTCTGTCATTGACAATCATCAATTTGGCTTCAGAAGGAATAAGTCCATTAATGATGCCCTTTTCTCATTGACAAGGAATATATGGAATGCCTTAGATAGTAATATTCATGTTGCAGGGCTTTTTATTGATTTAAAAAAAGCTTTCGATACAGTTAGCCATGGAATTCTTTTAAAAAAATTAGAAACATATGGTATAAGAGGCAATGCAAAGGACTGGTTTA
Organism: Hetaerina titia; assembly: GCA_037158775.1. Taxonomy (NCBI): domain Eukaryota; kingdom Metazoa; phylum Arthropoda; class Insecta; order Odonata; family Calopterygidae; genus Hetaerina; species Hetaerina titia. Next base: position 154,987 of record CM073768.1, on the reverse strand, counting down.
AATCATATTTAACTGATAGGTCACAATATATTGAAATGAATTCATCTGTATCAAGTACAACTTCTGTTATTTGTGGAGTTCCGCATGGCTCCATTCTTGGACCACTACTATTTTTAGTCTTCATAAATGATTTACCTGCAAATTTACCACTCTCCAATACAACACTATTTGCTGATGATACTAACTTAATTTTTAATAACCATAATCCCACTCAGTTAATGAACGAGGTAACAGAAACTACACATAATTTGATGAACTGGCTCACTGACAATAAGCTATCTTTAAATGTTAATAAACCCATTATTTAAACTTCAATCTCAAGAAGAAGTTAATAAATTTGTATCCAATAATTAACAGTTGCCCCATAAAAGAACTAAAGGTAACAAAGTTTTTAGGTATTTGGATTGACTCTAATCTTTCATGGGAGGAACATATTAATAATTTATCTCAAAAACTGGCACAAATCTGTTATGCATTCCGTGTACTCAAGGAAATCATTTGCATTCAGGCATTGAGGACTATATATTTTGGCTATGTGCAGTCACTTCTCCATTATGGTATTCCCTTTTGGGGCTCCTCTATCTTCCTTCCAAAATTATTTTAAATGCAAAAAAAGATTATTCGCATAATAACTAATTCTAATAATAGAGCTCCCAGTAAACCTATTTTTGAAAAATTAGAAATCTTACCTCTTCCTTGTCTATACATTCTTGAAACAGTGTCTCTTATTAACAAAAATCAGAACATGTTTATTAAAAACTGTGACCTTCATAGTCATAATACGAGAAGCCAAAATGCATTCCATGTAAGTCAGCACAGAGTAAATAAAACGATTAAAGGGATAGATCATCAGGGAATACTTATGTACAATAAATTGCCTGCTTATTTTAAAAATATCAAAAGTTCCTTTAAATTTAAGTGTGCCGTGAAAAAACTACTTTCATGTAAATTATTTTATAGTGTAGATGATTTTCTAATGCATACCATTTCAAATGTATAACTGAAATGTGTTAATTCCAAAAAGTTGTAAATTGTATGTATTGTACTTGCATATTGTTTTGATTTTGCATAATGTTTTTTTTACTGAAATGAAGTGTAAAACATGTTTTGACAAAGCCATGCATAATACTATGCTTATGGTGAATGAATAAATTACAATTACTATTACGATCTGTCCTGGGGAAAACACATACGAGAAATATGCGGTCGTACTAATAAAAAATTGGGATTTGTGAAAAGAGTGCTAGGTAAATGCGACGAAAAAGTGAAAGAACGATTTTTCCTTGCCTTGATCAGGCCCCACCTAGAGTACGCTGCCAGTATATGGGATACTCAAAATATAAATATGATTTCGGAATTGGATCGAGTTCAGCGGAGGGGGGCTAGATTTGTGAAACATTGTTATGAGCAACGCAGCAGCGTATCCACTTTGCTGGACAATTTAGGTTGGGATTCTCTTGCACAGCGGCGTTTACAGTATAGGCTAAACATACTAAAAACATTTAAAGTTTGATTAATGGGCCCTTTTCCGATGACATCAAGAATATAATACGAACCCCAACGTATTACGGTCGGAGGGATCATGAATGTAATATTAGGGAGATAGAGTGCAAGACTGACAGGTTTAAAATGTCATTTTTTCCAAGAACGATAAGGGATCAGAATGCTTGTAGTCGAAATCCCCCAGGAATCAGTTCATTACAATAGGTATTAACGTACAGGTTGGGGACTGCGTGTGGATATATATTGAAATATATTTTTTTCTTTCGGGTTCCCCCCACCTTCCCCTACCGATTTGAATAAACCCCAACCCTCTCATCCCTTACCCTTTCCTCCTGGTGCTACACCCCCTGCCACACACCTTTTTTTGGTGGCTCGCAGGGTATTTATGTAGATGTAGGTATGCAGATGACCTTAATGCTTTCCTGCGCTGGTGAGTCATTTGGAAATCGGATGCAAAGTTAAAAAAGTGCGTAATGATGCATTTTTGGAAAAAGAATAATTCCCTCTCGAAGGCCAACTGCTTCGGGAACACCGAAATGGAAAGTGTAGACTCAATTAAAATAGGATTTATTGGAAGAGTACTGGGTAAAACTGACGAAAAGGTCAAATAAAATGCTGTCTTCCGCTGGTTAGAGTTCATTTGGAATATGCTGCAAGTATATGGGATCCTCACGAAGTTGGATTAATATGCGAATTGGATCGCATGCAGGGCAGAGGAGCTAGATTTGTAAAACGTTGTTGTGATAAACTTAGTGGAGTACCTAAAGAAGTTAGGCTGGGAATAACTCACGGAGCAAAGGTTAAATTAGTGGAACTATTGCATATATTGGAGGAGTGTCTCTTCAGCAGTAATTTTGAAATTATATTATTACCCCCATCGTACTACGGCAGGAGAGATCATATAAATAAAACTATAGAGATTAAGTGTAGAACCGATAGATTTAAGATGCCATTTTTTCCGCGAACGATAAGGGATCAAAATAACATTGGCCGACCGCGGTAGGGTCATGTTTGGGTCCAAATCAGTGTGGTGTGTATTCACTTATGCTTGCTTGGAGGGTACTAAAATATCTATCAAAAATATCTTAGATAAATATCTACTCAACATTCACATTTACACAGATTTGAAGCACGATTGTTAGCAGAGGATATATTTCCCTCTAATCATTTCTATCAGCTCATTCAATTCTCATGGAGTTATTCCAGGTTTTTCGTTTGATGGCGGACTAGGATGAAAGGCATGCCAAAAGTTAGGGCTGTGTATATTTGGTGCAGCGCGCATTGGGTGAAATCCTAGTGATAGATCCGTCGAGACGGAAAGATCAGGATGTTGTATCACTACGGCGCATACAAGTAAAACTAGCAGGTTCTTCTTGCGAAAAATCAACCAGTCTGCCGTCAACAAATATAACAGGGCTAATAGAAATTTGAAAATATTTTGAGGCTTCAAATTTAAAGCAGAAATTTTGGCAGCAGTAAAGGGGGGATATGACATTGGGAATCCTTTTCATACTAAGTCATTATGTGAGGCTTATTTAATGAATAGCCGGTTAGTTTACGTAAAATTAATCAATGATATTAATTCCGTTTCGTGAAAGTTAATGTTATCGTATCCTTTTTTAGTTTTAATCATCCGTTCCGTTTTCAAAGAGGAGTTAATTTTGATTTTCTCTAATTGGTAATTGACAATGTTGTATCTGCATTTCATTCAAACTTGTATAATTTACTAGAACTCTAATTTGTTATTTTAGTGGTCTAATATACAATAAGGAGACTAGTGAAAACAATAAGAAGAAGAATTACTCAAGGTAAAGAAGATTTCACAAGGAGGGGCGAATAGATGGCAGGGATGTTGAGTAAGGAATTAAAGAAAAGACTGATCAAAACTTCAACATGGAACGTGGCTGCGTACCGTCAAGTAACATGGTCTTTGACTGGCGTACCCTCGACACTATTCAGATGTGCGTGTGACGAAGGATGGGAAAGAAAGAAATGTACAGATGGGAAATCAAACAAAGAAATACTGGATCTGGCGTGGGAGGAAGGAGGATTATTGGACGAAATCCAAAGAAGTCAGATTAGGTGGATGCAGAGGATTTTGATTGGCGACGGAATGCAGAAGACTGAGGTGGAGGGGAGAACGTAAGGCAAGCGAGGACGGGGGAGGAAAAGATAGGTTGGACTTAAGGAGGTTGAACGGACTGAAGGGATGTGAAATGTATGCGGAATTGAAGAACAGTTGAATTCAGTGTGTGTTGTCAGGTATCTATTATTTCGCGAGGTATCTATTATTTCGCTGTCATTTCGGTGTCCATCCAAAACTTATCTTAAACAATATGTATCTCGAATCATAGTGGGAACCGTCTTTAATTCAGAAGTAGGATAGAGTAAACATCCTGTAGTCTCTCTGCAGCGCTTAGGAAATTCTTGTTAAAAATTTTTATAAAACATAATAAATTTGTGGGAAAAATAGTTTTAGTCTTTAATAAATATTGTGAAGAAAAATTACATGTCGAATTCAATTTCCAGTAAGTTAAAGACCAACAATTTTTACTAATCATGGGAGTAAATCGGTCGATCTTGACTCTACCTGAAGGTAAAAAATTTGAAAATTATGAAATTCCACATTAATTACTACATCATGACCGCTTTCACCCATTACCATATGATTAGGCGGAGTTAACAGCCTACAATTGATTTGGTCCACCTCGTGTCATATGTATACCTATAAAAGTCCGAGAGGGGGAGGGTGGTTATATGGGGTGGTTGGGGGGAAGGTCCTAAAAGAGGGAGGGAGCGGGTTTGCGTGAGGGGGTGACTGGGGGCTGGTAAGAACATGTTTTGGTGGATATCGAAGGAGAGGAAGGGAGAATACAGAGTGGGATATTTTGGAAGAGGGAGTCGGAGGAGAAGGGTTTTTCATTCACAAGGTTTTTATGGAGGAGAGTATCCAATGTCTCTAAATTCCATTGCACTTGTGTTTACTAGCAGAGGGAGTATGGGTAAGAGATTCGCTCCAGTTTCGATATTCAGAGAGATAGTTAGTGAAATAGGATTTTTTCAAAATTCTGTGTCTAAAAAATCGTGGAATTACTCATTTGATCTAATTGTAAAATTGTCAATAGTTCATGCTATAATACTTACTAATTCATGCTAAAATAATAATTTCATTCGAGTTTGTAAATGAAGATAAATATACATCGAGAGCTGGGAGTCCTTTTTCAATGGAGATGGCTGATGATTGCTGTAAGTTCTTTTTCAATCCTCAAACTTGCTGGGTTACTATATCCGTCATATTAATCTTCTTTGAAATGTTTCTATTTCTGTTGAATCTTTGATGAATGTTTCAATTGATATTCCTTGATATCCTTCCGTATTTTTCATATTGTGTATGGATTTTCCCTTTTTACTTCCTAATAGTGGATATATTTCTGCATAGAGCACCCGTTCATCCTTTCCTTTAAATACGAACTCGCCATATCCTCACACGTCGTCTGTCGCCCAGCGACTTTTCCTGCATATTAAATCAACTTAGTTAATTAATTGTCTCTTTTGGATTTCGCAATGTCTTATTCTGTATTTACACTATTCCATTTCCTAACCATCTCGTGTGTAACTCAAAGTTTCCTTAGACAAATTCCGAGAAATTGCGGGAGATGCCGCGACAGTACGTTTTAACGGAGTCATCCGCTAAATGTGTTTCAAATGCAACAATTTCAGAGCGTAACAATCATTCGAGGCGTCCTCTCACACTCCTTAACAGGCTAAAGCACTCGGCCGGACATCGACGGATCCGAGTTCGAATCCCGGTCAAGGCGAATGAATTTTACACTCTAATTACACTTGTTGCATTCAAAGATTCCTTGTCATTTTTCTATTTATGGTAATTACAGTAGCTTATAGCTCTCGATATTCTTTATTTACTCATCTTTCTTCTTTGTATCAATCAATGTGCACTCATTCAGGCATTTTGGTCCAGCTCCTTGGCCTCGCCATTAATTCTCGTTCCTGTTAACGCTCCTGCATTCCATTTCTTCAACCGCTTTTTTCTCTTTTATCCTCTTGAATCTGACATTTATTCTGATATTTCGTAAACTTAGTCAGTGCTATATGATGAACTCAATTTGCATCCGCTCCCGGAAATTGTACGAATTAATAACGTGTCTTTGAATCTGTGCCTAACCATAATATAGTCTCCCTGAACTATCTATATAGTCCAACTAGATGTATCTCAGGAGTTCCGAGCATTCCCCACACACGTCTACGTCTTTTGTGGCGTCTAGATAAACCAAGTGTTCGTTATGAGGGACACCCGCAATTTCTACTCCAATCCATCGTTTCTCTGCCAATTTTTTTCCTTTGGTGGCATGTAAACTTAAATAATGAACATTTTTTTACCTTTTTCTTCTAGGAACATTATTCTGTCGCTCACTTGTTTCATGTCTATTATGCTTCTTTCGTCTTCTTTGCTCAGCACTAATACCACCTTTCGTTAGCTTTCTTACCACACGCTGTATAATTCTCGATAATTATCTGCCCTACAATCCTCAATATCCTTCTGTCTCACCTCGCAATCAACTCCCACATTATATTTTGTAATTTTCCAGCCCTGACCAATATCCTTACATCCTAAACCCTTATTCTAATTGGTTTAGTTTTCTTCTGGATCTTTTTCACTGCTACTGCTGCCTATTCAACTTTGCAAGAATTTCGGGACGACGGCGAAGAGGAAAGTTCGGCCTCACCCGCTGTTTGGGCATGGCGCTTGGCCCAGTAGCTGCACTCCCGTAGTTTTCTGTACTCTCATAATTATTCTCTTCATAATCTCTTGCGATACATAATCGGGGCGGTTTCCCGTTGTCTTCCTCAATAGTGTTTTTAACGTGACACCATCACTTAATGGCCGCCCCACTGGGGTCAGAGGCCTTTGCAGCCGGCTCACTGAGGAACAGACACTGCGTGGACTTTCCTCTGGCTCCTAATCTTCGACCTATCTAGCATGGGTGACCCTACAAGGAGCAATTATTATTACCAGCCAGCACAGCTCTAGGGGCCATCGGAACGCACAAGGCCTTCCACCACGACAAGGAAATTGAGTCCATGGGAGAGGATATCAGATATTCGAGTGGCAAATCAAATGGATCATGTACTGCTCCTGAAGGCATGCATCTTCAAAATATAGATGAATTTGGATGGCAAAAACTAAGATAGATATCTGAAAATTGCAATGGTTTAATGAAAATAATCTCGAGTGTCAGATACGTTAAAAGGCCCTAGAGAAAAAGAGGATAGTTCTAGGGGTCATCAAAACGCACTAGCTCTCCCACCATAAGCAAGGTTGTATGTATACCCCGGGGAAGGAAATCATGATATATATGAGAATATTTATAGGCGAATGGTGAAGAGGATTTTGGAGTTGTTAATTAACCAACCATGAGCAGGTCTGAGTTTCGAATCAGAAATAAAATTTGCAAGCTTATTCTCGGTTATCGTATATCTACACAGTGAGCATAGCCTAATTATCGGAGGTGATTTTAATATTCCCACAATAGATTGGGATTCGTACAATTTTATAAATGGAGGTAAAGACAAGGATCTATGCGAGTCCCTCTTATTCGCGTTCACCTCGAATTCCCTACATCAATTAGTCACTTCACCAACAAGGGGAAAGAACATTCTTGATCTGTTAGCCACAAATATACCCGAAAAGGTCTTAAATATAGAAGTTGTTGACGGAATCAGTGATCACAGGGCTGTAAACGCTAAATTTTCTCTAAGTGTAGATAAAGTCAACAAACCTAAGAGAAAGGTGTATTTGTTCAATAAAGCGGACTATGATGGCTTAAAATGTGAATTAAAAAGTTCTTTTTTTATATTTGACGAATTAAGCAAAACTAGTAGTGTCGAGGATACTTGGAATAATTTTCTTAGGATAACACGTTCAGCAATACAGAGGTTCATACCTAGTAAATATATAAAAGAGAATAAGGAACCCCGATGGTACAACTCTGAAGTACGGAAATCTCTTAGGCGGCAAAGGGTGTGCCATGCCAGAATGAAAAATGCAGTTAAAGATTCCTCCCCTGATAAAATCAACGAAACCATACAGAACTACAAAGCATCTAGGTCCACTGCCAAGAAGGCTTTCCGGAAGGCGCTAGCGGAATTCAAAAGGAAAAAATTAGGCGAACATTTGAACGATAACCCAAAGATGTTTTGGTCCTACGTCAGGGAAGTGCAGGGAAACAAGTCCACCGTAAACTCATTGAATATCGAAAAGGGGAATAAAGTAACGAGTAGTTCAGATAAAGCCAACATATTAAACTCATTTTTCCAGAGTGTTTTCAACATATCCTCACAAAATACACCCGAGAACCTTCCGAAAATATTTCAGCATTCAATGGAAGCAATCAATATTTCCACCCGCGGAATAGAATTACTCCTTAAAAATATAGACCCCAACAAATCTCCGGGACCTGATTAGATACCGGCTGGCGTGTATAAAGAACTGTCGGCTGAAATTGCCCCATATCTAGATATAATATTTAAGAAATCATTAGCAGAAGAAAGCGTGCCAAACGGCTGGAAGGTAGCTTCGGTAACACCCATATTTAAAAACGGAGACAGGGAGGACCCCAGTAATTATAGGCCAATATCGCTGACTTCCATTTCCTGTAAGATTCTTGAACACATCATTGTTAGTTCCATGATGAGGCACCTCGATAGCCAAGATTTATTAATTAATAACCAACACGGCTTCCGTAAGGGTAGATCCTGCGAAACTCAACTCGCACTTTTTGTACATGATGTATTAAACTCCGGTGAAAGTAATATTCCAGTTGATGCGATATTCCTAGATTTTAAGAAAGCTTTCGATAAAGTCCCTCATTGCAAATTACTGGCGAAATTGGAAACCTATGGAATACACGAAAGTATTATTAACTGGATTTAAACAATTTTTAAGTGATCGTGTCCAAACAGTCGTCCTGGACGGTGTATCATCCGATACTGTCAAGGTCACGTCGGGGGTACCACAAGGAAGTGTCATAGGCCCCCTCCTTTTCCTTATTTACATAAATGACCTCAGTACCGTAGTTAATAGCAAGCTCCGTCTTTTCGCCGATGATGCAGTAATTTATGGGGACATCCGAAGTCACGAAGACAGAGTCGTGTTAGCCAACGACCTAGATGCAATTCAAAATTGGTGCGATACATGGCAATTGGAATTGAATTTTAAAAAATGCGTAGTAATACATTTTTGGGAAAAGAGTAATTCCCTCCCTTATAGTTACAAAGTGAAACAAACCAAAATCGCGAGGGTAGATTCCTTTAAATACTTGGGGTGTAACAATTACTCACGATCTGTCTTGGGGAAAACACATACGAGAAATATGCGGTCGTGCTAATAAAAAATTGGGATTTGTGAAAAGAGTGCTAGGTAAATGCGACGAAAAGGTGAAAGAACGATGTTTCCTTGCCTTGGTCAGGCCCCACCTAGAGTATGCTGCCAGTATATGGGATCCTCACAACATAAATTTGGTTTCGGAATTAGATCGAGTTCAGCGGAGGGGGGCTAGATTTGTCAAACATTGTTATGACCAACTCAGCAGCGTATCCACTTTGTTAGACAGTTTAGGTTGGGATTCTCTTACACAGCGGCGTTTCCAATATAGATTAAACTTATTAAAAACATTTAAAGATGGGCCCTTTTCCGATGACATCAAGGATATAATACGAACCCCAACGTATTACGGTCGAAGGGATCACGAATATAAGACTAGAGAAATAGACTGCAAGACTGACAGGTTTAAAATGTCATTTTTTCCAAGAACGATAAGGGAACAGAATGCTCGTAGTCGAAATTCCCCAGGACTTAGTTCATTACAATAAGTATTAACGTACAGGTTAGGGACTTCGCGAGGATGTGTATACATGTGTGTATGTATGTATGTATATGTATGTGTGTATATATACATATATATATGTATATATATATTTTTTTTCCTACAGGTTCCCCCCACCTTTCCTCACCTAACTCCCAACCCCCTCAACCCTTACCCTTCCCTCATGGTGCTACACCCCCTGCCACACACCTTTTTGGTGGCTCGCAGGGTACTTATGTAGATGTAGATGTAGATGTACACGTGCAATTCGACTTCGACCCGTTTCGTTTATAATTGAGAGCCTGTTTAACAATGATTTTGATGCTCTATCAACAACATAATTTTAAAGTGTTGAAAATGTTGATTAGGCACAGGTCTAGGAACAGTGTGATAATTTCACACATCTTCCCGGAAGCGGACTCTGACCACAATTTAGTTGTTATGAAATGTAACGTCCGTTTCAAAAAGATAAGGGAGGGGCGGCGGGTTAGGAAATGGACTGTAGAAGCATTAAATGGATTAACAAGAAAGGAGTATCAGCAGGCTGTAGAGAAAATAATAATAATGACGGTAAAGACCAGAGTACTATCGATGAAAAATGAGAATGTATCAAGAAAGTGATATGGAAAGCCGCAAAAGACTGCTATAGGAGCCGTTAATGGGAAAAGGGTAAGGAAACCATGGGTAACGGATGAGATGATTGCAAAGATGGATGAGAGAAGAAGATGGAAAAATGTAAACACAGAGTTAGAAAAAATAAAGTACAAAGAGTTAAACAATAAATAGAGACCGGCAACATAAGAAAGCAAAAGAAGAAAGGCGGAAAACGCAATGCGAGGATATAAAAAGTTTACAGTGGAAGGGTGAAATTGCTGCGCTATACAGCAAGGTTAAGGTATTATCGGGAAGTAAGAAGGCAAGATCTGTGCTAACAGTTAAAGATCAGTGGGGTAACATAATAGTTGAACCAGGAAAAATCCAAGAGAGATGGAAGGAATATATAGAAACACTGTATGGTAGAGAACTTAGGTCGAAAAGGTTAGACTTGGAAAAGGAGCATGACGCATTGGAAGATAGCTTAGGTCCAGGTATACTCGAAGATGACATAGAAAAGGCATTAAGGGAGATGAAAGCAAATAAGTCCGTGGGGGTCGACAAAATTCCTGTGGAACTGTTGAAATGCTTAGGAAAATGTGGGGAGAAGACTCAATATGGACTGATTCGTAGTATCTATGAGGACGGAATCTGGCCGGAAAATTTTGTGATATCAATGTGATATCCTATTGCGAAAAAAGTAAAGGCTACGTCATGTGATGTTTACAGAAAAATAAGTTTGATATCCCACGCAGCTAAAGTTATTTTCAGGAAATTTTCATCAGCAAAAGGATACAGAGTAAGGCAAATGAGGATGATCAGTTTGGGTTTAGGAAGGGGAGAGGTACGCGGGATGCCATTGTAGTAATGAGATCACAAATGGAGAGGAATATAGAATACAATCAGGTCATATTTGTCTGTTTCGTAGATTTCGAAAAAGCGTTTGAAAGAGTAAAATGGGAAATATTAATGCGTGTATTGCAGAAAATAAGAATGGATTGGTGGGACAGGAGACTAATCCGCAACCTGTACATATCTCAGACTGCTCAGGTGCGAGTGGAGAACGGAGAGTCCGGATGGGCAGTGTTAGGAAGAGGTGTAAGGCAGGGTTGCCCCATATCACTGGTGCTGTTCAATGCATATGTGGAGGAAATGATTAAAGAGGCATGGGAAGAACTGGAGGTAGGAATGAAAGTCGGAGGGGAATTTGTAAAATCGGTTAGGTTTGCTGATGACCAGGCTTTGGTTTGCCAGTCGGCCAAGGGGTTGCAAGCATTGCTGACTGAATTGGAAATTCAGTGCAATAGATATGGGATGAGAATCAAGATTAATAAAACAAAGGTTATGCGATTTTCCAGAAAGAAAAGGCTAAGCTAAACATTAAAATAGAAGGGGAAAAAGTGGAGCAGTTAGACCAGTTTACCTATCTCGGAAGTGTTTTGGACCAATACGGTCAAAGTAGTAAGGACTTAAGGAAAAGAATTGCGCTAGGCAAGGAGGCTTTCTCAAGGAGGAGGGAGTTGATGACGGGGAAATTGAGTAGGGAGGTTAAGAAAAGATTCGTAAAAACTTTGATATGGAGCGTAGCTATGTACGTGCGCGGAAACATGGTTGCTGAAGTAGGAGGATAGACGTAGATTGGAGGATTTTGAAGTGTGGGTGTGGAGAAGAATGATGAAATTAAAATGGACCGAAAGGAAAACAAATGAGGAAGTACTGGGGATGGTGAGGGGTTTGTTGAGAGAAATCCTATGGTGGCAGGAAAAATGGATGAAAGGCGTATTGAGCGGTAGTGGAATGTTGAAGAAGGTAATAGAGGTGAGAATGTTAGGCAAACTAGGAAAGGGCAGGAATAGGATATGAATGTTGGACGGGATGAAGGGAGGAAAGAAATACACCGAGATGAAGAGCCATCTGATGTGGACTAGGTTGCTGGCTGGGGTTTTGTTTGGAGTTACAAAATATTTAGTTGATAGTTGTGTCCATCGAAAAACCTACCTTAACCGGTAGATTGCCTAATAATAATAATAACTCAAGAAATTTGATTGCAAACGCATCTTTTAAGAGCGCTTTAAGCTCTTAAAAAAAGGCGTTCGGAATGGTGTGGTTGCTAACGTACAGGCTTCCCACCGAGAGGGACCGATTTAAAATCCTGGAGACAGCAAGTAATTTTCAGCAGTATCCCTACGTGAGGTGCTTCGTGGAGAGCATTTTGAGTGAGTACGACGTCCGCCGGATGGGACGTTTAACTTCGGACCCCTTGGCGCCTTTCGACAAGAGTAGGCTAATGTCGACGCTTTTCTCGGTAAAGGCTTTTCTCTCTCCACCCTTCATCCTTTCCCATCCATCCCTAACTGCGTAAATTACCTCAGCTGCCGGTCGCCTCTCATAAGAACTACTGCTACTAGCTCTTAAAAATGTTGTCCCAGATCTCGAAAAAACTGTGGAACATCGTCAGACTGCAGTGGAAAGGAGCTGATAATGTGGAGGATAGTCTTTTAGGGGGATGCTGCCGTCAGTTATTGTGGGAAAGGATCAATTGAGGTTCTTCGTAGTTGTTAATAATTTTAACAATGGCGTGACATCTCTGAACTATAAACCAAACTTAACAAATTGAAATCAACAAGTAGTATGTTTAACACTTAACGTTGACAGGTATGTGGCGGCAAGCGTCCAATAAAATTAAACGTAATTACATTATCGGTGCTTCGGAATCAATACCTTAATGAATATAAACACATGAAAGTCGATGACGCTAGTATGATTCGATTTTAGCATATTATGATTAATCATGCATCATCTGTGAAAACGTTTTTACTTCATAGCATTCGAGATCATGTCCTCTCCAGAATGAAAGGGAAGGACTTTGTAACAGAAGAAGTCTTTGGATTTCATGCATCATTAGATTTTATTCACGATCTAAGTGGCACAATAATGAAATAAAACGTTTTTCAAATGATGATAATAAGTGACCAAGTTGAAATAATTTCAGACCCAACGAGTGAGTTTGGGGATACAGTCGTTGAAAATTTTTGATAAATTCTGAGGATCAATAAACAAATATGTACATATATATCTATATCTATAAAGATATATTATTTTATTTATATTATATATATGTATGTTATATGTTATATATATATGTACTATGTATATTATATATATATATATATATATATATATGCAAACCATAAACACAGTATCAACCCGAAGGTCGGTTTAGTAGGTGATGGTAGAGCTCACCCATGTACCAAGCCCGACGGCGTGTGAATATTCACACATCAGGGTAGGGGGGCCAGTTCCTTTCCCTGTGCCGGTTATGGTTTCCCAGGAAGATCTGGTACCCGTCCGGTCAGTAGTCCAACGCTCTACCCACTAGACCACTGCGACCCATAAATATATATATTTTAATATTTTTCATAAAAAATGTATATATATATATATATGCATATATATATATATATATATATATATATATATATATATATATATATATATATATATATATATATATATATATGGAAAATATTATTTTGACCACGCTTTCGTTTAAGAAGAGAAAATTCAGATGCTGAAAATTTTAGAGTCTCACATTTTCTATTTCTACTCGATTTCTTTGATCAACTTTAGGGTTAAATTCCAAGAAAATGCGGGAGATGCCGTGACAAAAACATTTAACGTATTCTTCCGCTAAATGTGGATTACATTGCAACAACTTCAGAGCATGGAAAATCACTCACCGGGATTCCAACCCGGATCACTCGATGCCCGGATATCGAGGGATACGGGTTCGAATCCCGTTCAAGTTGAATGATTTTTACGCTCTGAAATTGTTGCGTTGTAACTTTAGAGTTGTCTATCACCGAAAATTACTTTGGCTAATCTAATGAAAAGATGTGAATGGACATTTTATTCGTTATTTAGGGCAGATTCTCCATTATTCTTACTCGAGCTAGGGTCCCTTTGACTGTGGATCGGATTTGATGAACTGTCAGTCTCTACTCATAAACTCTTGACCCTAAGTTAATAATTTGACTGATCCGCGAGGTGAGAATACTCCCTCTTAAGACAAGGTAGTGCAGCAGCAGGCGTAAGGTCATAGCCGGGTGTCCGATGTATGTTCTAAAATTCTCCAATCGTCGCAGTGTTATTGTCGGGTCATGCACTGAATTTTCCAACGCACAGATTTGAACGCGTTTAGATGATGCTATATGATCTCTATTTTGGGAGCACATTTCACAAAGTTATTTCAAATACTACTGACCAAACAACTACATGAGATGACCTGCTTTAAAACAAATATTATTTTCTTATAGGCAATTGGGGTGAAAAATGTTGGCGCGTGCAACATACAGCCGAACCTTCGGTTCAATAACCAAGACTCTCGAAGAGAAGTAGACTCGTCGCTCTTGGCTGTGATTTTTCAGAACGCTTTGACGCAGGGATTCAGCTCAATCTATTCGACCATCTCCAATCGAGGGAGTTCTTGACTTTGAGTGATATCTTCACGTGTCATAACGATTCTCGGCGTGGATCGAGAGGTCACTTCACAAAGCCAAAGGAGACCACGGATGAGCCATCGCAAGTGCCTCACCCATTTCCCAGTGCTCGCCCGCGCGATTACGGTTCCGCCCTCCTGAGCCACACTTGCACCCACCGACGGATCCGCCGCACCAGTCCTGAGCGAGCGACCGGCGGGCGACTCTGCACCAGCCGTCTTCCCACGGTGTGCACCAGCTGAGGGGCGGGATCGCATACCCCTCGCGTGCACGCCCATGTTCAAGCAGGAGCGGGTCGGGGGTCCCCCGGGGCCCTCAGGAGGGAGCGGCGGGCCCCACCAGCCCCCGACGAACCTCCTGCCTCCACTCACCCCGCTGCCCCCACTCCCAGGAGGGGGCAAGAGGGGCAGGGGAGTGGAAGGAGGGGGTGGCGCCGAGGAGGGAGGGGGGCGGGTGATGGGGACGACGGCGGTCCCCCGCAGGACTACGGAAGGAGGCGTCGGACTCGAGGAAGCGGTCGGGAAGTTGCTGGACGGTGAGTCGGGCCCACACGCCCACCACAAAACCCACCTCCCCCCCCACCCACACACACGTCGAGACTCGCCCACCGTTTCGGGCGGCCCGCGAGAGTACCGTCATTTCGGGTAAGACTAGCGATGCCAAAGAGCAGCACTTGGTAAACTCAAGCCGTGATTGCCAATAATTAGGTATTAAATACACGCATCCAGACTCATACAGGGGTGCATGCTTCAATGATTAAATTAGTGCCTCATTTCTATTTGATGACAGTCAAAGAGCCAATCGATGAAGTATTTAATTGGACTTGTGATACGCAGGCACGCAGTCTCTTAAAAAGAACTCGAACTTCTGTCCTTCTCTTCCTTGTGAAAGGTGGCGTGGACAACCGAAAATATGAAACCTAATAAATTTCTATTTCTTTTTTTGAGTGTTTCTGTGTTTTTGTCTTTGTCCCCTAGTGATAACTTTGTCCGTGAGACTTACACAAAGGTGTAATTAATATTATTAAGTGATCTACCGGGTAGGGTAGCTTTCGGATGAACAAAACTATGGAATAAAATTTTGTGACTCCTAAAAAAACACAATCTAGCAACCTGCTCTACATTAGGTCCCTCTGCGTACTTCCTTCCTTTCTTAATCCCATCCAACATCCTTATCCCCATTGTCCATGCCCTTTCCTCGTTTGCCTAATATTCTCCCCTCTAATAACTTCTTCAACATCCCCCTGCCGATCAATACGCCCCTCGTCCATTTTTCCTGCCTACTCAGGGTTTCTCCCAACAAACTGCCCTCCTCGCCCACCATTCCTTGTACTTCCTCATTTGTTTTCCTTACGGTCCATTTCACCTTCCCCATTCTTCTCCGCACCAACATTTCAAAAGCCTCCAGTCTACGTCTATCCCCATGCTTCAGTGACCACGTTTCCACGCCGTACATAGCTGTACACTCCATATCAAACGTTTTACGAGTCTTTTCTTAACCTCCATATTCAACGTCCCCTTCATTAACTCCCTCCTCATTGAGGAAGCCTTCTTGCCTAGCGCAATTCTTCTCCTTACGTCCCTACTACTAGGATCGTGTTGGTCCAAAACACTTCCGAGATACGTGAACTGTTCTAGCTGCTCCGATTTTCCCCTCCAATTTTAACGTTTAACTTAGCCTTCCTCTTTCTGGAAAAGCGCACAGCCTTTGTTTTATTAATATTGATTCTCTTCCCATATCTATCGCACTGAAAATCCAATTCGCTCAGAAATGCGTGCAACCCCTTCGCTGACTAACAGACTAAAGCTTGGTCATTAGCAAACATAACTGATTTTACTAACTCCCCAACGACTTTCATTGCTACCTCCAGTTCTTCCCAAGACTCTTTAATCATTTCCTCACAAATACGTTGAACAGCACTGGTGTTAATGGGCAACCATGCCTTACGCCTCTTCCTAACACTACCCATCCGGACTCTCCCTTTCCCACTCGCAACTGAGCAGTCTGAGACATGTAAATGTTGCGGATTAGCCTCCTGTCCCTCCAATCTAATATTAGTTTCTGTAATATACTCATTAGTCAATAGGGCGTAATGATATTGCGTTAGGCAAAAAAGCTTTCACAAGTAGGAGGGAGTTGATGACAGGGACGTTGAGAACACTACAAAGAAAAGACTCGTCAAAAATTTGATAAAGTGCAGAAACGTGGTCATTGAAGCCTGAAGATAAACGTAGATTTGAGGCCTTTGAAAAGTGGGTGTGGAGAAGAATGGAGTTGGTCAAATTGACGGAAAGGAAAACAAATGAAGAAGTACTAGGGATGGTGGGCGAGGAGAGGGGTTTGTTGGGAGAAACCCTATTTCAGCAGAAAATATGTATGAAGGCCGTATTGAGCGGCAGTGGGATATTGAAGACGGCAATAGAGAGGAGAGTATTATGCAAACGAGGAAAGGGTAGGAACAGGATAGGAATGTTAGAGGGGATGAAGAGAAGAAGGAAGTACACAGAGATGATGAGGGACCTGGTGTAGGGTATGCTGCACGATTCTGTTTTGTTTGCAGGCGAAAGATATTAAAGATAACAGTTTTAGGCTTAACTTTGTGGAATGCCTTCCACCATCCCTTCCCCCACCAAGGCAGTGACAGTCACCGACCATCCGTTAATGATAATTCAACGGTTGCAAACAAACACCCCCCTTAGTACCGTTTGCATCCAATAGTTCACCATCACCTTCCCTTCACTCACCAATGATTGCTACAGCACCACCCCTCTCCCTAACTTCCCCTGCTTGGCTCTTGGCTATATAAATTGAAAACTTTTGTTGTATTGTACCTGATGATGATGCCATCGAAACCATGGTCGTGTTGTATTAAAAGTGTGTGGAAGTGCAAAATTTTTTTTCTCTTTCTTTCACCCTCACCATGAAACATATTAATTTGATAGTTGTGTCCACCGAAAAACCTACCTTAACCGGTAGATCCAGAATCTCCGTTCCCCAATAGCACCTGAGCAGTCTGAGACATGTACAGGTTGCGGATCAGTCTCCTGTCCCTCCAATCCATTCCTATTTTCTGCAATACACGCTTTAGTTTTTCCCAATTCATTCTATCAAACGCTTTTTCAAAATCTACGAAACAGGCAAATACGTCCTGATTGTAATCTATATTCCTCTCGATTAGCGATCTCATTACTACAATGGCATCCCGCGTACCTCTCCCTTTCCTAAACCCAAACTGATCATCCCCTAAGTAATCATTTGCCTTACTCTCTATCCTTTTGCTGATGATTCTGAGAATAACTTGAGCTGCATTGGATATCAAAATTATTGTTCTGTAATCCTCACATGATGTAGTCTTTACCTTTTTCGGAATAGGGACTAACACTGAGCTCACATATCATCCGGCAGATTCCTTCCTCATAGGTTCTACGAATCAGTCCATACAGAGTGTTCATCCAACATTTCCCTAAACGTTGCAGTAGTTCCGCAGGAATGTTGTCCACCCCCACGGCCTTTTTTGCTTTCATCTCCTTTTCTATTTGATCGTCGAGTATGCCTTGACCTAAGCTATCTTCTTCTACGTCATGTTGTTTTCAATGTCTAACCTTGCTGGCCTAAGTTCTTTACTATACAGTGTTAATATATATTCCTTCCATCTCTCTTGGATTTTTTCTGGTTCAACTATTACCTTACCCCACTTATCTTTAACTGTTAGCACAGATCTTGTATTCTTATTTCCCAATAATAACTTAAGCTTACTTTGAAAGGCACCAATTTCACCCTTCCTCTGTAAACATTCCATATTCCAGCATTTCGTTTTCCACCATTCTTCCTTTGCTTTATTTGTGGCCCGTCTCAATTTATTGTTAAATTCTTTGTACTTCATTTTGTCTAATTCTGTGTTTACATCTTCTTCTCTCATCCAGTCTTGTAATCATACGTGATCCATACATTATCATGCAATCATACATGATCATCTCATACGTGATCCATGGTTTCCTTTTCCCGATAACGGTTCCTATTTTGTCTTTTGCGGCTTTCGATATCACTTTCTTGATACATTCCCATTTTTCTTCGATAGTACTCAGCTATTTACCGTCCTCAATAATTTTTCTACAGCCTGCTAATACTTCTTCCTTGTTAATTCATTTAATGCTTATACATTCCATTTCATAACCCGCCGCCCTTGCCTTTTCTATTCGAAACGGACGCTACATTTTGTCACAACTAAACTGTGGTCAGAGTCCGCATCCGCTCCCGGGAAGCTGTGTGAATTTATCAAACTGTTCCTTAACCTGTGCCTAACCATAAAATATTCTAACTGATCACCTGAGTCACCTGGCATTTTCCACGTATACCTACGCCTTTTGTGGTGTCTAGACCATGTGTTGGTGATGACCAACCTCTGTCTCTTGTAGAACTCAATTGCTTTTTCCCCGCGGTCATTCCTCGTGCCTACCCCGTAGCCACGCACCTCATCCACATCTCTTACTTCGCCTATCGTCGCATTCTAATCCCCCATCTCTATCAAATGTTTCCCTGCAGGAACACACGCGATTATATCCTCTAACTCATCGTACATCCTATCGACTTCTTCCTCCTTGTGTTTGCTCGGTGGCATTTATACTTGAACAAAGACCAAGGCCGTCGGTTCTGGTTTTATCTCTACGAGTAATATTTTATCCGTTGCTTGCTCTATGCTGACTACGTTTCTTCCTACCTCTCTATTTAATATTACGGCAACCCCTTGTTCACTCTCGTCCCCGCCGCTGTATATTATTCTATAACTATCACTCCAGTAATCCCCGCTATCCTTCCATCTCACCTCGCATAGACTTAAAACATCAATGTTACCTCTTTCAATCTCTCGCTTAATATTTTCTAATTTGCCTGTGCTCAACATTGTCCTGACGTTCCATGTTCCTATTGTAACTAATTTGTCTTCTTCTGCATCTTCTGTCCTGCTGCCATTATTTTTCCCCTGAAAGGGTTTCATGGGATGACGAACGCGGAAACCTCTCCTGCTGCCGGGCAGGACACACGGCCCCTTGGGGCTAGTTAGTTGCCAAACTCAACTTCTCTTTATTGTTCATCATAAAAATTTTGGGAATAATAATTGAGGTGGTTTCCCGTTGCCTTCGTCAATAAATTATAGAAATTTGTATCACCGATGTACCGCCGAAAATTCGAGACCAGTGAGTTCCTCTTTTTTGTGTGTCTGTGGTTGTGTCTACTTATGTTAATTCCATTTTCTTATATATATATATATATATATATATAGCGGGTCGCGGTGGTCCAGTGGGTAGAGCGTTGGACTACAGACCGGAGGGTCCCGGGTTCGATTCCCGGGCAAGGCACTCTGGGCACCTGTAGCTCCACCCAAGCTAGTTGATTTTTCGGGTACCAGATCTTCCTGGGAAACCATAACCGGCACAGGGAAAGGAACTGGTCCCCCTACACACGCCGTCGGGCTTGGTACATGGGTGAGCTCTTCATCACCTACTAAACCGACCTTCGGGTTGATTACTGTGTTTATGGTTTTATATATATATATATATATATATATATATATATATATATATATATATATATATATATATATATATATATATATATATATATATATATATATTCAAACTTGAAAATCCCGCCATACGGCGAACAAATATTATTTTCGCACATAGAAAAAGACATATAAGGAAAGGGATAGGAAAACACCAACACAGGAAAGGTGGGGAAGGAGGTTTTGAGCAGATCACAAATGTAAAAATATTTCCTTATCCGGGATTTGAACCACGGACCTTCCACTTTCCGGGCGAATGCTCTACCAGTTGAGTATATAATATATATATATATGTATATATTTGTGCGCCGTATGGCGGGACTTCGTATTTGAATGTGTGTGTGTATATATATATATATATATATATATATATATATATTAGATAGCAACACACAACATGAGAACACATATAAGGAACACTCACACGTTTTTTCTTGATAAATTCGTCGGAATTGAGCTCCGACTTCCTCGGAAAATTAGTTAGGAATGTAGTCCACTTCTTGGATCGTCTGTGAGGGACATGTGGCCACTTTGAAAATTCCTTTTCCACCTTTTACGATTGTGACATATGATGGGCTATCATTTCATCATATCAAACAATTATCATTGTATCCTTGATTTCCCGGGTAGGTTCACCTTTCAAATGAAGGAAGGAACGTAATTATACTGCAAGTTATTCAATTTACAGCTTCCTGAAACAAAAAAAATCAACAATATGTACATAATAATATTCAGAATAAACTTATTGCAGATATCTTGTTATTTCTTAGAAATAATTACATAAATACGATACCCCTGCGTATGGAAGGGTGTGATTTTTTTAAGACGAACTTCAGTTTCGTCTGTCGAGGGAAAATTACTGGGAACACAAGAGGTGAGCCCTGAAAGTTCGGTGGTGATGAAGACGCGTGTCGCCCGCTCGCTCACTTGGACACTAGACGAGGAGCGGAGAGCTCAATTTCCTCACTTCGTTTCCTGCACGGTCATTCCACCTCTCTCACAACACCCACCCCATTCCCTCGTCGGATTTTCTATCACCAACCACTCCTCCCATTCTTTCCTCATTTTATTCTCTTCCCTTCACCTCGCCACCCCTTCAACTCGCCCTCCCTTAACCTCGCCCCCCCTTCACCTCCCCCCCCCTTCACCTCGACCCCACACACACACACAAACACACCTCCCCGCCGCCATTCCACCCCCATCCTCGCCCGACCCGTCGACCGCACCTTCGCTTGAAAAACTGACTCGAACCGACCCGAAATGGTTTGTTTGTATCTCCCTCACCGCCCTTGCGCCTCTTGCTTTCGCACAATGGACCCACTCTTCTTCCCCTTTTGACTCTCGCCCCCTCACTCCCACGAGCTTCGCTTTTTGTTGTTCCAGAATGACTGACCCCTCCGTCGGCTTACAAAAGAGTGGAAACACCGATCTCACTCCTTCCCTCATGGTCATCTCCACTCCCCCCCCATTCCCCCCACTCCCCCGCTCCCCCCACTCCCCCTCCCCTCACTCCCCCCACTCCCCCTCACTCTCCCCCCACTCCTTGCCTCCGCCTTCCTCCCGTTCACGTGTGGTCCTGCTGTTGGATGGGACAATCGCGAAAGTTCATTCCACTCTCCGCTTGCGCGCAAAAACGAAGGAAAAGCGTTTTTTGGTAGGCGATTGCCGTGACAGTTTTCATCTCACTTGGCGTAGTGCAACAAGTCGGAAGGAATATGACACTAGCCAGGTGATAACATTTACTTTAATGGTAATATGTGGTTTTTGTAGGAATGGAATAGAGGATATATGTGGATGGAAAAAAACGTTTGCACCAGTATGAAAATTATGGATGCGTACTGTATACTGTTACTACTGATTTTGAGTCGGTATTCCATCCTTTGATGGATTCCATTGCAGTGCACATTTAGCGGACGACTCCGTTAAAAGTTCCTGTCGTGGCATCTCCTACAGTTTCTTGGATTAGATACATATTAAATGAGCGGATTCGTATTTTTGCAAAATTCCTCCCCTATAAAAGTAGTATTTATCAAAATGAATCATATTAACAGTGATTTTAATAATAATAATTAATTAGTCATATTTGCATTTTGTTTCATTTCAGCACAGTAGATGAAAACATTGAAACAATTAGATTTATAAAATATTTTCTGCTGCTATGAAGGCGCCATTTATTCCCGAAAATCGACGAGAGAATCCTCAAAATCACACATTATATCGATGGAAATTTTTACTATCACTTTCTTGAAAAAACTGACACGTAACATCATCTGTCAATCTAAAGTTATCTTTCGAACTCAACGCTCCCTTGGGCTGTTACTAAATACAATTCCTGACCGATATCATCATTCGATAAGCGAGCTCAGAATACAATGCCGAGTGCCGGCGCTTTCAAGATTTCCTATATGTATTGATAATCACCCTTCAGAATGGAGAAAATAGGAGGGATACGTAAGGAAGATCCGGCCAACGAGAAAGATTTCTTAATTCAAAACAGAAGCATGGCGTAAGACAAAAGATTGACGTCGGAGGGGGTGTCACTTCTCCCCCAGAAGACACTAAATACCGCCGTCTTAACAACAAACGTACACGTCAAGTCACTTCCAACAACGGCATCTTTCATCCCTTCTTCTTTTCTCCACCTTACTTTTTTATATTTCCCTGGGCTATTTATTTTTTTTAAGACTTCATAGGTTCACCGCCATCAATCGCTATCGCATTGCCCCCGATAGCGATATCTCCAGAAGCGCACCAAATAAACGAGCCATTTCATCGGCACAACCGAAACAATGCATTTGACACCCATTCAACCTTTCCCTGGTGCGAGGGACGAATGAGAAATATAAATTAAAGAATATTTCAGCAGAGTGAAAACATTGCCGCAACCTATAGCGTGATCTCCTGACAGTGAATGCAAACTTTCGCGTAGGCGTAAATGTTTTCGAAAGAATAAATAGCTAAGTTGGAATATCACAACTTGCTGAAGGAAATGAATTTGTCATCGGATCCTAGCTCTGATCGGAGAAATTACCAAAATGTATCATTTTGTAAGGGAACGCACCATCTACGTGCAAGGATGAAATATATGGCAGGATTAGGCTTTTCGCAGGCGTTTTGGAAACCGGTGAATCTTAAATCACATACCTACTTCTATTAATTCCATTTGTGTAATTGCAGGTGTCAACAACGAAGACTTCATCGTTATGAGAAAAACAAATTTGCAGTTCTCCACAGATTTATTTGTAACGTAAAACGTGTTTCAGTTCACCGAACCATATTCAGGTACAAGACAAAAAATAGATTACCCTAGTTTATACATAAATACCTTTCAGAGGAATGGGCACAGAAAAGAGTGAGGAGCACAGAGGTGGGCGGGCACAAAGAGGGGACAATTGGAAAACCCAAAGAAATAGAGAAACCGAAGAAAGAGAGAGGTAAAAAGAGGGGAGGTGGTCATTATTGAGAGGGTGGTGGCAGGTACCTTGGCAGTAAAGACGAGGGAAGAATAAAGAAGAGGGGAAGGGGACATGGAAGGGATAGAGGCAGGTTGAGGGAAGGAATATAAGTGATTCTGAGAAGGACTTTATCGGGGAAGGGTTGTTCGACTCATACTGAGAGTGGAGGGTAGGGGGTGGTTGGATGGGAAAATACGCGAAGGGTGGAGACAGTTGGAGAGAAAGAGTTTCATTGTTTGGTTTGGAAACGAGATTCTGAGGAGAGGAGAGTGATTTATAAAAACACTATTGTCATTTAAAAGAACATTCATATTTAATTTTACAATTTCAAGTTGCTCTAAAATATCAAGTCTTTTCCCCTTATTTTCCTAGTTTAGAATCTCAGGATCAAATGTACAAGACTGGGATGATTGTAGCAGATGCTTAGCTAAGAATTTATCGTTGTTTCTTGCCCAATCCTTTTCTACATTGTTCCCCGAAAGCCTCATTAGGGGTGTATAGCGGGGGTGTTAGGTCACTACCCGTAATAGAGAATAAAACTACTTGCAAAACCAACATATTCATGCAAATCTGCACCCAGATAGGCGTATATACAAGATGTGATCCGAAAAAGACTGAAGGTCGATACTCCTCACACTCGCACCCCACCAACTGGTTGGGACCTGGAGCTTTCTTTCTATCGCTGTTGAAAGCTTCGCGTGGGTGCGTATGAGATGACCAAAGCAGGCGCTGGCGTCTCTCCAACCCTTGATTAATTCCCCCGACTCCTTAATTTTCCTTACTGAACGAGTGTATAGTGATAGGAAATATCAAATCATTTCACCATCATTGAAAGAGTATCGACGATTTTATTAAGGTCAGGGGAACTGATCAGAGTTGTGTGAATTTTCTTGAATTTTCAAAATCCTATATGCATTCATCTACGCACTTAAGTACTAAGAATTTATCACGACGAGGATCTTCTTAAAATAATGTTTATGCTATCGATTAAGGATGAGTAAAAAATAGAAAGTTTCATTAAGGAATATTAAGGAAGAAATCGCCAACGGGTTTAAATAGACCACGAGAAATCATGAGTATGCAGTACCGTGGGATACTTTAATATTAAAGAAAAATGTACAAGAGAAAGAATAAGATATTATTTGGTAATCTACCGGTTAAGGTAGGTTTTGGATGGACACAACTTTCAAATAAACATTTTGTAACTCCAAACAAAACCCAATCCAGCAACCTACTCTACAACAGGTCCCTCTTCATCTCTGTGCACTTCTTTTCTCCCTTCATCCCGTCCAACATTTGTTCCTGCCCTTTCCTCGCTTGTCCAACATTCTCTCCTCTATTACCTTCTTCAACATTCCACTACCACTTAATACGCCTTTCATCCATTTTTCCTGCCTCCATAGGATTTCTCTCAACAAACCCCTCTCCTTACCCACCATCTCCAGTAGTTCCTCATTTGTTTTCCTTTCGGTCCATTTCACCTTCTCCATTCTTCTCCACACCCACATTTCAAAAGCCTCCAATCTACGTCTATCCTCCTGCTTCAGCAACCACGTTTCCGCGCCGTACGCTCCATATCAGAGTTTTTACGAGTCTTGTCTTAACATCTCTACTCAACGTCCCCGTCATCAACTCCCTCCTCCTTGAAAAAGCCTCCTTGCCTAGCGCAATTCTTCTCGTTACGTTCATACCACTTTGACCGTTTTGGTCCAGAACACTTCCGAGATATGTAAACTGTTCTTCCTGCTCTATTTTTTCCTCTCCTATTGTAATGTTTAGCTTAGTCTATTTCTTTCCGAAAAATCCCATAACCTTTGTTTTATTAATATTGATTCTCATCCCATATCTATCCCACTAAACCTCCAATTCTCTCAGCAATGCTTCCAACCCCTTGGCTGACTGACAGACTAAAACTTGGTCATCAGCAAGCCTAACTGATTTTACGAACCCCCATCCGACGTTCACTCTCAACTCCAGCTGCTGTGTTCGTCCTTTATGTGTGTTCCTTTCCAATTTCCTTATCTCTATTTCAATATGAATGAATATAAAAACATATATATATATATATATATATATATATATATATATATATATATATATAATTCACGTAGAAATAGAGATAAGGAAATTGGAAAGGAACACACATAAAGGACGAACACAAGAGAGGTGGGGATGGCGGATGTGAGCAGATCACAAATATAAAAATATTTTTCTCGACCGAGACTTGAACACCGGATCTCTCCACAACAGCTCCCTAACGCCATGTATTGGGGCAATGTATCGGAGCACTTTGGCGCTTTATAAGAAAGCAGATTTCAGTGTAAAGTACATTTTCTCGATAGCTCAAGTGGTTAGAGCATCCGTCCGGCAAGTGGAGAGATCCGGTGTCTGTTACCATGTCTGTTTTACTATTTCCCCCGGCATACAACGAAAAATAAGAGTGATAATGGACACCCTGCCTTAAATCTGACAGTAAGGATATTTTTGATCTGTTTAATTCCCTAATTAAGGACATAATTGTGTTCATTACGGAACCATTAGCTATGTTACTCAACCTTTGTTTTGAGACAGGAGAACTTTCAACAGCTTTGAAATATTCCAAAACAGTACCTTTTTATAAGAAAGGTGATACAGATGATTTAACTCAATACCGCCCCATTTCCATAGTCCCCGTTTTTGGTCAAATTTTTGAAGCTCTAATGATAGGTCAAATATGTTATTTTTTTAATCAAATGATCTGTTTTCTAAATCAAAGTATGGCTTTTGACCTGGGAAATCTACAGTTTTGGCTGTAGAGTCCATAGTTAATTTTGTCATTAATCCATTTGAAGAGAAGGATTATTCAACATTACTACTAAAGCTAGAATGTTATGGTGTTAAGGGTGTTGCACCGAAAGTAATGAAGTCATATTTGGATGATCTCCACCAATTGGTTGAACTTGATGGCTGTCAATCTGCAGCTCTTAAAGTAAAATGTGGTGTCCCACAGGAATCTATGCTTGGCCCAGTACTTTTCATGATCATGATTAATGATTTGCCTCATAATATGAAATCTACAGCTGTTTTATATGCTGATGACACTTAATCACAATATGCTATGACCAATTAAATGCAAAAGACCACTTATTTATATGCTAATGACCACTTAAATGCAAAAATGTCATCTAGAAGATGCAAAGGTACGATCTAGCGCTACTCTAAGACAGGTTAAGGAATGGTTTGATATTAATAATTTATATTTAAATACTAAAAAACCCAGCGGTATGCGGTCTTGAATAAAAAATAACTGAAATTGAAACTCCTCAAATACTAGCAATTTATATTGATACAAAACTTAAGTGGGAGACCCACATCAATCAAATCTGTAATAAACTGAATGAAGTTGTTTATATGTTAACAAAGCTCAACTTTCTCATTTCAAATGAGTGTTGTTTAACACTTTACCATACTTTTTTTGAATGCCATCTGAGTTATGGTGTTGAGTTATGGGGTCATTCCCCACATGATAAACAAATTTTTCTACTACAAAAGAGAGCTATTCGCTCTCTTGCTAAAATGCATCACGTGATTCATGCATGCCTTTTTTTATTTTGTATGGAATCATGACTGTATTTAGTTTATATATCTTTAAGGCTCTGATTCATGTGAAAGTTAGTGTAGAAACTTAACAAATTAAGTTCTCACATCCATAACTGCACCACAAGGGGTAAAGCGAACTAAATACTTCTTAACTTAAGAATTTAATATTATCTTTGCTTTCTACAGAAATTTCTACAAAATTTCTGAAGAAAGCAAAGATAATATTAATTTCTTAAGTTAAACATGGATTTCTACAAAGTTAAGGCCTCAACCATTCAGTGCATAAATACTTCTTATTGTAAATTGTCATCAACTTACAACACATTTAATAATGTGAACGTACGACTGTATAACTATCTGCCTACTCAGTTGAAATTGGACTATGTCCATAGTTTCAAGAATAGGGTATACGTATACCTGGTTACTTCCTCACCCACTTTACTCATTGGATGAATTCTTTTGTGACAATCTTCATCATATTTAAGAACTTATGTTAACATATTAAGTAATATTTATATTGACTACTTTTTTCATTTATCAAAATGAATAAAGTATTATTATAACACCTTCTCCCAAACAGGGCCATTCCCGACTGACCATCCCTCACTCGCACCTGATAGCTGACTGAAACATGTACGAGAATTGTTCAAATGTCAATTGACTTCCAGCTCTCTAATCTACTCTTATTTCCTGCAGTACGTTATTTTAATAAAAAAATTCACCATATTAAATTCTTTCTCGAAACCTGAAAAATAGGCAGATACGTCCTGATTGTATTTTATATTCCTCTCAATTAGTGACCTCATCGCTAAAATGGTGTCTCGTGTGCCTTTACTCCTTATGAACCTAAACTGATAATTCTCCGAATTATCATTTTCCCTGCTCTCCATCATCTTATTTATAATCCTGAGAAGCACTGCGAAATCATGCCTATTATTATTTATTCCTAAAATAAGGGACTTTCTACAGGGTTCGTCCGGAAGATAAGTGTACTGATTTTTTCCGGATTCCGGAAATAAATTTTTTTCCTAAGCTCAGTACACTTTTTTTCCGGACGAACCCTGTATGCATTTTTTGGACAGGAGCTAAAACTGATCAGACAAAATTTTCCCTGCCGCCGCCGGGATTCGAACCCGGGCACTCTTAGTGGGAAGCCAGTATGTTAGCCACCGCATCAGCCGGAACCCACACCCTTGTCTAATTTTCTTGTCATTCTACAGCTCGTTCATTTCATTGTCTAGCTTTAGTGAAAGAAACTTTTTCTCACAAAAATGTGAAACGGACGAAGGTAGTGCGGGTTAGTTTTTTCACAAGACATATTTTATGTGCTTTTGAATCATGTCTTCATTAACTCAAAATGCTTTGTATTTATTTATTTGAATAATGTAATTTATTTAACCTGATTTCGTGATTTTCGTTTATTTTTTAAATTAGTTCGATTATTGGTGGATTGAACTTTGTTCATGCAAGATGGTATGGTTTCACGCCTCTTACGTTTTACTTTTTTGATCCTGTCCACACATTTTCCCTCGGAGTACAATCGGGAGTGTTCGGGATGAATTGCGAAAGTGCAGTCAGGATATTCAGTCGGTCCCCGGCTCTTACCCTTGCCTTATTCGTGCTCCCCCGCCCCCTACTCCCTCTTCCTCCCCCCACGGCTCCCCACCCACCCACGAGGCTCCGTTGGCCCTCCCTGTCACCCACTCGTCCCGCCGAACGCCCCTAGCCCCCCGCGGGCGCACGTGCTTCTCGCTTCTCACTGCATCCGAGGCGGGAGGGGCGGAAGGGGGGGGGCGAGGTTTGTTTGGTGCCCGAGGCGGGTACTTCTTCCCGTCTTCCCCCTCCCTCTTCCTCTTTGTGAAATGATGCGTGGTCAGGAGGAATATCGGAGAGGCTCGAGAAGTACGGGAAGAGGGATATTTGTGAAATATGATTTATTTATCGTTCGAATGCGCCGCGGGACGGGATTTTAGCCGTGGCCAGTAAAGCAGATTCTATGCGTTGAGAGGTAGGAAAAATCCTTGGAAAAGTAGCCTTTCGCTTTGATGTTGTCGAATTTTTGTTTTTAGGTGAACAGGCTGGATGAGAGACCAGACAATGCATGCGCGTTATTGATCGGTGAAAAAGCGGAGATTAAGACGCAGCAAAAGCGTCGTCAAACTCCCCATAAAATAAATTGCTCCCGCGTCTACTCGCACCATTTCGATTTTCACAAAATTCTGTCATTATTTCTTTTATGTCATAATAAATGAAAAAGATGCGGTCCATGACAAATCCTGCCGGTTCCAAAAACATTAATTGTGTGGTGATGAGAGATAGGATGTGGTGGCAGGCGACCTGGCAGGAGCTCATCGTGCAGGAATCACCATTACCGTCCTTAGCTGCTGCCTTTCTCTCCCGATTCTCCAAATAAACCACTCGTCGTAGAAATTTTTCTTCACTCTTTTTAATGATCAAAAATTCCATTATAATATCTCTTCGCGTATTTCATGAATGCAAATAATCTTATTTCACCCTATTTCAGCAAATACGAGTCAATGAAACCAGTCTTTGCCCATAGTTTTCAACCAATGCCTTCGGTAAAAAAAACACTGATTTGTCTGCGCCATGAACGTCTCACCTTTCTCATCCGTCTCAATCCGTGGGTGGGTATAGTCTCAATAACGTGTGGGTACTCACTCGGAGAGTCCCCAGACGTGAGAGTGAGTACCCACACGTTTAAGCTCTGTCTCTCGTCTCTCTCTCTCTCCCCCTGTGCTTTGATTTTCTTTTTAAATTCATTCTGTTGCTTCCATTGGACGGTCCTTTCGAATTTATCACTGTCCCCACTTCACCAAATAGCGTTTCCACGTAGGGGTACTTTAATTTCCACATCTTCCGTTGTCCTTCTTCCCCTTCGCTCCCTCTCATTTAGTATTAGTCGTGAATTTATATTCCTCGAGAGTTTAGGTCAGATCACTTCACGTATTTTGCACCAAACGTAAATCATTTGGTATCAGCCAATCAGGAGACAGCCGTTCAAAGTACGCACCTCGCAATCCCCCCCACCCTCATACTCCCCCCACCACTCGTCTCTCCTACCTATTCACCCCAGATTCTTCCCATTTCCCACCCGTTGGCACGTCTGCTACCACCCCTCTTCATTTCGCCTACACTCACACTCCCCCGGCTTATCTCTCCATTCTCCCCCCTCCAATGGTTATAGCAGGCGTGTACATTCTCTGTATTTCCCATAATGCCACCTGATGAAGTTGCCTTGCGACGAAACCATAATCGTGAAAAATAAAAATTCCAGCGCATCTGCCCATTTTGTCTTCCCTCGTTTTCGCCTCATTTCGCGTCAATAAAGTATCCACGGGAATTTTAATAACAATATTTGCGGCCGTGGTAGTCCAGGGCTAGGGCGGAGGACTTCTGACAGGAGGGCGCGGGTTCGATTCTCGGGCTCCACTGAGCACCCAAGCTATGTGATTTTTTGGGTACCAGAACTTCCTGGCAAACCATAACCGGCACAGGGAAAGGAACTGGCCTGCCTTATTGCCCTGACGTGTGAATTACACATGCCGACCAGTTTAATATTGGGTGAACGCTACCATCACATACCAAACCAACCTTTGGGTTGATTACTGTGTTTATGGATTGTATTTACGGTAATTCTCTATTGGATCCCCACAAGGTAGGTTTAATATTGGATCTAGATCGAGTGCAACGTAGAGCAGCAAGGTTTATGAAAGTTGTTATGAACAAGGTAGCAGTTTCGTGACACTATTAAATGAATTGGGAAGAGCGCCACTTATTGCATGCCCCGACTTACCCTGGCAGTTCAGATCTCGTACGTAAAATCAGGTTGATAGTAGAACGGATGGATTTAAAATGTCGTATTTTCCTTGTACGATTGGAGATTAAAAGATTACATTCGGATCGAAGGCGTGAAGCGGTAATTTGTTAAGGCAGTGTTTATCTTTTGTTGTCGATATCCTGGGTGAATTTTAAATAGACTCATATTTATAACAATTGTCCCGCATGGTTTGAATATATCCTCTTATTGAATATTCTTGCATTTAAACACCTTCTTTCGAGTGATTAACTTTGCTCGAGTGTAAGATCGACCTGATATTTGTGTAGAGGTGTCATGATTGTGATTGCGCATGCATGACTGGTAACATGACACTCGCCGCCACACGCTCTAGCGGCGTCTTGCGAGGTATTATGTAGTTGTGGATGAACTTCACTTAAAAACGCGTGGCAGGCGGTGAACCATGTTAATCAGGGATCTTATTGTCGAGGAATTGAAAGAATGGGATGTGCAAATTCCAGGAACAGCTTTTAGTACATCAATATTGCTTTTAAGATAAGAAAAAACAGGTCTGCGTTTCTCACTTCAGTTATCTATTTCTCCAATAATACTAAAATTATTATTTTTTATTATTGTCATTATTTTCATGGTAATAATAATTGAGGTGGTTTCCGTTGCCTTCCTCAATAGTATATAAAACAATATTGGTTTATATACAGCGGCGGGGGCGAGAGCCAGCGAGGGGTTGCCGTAATATTAAATAAAGGGGTAGAGAGAAGCATAGTTAACATAGAGCAAGCAACTGATAGAATCTTACTCGTAGAGACTAAAGCAGAGCCGACGAACTTGGTCATTGTTCAGGTATGCATGCCACCGAGCAACCACAAGGAGGAAGAAGTCGATAGGATGTACGATGAGTTAAAGGATATAATCGCGTGTGTTGCTGCAGGTAAACATTTGATAGTGATGGGGGATTGGAATGGAACGGTAGGCGAAGGAAGAGATGGTGATGAGGTGGGGGACTATGGGTTACGCAAGAGGAATGAACGCAGGGAAAAAGCAATTGAATTCTGCGGGAGACAGGGGTTAGTCATCACAAACACATGGTTTAGGCACCACAAAAGGCGTAGGTATACATGGAAAATGCCAGGTGACTCAGAAAAGTATCAATTAGATTGTATTATGGTTAGGCACAGGTTTAGGAATAGTGTGATAAATTCGTATATTTTCCCAGGAGCGGATGCGGACTCGGACCACAATTTAGTTGTTATGAAAAGTAACGTCCGTTTCAAAAAGAAATGGCATTTCAGTAATGAGATCACTAATCGTGAGGCAAAAATTAATACAATAAGGACGTATTTGCCTGTTTCGTAGATTTCTAAAAAGCGTTTGATGGAGTGAATTGGGAAGAGATAATGCGTGTTTTGCAGAAAATAGGAATGGATTGTAGGGACAGGAGACTGATCCGCAACCTGTACATGTCTCAGACACATGTCTCAGACTGCTCAGGTGCGAGTGGGGAACGGAGATTCCGTATGGGCAGTATTAGGAAGAGGTGTAAGGCAGGGTTACTCATTGTTACCGGTGCTGTTCAACGTATATGTGGAGGAAATGATTAAAGAGGCATGGGAATAACTGGAGGTAGGAATGAAAGTCGGAGGGGAATTCGTAAAATCGGTTAGGTTTGCTGATGACCAAGCATTAGTTGCTCAGTCAGCCAAGGGGTTGCAAGCATTGCTGAGTGAACTGGAGGTTCAGATATGGGACGAGAATCAATATTAATAAAACAAAGCTTATGCGATTTTCCAGAAAGAAAAAGGCTAAGCTAAACATTAAAACAGGAGGGGAAAAATAGAGCAGGTAAAACAGTTAACATATCTTGGAAGTGTTCTGGACCAACGCGGTCAAAGTAGTAGCGACGTATGAAGAAGAATTGCGCTAGGCAAGGAGGCTTTCTCAAAGCTTAAGCTTTCTTAAAGAAGAGCCGAAAACGACGACGCGGGGAGAAAGCAATTGAATTCTGCAGGAGAAAGGGGTTAGACATCCACCAACACATGGTTTAGACACCACAAAAGGCGTAGGTGTACATGGAAAATGCCAGGTGACTCAGAAAGGTATCAGTAAGATTATATTATGGTTAGGCACAGGTTTAGGAATAGTGTGATAAATTCGCACAGTTTCCCAGGAGCGGATGCGGACTCTGACCACAATTTAGTTGTTATGAAATGTAACGTCCGTTTCAAAAAGATAAGGCATGGGGGCCGGGGAAGGAAATGGAATGCAGAAGCATTAAATGGATTAACGGGAGGTAAGAAGGCAGTATCTGCACTAACAGTTAAAGATTAGGGGGTAAGATAATAGTTGAATCAGAAAAAATCCAAGAGAGATGGATGGAATGTATAGAAACACTGTATGGAAAGAGAACATAGGCCGACAAGGTTAGACATAGAAAAGGAACATGACTCAGAAGAAGATAGCTTATATCCAAGCATACTCGTCGATGAAATGGAAGGGGCATTTAAGGAGATGAAAGCAACTAAGGCCATGGGGGTAGACAGTATTCCTGTAAAACTGTTGAAATGTTTAGGAAAATGTGGCAAGATGACTCTATATGGACTGATTTGTAGTATCTATGAGGAAGGAATCTGGCCGGAAGATTTTGTGAGATCAGTGTTAGTTCCTATTCCGAAAAAGGTAATGGCTACATCATGTGAGGATTACAGAACAATAATTTTGATATCCCACGTACCTAAAGTATTCTCAGTATCATCAACAAAAGGATAGGGAGTAAGGCAAAGATTACTTAGGGGATGATCAGTTAGGGTTTAGGAAAGGAAGAGGTACGCGTGATGAGATTGCAGTAATGAGATCACTAACCGAGAGGAATATAGAATCCAATCAGGACGTATTTTCCTGCTTCGTAGATTAAAAAAAAATTTGATGGAGAGAATTGGGAAAAGCCAATGTGTGTGTTGCAGAAAATAGGAATGGATTGGAGGGACAGGAGACTGATCCGCAACCTGTACATGTCTCAGAATGCTCAGGTGCGAGTGGGGAACGGAGAGTCTGATGGGCAGTGTTAGGAAGAGGGGTAAGGCAGGGTTGCCCATTGTCACCGGTACTGTGCAACGTATATGTGGAGGAAATGATTAAAGTGTCATGGGAAGAGCTGGAGGTGGGAGTGAAAGTCGAAGGGGAATTCGTAAAATCAGTTAGATTTGCTGATGACCAATCATTAGTTGCTCAGTCAACCAAGGGGTTCCAAGAATTGCTGGGTGAATTGGAAATTCAGTGCAATAGATATGGGATTAACAATCAATGCTAATAAAACAATGGTTATGGTATTTTACAGAAAGAAAAAGGCTAAGATAAACATTAAAATAGGAGGGGAAAAATTAGAGCAAGTAGATCAGTTTACATATCTCGGAAGTGTTCTGGACCAAAACGGTCAAAGTGGTATGAACGTAACGAGGAGAATTGCGCTAGGCAAGGAGGCTTTCTCAAGGAGGAGGGAGTTGATGACGGGGACGTGGAATAGGGAGGTTAAGAAATGACTCGTAAAAACTCTGATATGGAGCGTACGGCGCGGAAACGTGGTCGCTGAAGCAGGAGGATAGACGTAGACTGGAGGCTTTTGAAATGTGGGTGTGGAGAAGAATGGAGAAGGTGAAATGGACCGAAAAGAAAACAAATGAGGAAGTATTGGAGATGGTGGGTGAGGAGAGGAGTTTGTTGACATAAATCCTATGGACGCAGGAAAAATGGATGAAAGGTGTATTGAGCGGGAGTGGGATATTAAGAAGGTAATAGAGGGGAGAATGTTAGGCAAACGAGGAATGGGCAGGAACAGGATAGGGATGTTGGACGGGATGAAGGGAGGAAAGAAGTACACAGAGATGAAGAGGGACCTGATGTAAATTAGGTCGCTGGATTGGTTTTTGTTTGGAATTACAAGATGTTTTTTTGATAGTTGTGTCCATCCAAAAACCTACCTTAACCAATATATTACCTAGTAAAAAATAAGTACTTATTTATTAAGTAATTTTAGTAAATGATTCACCTTAAATGGTGATCCATGTTATAGTTCTTATCGTATTAGCTGCAATACAAACGTGGAGATATATAGCAGGTCAATTCTGAAAATTCTAATATCGTAATTTCTCCATGCAGCAGACTTAGTTATTATTCGTTGGGTCCCTTGCACATTAGAAGCTTGAGACTTTACGAGGCGAAAAGCACTTTACCTCTCCTTTATGTCATACTCGGTAATTGGCATTCACTCATTTAAGACAATTTTTTTTATGGCATTACTGCAAGTTTTCACGTCGGGTGGGCCAAGAAAAGCATTCGTTCTTCTTGAGTTCACCTTCATTTATACGAAAATGTTCTTTATTTCCCTGCAGTTCCAACGCATGTGATTGCCAATCTGTCAACACGGATGATAAATGAATATCACACCCCACCCTAACTAAGATTATCGTCGACTTGATACATAGCAGAATATTCTGTTGTAACAAATGCTAAAATAGTCAAAAAATGAGCTAACTCAGTGCTTACCTGTATATTTCGTATTTTCTCTTCTCTTGCTACATACGAGAATAAACGCTGAAAATTAATTACAAACAACTTATGCATAAAATTGCAGTATGATATTTTCAACCGAACTTTCCGAAATTAATGGGAGAATAAAGTTTACTGGGAGCGAGCAACTCTGGATTCCAATCTTTCCATATTAAACGCTTAATTTGAAACATGATGAAAAATCTTTTTACTTGAGAGACAATTATAGTCGCTCCAAGTTTATGACGGAAAGCAATTTGTACAACATCCGCCGCCATAAAATCAGCAAAAAAATCTGCTTTGATTGGCGACATCTTTGCGTAACGAACCCCGAAGTTTAATATTCCTTTGCGGACTCTAGCGGTCGCTTTTGCAGGCGAGGAGGCAAAACGGAGACAGCTCCAAGGACATTAAATAAGCCTCGCCGACGGAAGAGCCTCTAGCATTCCGAAACCCTCGGAAGAAAATATGAAGACGACTTTATCGTTTTCTGATTTTTTCAGTGCGTCTCCCTCATAGATTGAGTAAAAACACCTGAGGGTCATTCTAAACTAACTCTAAATTATAAATAACTCTAAACGGTATCAAAATTCCACACACGAATGAAATATAGTTGTTTTCTTCCTATGTAATTTTTATCATCTGCTCTCCTTCACAACATGATGTATCAAGTGGACACAATATGATCAATTGATTACTAAAGGGAGTTACCGATCCAATGGAAGGTTCAGTAGAGGTATGTCTGCACCCCTTATTTTCTGCAACCTTCGCAACACCTCGAAGTATTCTTCATTAAACTGAAATTGAAAACAAACTTTCTGACTAAAAGAAACAAGACAATTTCATCTCTCTTCACACAGAAGTGAAGAATTTTTAATAAATTTCGGAGGAGTATTGCAACATTACATGTATGAGATTTCCAAAGATCCTGCTTGAGTAACCTGAATAATATCTATGTAAAATTCCCTTTTCACAAGCAGAGACATAATCATCGCCACCATTCAGATCTTCTTCTACGGAAGTTCAGACGTATCTGTCAGAATATTGTCGTTTGTATTCGAAGCATTGGATACTGTGGTACTTGAGTGTACCAATTGCGTAAAATCGAGATACTCAATGTGACGTAAGTAAACCCTTTACGTTCTACGTGCCGGGATGTATACCCTCCAGACGCTGGCGATAGTCAAGCAAAGCTCGTGCGAATTTAAGCCATTCAAAGATGTGAGATAACACTAGTTTTGAAGTCCTGGGAACTATTTAGGTCAGGTTGGTTTGAATACAGACAGCTGCCATCAGAAAGCATCGTAACGAGTGGAGGAAGAACTAGGCACCTCTTAAAATGAATGCTGGAGCCTCTTGCATGTGATCCCAGATTTTGGAGCTCACATCTGTGAAAGTTTGCGACCACCAAATTCGTTGAGTTCGTCCTGCGCCCAAAAGCCGTGCACGACCTTCCAACCCCCATTCCTTTGCGATTCTAAGACTCACACTCTCATGCTTTGGATACGATTTCACTCATCCCTCGTTATCCAATGGATCTAACATTCAAGTAATCCATTTGCACGTCATAAGGCAAAGAATCTGTTATCGCTGATAGTAAAGCAGCCGCAATTAACGATCTTAAAGAATCTTTCAAGTTTTCCATTCATTTCCGCTCTCTCATCATATGCTAATGCAATGGAGAACACAAACGAGCGTCCAGAGCAGGCAATTATTCAGACGGAGTATTTGGAGTGAGAGCAGAAAATCTCTTATGGATTCACTAAACACATGAGTTAATTATCGCCCACTAAGTAAACAATCGAAGATTGTCAGCGGAAAAGTCTGGGACACTGTTTTCTTCAATAAGATTTCCGTTTCAAAATAAGACAGTCGCACACTCACACGACAACTCGCATTTCACGCGACCACTTGGTTCGACACGACTACGTTATCAGACCGCTCGTAATTACGCAACCGAATGAAACATTCCATACCCAATGAGACGTACGAACTCCCGGTCTTAGAGCAGCGGACCGATGGACACCCGTCTCCTCTCGAAACATACTCGTAGTACAGACCGAATAAAATAGCCAGACTCCGGTCGAGAGCATACAGCCCAACTATTATCACTTTATCCAGAGCAGTGAATATATGCTCTGTTCTTTACGATAGAAAGAGTTGTGTCAACAATTCATTTGCTAAGAGAGTCATCAAGTCATTTTTAATGCTCCTTTTAATTGGACTACGTCAGAAGTTTCAAACCACCTAATAAATTGCCAGAAAGGGTCCAGTTACCCCAAGTTGATGGGAGTGAAGTGACAAATATCTTCATCTTTCAGGACGGGTGTAAAAGGTTTCCCCTTTAAGCACGTTGTGCTTAATCCAGAAGGGGAGACTAAGTGGTCGTAGATAATTCAATATGGCGCGAAGCGCACGCCAACGACTTTACCTCCCTCTCTCCCCGCGGCTAAATTCTCTTTAAAACTTTCGCTCTGGAACGAACGAATGCCCCCAACAATCTTGACCGAGTCGTGCCGCAGGTGGGGAAGGGTTGCCGCTACCGCCTCCCCTCCAACTCCTCTACCTCCGCGGCTTCTTCATCTTGAGGTCGCTCCAGCTCCATATCTTCCGTCGTGGCGAGCGGGAAATAGAAAGAAGGAAGGGGGGTGATGACGGTGACTGTCGGGAAGAGGAAGTCTAACGGGGGGAAGGGGGAGAGGGCGGTTCAGGGACGCGCTCCATTAAATAGATGTACCCTCCCGCGGTTCCTCTTTTTCCTCATCCACTCTCCTTCCTCCCCCCAACCCCATCACCTCATGTTTAGTTGGGCACACACATCGAATGAGACGTCTCTTCCCCGCGCGCAGACCCCATCTCTCTTTCAACTCCCCGTGAAATGCCCATTCCGTGAAATGACTCTCGATTCAATTACGGTGTGGCGCCTGAAGCCGCTCAAGCATCATCTCAGACCTCTGTGCTCTGTTTTAGATTGCCACCCGCCAAACCCGTCGAGAGGGGAAACAGGACGGCGAAGATTCTTTCTATTCCTAATCTACCCTCATTTGATGTTGTTTTTGAAGGTAAAATAAAAGACTTTAATATTTTGGAATAAAATACACAGTATTTTATTGTTGAACTCGTTTTTATTTTAGTGTATATTACATGTACACATCCATCTCCCACCCACTTTATAACTCTCTCCCACCAATTCCCTACTCCTCATGTACTTACAGCAATGTAGTTTACCTTCTGAAGTGCCACTATGCCCTGCCTTTTATATTGGAGAGTGTACCACACCCCTCATTATGAGACTCAATAACCACCGGGCCCCTTGCAAGAATTCTTCCCTGTTTGGGATGCTCCCTATCCCAAAACACGACTCCGAACACAGCACTCTCATTGATAAATGCCATATAGTGTATCCATTTTAACATCCATCCCACCTTCTGGCACTCCACTCAAGCTCAAAACAATAGCTCGGGCGTTTATCTGGCTCCTGAATTCCTGGAATTACCCAGGTATTAGACATTAATTACCCCGAATTTCACCCCCCCTCCGCTCCTATCACCTGTCGTATAATTCCCACACTTCTAAACATTACCCTCCGAAATCTTCCCCTCGCAAATCTTTCTCCGCCTTCCTCTTTCATCCAGCGTCTCCAGTCACTTCTTTCCCTCAGTTCTGTCCTCTTCCTTGAGAAAGGTGGCGTGGACCACCAAAATTTCGAAACCTAGTGAGTTTCCTTTCTTTTATGACTGTTTCTGTTTTATTGTATTTGTTCGCAAGTGCTAACTTCATATCCATTATCATTCACA
The DNA here is from genome assembly GCA_037158775.1 of Hetaerina titia. Taxonomy (NCBI): domain Eukaryota; kingdom Metazoa; phylum Arthropoda; class Insecta; order Odonata; family Calopterygidae; genus Hetaerina; species Hetaerina titia. The sequence continues at coordinate 115,761 of CM073768.1, read as the reverse complement.
TCCGTGAGACTTTCAAATAAGTAGTTTTATACGCACGCATATGAGTGTGTTCATACATGTACATGTGTAAATGTGTGTGTGCATACTCATGTATTCTTATCCTGAACGAAGTAGCCGCACTACCGAAAAAACTTATTATTTTGTGAGTCCTTTTGCCGCGATTCAATGTATCACATTTACACCTCGCTTCCTGGCCCTTCCAATCCTTTTCCTTCCCTGGCACTCTTCCTCATCTCGACGACGTCCCCATTTTCCTCCTTCCCACCCGTACTCATTATCTCTGCCACTTCACTTACACCCATCTCACTCCTTCTTCGCCGCCTTTCTTCATTCTTTCTCTTCCTTTTGAAGGAAGTAGTTGTTGCAGTCACTGAAAATTCAGTTGATGTATTTTTTCTTTGCTTCTGTATTTCAAGTCAATTCCAATCCATCAAGTTTTACATGCGTTGAGGAAAACCGTTTCCCCGAAGCATTGTCTCTCTCTTCCTCTGTCACATACTCAATATATACATAAACACACCTTTTAGTCCTTCTCTGAAAAAAATATGCAGCGTCGAAAGAAAAATAAACAAAAGAAAAATTAGCGTAACCATTTTTTTTCTCTGATTTTTTAGTGCTTATCCACCAGTTTGAGTAATCATCCATATACATTAAGGCCATCGCGATTTTGTAGCTTTATTTCCATTCGATTCCGTGGAGAATGCCAACTTGTTTCACTATTCACTCCACTGAAATAAACGTGGATCATTCCAATGAAGGCTCAAGCTCCTCTCCTTTTGCAATCGCAGGCAACAATAGAGGAGAGATACAATAACCTATGTATCATTCAAAGTAAAATCCTTCATTTGTTTCATCATGGATGACTCATTCGACGTCTCAAAACTCTAGGTGCGACGCCTGGACGTCCGTTACAGTAGTGATAATCTTTTGAAGGTTTAATTATCTCGGATGAAGCCATCGGGGGGTTCTGGCGCGTTGCGGAACACGGGGCGTGGGTGAGGAGCCGACATCTGGACCGCGCGACGATCGTCGACTCATCAAGTTTTTTATCGCAAATGGTAAATGATAGGAGAGGCAGTAAGCTGTGGACGCAATTATTCTTCGAAGGGTCAATCTCGTGCATTCTTTGTTCGTTTATCTTTCTCCTCCACCCAAACCCAATCCAACGCACTAACACACGCACACTCGGACCGAAGACGTGGTTTCAGAAACGCACGTGTGCGGGAACCACCACCGCCCGTTACGCGCATACCATTCTACCCCCTCGCCGTCGGACACACGCTCCCGGACACTCTCACTCTCACATACAAGGGTTTCTTTATTCAAACGAAGGGAGATTCGGGCCTTAATTACGTTTAGCTCCCAAGTCCATGTACCGCAAAAAATATGAATAAGGTGGAACTCCTCAACTCCTGCCTGCCTTTGGCTACAGGATGAGCACTTTACCCTCGAGGATAGCGCTGGAAGTTATTTTATCCGAGTGAGGTATATTATTTATGCATATGCACGATGAATGATTTGCTGTGTCCCCACGCTGGTGACCTCGGACCGATTCTCGGAGAGAGCAGGATTTTCATTGGTTTTCAAAATTTTTAAAATTAAAAAAATCGTTATATCGAATACTTCGCCCCAGGGAACAGTAAAAAAAATCGCTTGTCCGAGCTGTTGAATTGAGCATTGGTCCAGATTAGCTTTTCTAACCCGTCAATCTATTTTAATATAAAATGCATATCGCTTTAAAACCATTATCTGAGCATTTAGGAATATTAATGTCATTCACATTAGCAACTTAATCTGAAACGTCAACATGAATCATAGGTCACGCGTTCCAGACAGGATATCTGTGGGCCGAGGGATCGCAGACCACACCCTCCTGGCCCTAGCCTCTCTTTGAGCTACTGTTTATTCACTGATGGGTCGCCCTAGCGAAGTCGTCAGGAGCTTACCACCCCCAACTGCCCACGTTACTTGAAATAAAATGCTTATTAATGACATAAATAATAGATTGATTATTTATTACAACTGATTGAGTTATACTCTCCCAGTAAATGTCTCCTCTTTGTTAATTTTCCCAGAACACACATTATTATTTACCTTTTGATTTTGTCTTCTTCTGTGTCTAGAGGTACTTCTGAGGATAGCTTTTACAATGGGGATCGTTACTCACCTATATTTTAATTCCTGATTTCATTTTTAAACGAAGTTTATAATTGTTAGAATATTATATTGAGATAAATGTATACAGGGTTCGTCCGGAAAACAAGTGTAATAAGCTCATTGTCTTTTTTGACAAAAGGGGAGTCGTCCACTACGAATTTGTACCTGAACGAAAAACTGTAAATGCTGCATTTTACGTCCAAGTGCTCGACAGGCTTCGAAAACGAGTCGCCCGCGTCCGGCCAGCGATCAAAAACATCTGGCGGCTGCATCACGGCAATGCGCCGTCTCACACCGCGCTTGTCGTGTCGGACTTCTTGGCCAAGCACGGCGTGGCAACGCTGCCGCACCCGCCCTACAGCCCGGACTTGGCACCACCGGACTTCTTTCTGTTCCCGAAGATAAAGAGGAGTTTGAAAGGAACGCGATACGGGACTTTGGACGCCGTCAAAGAGGCCGTGACGACGTGTCTCCGAGAGGCTCCCGATGATGCCTTCGCGGGAGCGTTCCAGGAATGGGAACGCCACTGGAACAAGTGTATCGACTCACAAGGGTCCTATTTTGAGGAATATTAGCTTAAGATATGTAAAAGTGTAATAAATTTTTTTTCCTGAGCTCAGTACACTTAATTTCCGGACGAACCCTGTATGCTATTCATTAATACAATAATTGACGTCACAGACTAACTCTTACGCAGTCTATTTATGGGGGCGCACGGGTCTGTCTAGTTTCTGATAAATCTACTTAACGAGTCTTCCAATTATCTTTAGTGGAAGAATCATTATGTACGTTGAGCTGTAAATGATTGGTAAAAAATAGAAGTTAAGTGCAGAGAAATAATTGTTCCGCAGCTGAAAACTGCCTACCTATACCGTGAGGTGTCAAGGCAAGTATCTCTAACATGAAGTAACTTTTGGCGCGAAGAAATGGCGGGTTGATGACACAAATGATTTTCAAAACTCTTACGCTGTTCGACTGAATCAGGCAAGCTCGAGGACGGTCTCGCGGGCCGCTATTCATTTGTAAATTAAGCCTTCGGCCCGTGCTGCCACAGCTACATCTACATCTACATCTACATAAGTACCCTGCGAGCCACCAAAAAGGTGTGTGGCAGGGGGTGTAGCACCATGAGGGAAGGGTAAGGGTTGAGGGGGTTGGGAGTTAGGTGAGGAAAGGTGGGGGGAACCTGTAGGGAAAAAATATACATATATATATATATACACATACATATATATACATGCATACATACACACATGTATACACATCCTCGCGAAGTCCCTAACCTGTACGTTAATACTTATTGTAATGAACTAAGTCCTGGGGAATTTCGACTACGAGCATTCTGGTCCCTTATCGTTCTTGGAAAAAATTACATTTTAAACCTGTCAGTCTTGCAGTCTATCTCTCTAGTCTTATATTCGTGATCCCTTCGACCGTAATACGTTGGGGTTCGTATTATATCCTTGATGTCATCGGAAAAGGGCCCATCTTTAAATGTTTTTAATAAGTTTAATCTATATTGGAAACGCCGCTGTGTAAGAGAATCCCAACCTAAATTGTCTAGCAAAGTGGATACGCTGCTGAGTTGGTCATAACAATGTTTGACAAATCTAGCCCCCCTCCGCTGAACTCGATCTAATTCCGAAACCAAATTTATGTTATGAGGATCCCATATACTGGCAGCATACTCTAGGTGGGGCCTGACCAAGGCAAGGAAACATCGTTCTTTCACCTTTTCGTCGCATTTACCTAGCACTCTTTTCACAAATCCCAATTTTTTATTAGCACGACCGCATATTTCTCGTATGTGTTTTCCCCAAGACAGATCGTGAGTAATTGTTACACCCAAGTATTTAAAGGAATCTACCCTCGCGATTTTGGTTTGTTTCACTTTGTAACTATAAGGGAGGGAATTACTCTTTTCCCAAAAATGTATTACTACGCATTTTTTAAAATTCAATTCCAATTGCCATGTATCGCACCAATTTTGAATTGCATCTAGGTCGTTGGCTAACACGACTCTGTCTTCGTGACTTCGGATGTCCCCATAAATTACTGCATCATCGGCGAAAAGACGGAGCTTGCTATTAACTACGGTACTGAGGTCATTTATGTAAATAAGGAAAAGGAGGGGACCTATGACACTTCCTTGTGGTACCCCCGACGTGACCTTGACAGTATCGGATGATACACCGTCCAGGACGACTGTTTGGACACGATCACTTAAAAATTGTTTAATCCAGTTAATTATACTTTCGTGTATTCCATAGGTTTCCAATTTCGCCAGTAATTTGCAATGAGGGACTTTATCGAAAGCTTTCTTAAAATCTAGGAATATCGCATCAACTGGAATATTACTTTCACCGGAGTTTAATACATCATGTACAAAAAGTGCGAGTTGAGTTTCGCAGGATCTACCCTTACGGAAGCCATGTTGGTTATTAATTAATAAATCTTGGCTATCGAGGTGCCTCATCATGGAACTAACAATGATGTGTTCAAGAATCTTACAGGAAATGGAAGTCAGCGATATTGGCCTATAATTACTGGGGTCCTCCCTGTCTCCGTTTTTAAATATGGGTGTTACCGAAGCTACCTTCCAGCCGTTTGGCACGCTTTCTTCTGCTAATGATTTCTTAAATATTATATCTAGATATGGGGCAATTTCAGCCGACAGTTCTTTATACACGCGTGCCGGTATCTCATCAGGTCCCGGAGATTTGTTGGGGTCTATGTTTTTAAGGAGTAATTCTATTCCGCGGGTGGAAATATTGATTGCTTCCATTGAATGCTGAAATATATTGCGGAAGGTTCTCGGGTGTATTTTGTGAGGATATGTTGAAAACACTCTGGAAAAATGAGTTTAATATGTTGGTTGGCCAGCTGACGAGGAATAAACGCGGTTTCATTAGTTTGTAAACATGATCAAAATATGGCCAGAAAATTCAAATATAAGTTACATGTACTATCCGTTTTTCCATTCATGGTTGTTAAAATTGACTGCAATAATGATATAGCCACATTTGAACGATGAACGTCATAGGATTAAACGGATATGCGAGGTGTGTTCAATAGTTAAAGGGCATTTGAGTTATTCGGGAAGAATTTAATTTATTCGTCTATATCAATGTTATCCCCTTCGAAGTAGTCCTCCATTAACTATTATACACTTATGCGAGCGCTTTTTTTAACCCTTGAAATAATTCTGGAACTCGATCTTCGGTAGAGCTTTTAGCTCTCTCAGTGATTCGATTTTAATCCCATCTACACTTGTCAAACAACAGCCCTTCTAAAATTCTCTATATTTTCGGGAACAGAAAATGAAAGCCATACTACGGGGGCATGTGTGGTGATTATGGAGGCTGGGACATCATCACTACAGTGCTATTTTTGGCCAAATATTCATGCCAAAAAGCAGTGAGCAGTGTCGTGATAGTGCAAAAGCCATGAATTGTTTCGCCACAAATACGAGCGTATGCATACCTGTACTTCACATTGCTTCACGTAAACGGCGTTGAAATCGTAATTAATACTTTTTATTGTTCATTTGACTTTGTGAAGACAGCCCACGGTGTACTATGTGAAAATAAATTTCTATGTTGCTTTTTGAACAAACCTCGCATGGAAGGGAAACTACATGATTCACGAATACACAATCATAAATCGTGTAGTGTTACAAGGTGAGGACAGAAAACTTACGAATCGACAATAATTTGCACTGTTTCGAAAGTAAATAAATAACCTTTTCTTTTCTGAAGATATTATTCGGCATCCTCAGATCGAGAGGTCACAAAGCTAAGGAATCGGTTCGATTTCCGGTGCAGTTTTTTCCGCTAAAATTCCCCAGTAGCCCTTTCGTGAAAGAGACCAGTTGTGTGCGCCCGGGATCGACCCGCGGGGCGCCGCCTCCCGAGGAGGGTGGGGAGGGGATCCAACCCTCTCCCTCCACTCTTAATCCTTCCGCCCAGAATGAGTTACTGCGCTCTGCATCTGTCGCTCAAGTTCCGCCATTCCCTGTGTCTCCCGTCCTCCCCGTCCCGAAATTCGGCCCCCCCCGCCGCTACTCCCCAGACAGGATCCACCCCTTGTCCCACGGCCGCCGTGTCTCCCCCGACCCACTCCCTCACACCTCTTCCTCTAAAACCTCCCCGCCCCTAAATGGCTGTTAGGATTCCAATCTCTTCTCCTCCGAGCATAGCCTCCAAGATAATGCGTACGATATATGGTAAACGCTTGTACAACTCCATAACCAAGTCAGCAAAAGTTTAATGTTAAGTTATGGGATGGATGGAGTAGACATGCAGGACATGCTCTGCATCTCTTATTTTTTTATAGTGTTACTGCGGGTCATCTCCCGGGGAAAAATATTCTTGGGGATTTTCAAACCAGTTCACCCAAATTCATTTTTGAGGCTATACATACCACACGGACAAATGTGACATCGATATAAATAAATAAATAAATAAATATATATATATATATACACGTACACTTTAGTTTAAAAACGTCAAGTATATGTATCTTAGACCAAGTATATTATATAGGAGTTCATAAAACATTGACACAGTTATCATGTCTTTTTTGATGAGTGAAGGTATCACCGTTCGGGGATCTTCCCATTCCAAAACATGCCTCCCACCACAACACCCACTTCAACCAGTGTTATCGTGTTTCCGTTCTGGCATCCCTTCCCCCATCCTTTTACCCTATAAAATTAAAATCGATGGAATGGCATTTATATGGCTTTGCAAATTCTATCAACATCCGGGTCTCAATGTAGTTCACTAATTACAGAGGGTTGACGTGGATAGGTGTGGAATTGTATCATACGGGATGTCGTGGATGTTTTAGTATCTGTGGATAAAATGTTTTCTATTCCGTTTGTGAGAAATTTCCACATTCTCCCTCTCATTCATCCTATCTCCGCTCCCATCTGGCCTCCCTTCAGCCTTTCCACTTCCACAACCCTTTCTTTCGCCCCTCCCCCAATCCCCGTTCTCCCCTTCACCCGTCCTCTTCTCTCTTTCTCTCGCCCACATACCTCACCTTCCCTATCTCAGCAGTCAGTCCTAGCTAATCTTCTGATAAAGACGGAGCTCAAATCCGTGGAAAATATGAAGAAATAACGTGTGAGTGATCCCGTTTTGTGTTCTTTTATTGTGTGTTGCAGTCACAGTTTACTATAATATATGCATATATCATAAGATAATCGACCGGTTATGGTAGGTTTTTGAGTGGACACAACTATTTAATAAATATATTGTGACTTCTAAAAAAACCCAATCCAGAACCTACTCTACATCGGATCGCTCTCCATCTCTGTGTACTTCCTTCATCCCGTCCAACATCCTGTTCCTGCCCTTTTTTCCGTACACTCTCCCTTGTATTACAGTCTTCAACATTCCACTACCGCTAAATACTCCCATCATCCATTTTTCCTGCGTCCATAGGATTTCTCTTAACAAACCCCTCTCCTCACCCACCATCTCCAGTAGTTCCTCATTTGTTTTCCTTTCGGTCAATTTCACCTTCTCCATTCTTCTCCACACCCACATTTCAAAAGCCTCCAATCTACGTCCATCCTCCTGCTTCCGTGACCACGTTTCCGCGCCGTGCTAGCTACGCTTCATATAAGAGTTTTTACGAGTCTTGTCTTAACCTCCCTACTCAACGTCCCCGTCATCAACTCCCTTCTCCTTGAGAAAGCCTCCTTACCTAGCGCAATTCTTCTCCTCATGTCCTTACTATTTTGACCGCGTTGGTCCAAAACACTTCCGAGATACGTTCATTGTTCTACCTGCTCTATTTTTTCCCCTCCTATTTTAATGTTTATCTTACCCTTTTTCTTTCTGTAAAATCCCATAACCTTTGTTTTATTAGTATTGATTCTTAATCCCATATCTATTGCACTGAATTTCCAATTCACTCAGCAATGCTTGCAACCCCTTGACTGACTGAGCAACTAACGCTTGGTCATCAGCAAACCTATCCGATTTTACGAATTCCCCTCCGACTTTCATTCCCCCCTCCAGCTCTTCCCATGCCTCCTTAATCATTTCCTCCACATATACGTTGAACAGAACCGGTGAGAATGGACAACCCTGCCTTCCCTCTCTTCCTAACACTGCCCATCCGGATTCTCCGCTCCCCAATCGTACCTGAGCTCTCTGAGACATACCTCTTCCTTTCCTAACTCCAAACTGATTATCCCCTCAATCATTTGCCCTACTATCTATCGTTTTGTTGATGATCCTGAGAACAACTTTCGATGCGTGGGATATCAAATTTATTGTTCTCTATTCCTCATATGATGTAGCCTTTACCTCTTTCGGAATAGGAACTAACACCGATCTCACAAAATCTTCCGGCCAGATTTCTTCCTCATAGATACTACGAATCAGTCCATATAGGGCCTTCTTCCCACATTTTCCTAAACATTTCAACAGTTCTACAGGAATGTTGTCGACCCCCACGGCCTTATTGACTTTCATCTCCTTTAATGAATGCCCTTTCTATTTTATCGTCGAGTATGCCTGGACCTAAGCTATCTTTTTCTACGTCATTTTCCTTTTCTATGTCTAACCTTTTCGACCTAAGTTCTCTACCATACAGTGTTTCTATATATTCCTTCCATCTCTGTTGGTTTTTTTCTGGTTCAACTATTATCTTACCCCACTTATCTTTAACTGTTAGCTCAGATCTTGCTTTCTTACTTCCCGATAATAACTTAACCTTTCTGAATAGCGCACCAATTTCACCCTTCCTCTGTAAACTTTCCATATCCTCGCATTTCGTTTTCCGCCATTCTTCTTTTGCTTTATTTGTGGCCCTTCTCAATTTATGGTTTAACTCTTTGTACTTCATTTTACTTAATTCAGTGCTTACATTTTTCCATCTTCTTCTCTCATCCATCTTTACAATTATTTCATCCGTCACCCATTGTTTCCTTATCCTTTTCTCGTTAACGGTTCCTATAGTGTCATTTGCGGCTTTCGAAATCACTGTCTTTATACATTCCCATTTTCCTTCGATTGTACTCAGCTCCTTCATTCATCCATCATTTTCTCTACAGCCTGCTGCCCTTGCCTTACCTTTTTGAAACGGACGTTGCGTTTCATAACAACTTAATTGTGGTCTGAGTCCGCATCCGCTCCTGGGAAACTGCGAATTTATCACACTGCTCCTAAACCTACGCCTAACAATAGTGTAACCTTACTGGTACCTTTCTGAGTCACTTGGCATTTTCCATGTATACCTAGGCCTTTTGTGGTGTCTAAACCATGTGTTGGCAATGACCAGCCTCTGTCTTTTGAAGAAGATGGCAAAATGTAAACACAGTGTTAGGCAAGTGAAGTACAAGGAATTCGAGGCATGGGAAGAACTGGAGGTAGGAATGAAAGTCGGAGTGGAGTTCATAAAATCGGTTAGGTTTGCTTATGACCAAGCATTAGTTGCTCAGCCAACCAAGGGGTGGCAAGCATTGCTGAGTAAATTGGAGGTTCAGAGCAATAGGTATGGGATAGATAGATAGATAAAGGACTTTATTTGGGCGAAATTGAGACCTAATGGTCCCTTCTTCCATTTAACCCATTGTCGTGCACATATAATACAAGGTATAAAATTTATAAAATACATGCATACATTGGGATGAGAATCAATATTAATAAAACAAAGGTTATGGGACTTTCCAGAAAGAAAGAGGCTAAGACGAACATTAAAATAGGCGGGGAAAAGATAGAGCAGGTAGAACAGTTTACGTATCTCGGAAGTGCTTTGGACCAACACGGTCAAAGTAGTTGGGACGTAAGGAGAAGAATTGCGCTAGGCAAGGAGTATTTCTCAAGGAGGAGGGATTTAATGACTGGGACGTTGAGTAGGGAGGTGAGGAAAAGACTTAAAAATTTGATATGGAGCGTAGCTATGTATGGCGCGGAAACGTGGTCACTGAAGCAGGAGGATAGACGTAGATTGGACGTTTTTGAAATGTGGGTGTGGAGAAGAATGGAGAAGGTGAAATGGACTGAAAAGAAAACAAATGAGGAAGTACTGGAGATGGTGGGTGAGGGGGGGTTTGTTGAGAGAAATCCTATGGAGGCGGGAAAAATGGATGAAAGGCGAATTGAGCGGTAGTGGAATGTTGAAAAAGGTAAAAGAGGGGAGAATGTTAGGCAAACGAGGAAAGGGCAGGAAAAGGGAATAGGGATGTCTTAAATAATGGATGAAGGGAGGAAAGAAAAACACATAGAAGAGGCACCTGATGTAGAGTACATGTAGACTGCTGGATTGGATTTTGTTTGGAGTTATAAAATATTTATTTGATAGATGTGTCCATCGAAAAACCTACCTTAACCGGTAGATTACCTAATAAAAAAAATATATCATGGTTGTGTAGTGGATAAAGTGTTGGATTACTGACCGGATAGCCAATGTTTAATTCCTGTTGACGCCTTTCAGGGTACCCCCTCCTTCACTCGTTGCTATGTAATTTTTCGGGGACCAGATCTTCCATATGCAACTTCTCAGAAACCATATGCAGCACAAGGGAAAGGAACTGGCCCCCCCTTGCCCTGAGATATTGTGGGACTTTCATATGACATCGGGCTTGGTAGTAGCTGAGTTATCTTTTTACCGTTCATCTATCAATTACACAGATATAAACACACAAAAAGTTTTAATGTAATTTGATTTGCATTACCATATATTTAGATGTAATTTACCTAATATTTGCATGACTTTCCAAGAGCAACTACGCGCTTCGAAATACATTTCGAAATACAGGGCAATAATGGCGGTCCAAAACGGCGGTGCGCACCCTAATACGCCGGTTTAACTTCTTCGTTTTCTTTATTTGCACTCCCGTCCGATGTCCATAAACCCACGGGACGTACGACCCTCGTAGGTCCCGTGAACCTCACGACAGTTGACCAAATATCCTCGCCAAACTCCACGTACTCCATGGTCGATTCATCGCTGGTCTATGTTAAATTAAGGCACACCCAATTGAATCAGTGGTTACATTTTTTGGGCATGTCGGTTTAATTACCTCGAATTTCTTAACTGCCCGACAAATCTCCAAAGTGGAACGGGGCGAGAGGGAGGGAGACGGTAACCCCTTCCTTTTCGCCCATTTCAGTCATTTACTCAACCCTTCCCCTCCTCCACCCTGCCAAACATGATGGCGACTAAGTCTACTAGTTTTGTCCAGTACGTAATTTTTTATCAAGTTAACCTCACAAAATCCCGACATTTCAGATTATTAGCAAACGGTATCAGACGTTTGTTAAATATTTCTTTCTTTAATCTTCAAAGTTATCCCTGTCGGAATCGAAAAAATATAGTCTCTGCTCTCATGATAACTTTATCGAATGGAAACAAAACAATCGGATGAGGACCATCCTGGTCCTCATTCTGCGTTTGGCATTGAATCTTATGTTAACATGAACTGGATTTCACAGAAGTGAAGTTAACGAACTCATATGAACTGAAATGAAATACTGTAAAATGAATTATTATTATTGGATTAAGAGCGCATTCAATATCATTAAGTACAAATATATTTTTAATATTTTCCCACGTCTATTCGTAGGTTGTAGTTACAATACCATGCACAACGTTTCCCTAGCTGTTTTAGTTATGAAATCTGCCTCTAGGTACAAGTTTTGAAAATATATGTAATAAATATTTATTTCGTTATAAATTGATGCCGAAAGATTGTTTAAAATGTGAAAACCATTCCAATTACTCCCCTTCCTCGAACATGAAGCATATTAAAATTAACAGATGAGGTCAAAATAATTATGGGTGCATTTAAATGAATAAGAAAGAGTGTTTTTCATGACCCTCCGTGGCTACCTCTTCAATCACGTATGACATCAGTTTAAATGCTGAGTGCCATTACCCTACCCGTAAAAATGTCATTACCAAATTTCATGTTTTGTTAGGGATCACGTCAAGCATCAGGCGATCTATGGATTCCATTCCCGAATCGAAATCCCAGCCTCCCTTCTGTTTGGTAGTCCCACGGATTGGAACTTCAATTGCCTTGCCATCGGGCGGTAGCGTATCTCGCAGCACGGAAAGCAATTTTTACGGTAGATAGAATAATGAGTCCACGAAAACATCCACCCCGAAAGTGATTAATCAAGAGAGGAGGAGGTGGGGTAATTAAAAAATCCCTTAATCTCCCCTCCCGTACCTCATTTTAAAATCGCTGCCCCCACCCCACCCTCATCTCATCCTTCCAGCCTCTCCCCACCCTCCCATGGCCGACATCTCTCCCCCTACCATCCCCCATCTCTCCTCCACATCCATTTTGGCTTACCTCCATTGCGCCTGGGCGGATGTCGACCAGCACTAATGAGAGGGCCCCCACCTCTCAATTTCCCCCCTCCCGGCGCATCCTCCCCTCTCTGCAGCACCCTCCACCCTTGCCTCCTCCCCTCCGTCGTGCGCGCAACCACACGTGTATCAATACGAAGTGGGCGGGGCTCGCGCAGGCTAACCCCACCTCACTCGTTCCCCCGCCCACCCCCGCCCTCTGCCCCAGCATCCCATTATTCTTCTGCTTCCAGAATCCAACCAATCCTCCTTCCCTCGCTCCCTCCCTCCCTCTCTCTGTCTCTCTGCATTGTCTCCCCCGCAGAGATCCTCCTCCACGAACAAATGAAGGCAGCAATGCCAGGGAAAGGAGATTGACTTTTAAGAATGCATGAATTATGGACGTTGAACTTATGTTCATATTTACCTTAGCTTTAGCGTAGAAGATTCTCGCAAAAAAATTTGCGCTAGTAGTCCCATTTGAGCACATAGTTTGTGATATGCATTTATTGAATGTGACGGAGACTCCAGTTACCAATAGGCATGCTCATGTGATTATTGGTTCCGTTGGACGAGCCTACTTCCCGGTAAAACTACCTGTTTTGAACTGGAGGCCACTTAGCGGAGAGAGAAAATATGCGACAAGCGGAAAGCGCGACCGAATGCCGCAATACGGTTTTTAAATGTCCTTCAAGTTGTTTTGCTTTTTTCATTGCAAGCCTAAGAGCATTTTTTCACCTCAGTAGGAACGTCAATTTAGTGAGTATTAACAAATAAAAGGAGTGTAATACTCTGCATAAATTTGGATGGGCTATTCTCTGGCCTTGAGGAAGGTAAAATGTGGTTTGGAGGATTATGTCTGGTATGATATACCAGTTATATAATATGATAAGCCGTCGTCTGGTTTGTTTTCGGCGACCAGCGGAGTAATCGCGGATTTCATAGAAGCATTAGACTGCGCCAACACGTTTAGTCTTTTATCGTCACAAAAGAAAAAAACCTTTACTATAACCTGACAAACTATTCCGACTAAAACAAAACCGGGCGCTGACCTCTGGTGTCTCTAGTTATGTGTTGGCTAATGTCAACGCCGCTCTTAAGTTGGAAAAATGTGGAAATCGCTTAATTTTTAATTAAGATATTACAATTAAGATTTTAAGAGATTAGATCTGAGATTTTCTAATTAATTCGCAAAGAACGTAAAAGAGATCAAAAGCCAGCTGTCTCCCTTAATAATTATCAAGGAATTATAATTATTAAAAAAATAATTATTAAGGTAGGTTTTGGATGGTCACACTTAATAAACAAATTTCCTCAAAGTGCAAAAATATGTTCCACTGTCAAAGTTTTCACTAGCATTCATGCTTCACTTTTCATTGTCTCCTTAATCAAGTTTCGCAACAACACTCTCTTTATAAAAGACCCATTGTTAAAATAAATTCTTATTCTTATGTTCCTTCTACTTATACCATTTTCGTCAAAGCACATCCCAGAACTGAACTGCTCAAATATTTCTAGTTTATTTCGTACATTGTTTAATGTTTCCGATTCATAGAGGACCAAGTTACCTTTTTTATTTAAATCGATTCTCATAGTGGATAGTCCTACCTTTCACCCCTGCCTTAAGAACCTGAGATCTAAATGTTCCGGCTGTGTTACCCATCATTCAAGTCTCTTCCTCTACTCCATCATATATTCTTTAAATGTACCCAATTTACGCCATCTAGCGTCTACTCGAATCTCACGTAGCTGACATTTGCGTTTTGGTTGTATTATTTATTTATTTCCATTTGCCACCCCATTACTGCTACCGCATCGCGTATCTCTCTTCCCTTCCTCAATCTAAAATAATCTGCCCCTGGGAATGGTGAATACTTCCCAGGAATCCCACCGGATTGAGTTCTGCATTGCTGCCGACGCGACGTTATCAACAGACGACTCCTCCGTCATCTTTGGGGCATCATATCCTTCTTCAACTCCTTGGTAGTCTTTTGTTATCTTTTCCATCCTCCTGGCAATGATCCAAAGTTCCTCTTTGCTTACCTCAGTTAGAAATTAAACAAAATATTACATAATCCTCACATTTGTCTTATTTGCCCTATTTTTGGAATGGGAATCGATAACAACCTAGCAAAGTCTTCCGAGAAGATTCCTTTCCCATGAATGTGGCGAATGAACCAATTGAAAACCTTGGTTTCTCTTATTTATGAACCCTTAAATATTTTAACTGGGATTTAATCTCGACGCACTACCTTGTTTGATTTCATTTCTTTTAATTTCTTTTTCACTAGCGCGTATCCCTGTAACTAAGCTATCGTTACGGACATTATACTGTCATTTTACGTTATAAACTAACTGGTCTTTAGCTTTAGGTCTTGGTTTAAACCTTTAGCATTCAATTGCTCTTAGTATTTTCTCCATTTATCCTGAAATTTAGGGTCGATCAATAACTTTCTAATCGTAACTCTCATCGTGTACTCGAGTTTTTCCTTCCCACTTCCTGACAGGACTTTCGCCTCCCGGCACTGAGCGCCCTTCTCTATATCCTCGTATTTCTTCCACCATCAAGTTTCCTTCGCTCTATTAGTTTCTTGTCTTCAGTCATTAATTTTCTCCTCTGTTCTTTCCTCTATCTAATCTTTCCTCTCAATCTCCTCTTTCGTAAGTCTAGCATTCATTCACATTTGCCTATTTAACGTTTGTATATACGAGGACTGACTTTTGAGTTTTTCGACCACATTTTTTTCGGCATGTTTCCGATTTCTTCCACTCCACCCATTTACTTGCCATCACTCGGAAATATTTCGACTGCCTTGTGGAACTCCTTCCGTTTTCTCGCGATCAAAACTCTTACATTTAATATTCTTGTCGGTCATTTTATATCGTCCTCTTGAATTTAACGTATCTCATGAGGATTAACCATGATCTGTATCCGCATACACTCTCGGGAAACTGGGTGATTTGGGCTCAATTTTCCTGAATATGCATCCAATCAAATATACGTGATCGCAACGTATCAGAATCGTCTGGAATTTTTCAAGTATACCTTCATAAAATGTGGTGTTCAACCATGTTTTAACGAATACCCATTTTTTCCGCTGGAATGCAATGCCGTAATTCCTTTTTAATAAACTGTATTTTCGGTGTCCAATAATATCTCCTCCTCCTCTGGCCAGCACCGCGGTCCAATCACTCTCTAGTGATTGCCTTCCGGCAACATTCCCAATCATTTCCTCTGTTAAATCGTAGTGGATTTAGAAAGAAACCTGGTGGATTTAAGAATATTTGAAAGGTTTTCTGGACGTTTTAATGGTTCAGAGGGCCATTCGGTACGACGGTGTTTTTGTTGTTGGAGAGGATGGAATCAAGTTCACTAAAATAATTTTAGGGACTGCACGCCAGTGAAGTAGGCTGTGCAAATGGACTGAGTGTTATTTTTCTTCTTATGGGATAATTTATGGGTATATGTATGTTTTAGGAACTTTTGTAGAGTAGAGAGTCTGGATAACCTCGACGGATGGGAGAGGCATGGAGTCTTGACGGGAAATTATTCCGGGAATCAGGGTTGTCGCAGATGATACGGTGGCAAGCGAACTCTTTTTTCTTTGACTATATATATATGTATATGCGTGTGCATCGAGTTATATGCTCGTATTTATACTAATTTGTGAATTCCACACGCCATTAGTCTTAGCGCTAGGCGAGTAACCTCTTCAATTTCGTTTACTTCCTTCCTCCTTTTATTCCGTCCTATTCCTTCTCCTTCCTTGCTTGCCCAGCATTCTCCCCACTATCACAGACTTCAATATCGTCCATGAAAATGCACTGTATCCATCTTTCCAGACTCCTTTAGTATTCTCCCAACAATCCTCCCTCATTATGACTAGTACTTCCATGTTTGTTTTCCTTTCCGTCCGTTTCACCTTCTCCTTCCTTCTCCACATTTCATATTTCACATCACGCTCCATATTTAAAAAGGTTCAAATCAACGCAGTCATCGTGCGCCAATGACCATTTTTCCACGCCGTATTAAACTACGCTGTATATCAACGTTTTAACGAGCTTTTCCTTAAGAACCGTACCTAATGAATTTGTCATAAATTCCTTCCTCCTTAAGATAGCTCCTTTCCCAGACGCAGTACTTTCCTTCGTCTAGGTTCCAATACATTTGGCCATTTTGATCCGAAAACACTCCAAGAATGGTAAAACTCCTACCTGATCCAGTTTTCCGATCTGAACAGCCATTTTAATAAAGATGATGCGGCCCTTTCTCGAAAACCTAATACTGCCTTACTCTCTATCCTTTTGTTGATGATACTGAGAATAACTTCAGGTGCGTGGGATCTCAAACTTATTGTTCTCTATTCCTCACATGATGTAGCCTTTGCCTTTTTCGGAATAGGAATTAACACCGAACTCACAATATCTTCCGGCCAGATTCCTTCCTCACAGATTCTACGAATCAGTCCATATAGTCTTCTTCACAAAATTTTCTAAACATTTCATTAGTTCCACATGAATGTCGTCCACCCCCACGTTCTTATATACATGTATGTATATAACTTAGAAAGCAACACACAATATGAGAACACATAAAAGGAACACTCATACGATTTATTGATAATTTCGACGGAAATGAGCTCCGTCCTCCTCGGAAGATTAGTTAGGACTGACTGGTGAAAGGTATGTGGGAGAGAGAGGGAAGGGGACGGGGGAAGGGGAGAACGAATGGTGGGGAGGGGTGAAAGAAAGGGTTATGGAATGGGAAAGGGAGAAGGGAGGATAGAGGGGAGTGGAGATGGGATAGGAATGAGAGGGAGAATATGGAAATAATCCCAAGCGGCGCCGATAACAAATGGTTAATATGCAGACACTACAACATCTACGACCCAGGTGTCAACTTACAAAGTCATCATCAGGACTCAACAAGTCACAACTCAGGCCAAGAATAACACAATGCATGCGGGCAAACAAAATATCCTACTATCCCGCATGAAACACATACACACCTATCCAATACAGCCCTCCATAATTAGTAAACGACATTGAGACCCGGATGTTGATAGGCTTTCCACAGCCATATAAATGCCATTTCCATCGTTTTTAATTTGATAGGGTTATCGGATGGGGGAAGGGACACTAGAACGGAAACACTGTAACACTTGTTTGAACGGGGTGTTGTGGTGGCAGGCATGTTTTGGGATGGGAAGACCCGCGGACAGGGAAGAGGGATTATATGAGGCGCGATGATTGTTTATCCTAAAGTTCAGGGGTGTGGAGCACTGGCCTATGTAAAATGCCGGGCAGAGTTTGCATATCAGAAGATAGATTATATTCTGAGATGTACATGAGGAGTGGGGGAAGGGCGGGAGACAGTTAAAAGATGGGATGGAGAGGGGTGCAGTGGTGAAAATAGGACAAGTTTTGAATCTTGCTCGCAAGCAAGGAGTGGGTGTGATTCTGGGGGCGGGAGGGGATTTGGAAAGAGGCTTGGTGGATTTAAGGAGATCTGATATGTTTGCGGGCCGTTTAAAGGTAACAGAGGGGCATTTGGGGAGAAGTTTGGACGAAACGTTTTGTTTTTGGAATATGGGGTACAGGTCTTTGAGGATGAATTTGAGGGATTGAATGCCAGGGAAGTAGGTGGTACACATTGAGAGAGGGTGGGAGTCTGTGGTTGAGGGAGGCTTGGGGGTGTAGGAATATTTTAGAATTTTTTTGGTAAGGAGAGAATCTGGGTATCCCCGTTGGAGGAGGGAGTGGGGAAGATTGAGGTATTTGCTAAGGGATTCGGGATGGTGCAAATGTGGTGCCCGCGGATAGAGAGGGAGTAAGCGAGGGAGCGTTTGGTATGGTAGGGGTGGTAGCTGTTAAAATGAAGGTATTGTTGTTTATTAGTAGGTTTATTATGTACCGAGGTCAGAAATTTGTTATAGGTTAGGGAAATATTAACATCAAGGAAGGTGATCTGTGAGGATGAGATGTTTGAGGTGAAAAAGAGAGATGAGGAATCATTGAGTTGGGAGACAAAAGAATTGAGGGAGTCTATGTTATGTGGCAAGAGTAGAAAAATGTCATCAATATAACGAAGCCAGAGGAGGGGTTTTAGAGGGTTATTGTAAAGGAACTTCTCTTCCATCACACCGAGGTGGAGATTATCGTATGAGGGGCTGAATCTACTTCGCATGGCACAGCCCTTGATTTGGAGGTAAAATTTGGTATTAAAAGAAAAAGAGTTACAGGTGAGGTTGAAATTACAAAGGTCAATGAGAAAATCGGTGCTGGGAGTTGGAGGGCTAGGGCGTTTGGAGAGGAAGTAACGTAGGGAAGCAAGGCCTCCTCCGTGAGGATGTGACATCGATTGTGACCATAGTGATCTTGATGTCAGGAGGGAGGGAAATTGAGTATAGCAAATTGAGGAAGTGGTAGGTATCTTTGACCTAGGAGGGTAACGAGTGAACTAAAGGTTGGAGATAGTGGTCGACTTGGGTTTTTCGGTTTATGTATCTTGGGGAGGATATAGAAGTGGAGGGTGTTTGGATGGAAAGGTGAAAGGAGGGAGATATCACTGGGGGATAGGTTTTCATTAGGGCCGTTGTTGTTGGAGGAAAGCGATTATTTCATCAGAAATTGAGTCCTGGCAACTAACTAGCCCCAAGAGATCTGCAGATACGTTCCTTGGTCTCGAGCGACTGACCTTTCTCAGGCCTCGTCCCACCTATATACCTGCCCGGACCCCGAATCCGAGGCTGAGCGGGTATAGGGAGGCAGGACGGTCCCAGAAGGGCGGTCGGCCGGATTCTGTTCTGAAGGAATGGACCACCAGGTCACATTGCGTGACAAATCCTATATTAATAATACATATAAGTTCATTACATCAGCACAATTAAATACAACGCCTCTCCCCTTCATAAAGCTAGCAATTACAGCTTGGTTATCCGAGTATACATTTACTAGAGTATCTGGCTCCGCCACGCTTAAGGCGTGGCGGGCCGCCATGAGTGCCGCGAACGCCTCTGTTTCCAGGAACGGTCTCTCGGTTTCCAGGGCCCATATTTCCGTTGTTGAGAGCATGGGGATGGTCCAGGCCGCCTGCCAGGGAGTTGCGTCCGCGTACACATCCAATACATAGTGATAGTTAATGAACTCTCTCGGTTGGTGCCAGACTTCGTCATCCCATAGGCGGGTCAACCAGGTGGTGTCGCGTTGCGCTGTCTGAGTGATCAGGAACAACGGTAGACGGAGCACATATACACACTATGATACAAATCCCGCTGCTTTGGGGATATTGCGAGCGCGGATGCGCTTGACGACTTCGATTATATACTTTACACGGCGCAAGGAGTAGTGGGTTAATCTAAGGGTCATTGCCAAAGTGTCTATTCGAACCCCGAGGTATTTGATGCTGGTTGTTGGCGTCAAGCGGCTTTCTTAAAATTTATCTTAATCTGAAAATCCTCGCGTAGGAATTCTACGACATTTAAAATTAGTCCGGTGTTTGTGTCATCAAACAACAGCAACCAGTCATCCAAGTACGCGATCATGACGAAATGAAATTTCCGATACACTTCGTCTATCACCGCCCGCGCCCACCGCTGCATGATGGCAGGGGCAAGCGTGTGACCCATGGGTACCCTGGTCCATACGTATGTTGTACCCCGGTGATAGACGCCGTAATTGTGCGGATGAGTCGGTTCGATCGACACCTGCCAAAAGGCGTCTTGTAAATCCATTTTGACAAGTAGAGCTCCTGAAGGGACAAACTCTAGGGCTTGGGCCGCGGATTTTAAGGTAAAACGTGGTGTGCGGATGTACCTCGTCCAAGCCGATAGATCCTGGATCACTCTCACTCCCCCCCTCCCCTGCTTTGTGGATGGCGATGAGGGGGGACGCATTGGTTGCCCGATCTATGGTCAGGATGCCCCGGTTCACTGACTTCATTATGTATTGGTCGATGATCTGCGTTGGCCGTGTAGGGATGAATACATTCGGCGCACCCTCCGGCTTCGGCAAATTTGCGCCAAGCTGCATCGTATCCCTGGTTAAGCGGCATCGGTACGGGTATTTCCCCGCTGGCGGGAACCATTCGTCGTCTTCCTCCTCGGCGCCTGCCTCATCCTCCTGGCCGCGAACCTCTCCTGGAGCATCCGCTGGAGTTGCGGGCTGCTCATCTTCATCGACTTCCGGTGGCACGTGGTCCTCAGGGATGCATGGGACCGGGTCTGGTGGCTCTGTGATACCGGTTGCCGTGCCCAATGGGCCCAGTATGCGCCACGCACTGACCTCATTTCCGTCGTCGCTGGTGTCGCTCATCGTTACCTCTGGGTCCGTTTCGGAGGCTATTGCTTCCTCACTAGTGTCACTCCGGTTATCACTCACCTCGCCGCTATCTATTGTGGACCTGTAGCTCGCCGTTTCCCAATCGACGGGGTCCTCCGGTTCGCCGCTATCCCGGAACATCAGGAATTCTCCCAATGCTTGAATCGTCGGCTCCAGGCCCGTAGGGCTATCCCCAGCCGCAGATGGTGTGGGCTGGGGCAGGTGCACTGTTCTAGGATGCGTATCTGGTGCCGGATCCACAGCCACCCCCTCGCCGACCTCGCCCTCGTAAGGGCTGCTGCGGTGGGCCGTAAGCACCTTTCGCCTTTGGTGGCCTTACCTAGTGGTCTCCGGCGTACCGAGGCAGCGCCGGCGCCTGCATTATTATCGTCGGCTCCGGCGGCGGGATGGCGTTGGGTGGCAGCCGGAGCAACGCGTTTCCCGCTGAGTCCCCCATTCTCATGGCCGTCTCCCAGCCGTGTGCCTGCACGATGGCGAGGGTGCGGATCCGGTTATGCACGATGTTTCTAGCCGTCTCTGGCAATGTGGGCTTACCCGCCGCTTTCCCCAACATGGCGTCCTGCTCGTGTAGGCCGCGCTTCGTTAATCGCGGGGACGCTCTGACTGCCTTGACCTGATGGCAGAGGCGTAGGACCTCCTGTTGGTCCTCCGGAGGTTCTATCCATGTAGTAGCCCGGCGTATCACAGAGAGGCGAAGGTAAGTTCTTCAGGTGGCGGAATAGCTGGTGTCGGTGGTCGTACCTGGCTTGCCTGAAGCTGCTGTTGCTGTTGAGAGAGCTGCAATTGTTGGGTGGTGTTTTGCAGCTGCTGGAGATTCTGGCGCATCTCCGACATGCCCTGGGACAATTCACACAACCGCGTGGTGATGGCCAGGGCCCACGCCGGTGGCTCACTTTCGCCCATGCTCAAGATTGGTGAAGGCACGTGTCGTGGGGGTGAGAACGTCGGGGACCTTTCTGCACCCTTGGACTTGCTGGGTTGTGGCTGTTTGAATTTCGCTCTTGTGTGTCTCGGGCTAAAGACAGGGTTCGTAGATCTAGACGACATAGAGAACGGCATCTGCAGTGGGGACCCGACGGACAGAGAGAGAGAGATCTGGCCGTGTGTCGTGCACGGCAGCGGGGGAGGCAAGGCTTCCGCGGTCGTCACCCCACGAAACCATTGCAGGGGAAAAATAACAGCAGCAGGACAGAAGACACTGAAGTAGACGAAAGTAGTTAGAATAGGAACATGGAATGTCAGGACAATGTTGAGGACAGGAAAATTAGAGAATATTAAGCGAGAGATGAAAAGAGGTAACACTGATGTTTTAGACGCAATGAATACAAATTACCCAAAGCCGTACTCTTGGTACGAGAGTACGGCTTTGGTTAATTTGTATTCATTGCATTCATTCGGCCGTAGTACGTTCCCTTTTGCTTTACTGATGTTTTAGGTCTATGCGAGGTGAGATGGAAGGATAGCGGGGATTACTGGGGTGATAGTTATATAATAATATACAGCGGCGGGGACGAGAGTGAACGAGGGGTTGCCGTAATATTAAATAGAGAGGTAGGAAGAAACGTAGTCAGCATAGAGCAAGCAACGGATAGAATATTAGTAGTAGAGATTAAAGCAGAACCGACGAACTTGGTCATTGTTCAGGTATACATGCTACCGAGCATCCACAAGGAGGAAGAAGTCGATAGGATGTATGATGAGTTAGAGGATGTAATCGCGTGTGTTCCTGCAAGGAAACATTTGATAGTGATGGAGGATCGGAATGCGACGGTAGGCGAAACAAGAGATGGGGATGAGGTGGGGGACTAGGTTTTAGGCACGAGGCACTAATCGACAGAATTATAGAATACGAGGTTTGTTCAATAATTAACGGGAATTTTTTCGTTTCGCGGGCCTGGAGAGTCCGACTGTCAAACTTATTTTAACATGTTGGTTTACATGCCCCTGAAGTATGATAAAACTTTCAGCTGTTTAATTGTGGACTTTGTCTGTGACAGCTACTAAGGTTAGACGTGTTTTAAGAGCTCGGTGTTTTGGTTTGTTAAAAGATATCAATCAAAGAATTTGTATCAAATTTTGCGTAAAAAATGAAATAAAGCATAACAAAGTGTGTGCAATGAGATCCAAAGGCCTATGGTGAGTCTGCTATGAGTAAATCAAGAGTTTGCCAGTGGTATAAGCGTTTCCAAGAAGGCCGTGAAGACCTTGAAGATGACGAACGCCGTGGACGCCCCAGCACATCAACAATCGATGAAAACGTGTAAAAGGTTAAAGAAATGGCTATGAACGTTCGCCGAATCACAATTAGAGAGGTCGCTGATGATGTTGGCATATCGATTGGATCATATCATGACATTTTTTCCAATTTTTTGGGCATGAAACGTGGCAGCAAAATTCGTTCCAAAATTGTTGAATATTGACCAAAAACAGCGGCGAATGAAAGTTGCTCAGGAGTCACTAAATGAAGTAAACGACGATGCAGAATTACTGAAACGTATTATAAAAGGTGTTGAAACATGGGTTTATGGATATGACGTTGAAACTAAGGCTCAACCATCCCAGTGGAGGCATTCTGGCTCGCCAAGAACGAAAAAGGCTCGACAAGTGCGGTCGAACGTGAAGGTTATGCTCACTGTGTTCTTCGATTTTAATGGCATAGTGCATCATGAATTACTGCCGCCAGGTCATCCGGTCAATAAGAAGTAATACCTACTAGTTCGACGCCGTTCGAAGCAATCCGACAAAAACACCCGGATCTGAGTAAAAACAATTAATTCATGGCTTTTGTACCACGACAATGCACCAGATCACACTACATTGGTTGTTCGTGAATTTTTGGCCAAAAAAAAATGCTGTAACGATACCCCAGCCTCCATATTCGCCAGATATGTCTCAGTGTGACTTTTTACTATTTCAAAAATTAAGAAAACCTTTAAGGGCCGTCGTTTTACAGCCGTATATGCCATTAAAAGCGCATCGCTGAAAGAACTAAAGGCTATCTCAAAGATCGAGTTTGAGAAGTGTTTCTGGGATTGGAAGAATCGTTCGCACAAGTGTATAATCTCCAATTCGGACTAATTTGAAGGTGAGAACATCAATGTTAGAATAAGAATATATAAATATTATTATCAGAAAAGTTAAAATTCTCATTATTTTTTTAACGCACCTCGTACACTCAGGTCGTATTTGCCTATTTCGTAGATTTAGACAACAAATTTGATGGAGAGAATTGGGAAAAGCTAATGCGTGCAATGCAGAAAATAGGAATGTATTGGAGGGACAGGAGACTGATGCGCAACCTGTACATGTCTCACAATGCTCAGGTGCGAGTGGGGAACGGAGAGTCCGGATGGGCAGTGTTAGGAAGAGGTGTAAGGCAGGGTTGGCCATTGTCACCGGTGCTGTTCAACATATATGTGGCGGAAATGATTAAAGAGGCATGGGAAGAACTGGAGGTAGGAATGAAAGTCGGAGGGGAATTCGTAAAATCGGTTAGGTTTGCTGATGACCAAGCATTAGTTGCTCAGTCAGCCAAGGGGTCAAGCATTGCTGAAGGAATTGGAGGTTCAGTACAATGAATATGGGATGAGAGTCAATATTAATAAAACAAAGGATATTGTGATTTTTCAGAAAAAAAGGCTAAGTTTAACATTAAAATAGGAGGGGAAAAAATAGAGCAGGTAGAACAGTTTACGTATCTCAGGAGTGTTTTGGATCAACACGGTCAAAGTAGTAGAGACGAAAGGCGAAGTATAACTCTAGGCAAGGAGGCTTTCTCAAGGAGGAGGGAGTTGATGACGGGGACGTTGAGTAGAGAGATTAAGAAAATACTCTGATGAAAAACTTTGATGGCCCTAGCGTAGGCGGCGCAGAAACGTGGTCACTGAAGCAGAAGGATATACGTAGATTAAAGGCTATTGAAATGTGGGCGTGGAGAAGAATGGAGAAGGTGAAATGGGCCGAAATGATAACTAATGAAGAAGTACTGAAGATAGTGGGTGAGGAGAGGGTTTTGTTGGGATAAATCTTATGGACGCAGGAGAAATGGATGAAAGTTGTATTGAGCGGGAGTGGGATGTTGAAGAAGGTAATAGAGGGAAGAATTTTGGACAAGCGAGGAAATGGCAGGAACAGGATAGGGATGTTGGACGGGATGAAGGGAGGAAGGAAGTACACAGAGATGAAGAGGGACCTGATATAGACTGGGTTGCTGGATTGGGTTCTGTTTGGAGGACAGAATATTTATTTGATAGTTGTGTCCGTCCAAAATCCTACCTTAACCGGTAGATTACCTAATATTAATATATATAACAGATAAGAAACTCGGGGCTTTTGTTAACCCCATCTTTACACCAATAAATAGTATTACGAATGTGGCTTGACTGTACCTTTGAGCAAATATTTACAGTAAATTTTACAGTATAAAACCCTTCGGAAGCACAAAAATATATGAATTAATATTGAAATTATTTCTGCAAACGTTGCAGCTAATTATCAGAACTTATTATAGCAACATAGCGCGATGTACTGAACTCCGCCATTGACTTCTTCAAGATATGCAGTACCTTCTCCGTAATGTGTTTTGCCAGGGGCCAGAAAAGGAATTAAAAGAAAATGCTCATTGGATGAAACTTCAGTTGTAAGCATGACGAAATAATAACAGTTCAATTTTTGGTGGATGAAATCCTGAGTTTACAGGTACCTTAAACATACTTAAAATATTGCGAATTAATCTCCGAAAATGTTAAATTAGAAAATTACTAGAAAAGAAAAATTCATGTTCATTACAAATGGATTGGAGATAAGATAGACCAAATAAATATTTAAAAATATCATGAAACACTGAATGATGATCGTATACTTTTGTAGAGGAAAATAACTGTATTGTGCTAAGCGTTTGGGAAAATAGAAAAAAAACTTTCTTTCGTATACTCCAACAGAAATGGAATTGGAATGCGTTATTTTGAAAGAAATATTACCATTCAGTCACATTATCTACAAACATAATGAATAGCTACCCTCTTAGCTGGATTGCGACAGGAGGGGGATGGGAGAGAAGATTGAAACGTCCCTATTCTCATCTTCATGGCCATCTGGAATTCATCGATTGAATGTATTTTGCATCTACATAGCATCCCGCAAGCCACTGCAAGGACGTGTGGGGGGATGTTGAGTCACCACCATTATGAGTAAAACCGCATGCGAAACCCACAAATTTATGCCAATCTGCACACACAAAATCGTATATATTCATGCAAAAACTTTGGTAACTGACATAATTGCAAATTCATATATTACCAACTAACATGTACGTGTTCCTACGAATATACCATATGTTTACACAACGTTTAATCTTGTCATGACTTGTAAAACAATGTCTTTAATATTTTTACAGTGACTTTGGTTTCGAACTATTATGATTCCTGATTGTCCGGGGAAAGAATGAGTATTTGTAACTATCTGTACCGGAATCTATCTCCCTTTTCTTATCTTTGCGGTCTGATTTACCCAAATAGTATGGTACCATTTCTTTCCTTTAAATTTTAGGGTCAGAACAGGTTAAAATGAAATGTACGTATGCTTTGAAAGAGAGTTCAAGCCGTTAGTAATTAAACGAAACTCGGACATTTTGGCGATATTATGCGCGCACGAGCTACCTTTGGGGCCTCGTAGATAACATATTTTTTATGGTAGACCAATCTACAATAATATTTTTAAATTGTTAAACACTGAGGACATATTGGAAGACTCATTAAGATGGTTTTCAAAATTTTCCTCGTGAAATATAATTACTTGTTTATTCAAATACTCGGAATTCATGAGAGCCATTGATGTAAGGAGTAAGAACTTCCCACGAATGACGGTAAGCACCCAGCTGAGAGCATATACAACCCATCGTTACATTCTTGAGGTATCAGGGAGAGCACCGATGCCAAAACGTTCCGAGCCCCGAACCAACGAACACTGCATTTGGCACGCCTCAGTCTCCGAAGCAGACGGGCTCCGCAGTGGAGTCCTCCGGCCGGCGGCCGAGTATATACGGCCGATAGTTCTTCTTCCATTGGTCTCCAAGTACCGTGTTATTTAAGCGCGTCCGACCTCAATTTACTTCGTCTTCCAGCTTCGTTCGCTGCCAGCAAAACAAGGTAAAAATCACGAATTACGCGGAAGGCTAAAGTAAGATTTTCAGTCCGTTTCCGAATTTTTCGTAAAGAATTTCCGGCGGCAAAACTTCTCACAGTGTCTCCTGTGAGCCGGAGTCATGCTATTTGGAAGGAGGGCGGCGCGTGCCTCCACCCCTGTCCCCCCCTCCCGTCTCGTCCACCTCACTCCCCCCCCTCGACTCCCTTCCTATCTCGGCCTCCGCCCACGCCAACACCCCTGTACGAAAACCTCCCCGCAGCGTGTTCGATGACGCAAATGGACAAAAAATATGCTTATTTTTTCCATTATCATTGGCGCCCCATTTTTTAATGCGAGGTGCACCGTCGACTTCACCTACGACCAATTGAGAATAATTCTTCTTATCCATCTTTATATAATTCGGTGGGGGACGGGGGTAGACCAGGTAGAGCCTATTCACAGGTCGACACACATAACGAAGAAACTACCCATTTAAAGAAAAAATACCATAATGGTATTTCGGAACGAGACCAATAGATTCCTGAACCCGTGGTGAAAGGCAGCAGTCACACCATTAGGCACAGGTGGCGCAGACCGAGTTGGTCGGCCCAGCATAAGCTGCCACACCTGCAGGCGAGAGTGAAGTGCACGGAATCGGCCGCAGTACCGCGATGTGGAAGGCAACGGGAAACCACCACTTTATATCCTCCCTAGAATATTGCCTTGCATTCATATATGACAAGATGTTTTTTCCCTGTAAAATATTCCGGAGGTAAACTAATCCCCCAATCGGATCTCCGGGTGCGAACTACTGAGAGGGGAACATCAGTTAAGGTGATAAATGCAGACAGAATAGGGAAATAGAATGTTGGGTCAAAAGGGGTGAGCGGGAAATTAGAAAATTCAAAGATGAAGATGGATAGGCTGGGGATAGACATCCTGGGATTGAGCGAAATGCAGTGGGCGGGGGCAAACAACTTCTAGAGCTTCGGCTACAGGTAAGGGAACGGGAAACGACCAGACAATTGCAGGAGTAGGCATCATACTCTCGAAGAAATGGGCTAGGAAAATAATGTCGTGCTGCCAATAAAATGAAAGGATATTGATGATAAAATTAGAGGCATACTGAAGTTAAGAAGCCCACTGAATGCATCCGATAGCTGCCTACGTCCCCCCCACACCTTGTCCGCTTCCCATTGGTCCCTTACCTCTCCTCCTCTCACCCTTCCCCCGCACATGTCCTCCCCGCTCTTCCCCGAGAACGCCATTCTGATGACGACGGTCGTGCCGTCGAAACCTAAAATTCATACTGTGAGTGTCCTTTCTTTATGTTTCTGTGTGTTAAATATTTTGTATCTGTGTGCTTGTAATAATCTCATGCTCCCTTGACCCGGAATAGCTTTGGGTGGAAATTGACTTACCCTTGACTTAACTTCAGAAATCAATAGAGAGGATAGTTTAAAAAGACTACATGCAGAAGGTTCTGGGCGTGAATGATAAGTCATTTCTGTTTGGTTTCTCTTCAAAAGGCTACGACTGGACGTTGCTGCCGGTCGCCCAGAAGTCTTCGACAGCAGCGGATAAGAAACGACTCCACGTGAAGAGACCCATGAATGCTTTCATGGTGTGGGCGCAGGCGGCCAGAAGAAGATTGGCACTGCAGTATCCACAGCTGCACAACGCAGAATTGAGCAAGACGCTGGGGAAATTGTGGAGGTAAGTTCAGTAATTTTCACGATAGTGAAACAGGCAAGGAAATGCAGCCAGATTGTCGTTACCCGGCAGTGGCATTCGATTTTTCTCCGAGGTTTAACATTTGCTTAAAGAAGACCTCCATGAATTACGGATTGTATGCTCTTCCGCGTTTTTCCTATCCAACTGGGTAACGCAAACTTACACGCCAATCTTTCTAAGTTCTATGCGCCCTGAATGGCTTTCGTGTGCATACTCCATTAAGCTAAATATGTTTCCATTTGCGAAAAAAATATAAATTGCAATTATTATTAATATAATAATTCCAAACGTAAGGTTTGGTAAATTGTCAAAAACGAAAATGTACCAAAACAAAGGTGTTGATAGAGCACACTTCCCATTCTCTGTATTAATTTATACATTACAATTGAAAATATTTTTTAAAATATGCAAAACTTGTATCATTAGATGCTATTCTTATATATATATAAATCTTACAATTAGAGATGAAATCATATCTTAAATCAATCAAATCTTAGCTTTCGAAACTCTGTACCCTTTAACGTTTCTTCTGGACAATTGTTTTTCCTCACTACCTTCCTCCAATCTACGTCTATCCTCCTGCTTCAACGACCACGTTTCCGCGCCGTACGCTCCATATCAAAGGTTTCACGAGTCTTTTCTTAACATCCTTACTTAACATTCTTCTCAAATTCCTCAACTCCCATCTCCTTGTGATAGCCTCTTTCCCTAGCGCAATTCTTCTCCTTACGTCCCTGCTACTTTGACCGCGTTGGTCCAGAACACTATAATAAAAATTGCTTGTTATGTGAAAACTTGAAAGCTTTCCAATGATTTGCTATTTGTAAAAGTAAAAATGAAGGACAGGGAAGAGATTTGAGAGAGGTCGGTTTAGTAGGTGATGGTAGAGCTCACCCACGTACCAAGCCTAACGGCGTGTGAATAATTTGATTATAATCAAACATCAGGGCAGGAGGGCCAGTTCCTTTCCCTGTGCCGGTTACGGTTTCCCAGGAAGATCTGGTACCCGCAAAATCACATAGCTTGCGTGGAGTAGCAGGTGCCCAGAGTGGTTTGCCCGGGATTCCAACCCGGAACCCTCCGGTCAGTAGTCCAACGCTCTACCCACTGGACCACCGCGACCCACACACATATGTATATTTTTTATTTTTTCACATGGAAATAGATAAAAGAAAAGGGGATAGGAACACATATAAAAGACGAACAGGGGAAGGCGAAATCAAGTAGACTACGAGCGTAAAGATTTTCCTTAACCGGGACTTGAACACCGGATCTTCCACTTTCCGAGCGGATGCTCTACCACTTGAGCTATCAAGGAAATCAAATTTACACCGAGATCTGCGATCTTTTCAATCAACCAATTGCCCCGATTCCTTGGCCAAGAGGTGGCGTTAGGGAGCTGTTTCACCCACCAAAGGAGAAATAGACAACACACAACCAAAGGAAAAAACAGTAGAGGTTAGCAATCATTCAACATCATAAAGGATAGGAACAGTGCGTTTCATGGCACGCATAGGCAGAAGAAGAGAGTATTGGCCAAATACACGTTGAAACACGAAATCCCGCCATACGGCGAACAAATACGGTGTGAAAAATTTCCACAGCTTCCCGGGAGCGGATACAGACTCTGACCACAGTTTAGTTGTGACAAAATGTAGCGTCCGTTTCAAATAGAAAAGGCAAGGGCGGCGGTTTAGGAAATGGAATGTAGAAGCATTAAATGGATTAACAAGGAAAAAGTATTAGCAGGCTGTAGAAAAAAATATTGAGGACGGTAAATAGCTGAGTACTATCGAAGAAAAATGGGAAAGTATCAAGAGAGTGATATCGAAAGTCGTAATAGACAAAATAGGAACCGTTATCGGGAAAAGGAAACCATGGATCACGAAAGAGATGATTGCAAATATGGTTGAGAGAAGAAGATGGAAGAATGTAAACACAGACTTAGGCAAAATGAAGTACAAAAAGTTAAACAATAAATTGAGTCGGGCACAAATAAAGCAAAAGAAGAATGGTGGAAAACGCAATGCGAGGATATGGAAAGTTTACAGAGGAAGGGAGAAATTGGTGTGCTATACAGCAAGGTTAAATTATTATGGGGAAGTAAGAAGGGAAGATATATGCTAACAGTTAAAGATAAGTGGGGTAAGATTATAATTGAACCAGATAACATCCAAGAGAGATGGAAGGAATATATAGAAACACTGTATGTTAGAGAACTTAGACCAAAAAGGTAAGACATGGATAAGGAACATGACATAGAAGAAGATAGCTTAGGTCCAGGCATACTCGACGATGAAATAGAAAAGGCATTACGGGAAATGAAAGCAAATAAGGCCGAGAGGGGTAGACAACAGCCTTGTGGAACTGTTGAAATGTTTAGGAAAATGTGGAAAGAAGACTCTATATGGACTGATTCGCAGTATCTTTGAGGAAGGAATCTGGCCGGAAGATTTTGTGAGATTAGTGTTAGTTCCTATTCCGAAAAAGGTAAAGGCTACATCATGTGAGGGTTACAGAACCATAAGTTGATATCCCACGTAGCTAAAGTTATTCTCAGGATCATCAGCAAAAGGATAGAGTAAGGGAAATGATTGCTTAGGGGATGATCAGTTTGGGTTTAGGCAAGGAAGAGGTACGCGTGATGCCATTGCAGTAATGAGATCACTAATCGCGAGGAATAAAGAATACAATCAGGACGTATTTGCCTGTTTCGTAGATTTTGAAAAAGCATTTGGTAGAGTGAATTGGGAAAAATAAATGCCTGTACTGCAGAAAATAGTAATAGATTGGAGGGACAGGAGATTGTTCCGCAACCTGTACATGTCTCAGACTGCTCAGATGCGAGTGGGGAACGGAGAGTCCGGATGGGCAGTGTTAGGAAGTTGTTGAATTGTGTTATGTTTCGAGTTACAAAATATTTATTTGGTGGTTGTGACCATCCATAAACCTACCTTAACCTAGGTTTCATTATCTAATATTACCCAAAAAAAAATATAAAGCGATATAATTCAAAATTCGAGAATCGATGAATAAGTCTTTAGGAATAATTAGAAAGCAAATTATTTTGGATAGATTTTTATTTTTCAAAACAAACTTCTACTAACTAGATACACGTTTCCAAGGGTTATCCGAATTTTTTAGCCCTTCCAAAAAGTATGATTTCGGGAGGTCCTCAAATTAAGCATATGAGCTCGTGCATGTCTGCGTTGGCGATAATCACCTCGTTCGACCTTATTCGTTTCCCTCCGAGGCATTTTTTCAAGATGGACATAAAAAGAGATACTGGTGGCCTAACTTGGCGAATATGATGGATGTTGTATTCATTTTAGTTTTAATTCCATAACTTCGCCATCGGAACTGCGCAGGAGTTCACCGGTGCATTGTCTAAATAGGAGAGAGTTATTTTCTTTGCCAAATGAGGACGTTTATTCTTGATTTATTCGCGATTCTCCCCTAAAACGACGCATAATACTGTCCATTCATCTTGTGTCCTTTTTGCAAAAAATTGCTGTAGGTGATTTAGCGAACATCCCAAAAAACAATGGCTTTCATCTTGCCGGCCGATTTCACCGTCTTCGCCTTCTTCGGAGCCAGATCGCCTTTTGAAACCCAATATTTCCACTGCTCCTTTATCTCTTGAGTGTAGTAATGTATCAATTCTTCGTAGACAGTTATGTATCGATATCGACTCGTCAGGTTTATGACGAAAAGTGCCAAACCAGTCATCAAATCGACCTCACGATCCACCTCACGTGGGCCATTTATTCTCTAATGAGAGTAAATGCCCCACTCATTCATCTTTCCGAGATTTTTTCACTTACAAATTTTCATACAAAATAGAAATCACTGTTCTATGTGATACATGGTACCTGTGCCTTCAACTATTTCGCGAGTTTTTATTCGTTGATATCTCATCTACTCAATTGGAAACAGTCGCAAACACAAGAGTAGATGTGCCATGAACTTCGTCCAATTCGGCTTTGGATCTCTTTCGGCGTTAAGGCATTTAAATAGAAGTTTTTAATCATCTCACGAAGCTCATTTTTTTATTTGTGTATATTAAATGTTTAATTGTAGCTTCAATCGACTATGTAAATGACGCTACATTATGAAACATAGCTGCTACTTAAGAGCAGTGTACTGAAAAATTATGCTTACTGAAGCAAACCCTGTCCGATATTACAAGCTCCATCTTTTGGATTTTTGGAGGGATTATTGTTAACTTCACATACTAACATTTAAGATGAAGGCTTAGTTATAGTGATTTTTGCTTATACAACTATCATTAGGAGTTTGACATGTATCAGTAGAGCTTGATCATTTAAATTGGTGTTTAAGATTTTTGAAGAAATTAATATGAATCATGAATAACAATGACTGACTAAAGCTGAATTATCGACATCCGTAAAACCACTACTGAAAAAGGTATGACAGAAATTTGAGCTATTTCTGGAAAGTACGTTATGCTTTGTAATGGTTGTTGAATTTCTATCATGCGTACGTAACAGCGTTGTATTTAAACGGCATTCTTAAAATAGGAACATTAGACTCAGCCGTACTTGTTGGACATTGGTAAAGATGCGGTGAAGGATTCTAGACAGGATAGTGTGTGTGTGTCTGTGTGTGGTCCCTGGCGTGGATTAATTTCCCATAAACCACCACAGAGGGTATTCTTGGTCGAGAGGTTGTGTTTTGGTCTTTTTCGTGGTTCCCGCGAAAACCAACACAGGAATTAGTCTGACGAGAGTTGCGACTGTTCATTACGGCCGTTGGGGTTTTTCCCCACTTATTATTGTAAATTTTCATCCCTACAAAGTTTTGAAAATAAACGTACACTTTAAAAATTTTTATGAACCTCGTGTATTCTATTAATGTGAAAGAGCAGGCAGGCAACTTTTCTCGGCAGTGAAAAATAGAAACTCTCTCGTTAACATTGATAATTGAACGGTGACCTTGATATGTACAACTAAACTTGGATATGCGTTCTTTTGGGACAGTTTCTGTATTTCATTCGAAAATCATGGAACGTAGTTTTATAGCCCGAATGAATTTGGCGATGGGAAACTAATTTAAACGTTAATTTCTCTTTCCTTTTTTTATTGGGAGAAGCCTTTAAGGTTTAGGCGAAGGGAAAGGGGGAGCAGTAAGTCGGTGGAGAGTGGGGATGATCTCCTTTGAAGAAAAAAACAGGGTCTCGCGGGGTTACAAGCGGAAACGTGGCGCTGATGAGAGGAGAGAGAGTCGGCGGCGTGGAGGTGTGTGGCAGGGGTGGGTGGGTTAAGGGGGGAGCTCTCTTCCCCAGTGGCCCATCTGCAGGCCAGTGGAGCAAACACACGGGCCCAGGGAAAACAAACACAAGGCGGAATTACTCGTGGCGAGCGAGTGGGCGGGCGGGGGATGGGTGGAAAGGGAGAGGTAGGGGAGGGAGGAGGAGAGGGAGTGAACCGGAAAATTGCGAGGAAACGGAGAGCGAAGAGGAATACACAAAATGTTTGTGAGAGGAGTTGAGTGTGGAGACTTTTTAGTCCGAAAGGGTGGGAATCACGCAGGACGGAGCCGAATCACGAAAAGGCGTCGAAACGGAAGGTATCCATAAGTATCCGGATTGTATAAAAAAAATGACACCCATGTCGCCAAGGATGATAATTTACAATGTTTATTTCATTTGCGCTGCTTTCAAAGTTATTCATGAGCTGGGTTTACGATGTCAGGACGACCTCTACTGTCACTGCGTCACAGGGTATTGCTTAAGGAACTCTCGTATCAAAATTGTTAGAGGATATAGGCTGGGAATCACACGTGGAGGGAAGGTTAAATTACAAGTTGAATCGCTTGTTTTAATTGTAAAGACGTAACCCTGGGAATGATATAGACAATGTAATATTAGCCCCATCGTACTACAATCGTGGACATTATGTCAATAAAATTAGAGAAATTAATTGTAGAAAAGATAAATTAAATACATTATTTTTCCCACAAATATTAAGGAATGAGAATAACGTTTTCTCGCTGCGCTAGGAGGGAGAGGTATTTTTGATCAAAAGTAGTCTGGTGTGTAATCACCCCCTGCCACACACCCTAGTGATAGTCTGCAGGGGACTATGTAAAAAAAATCTGTGTCGTCTTTCCGCTTTCACGGCAAGAGTGGAACTAAGCTGGTCGAGCTGTCAAACAAGGCTCAATTATCAATTTTCTACACGTATCTGTGTCTAATCCGTACAGTTTTTGATTTCCCATAACCTCATAAATCCTCTTAGTGCTAAACGTTCGAATTTATTAATGTACGCGGGTGAGTCAATAAAAAATATTAAAACTGCACTACAATTTCGAAGCATCGTGCCAATGCAAATTTTCGTTTCCCACAGTGATAGCCATGGCTTTATGATTGGCCTACAACTGCCAGTAAGATACGAGTACGCAACAACACGGCGCAACAATAGTGTAAACATGCCCGCTCCACATTAAACGTGCACCACAGAGAAACAGCGATCTCTCATTCCTTTAGTCAATAGTAAAAGGAGGTGAAACATATCTGAATTCATCGGCGAAAGAAAGTTCAGAGTGGTGGTTTACCTCTTTCATTGTAATAATGACCTGCCTGGACTAGGAGTCCTTAAACAGTGTCATTTCCACATCAGACTTCCCTCGATCAGGTCGAGCACACGCAGGCGAGTTGTGACGACACAGGCTTTTAGAGCAGTTAAATGTATGATTTGCCTAGAGGTATTCTCTGAAGCGCTGAAATACTTCTATTATTCGCATACACATGCAAATTGTATAAAAGTATATACCGTTAGGATTAAAAATTACGAGATAAAAATATTCAAGTTTAAAGGTTTACATTGGACACACCCTCGTGTCGTTCATCAGCATAAGGATCTGGTTCGAGGTTTTGACGACTTAAGAGACGAGAAGAGAGAGAAAGAAGATTTGGACATAATTTACTTAAAAGAATGACAAACAGTTTGTTTTTTAAAACCCTATCCATAGAAGGGAACCTGAATTTGCGGATACGCATTGCAATGGCCAGCGCTCTCCGTTTGTATAACGAGCAGGCGTGAGAGGAAATGGCATGGCAGTAGCTTTTCACGAATGGCAAATAAAAATCTTTCGCCACATAAGCGATCCCTTCGGTAGTTTCAATGTTAAAGGGTATGTGAAACGTTACGAGGAATGCTTGTGAAGAACTGACTCGTGACTTCTGGACCTCCGACGTCATAAAATGAACGCCTGGTGTCCATTTTCCCAGGAGTCATCGACTATTTGATGGAATGGCTCGATGGTAGCGTTGGGAAACACGACGCTAGAAAAGAGGAGGAAATGTTTACGTGAGGGAGCGATGGGGGGGGGACGGTAGAGTGAGGAAGGAGGGAAGAGATGAAAAGGGGGGGGAGAGGCGAAGGAGGGATAGGAATGTGACAAGTGGAGAGCGTTTATAAACTCGTTCGCAGCGCCATCCGCCCATCAGCTCAACGCATTCGCAACCCGACCCGTTTTCGCAACGGTGTTTCACGGAACAGCCCTGGAAAAGAAGGAAACTTTGAAGAAGTATCGCCTAGGCATCCTTTTGTTTGTTTTTCCTTCGTTTCTCATTTTTTATGGCGATGACCTATGTGTAATTCCATCGCAATTCGCGAGGTCATGACGAAGGTATATGAACGAAGGTTATTTATTATTTCTTGACATTTAAAACAAAAACATTCAAGGCAGAACAGTAGTCATGCACCAGAAGGTTATGCCGTCAGATGATAAGATGGAATTGATCTCGCAACAAATTCTTAATAGCTTCAAATGACTTGCTAAATTCGGGAATAAAATTTTCTGCGAAATGGCACACTTCTTCGTTACTATTGCAACAAATCGCACTGGTAATTCATACAGTTCGGCTCTGAATCGTTTAATAATGGTTATCCTTGGCTTTCTCAGTCGATTATGATAATATTCAGATGCACTCCACACTCTTTTACCCTACGGGAAGTGCTTCCGGTCAGAGTGGCAACGCATCGTGACAGTGTCTTCGACCTCCGGTGGCATTAGAGGGCAAATAACGACACGACCAAACAGCGGAGGACACGGTGGACACGCAAAAGAACTACTCAACTTTGTAAGGGAGCTTGTAAAATGCCATGGACTAACCTAGGATAGCTTTTTGGTGTGAGAAAAGACCTGTTGTTAACGTGATAGTACAGGTAATTTGCCTAAGACAGTAGTATTAAATTCAGTGAAAGAAATGAGTATTTTCTGGTGAAGAATTGGGAGAATTTTTTTTGTTAAAGTCTTCAAGTGAACAGATTGCTTCTTCTACTTTAGAACGTTGCCAAAATTTTAAGTTTCAAAATAAAAATATCCATGGTATACATGTATAAGAAAGTGATTGAAAACCTTCTAATATTATTCATACCGATTATTATTATTATTTTTATTGTTAGGTAATCTACGGGTTAAGGTAGGATTTTGGATGAACACCACTATCAAATAAATATTTTGTAACTCCAAGCAGAACAAAATTCAGCAACCTACTCTTTTTCAGGCATCTCTTCGTCTCTGTGTACTTCCTTCCTCCCTTCATCCCTTATTTAAGACATCCCTATTTCATGTTCCTGCCCTTTCCTCGTTTGCCTAACATTCTCTCCTCTATTACCTTCTTCAACATCCCACTGCCGCTCAATACGCCTTTCATCCATTTTTCCTGCCTCCATAGGATTTCTCCCAACAATCCCCTCTCCTCACCCACCATCTCCAGTACTTCCTCATTTGTTTTCCTTTCGGTCCATTTCAATTTCACCATTCTTCTCCACACCCACATTTCAATAGCCTTTAATCTACGTATATCCTTCTGCTTCAGTGACCACGTTTCCGCGCCGCCTACGCTAGGGCCATCAAAGTTTTTCATCAGAGTATTTTCTTAACCTCCCTACTCAACGTCCTCGTCATCAACTCCCTCCTCCTTGAGAAAGCCTCCTTGCCTAGCGCAATTCTTCTCCTTACGTCCCTACCACTTTGACCGTGTTGGTCCAAAACACTTCCGAGATGCGTTAACTGTTCTAGCTGCTCTATTTTTTCCCCGCCTATTTTAATCTTTAGCTTAGCCTTTTCTTTCTGGAAAATCGCATATCCTTTGTTTTATTAATATTGACTCTCATCCCATATCCATTGTACTGGACCTCCAATTCCTTCAGCAATGCTTGACCCCTTGGCTGACTGAGCAACTAATGCTTGGTCATCAGCAAACCTAACCGATTTTACGAATTCCCCTCCGACTTTC
The DNA here is from genome assembly GCA_037158775.1 of Hetaerina titia. Classification (NCBI taxonomy): domain Eukaryota; kingdom Metazoa; phylum Arthropoda; class Insecta; order Odonata; family Calopterygidae; genus Hetaerina; species Hetaerina titia. The sequence goes on along the minus strand of CM073768.1, from coordinate 77,822 downwards.
ATTCCTACCTCCTGTCCTTCCCATGCCTTTTTAATCATTTCCTCCGCATATACGTTTAACATCACCTGTGACAATGGGCAACCCTGCCTTACATCTCTTCCTAACACTGCCCATCCGGACTCTCCGTTAAAAGCCGATTTCAAGGCAACCGGTCAAACTTTCTCTGGAGCAAACTATTAATAAGCATTGCGAGCGTGGACTAGTACACTCTTCAAATTCAAACGGCTTTCGTCAACGGTTTGCAAGGGTCCAATGGATAACAACGATTATGATTTCGCCTGTTCTTTAGGCAACTGGCCTGGGCGACAAAAAACACATCACAGCCAATCTGCAACCAAACCGTATGAAAAAAACCACAGCCCAATTGGACAGATTGGACATCGTCCTTATAACGGCCAGAATGAACCCTTTCAGCGCATCGATAGGAAAAGAACATTTATATAACATCACAATGGGGCAGGCTGGGTCTGAGGAAGTGGCCGACTGCCTCTTGAACCTGGAGAATACCGGCAACGAATTGCGGGAGCAATTTATAAGGGACTGTTCAGAGGATCCTTCAAGATTTGAAAAACCGCTGAAAAGAAATAGAGTGCTGACATTCAGTGCAGAAGGTGCGAAGAAGACAACTCCGGGTTCTAAGAGCGAGCAAGATTCAAGAAGTGAGACTGCAGCGGGATGTTTCCGGACGTTTGCTAGGAGTGCCCCGTGAAAACAATATCGACTTGGCGAAGGTGCTTTCGTACCCTTTAACACCAGTTCCCTTATCATTGTGCCACCTTGAAGGGGTCGTGTGTAAGACCGATAAGTCCGCACTTCTGCATTATCTAGGAAAGAGAGTGACCGCCAGCATTTCTCACGGGACGGCCGATATAATCCTCATAGATGGCTTCTTTTTCTTGCACACATTGAGAGAACTTGCTTTAACGTTCGGGAAAATAGCTCTATAAGTTCTGCAGGTAATAACTGCCAACGAGGCACATAGAGTAGACATCATTTTTGACACATATGCAAACCCATCAATCAAAGACCCCGAACATGCCACAAGGGGCTCAACGAGATTGATCAATTATGAGATTGCGGGACCAAACCAGGAACGGCCATCAAACTTCGCCGCAGAACTCCAGTTTCAAGGAGGCACTGGTGTCATTCTTTATCGACCATTGGGAAGTGGATGAAGCTGTCTCAATAATTGGCCAAAAAGAAGTGCGTCTAAATCACGCTACTTGTTATAAATATGCAGTGAAAGATGGTAAAGTGGAAAAGCGCGTTGACCATAAATTGACCTGTCACGCTCATGAAGAAGCAGATACGAAAATAATTTATCATGTCTGTGCACTTCAAGAAGAAACAAGCGTCAATGTCAGATATTTAGATACGGATATAGTCATAATTTTTCTTGCGAATATGTCACATCTCCCAGCTGATTTAAAAATAACAATGGAACTTGGAGTGGGTTACCATCAAAGACTTCTCAACATGAACCAATTGTACAGCGACCTGGGAAAAAGTGTATGCCTTGCGTTACCCGCTCTTCATGCTCTCACTGGCTGTGATTTTAATCCAGCTTTTTTCAGGAAAGGGAAAAAGAGACCGAAGAAGATTGTCTTGGAAAATGAGACATTTCAGCGGACATTCGATATTCTCGGCATGAAGGACGGTGCTAGTGGGGATGACCAGTTATTTGAAAGTATTGAAGAATTTGTCTGTCGTTTGAAGAGTACCCCAAAGAGGATAAAAGACGTTGACGAGGCGAGGTTGCACCTATTCTCTGCGACACATCAACCTAAAAACCTGAAAGAATGTTTCAAGAAGAACGCGAGGAAATATAATGCCTCACATTAGACTCCATGCAAAGCTGAGTTGCGCCAACAGTTTTTGCGAGTGATATATATATCTAATATGTGGAAACCAAGAAATATATGGCTCACCAAGAAAATCCATCGCTTCTGAAACCCATTGACTATGGCTGGAAACAAGTGGAAAATAGGTACGAATGTGTGTGGTTTGAAGGGGATGAAGCGCCGCCCTCAATCAAGGAGATAGTAATAAATGGCTCAGAAGAGCACACTACACTTGAAGAATTGGACGATGAAAATCCTGGCAAAGAGGATGATAGTGACTTTCTGGAAGTCGATACGAAAGGCGAGACGACTCCGACGACAGTGCTGAAGAATCTGACGACTCTGATTGGGAAGAGGAAATCGAAAAATTTGCGTACAGTTCAGATGAAGAAGAAGATGGGGAGACCGATTAACTGTATCAAAGGATTCTTGGCACGGTGGAATTGTAAATATGTGTTGTACTTGTAATTGCCTATTCATAATGATTTCAAAGTTCAAAGACAATGAATAAATCTCATTACTCTGACTAAATATGATATGATTACATTGAATAAATAAATAAAATCCTAAATCCAATGCATAAAGGAAAAGGCCTGTCCATCCGAGCATTAGCATCGAAGCGTCATTCCATACAGGAGTCCATTCACAGATCCGCCAAAATATTAGACAAGTGTTGGAAATTCATATCGCAATCAGTTTGAAATTCACCCTCGATAAATGGTATTTGTAACCTGCAAAACCTGTCCAGCATATATATTTTGCTTCTTTCCTTGACTCCGTAAGTGTTCTGATCCCTCTGCTGGGTACTGATTTTTGCAGACCCCTTACAATAGAATCATTCTAATTTATGAACATTGGGGAAGAAGTTGGATCCTACTGTGATGAGAAATCAAAACCATGCGAAATCTCCTAATTTGAATAATACTTCACACTGGTTAAAAAATCGCTGCTAAACCTCCTCTCGCCTCCCTGACCTCCTCAATTTCTCTGAAAATAAACTACCCTAACCCATTAACGCAGCACCGGACGTAAACGGACACTCTATAATAAAATTGGCTTATTCAGCTCAGAGGAGGATGGAAATGCATTACTAAGGGTAAAATTGTCTGCTCTTTTCGAATTGGACATTAGTTTTGGGTGTGAACCCTTCATAAGAGGTGAAAAAAGGATCCAAAGCAGGACAAATGACGGAAAACCCGATCCAATAATCGAGGTAATTGTCATAAATATAAGTGTATTCCATATTTTCAGTGCAATCAGCAGAGTCCACGACCCCCAAGGAATGTAAAAGGGGCAGGAAAAATGTCCGTAACTCGTAAGTGATATGTTTTTCGGAAAAATCGTATGAAACAAACAGCCCATAGAAATGGCCAAGGTATCAATCAGTGTGAATGTTTCAAGATTTTTTGGTCACAATTAAGGATTTTTTTGGGTTGGCCATCTTTCCGAACGGAAAATTTTGTCCAAAAAATCTGATTCCTTGGAAAGATCCAAGGAATCAGATTTTTAGAAAGTTACCAAAATATCTATCACTTCTGAGAGACGGACGAATGTCCTGCCCCCAATGCGCCCAGTTCCACCCTCATTTACGCCCCTGAGGGGCTGCACACGCCACTGATCCAACTGGAAATATAAAATAGTTATATTATGATAATGTTTGAAAAACACTCCGGGTATTGGATCGGTTTTTGCCTCATGTGTCCGTGCTTTTTTGATATTCACAGTTTTCAGTTATTTGTGACGTTTTCCGGCATTCCGGGCCCCTTGTCTATGTCGCCCTCTCTCGAACATGCATTCATCATCTTCATCGGCAAAGTTGTGCATGAGCGCCATGATCTCAGAATGGTTTTCCTACCTCGAGTAATCACAGGACCAAGTTTAAAACCACTTCAGATGGGTAATTTATGCTACTTTTTTTACATTTTGAGCCGGCCTAAACGGACCTAGGTCATTCTGATTTGTCTTAAACTGGTCAAAAGGGGTTCTTGGCTTCCCGATTGACTATTCGGCCAAGTTTAAGACGCGAAAAAATGTCCGATTCGAAAATTTTTTTGCAACTTTGCGGGCCCGTTTTCCGGAATCGGAACACCATTATCGTCTTAAAATGATCAAAACGGGGTCTTAGTATCCCCATTGACTATTCGGCTGAGTTTACGACGCAAAAAAATATGTCCGATTCGCAAAATTTTCATCCCCCCCTCCCGGGGGGAAAGACAACGAAATACCCTGTGAGGATCATATTTCCCGGTTATTGGCAAGGTACTCGTTAAATGTGTACAGTGTTTGTGAGTGTAAATATGGTGGTCACAACATACCACCAGCTCCCGTACTATGCCTCCGTATGGTTTCTCTCAACTATCTCTCCTCCTCCACCATTGCTATTACTTCGTCGTTTGTTTTCCTTTCTGTCCACTTACCTTTTCCTTCTTCTCTACACCCACATTTCTAAATCCTCCAATCTACGCCTCCTATCATCCTACTTCAGAGACCATGTTTCCATAATATACAAAACAACGCTCCATATCAAAGTTTTAATGAGCCCTTTCTGAACATATTCACTCAGCGTCCCCGTCATCAATTCCCTCCTCCTTGGAAAAGTTCTCGTGTCTCCGCCCTATGTCCCTAATGCTCGTTGAATACACGTGTAATCAAAGCAAACCACGTCCGATGGTCGAGAAAACTTTTCCAACTAATTTTATTGCCATTGACGGCATAATATTGTGTGTGTTGTTCAATAAATACATTCATTACAAGTAGAGCATATACAACTACAAGTTGGAATCTTACCCTAACTTGATGAGCTTCATTCAGGAATTTTTGTTATCTTTTTTCTTGACTACCCTTGTATGCAGCGGCTTAGTTTTGATTTTTAATGAGTTTGAATCATTGAATTTTATAAATATCGCTTTTTTTACTGTTTTGAGATAAAATAAAACGCGAATGTAGGGACTACAGTGCCACTGACAGTGTCTGCAAGTATATGTATTAAGATAATGTCAACATTATTTCAGAACTTGCTTACTTCGTGTTAACCGTCGAGCAAATTATTCATACTTCCCAGTGAAAAGTAAATATCTGTCAAAAGCTGTTCTAACCGTGGTGATGGACTACATGTATAGGGTAATTTCACCAGGTTTTTTCTAAAAGGAAAACAGTAGCAATCTTCAATGCTTAGCTCAAAACTGTCTCTGGTAAAGTTATAGAAAGACTCAAAAATAGCCTTAGTTTTCCCCGTGAATAGTCACCAGGTTTTGCTATCACATATACATGTACACGTACATCCGATGTGTTATATTCCGATAGTTATTTTAAAAGCATTACTACCAAAATATAACCGCAACACGTTTCGGAAAATTAGATGAATTTTTATAGGCACCAAAGTTGTTTAGGCAATGATTCCAAATTATCTTATTTATTATTATTTTAATTATATTTGAATTGATATGTAAATTGATTGTATTTTAAAGATGTTCTACTTGTATTTCAAATTGTTTTCCTTTAATTAATGAAAAATATTTTACACTTTTTTAGGGCTGAGACTTCTACTATCTATCAATCGTAGTTTCTACGAAATTGTGTATCAGAAACATACGAGACTCGAATTTCAAAATATACTTTTAATTTTAGATGTCCTTTCTAATGATTCAAGTGAGGCAAAACATGTACCATTGACATTTTAATACACTTAACCTTGACGGAATTAACTCCTCGAAGTATCATTAAGATCGCACCACAAATGCAATAGCAATTAATTCAAGGTCATCCCATACATTTTTGTTTACACGGCACCCGTAACTCCACAACTTGGAATATTTCCAGGAAATGATGCGTTTTACCAATTCACTCAGTAATGCTTCTAACCCCTTGGCTGACTGATAGACTAAAGCTTGACTAACCGATTTTACAAATTCTCCTCCGACTTTCTTTTCTACCTCCATATCTTCCCATGCCGCTTTAATCATTTTCACAAACCTGCCATGCGCCTCTTCCTATCACTGCCCATCTGGACTCTCCGTTCCCCACTCGCACCTGAGCAGTCTGAGACATGTACAGGTTGCGAATCAGTCTCCTGTCCCTCCAATAGGCAACGGGAAACCACCTCAATTATGATTCCCAAGAATATAATGATGGACACTATAGATAATATGAGTCCTGGCAACTACGGGACTCGGCCCAAGAGGCCGTGTGTCGTGCCCGGCAGCGGGAGAGGCAAGGCTTCCGCGGTCGTCATCCCACGAAACCCTTGCAGGGAAGAAATAACTTCAGCAGGACAGAAGACTCAGAAGAAGGCGAAAGTAGTTAGAATAGGAACCTGGAAGGTCAGGACAATGTTGAGGAGAGGTAAATTAGAAAATATTAAGCGAGAGATAGAAAGAGGTAACATAGATGTTCTAGGCCTCTGCGAGGTGAGATGGAAGGATAGCGGGGATTACTGGAGTGACAATTATAGAGTAATATACAGCGGCGGGGACGAGAGCCAACGAGGGGTGGCCGTAATTTTAAATAAAGGGGTAGGAAGAAGCGTAGTCAACATAGAGCAAGCGACAGATAGAATTTTACTCGTAGAGATTAAAGCTGAGCCGACGAACTTGGTCATTATTCAGGTATACATGCCACCGAGCAACCACAAGGAGGAAGACGTCGATAGGGTGTATGATGAGTTAGAGGATATCATCGCGAGTGTTCCTGCAGGGAAACATTTGATAGTGATGGGGGATTGGAATGCGACGGTAGGCGAAGGAAGAGATGGTGGTGAGGTGGGGGACTATGGGTTAGGCACGAGGAATGAACGAGGGGAGAAAGCAATTGAATTCTGCAGGAGACAGGGGTTAGTCATCCCCAACACATGGTTTAGACACCACAAAAGGCGTAGGTATACATGGAAAATCCCAGGTGACTCAGAAAGGTATCAGTTAGATTATATTATGGTTAGGCACAGGTTTAGGAACAGTGATAAATTCGCACAGTTTCCCAGGAGCGGATGCGGACTCTGACCACAATTTAGTTGTTATGAAATGTAATGTTCGTTTCAAGAAGATAAGGCAAGGGCGGTGGGTTAAAAAATGGAATTTAGAAGCAGTAAATGAATTAACGAGGAAGGATTATCAGGAGGCTGTAGAGAAAATGATGGATGACGGTAAAGAACTGAGTACTATCGAAGAAAAATGGGAATGTATCAAGAAAGGGATATTGGAAGCCGCTAAAGACACTATAGGAACCGTTAACGGGAAAAGGATAAGGAAACCATGGGTAACGGATGAGATGATTGCAAAGATGGATGAGAGAAGAAGTTGGAAAAATGTAAACACAGAGTTAGGCAAAATGAAGTACAAAGAGTTAAACAATAAATTGAGAAGGGCCACAAATAAAGCAAAAGAAGAATGGTGGAAAACGCAGTGCGAGGATATGGAAAGTTTACAGAAGAAGGGTGAAATTGGTGCTCTATACAGCAAGGTTAAGTTATTATCGGGAAGTAAGAAGGCAAGATCTGTGCTAACAGTTAAAGATAAATGGGGTAAGATAATAGTTGAACCAGGAAAAATCCAAGAGAGATGGAAGGAATATATAGAAACACTGTATGGTAAAGAACTTAGGCCGACAAGGTTAGACATAGAAAAGGAACATGACGTAGAAGAAGATAGCTTAGGTCCAGGCATACTCGACGATGAAATAGAAAGGGCATTAAAGGAGATTAAAGCAAATAAGGCCGTGGGGATGGACAATATTCCTGTAGAAATGTTGAAATGGTTAGGGAAAGGTGGGAAGAAGGCCATATATGGACTGATTCGTAGTATCTATGAGGAAGGAATCTGGCCGGAAGATTTTGTGAGATCGGTGTTAGTTCCTATTCCAAAAAAGGCAAAGGCTTCGTCATGTAAGGATTACAGAACAATAAGTTTGATATCCCACGCAGCTAAAGTTATTCTCAGGATCATCAACAAAAGGATAGAGAGTAAGGCAAATGATTACTTAGGGGATGATCAGTTTGGGTTCAGGAAAGGAAGAGGTACGCGTGATGCCATTGCAGTAATGAGATCACTAATCGAGAAGAATATAGAATACAATTAGGACATTTTTTAGGACCGGGGTGAAAGAAAGGGTTGTGGAATGGGAAAGGGAAAAGGGAGGCCAGAGGGGAGTGGAGATGGGATAGGAATGAGAGGGAGAATATGGAAATAATCCCAAGCGACACCGATAACAAATGGTTAATATGCAGACACTACAACATCTACGACCCAGGTGTCAACTTACAAAGTCATCATCAGGACTCAACAAGTCACAACTCAGGCCAAGAATAACACAATGCATGCGGGCAAACAAAATATCCTACTATCCCGCATGAAACACATACACACCTATCCAATACAGCCCTCCATAATTAGTAAACGACATTGAGACCCGGATGTTGATAGGCTTTCCACAGCCATATAAATGCCATTTCCATCGTTTTTAATTTGATAGGGTTATCGGATGGGGGAAGGGACACTAGAACGGAAACACTGTAACACTTGTTTGAACGGGGTGTTGTGGTGGGAGGCATGTTTTGGGATGGGAAGACGGCGGACAGGGAAGAGGGATTACATGATGCGCGATGATTGTTTATCCTGAGGTTCAGGAGTGTGGAGCACTGGCCTATGTAAAATGCAGGTCAAAGTTTGCATTTCAGAAGATAGATTACATTCTGAGAAGTACATGAGGAGTGGGAGATGGGCGGGAGAGAGTTAAAAGGTAAGATGGAGAGGGATGGAGTGGTGGTATGTGGTCTCATATTGTGCTTATATATATACCTGCAGCTCCACCCAAGCTAGTTGATTTTTCGGGTACCAGATCTTCTTGGGAAACCATAACCGGCACAGGGAAAGGATGTGTGCCCCCCTACCCTGATGTGTGAATATTCACACGCCGTCGGGCTTAGTACATGGGTGAGCTCTACCATCACCTACTAAACCGCCCTTCGGGTTGATTACTGTGTTTATGGTTTATGGTTATATATATGATCGCAGATTTCAGTGTAAAGTACATTTTCTCGATAGCTCAGGTGGTTAGAGCATCCGCCCGGCAAGTGAAGAGATCCGGTGTTCAAGTCCCGGTCGAGGAAAATATTTTTATATTTGTGATCTGCTCACATCCGCCATCCCCACCTCTCTTGTGTTCGTCCTTTATATGTGTTCCTTTCCCATTTCCTTATCTCTATTTCAATGTGAATAAATAAATAAATATATATATATATATGTTTTTTTATATGCTGCTAAAAAAACCGCCTTTCCCACATGTCCTGTGTTCGCCTTTTATGTGTTTTCCTATCCCCTTTCATTTTCCTATTTCTATGTTTGAATGAATATTTGTGCGCCGTATGGCGGGACTTCGTATTTGAATGTGTATCTGGCCAATGCGGCTCATCTCTTCTTCTGTCTATGCGTGCCATGAAACGTACTGTTCCTATTCTCTAAGATACTGAATGCTTTCAAACCAACTGTCCCCTCTTCTTGTGTGTATTGTCTCTTTCTCCTTTGGTGGGTGGAACAGCTCCCTAAAGCCTTCCTTTGGTAAATGATTCGGAGCACTTGGGCCTTTTAAAACATCATAGATCTCAAAGTAAATTAGGTTTCCTTGGTGGTGTAAATGGTAGCACGTCAGCCCGGCAAGTGGAAGGTCCGGTGTTAAAATCCCGGTTAAGGAAATATTTTTACATTCGTGATCTGCTCAAAAAACCGCCTTCCCCACATGTCCTGTCTTCGCCTTTTATGTGTTTTCCTATCCCCTTTCTTTATACCTATTTCTATGTTTGAATGAATATATTATTATTAATAGGTAATCTAAGGTAGGTTTTTGGATGGACACAACTATAAAATGAATACTTTGTAACTCCAAACAAAACACAATCCAGCCACCTAATCTACATCAGGACACTCTTCATCTCTGGGTACTTCTTTTCTCCCTTCATCCCGTCCAACATCCCTATCCTGTTCCTGCTCTTTCCTCGCTTGCCCAAAATTCTCCCCTCTATTACGTTCTTCAACATTCCACTACCGCTCAATACGCCTTTCATCCATTTTTCCTCCTTCCATAGGATTTCTCTCAACAAACCCCTCTCCTCACCCACCATCTCCAGTACTTCCTCATTTGTTTTCCTTTCGGTCCATTTCACCTTCTCCATTCTTCTCCACACCCACATTTCAAAAGTCTCTAATCTACGTCTATCCTCCTGCTTCAGCGACCACGTTTCCGCGCCGTACATAGCTACGCTCCATATAAGAGTTTTTACCATTCTTGTCTTAACATCCCTACTCAACGTTCCCGTCATCAACTCCCTCCTCCTTGAGAAAGCCTCCTTGCCTAGCGCAATTATTCTCCTTACGTCCCTACCACTTTGACCGTGTTGGTCCAAAACACTTCCGAGATGCGTTAACTGTTCTAGCTGCTCTATTTTTTCCACGCCTATTTTAATATTTAGCTTAGCCTTTTTCTTTCTGGAGAATCGCATAACCATCTGTTTTAATAATATTTATTCTCATCCCATATCTATTGCACTGCATTTCCAATTCAGTCAGCAATGCTTACAACCCCTTGGTCGACTGACAAGCCAAAACCTGGTATCAGCAAACCTAACGAATTTTACGAATTCCCCTTCGACTTTCATTCCCACCTCCAGCTCTTCCCATGCCTCTTTAATCATTTCCTCCACATATACGTTGAACAGCACCGGTGATAATGAGCCGCCCTTCCTTACCCCTCTTACTAACACTGGCCATCAGGACTCTCCGTTCCCCACTCGCACCTGAGAAGTCTGAGACTTGTACAGGTTGCGCATCAGTCTCCTATCCCTCCAATCCTTTCCTATTTTCTGCAATACACGCATTCATTTTTCCCAATTCATTCTATCAAATGCTTTTTCGAAATCTACAAAACAGGCAAATACGTCCTGATTGTATTCTATATTCCTCTCGATTAGTGATCTCATTACTGCAATGGCATCACGTATACCTCTTCCTTTCCTAAACCCAAACTGATCATCCCCTAAGTAATCATTTGCCTTACTCTCTATCCCTTTTGTTGATGATCCTGAGAATAACTTTAGCTGCGTGGGATATCAAACTTATTGTTCTGTAATCCTCACATGATGTAGCTTTTGCCTTTTTTGGAATAGGAACTAACGCCGATCTCACAAAATCTTCCGGCCAGATTCCTTTGTCATAGATACTATGAATCGGTCCATATAGGGTCTTCTTCCCACATTTTCCTAACCATTTCAACAGTTCTACAGGAATGTTGTCCACCCCCACGGCCTTATTTGCTTTCATCTCCTTTAATGCTGATTCTATTTTATCGTCGAGTATGCCTGAACCTAAGCTATCTTCTTCTACGTCATGTTCTTTTTCTATGTCTAACCTTGTCGGCCTAAGTTTTTTACCATACAGTGTTTCTTTATATTCCTTCCATCCCTCTTGGATTTTTCCTGGTTCAACTATCATCTTACCACACCTATCTTTAACTGTTAGCACACATCTTGCCTTATTTCTTCCCGATAATAACTTAACCTTGCTGTATAGAGCACCAATTTCACCCTTCCTCTGTAACCTTTCCATATCCTCGCATTGTGCTTTCCACCACTCCTTTTTTGCTTTATTTGTGGCCCTTCTCAATTTATTGTTTAACCTTTTCTACTTCATTTTGACTAACCCTGTGCTTACATTCTTTCATCTTCTTCTCTCATCCATCTTTGTAATCATCTCATCCGTGACCCATGGTTTTACTTATCCTTTTCCCGTTAACGGTTGCTATAGTATAAAAATAGACGTTTTAGGCGTGGACGTTTCAGAACCTTATTTTATATAATCAGGTTCCTATAGTGTCTTTTGCGGCTTCCGATATCCCTTGCTTGATACATTCCCATTTTTCTTCGATAGTACTCAGTTCTTTACCGTCATCCATAATTTTCTCTACAGCATGCTGATACTCCTTCCTCGTTAATCCATTTAATGCTTCTAAATTCCATTTCCTAACCCGCCGCCCTTGCCTTATCTTCTTGAAACGGGCGTTACATTTCATAACAACTAAATTGTGGTCAGAGTCCGCGTCCGCTCCTGGGAAACTGTGCGAATTTATCACACTGTTTCTGAACGTGTGCCTAAATTTTTTTTTGTTTGTAAGAAAATTTTATTGTTGAAACTAAAGGTATTTTTTGTGAGGATGAGCTGAGTCGGTTCAATGAGGAAATCTGTGGACAGGGTATGTGGTGTGATTCGTAGGGAGAGGTAACATCTCCCAATCAGGGCGTTAGCGACACGTAATACTCGCTATTTATCGTTTGTCGTTTTTGTAAGTAATCGATTATGATGAATCCACGCGCATCCGAAACAGCGATGGACATCACGTTGTCGGCTGATTGCACCGTCTTCGCCTTCTTCGGAGCCGGATCGTCTTTAGAAAACCAATATTTCCACTGCTCCTTTGTCTCTGGAGTGTGGTAGTGTATTTTTCGTAGAATGTTAAGCACCGGCGCAGAAACTCGTCTTGATTTTGACTGAAAAGCGCCAAATCAGCCTCCGAATCGTCAACACGATTGCTTTATCTCCGATAAGAGTAAGCGCGGCAAACATGCCGAGATTTTTCTACCCAAAATTTTTAGTGCAAAATTAATAATAGCTGCGGCCCCAACTACTTCGCAAACTTTGACCCATCGTGTACTCAAAACCATATCGTGACTTTTGTCAATCATTTCGGATTTCACTGGACGTCCCAAACGTTGTTTATCATTTTTGGATGCACGCGGCTCCGTTTAAACTCATTTACTCTGTTGTAAACAGTCACAAACACAGGAGCGATGCCATGAACTTCATCAAGCTCGGCTTTGATCTATTTTTTGGTGTTAAGCCTTTTAAATAGAAGTGTTTAATCGCCGCACGAAACTTTTTTTTCCATTTTTTCAAATAAACAAAAGTTTGTTGCTTCAATGGACTATAAAAATGAAGCCACCATATGGATCTGGCTTTGACTTTATCAGCAGTGTAGTGAGAAATGGGGCTCACTACTAAAAGCAAGATTTTTCCGATACAACGATCGCCTTCCTTTGGATTTTATAGGAATTATTGCACATCCCACGTGTTTCAGAAGGGAACATGGAATAAAAAGCGTTCCATTTTAACGATTTAAAAGTTCTTTTTCTGACGTAGCCTCTCTCGCCTTTCCCACGGAGGACACGTATTATTTTCCACGAAGGACGTGCATGAAGTGCGACACTTTTATTTTTATTTGCACACTTTTAAGTGAATGTGGTCACCTCTGTTCTTTCTTTATGTTTGCAAATCGGTTGATCATCTCTCGGATACATAATGTCTCCGAGGAAGGAGAGGTGATTAATGCTGGTAAGTAATAGGCAGGACACACACGGTGGAGGTTAAGGTTTGGTGGCATTGGTCACACAAATTTAGCCCTCCCTTACATGGATTCATATTTCATGTCGCATCGCTAATAGCATTTTCAAAATATGTCGAACCAAAATTGCTCTAGTTAACGCAACTACAGAAATCTTGAACGAACTTATCTTATTTTTCCACGTCGACAAGCAAGAACTGAGGCGTCAACTATATTGCATTAATTGATGCAGTCAAGCGCTCGGGGTGGAAATTAAAATGTTACTTAATGCACCGCTGGTCGTACGCGTTCACTTGATCACCCGAACACGAAAGCCATGCGTCAATGTGAGCGAGGGAGACCCACCACCAGGAGGAGGATGTCCAAAAAGAAACCCGTGAAAAAAAGTATAATTTGGAGGGGAGGAGCCAACTTCTTTGGCGAGTGGGAGGGAGGGACAGACACACGAATTTCCTACGACTCCTGGTTTTTTATTTCCTCTCCACCATATATGCCTTCCATCCGCGACCAGCCTCCTCCACTGACGGGGGGAGATGCTCCACCATCTGGTGACGCACAAGGGAACCGGGGGAAATTGTGGAGGGGGAGAGGAGAGGGGCAGGAAGGGGGGGGATGGGAGTGTAACCGGCCGAGTGAGTCGGAGAGATTTCCCTGTGGAGATGGAGAGAGGGATTCGAGGGATGGGTGGGGGAGGGGACACGCTGACTGCATCGCTGCTCTCTGTCGGCAGACTACGGAACCTCGTATTTGCTTTAATCAGCGCCGCGTGAAGTGTTGAGTGAGCGAGATCTGAGAGGGGGAGAAATATATCCTGCGGGAGATGTAGACGAGTGATGAGGGGAGGAGGGAAAGGGGGTGGATGGAGAGGCGTTCCGGCAAACCAGGCCATTAAGGAGAAGATCGAGGCTTAAACGTCTTGAGGATATGCTTGGGGAGATGGCTTTCACCAGGAGAGCGAAACGAACGACCGCTCGACGGGTCCCACCTACCCGGGCCAACGCTCCCCTTAAAATATATAAAGAATAAGAATTTATTAATAGAACTAATTGCGTGCGGTTAGATCACGTGAAAGCAAAGGGAGGCGAAGAGGCGCCGTCGCCATGAGAAATTTTGGTCCAAGGAAGAATGAACACGGGGTTGCAATGCAAAGGGGAAGTCTACGGGGGGCTGGGGAGGGAAGGAGGGTAAAGAAGGGGTATACGGTGTGGTGGGAGTGCCCTTGGAAAACTCGGTCGACCTTTACCTCGATTGTCCTCGAAGATTCCAAAGAGATTTGGAAATGGTGAGGTGGTTAAGGCATTGACCCCCCGAGCCGACCTCTCGAGGAGAGCCCTCAGATACCAGGGGTGCTCCGCTCCAATTGGCATACAGTGAGACACATAAGAGGCATTTTGAAATACCATTGGTACCACGTTCGTATTATTATTATAAGGTCATCTACTGATGGAGGTAGGTTTTTGGATGGACACAACTATCAGATAATTGACTTGCGACTCCAAACAAAACAAAATCGAGCACGCTAATCTACATCAGGTCCCTCTTCATCTCTATTTACTGTCTTCTTCCTTTCATTCTATATCTAGGACATCCCTATTTCCTGTTCCTGCCGATTTTCGTTTGTCTAACATTCTCCCCTCCATTACCTTCTTCAACATCCCACTGCCGCTCAATACACCTTTTATCCATTTTTCCTGCTTCCATAGGATTTCTCCCAAAAACCCCTCTCCTCGTCCACCATCCCTATTACTTCATAATTTGTTTTCCTTTTGGTTCAGTTCACCTTCTCCATTCTTCTCCACACCCACATTTCAAAAGCCTCTAATCTACGTCTATCCTCCTGCTTCAGTGACCACGTTTCCGCGCCGTACATAGCTACGCTCCATATAAGAGTTTTTACCAGGCTTGTCTTAATATCCCTACACAACGTCCCCTTCATTAACTCCCTCCTCATTGAGAAAGCCTCCTTGCCTAGCGCAATTATTCTCCTTACGTCCCTACCACTTTGACCGTGTTGGTCCAAAACACTTCCGAGATGGGTTAACTGTTCTAGCTGCTCTATTTTTTTCCCGCCTAGTTTAATATTTAGCTTAGCCTTTTTCTTTCTGGAAAATCGCATAACCATCTGTTTTAATAATATTTATTCTCATCCCATATCTATTGCACTGCATTTCCAATTCAGTCAGCAATACTTACAACCCCTTGGACGACTGACAAGCCAAAACCTGGTATCAGCAAACCTAACGGATTTTACGAATTCCCCTTCGACTTTCACTCCCACCTCCAGCTCTTCCCATGCCTTCCTAATCACTTCCTCAACATATGCGTTGAACAGCACCGGTGACAATGGGCAACCCTGCCTTACGCCTCTTCCTAACACTGCCCATCAGGACTTTCCGTTCCCCACTCGCACCTGAGAAGTCTGAGACATGTACAGGTTGCGGATCAGTCTCCTGTCCCTCCAATCCATTCCTATTTCCTGCAATACACGCATTAATTTTTCCCAATTCACTCCATCAAACGCTTTTTCGAAATCTACGAAACAGGAAAAAACGTCCTGCTTGAATTCTATATTCCTATCCATTAATGAACTCATATTATTATGAGGTAATCTACCGGTGAAGGTAAGTTTTTGGATGGACACAACTGGACACGACCGGATGGGCAGTGTTAGGAAGAGGTGTAAGGCAGGGTTGCTCATTATCACCGGTGCTGTTCAACGTATATGTGGAGGAAATGATTAAAGAGGCATGGGAAGAACTGGAGGTAGGAATGAAAGTCGGATCTCAATTAACTCGGTCATATGCTTTTTCGAAATCTACGAAACAGGCAAATACGTCCTGATTATATTATATATTCTTCTCGATTAGTGATCTCGTCACTGAAATGGCATTACGCGTACCTCTCCCGCTCCTAAACTTAACTGATGATCCCCTGTGCCTTACTCTATCCTTTTGTTGATGATCCTGAGAATAACCTAAGCAGCGTGGGATATGAAACTTATTTTTCTGTTGCCCTCAAATGACGTAGCCTTAACCTTTTTCGCAACAGGAATTAACACTGGTCTCACAAAATCTTCCGGCCAGATTCCTTCCTCAGAGATACTACGAATCAGTCCATACTTCATCATCTGTCTTCTTCCCACAATTTCCTAAACATTTCAATAGTTCCACAGGAATGTTGTCTAGCCACACGGTTTTATTTGTTTTCATCTCCCTTAATGCTCTTTCTATTTCATCGTCGAGTATGCCTGGCCCTAAGCTGTCTTCCTCTCCGTCATGTACCTTTTTTATGTCGATCCTTGTTGGCCTAAGTTCTTTACTATAGTGTTTCTATATATTCCTTCCATCTTTTTATGTCAACTATTATCTAACCCCGTTTATCTTTAACTTTTATCTCAGATCTTGCCTTCTTACTTCCCGATTATAACTTAACTTTGGAGTATAGCTCACCAATTTTACCCTTCCACTCTAAACTTTTTATATCCTCGCATTGTGTTTTCCACCATTCTTCTTTTCCTTTATTTGTGGCCCGTCTCAGCTTGTTGTTTAACTCTTTGTACTTCATTTTGCTTAAATCTGTGTTTACATTCTTCCATCTTCTTCTTTCATCCATCCTTGCAATCATCTCATCCATTTCTCATAGTTTCCATCTCCTTTTCCCGTTTAGGGTTCCTATAGTGACTCGCCGCTCCTGGGAAACTGTGCGAATTTATCACACTGTTCCTAAACCTGTGTCTAACCATAATATAATCTAACTGATACCTTTCTGAGTCACCTGGCATTTTCCATGTATACCTACGCCTTTTGTGGTGTCTAAACCATGTGTTGGTGATGACTAACCCCTGTCTCCTGCAGAATTCCATTGCTTTCTCCCCGCGTTCATTCCTCGTGCCTAACCCATAGTCCCCCACCTCACCACCATCTCTTCCTTCGCCTACCGTCGCATTCCAATCCCCCATCACTATCAAATGTTTCCCTGCAGGAACACTCGCGATGATATCCTCTAACTCATCGTACATCCTATCGACTTCTTCTTCCTTGTGGTTGCTTGGCATGTATACCTGAACAATCACCAAGTTCGTCGGTTCTGCTTTAATCTCAACGAGTAATATTCTTTCCGTCTCTATGTTGACTACGCTTCTTCCTACTTCTCTATTTAATAATACGGCAACCCCTCGTTCACTCTCGTCCCCGCCGCTGCATATTATTCTATAATTGACACTCCAATAATCCCCGCTATCCTTCCATCTCACCTCGCAGAGACCTAAAACATCGAAATTACCTCTTTCTATCTCTCGCTTAATATTCTATATTTGGCCTGTCCTCAACATTGACCTGACGTTCCATGTTCCTATGAAACTAATTTCGTATTCTTCTGCTTCTTCTGTCCTGATGCTGTTATTTTTCCCCTGCAATGGTATCGTGAGATGACGACCACGGAAGCCTTGCCTCCGCCGCTGCCAGGCACGACACACGACTGTTTGGGGCTAGTTAGTTGCCTGGACTCAAGTTCAGTCTGGCGTCCATCATTTTTCATTGAAATAAAAATTAGGTGGTTTCCCGTTGCCTTCCTCAATAGTGTTTTTAACGTGACACCATCACTTAATGGCCGCCCCACTGGGGTCAGACGCCTTCGCAGCCCCCTCACTGAGGAACAGACGCTGCGGGGACTACCTTTCGTCTGGCTCCTAACCGCGACCTATCTGGCATGGGTGACCCTACCAGGAGCAATTATTATTATTCCCGCCTGCATAGCTCATCGAAGCCCACAAGCCCTTCCACCACATGAAGGTTGTAGTCCATGGGAGGGACCACGTTCGTATATAAAATAATTAATCGGCAATCAACACGAAGGCCAGCTTGGTAAGTGATGGTAGAGTTCACCCAGTACTAAGCCCAAAAAGACGTTGGTAATAGTAGATCGCCTCCTAAAGGGTAAGCGATGGCATTAGATAAAGAATGAAAGAATAAGGATTTTACATCTTGCCCAGTGAAAAATGTTTTATATATCGAAAAAGTGCTTCCACTTACGAAATATTTCAAAGTGTTCGGTAATGTTAACATCTTTCGTTTATCCCATCCCTGCTTTTCGTATAAGCTTCTTTACAAAGCGCATTTCAAATTATGCATACCTGGCATTTGAAGTCGTCCATATTTGCCGAACCACCATTTTAACGTTTATTATTTTTATAGATAACATTTACTCATAGACTGACCTAAAAAGACCGCAGGATTATTCTCCGCCGCGGTAGTAGGTAAGGGCCGATTTTGTAGCGGAATAACAGCGTTTTTCTCTATTTCTCATAATGGTTTGTCCTGTGCTTTCTTTTCAGTGGTCGATTCGTAGCAAATATAAATGCATAAATCCGCTGTTAATAAAATCAGTAAAATGTGCCAAAAATAATATAAAATGTGATAAACTGTCAAAGTTGATTTTCAGTGTTATACTTTGGACTCTTTCTGCAACTAGTGAGTTTTGTGACGCACTTTTTATTTCTGATCATAAAGAATCCGATAAAGAGGATTCAAGTTCAGCGAGTTATATAAGTAGCATAATTTAGGCAAATTAATATTAATAAACTTGGTTAGCCGTGATATCTGATAGTTGGGGAAAAAATAAACTATTTGACGATTAATTGTTTTAAGAGGCCACCTGAAGGCCGTCCGTTGATTTTAATTATAGAATATGGATACTATATTGACGGAAGTTGGCTGAGATTGGATAAAGGTAAATGTGATGCCGATGACATGTTTTACTGAAAAATAAAGATTCCCATCGCCTTGAGTTCAAATCACACCTATCGACGTGATTGGTTTTGCTATTTTTGTCCTCTCCAGATTACTATGGAGAAAACTTCATGGTCGCCTTTCGTCGGATATGACGTAAAACTTTGCACCTCACATCGGCGTTCGGATCACATTTGGACTTTCGGGTCCTAAGAGAGATAAATGGACTTCATCGCCATCTGATTTCATTGGTCAACGAATATTTCGAGTTATTGTAGTATTTAGGGGAAGTGGCTGACAGCTAAGGTCATTATCGCGATTAGGAATGGGAAGGGTGGAGAGAAACCCGGTGTCGGCATTAACCTACGAAAGGCGCCAAGGGGTCACACACAATTTAACGTCCCATCCGACGGACGGGGTACTCACTTAAAGTTCTCTTCACAAAGCATCTCAAGTAGGGGTCGGGATACCACTGAAAAAGATCTAAAGCCTCCTGAATTCTAACCCGGGCCCTCTGGGTGGGACTCCAGTGTTTAAGCCACCGTATTATCCCGAACTCCACAAATATTTGGATTCCTATGGAGGAAATACCTATGAGTAAAATATTTGGGGTCACGATTTCACGAAATTTATCCTTCAAATGCGTTTTATATTTATGTGGAGATTGCAGTTACAAAGATTGGGAGCTATTGCGAAAATATTTCAAGTCGGTGTATGAGTGAAAAGCAGAACGTGCTCTGCTGGGTCGGTGAGGTATTCCCCGTGAAGTAACCAAGGGAACACAACGGCAATCATAAAAAAATCAGACCTGTAAATTCATTTCTTAGGTACAAAACTACCGCTCAGAGTGAATTTTGTGACCCCGTGTTTGTCGCCTCTACATGTGCAATCGATGGGGAGGACCCAGTTTCGTGGTTCAAGTCGAAATATTCGATTTTTAATTCCCATGGCTTGGAGAGACAGACCCAAGACGCCAAGTATGAGACTTTCATGGAAGTGTATCATAAAGCATGTCTCGAAAAAAACACAAAAGCAAATATTGTTGTGAGGATTTGCTTCATCAGAATAATTAAACTATCAATTTCCGAGTACATACGGCCTACGCGCTCGTTCCTCGTCGCTCCTAGATCATCGCTGACCCTACATTCGCCCCATTTCGCCTCCCATATCCTCTCTGTCTTACCTGTCTCTAAACAATTATTCCACAACCCTTCTTCATTTTCCTCCATGCATATTGTCATTCCTGTTCCCTTGTTTGTGCGTCAACATCTCGCCTTGTTTTATGCAGCTCTTCTTTTATATGTATTACTACGATTCCCCAACTCCCTTACAACCCCCACCAGCAGACTATTTCCTATTCCCAAAAGTTAAATCCTCCCTCAAAGAACACCACCAAGGGTCCCATCAAAGAAGCTTACACGCGTACCACACCTTCCGGTATCCGCTTACCAGGGAGCCTTCCAGTCGTGGAAAAGCCGCAAGGGTATAAGTGTGTCGACGCATAAGGAATGTAGTACCAGGGCGGAGTTGGCGAGTAAGGTAGCGGATAGAATACCCGAACACTGTAGGCCTTTTTTAGGATAGAGGGTAGGCCAGTTAGTGGGTCGGTAACTTCTGGGGTTAGCGAAGATAATATGATTATTAAACATGTAAAAGTAACCTACAACACTCGCATTGACGTAGAAAGACATTAGACATACATTTCCCCAAAAACGGGTCCTAAATTACGGTCAGACACAAATACGGGCGTTATTCAAGATAATTATAATCTAAATATACTTGTATTAAATTGCAGAAGCCTCAAAAATATAACAGCGGACCTCCACCACATAATCTAATGTCATTCGGCTGATATAGAATTAGGCACAGAGAGTTGCCTGTGTAATGACATCAATGACTAAGAAATTTTCCCAATAGATCTCACAGTTTACCGACACGATAGAGGTACAAGATAGGAGGAGTCTTCGTGGCTGTGAAAAGTAATCTTTAAAGCAGACAACTTGCATTTGAAAATAATAACATAGAAAGTGTTTGGTGCACCATACTGCGATCGCATCAACCCAACATTAATTTATGCTCTTTCTATAGACCTCCAGACTCAGATTTTCAAACACTTCACACCCTCAATGAACAAATAAAAAGATTTACACGTATGTGGTCAAGTAGTAACAATATCATTCATACTGACAGTGAGGGTAAAGCCAACATTCTAAATAAATTCTTCCAAAGCGTTTTCACGAACGAAGTAGTTCCCACGTATCTCCAAGAAACAACACGTACTGAACACATGGCAAAAATAACAGCGGACGAACAAGGGATTGTCAAATTGCTCAAAGAGATTAAACCCAACAAATCCCCGAGTCCCTAGGGTGATGAAATATTTAGCTCTTAACATCGCCCCTTACCTCGAATTTATATTCAACAAATTCCTCACAGAGTGCAAAGTCCCTAAGAATTGGAAAACCGCGCAAATAACGCCTATTTTTAAAAGTGGTGACAGGGAGGACCCCAGAAATTACAGACCCATATCTCTCCCTTCTATATTTTGAAAAATGTTAGAGCACATAATTGTCAGTTCCATAATGAGATATCTTGATAACATTAACTTTTTAAGTGACATTCAACACGGATTCAGGAAAACCCGCTCATGCGAGACCCAATTAGGATTATTCACACATGACTTACTTTTATCGGCTGAAAGTGGATGCGATCTTCTTAGATTTTCAAAAGGCATTTGATAAGGTTCCACATGGTAAACTCTTCCATAAATTAAAGGACGCAGGTATACACAAGGGCGCAATAAATTGGGTTGAAGACTTCCTTTCAGAGCGGGAACAGAGGGTAGTCCTTGACGGCGCTAGTTCTACCAGCGTACGAGTCACCTCGGGGGTACCTCAGGGTAATCTGGCCGTTACTTTTCTTGATTTTTGTAAACAATTTGAACCGCGAAGTGAAAAGCAAGTTAAGGATGTTCGCGGATGACACAGTGATTTATCGGGAGATATCTGGGGATGAGGATCGTTTCATTCTAGCACATGATTTAGATTGCATTAATGAATGGTGTTCAAAATGGTGATTACCATTAAATCTTAATAAATGTTCGGTGGTAAATTTTTTTAAAAGATCCACGGGATTCGTTTACAAATCAGCTGGATTTGACCTTGAAGTAGTTGATACGGTGGAAACCTAGGTGTTACATTCGCTAAAGACTTAACTTGGGGGACCCACATACGTAAAGTCTGCGGGCAAGCATATAAAAAATTAGGATTTATTAGACGCATTGTCGGCAGACGTGACTCCAAGGTCAAGGAACGTTGTTATCACGCTCTCGTAAGGCCCCATTTAGAATATGCATGTAGCGTATAGGATCCGTGTGAAAAAGGCCTCATTCGGGAAATTGAGAAGGTCCAACGTCGTTCGCAAAGAGCAGTTCGTTTCGTGGAAAACTGTTACGATAAAACGAAAAGCGTCACTGAAATGCTTATGGAGTTGGGATGGGAATCATTGGAACAAAGACGAATCAATGCTAGGTTGAACTGATTAAATAAATTCAGATCCGCATGTTTCACCACCGCGGTCTCGCAAATTATTCGTGCACTCTATTAGCTCGCTCGCTTGGTTCTTAGCTAGCTCGCTCGCTTGGATCATGTATACAAAATTCGGGAAATAGATGCCAGAACCAGCAGACTCAAGGACTCCTTCTTCCCACGGACAATACGGGGTAGAATCTGTAAGGTTACACTCGTAGATAGATAGCAAAAATGCCACTTGTCACCCTCAGCGTCTAGGGAATAATTAGTTCTACTGAGTTGCATGCACTTTTACTGACCTCTTGTGTGTTGTTGTCCAAACCCTTCCCGCATGACCGAATTGGAATGCCATTAAATAATGTAATGCTCTTTACAGTAAATCCCCCCGCCACACGCCCTTGCACCGGCTTGTGGGGTATCAACTAGATGTATTGAGGAAAATGGGAATACGAGATAGGAGACCTTTTTGCAATCTGTACATGCCACAGATTGCTCAGGTGCGAGTGACCGGTGGAGACTTCGGATGGGATGTATAATGAAAATGGGTAAGAAAGAGGTCTCCATTATCACGGGTACTTTTCAGTGGTTGCTTGGAGGAAATGTTGAAAGAGGTATGGGAAGGAAAGAACTGGAGATAGTAATAAAATTCGGTGGTCAATTCATAAAATCAATTAAGTTCACCGATGATCAAGCTATAATTTGTGTCAGCCAAGGAGTTGCAAGCATTGCTGAGCACATTGGAAAACAGTGGAATAGAAATGGAATGAGAATATATGTTAACAAAGCAAAATTTAAGCACTTCTCTAGAAAAAGAAAGGTTAAGGTTAATATTAACATAGGAGCTCATAAACTAGAACAGGCTGAACAGTTTACCCCTGTTGGAAGTGTTTTGA
This sequence comes from Hetaerina titia, assembly GCA_037158775.1. Taxonomy (NCBI): domain Eukaryota; kingdom Metazoa; phylum Arthropoda; class Insecta; order Odonata; family Calopterygidae; genus Hetaerina; species Hetaerina titia. The sequence continues at coordinate 54,456 of CM073768.1, read as the reverse complement.
ACCAAAATCGTGAAAGAAGTAGGGACATCGGAAGAAAAATTGCGTTTGGAAAAGAAGCTTTTATAAGGACGAAGGAATTGATATCAGGGACGTTGAGTGAGAATGAAACTTGAAGTTAAAATTTTCATATGGAGCCCGGTACAGTATTGTTTGCTCTACTTTTGGTACCATAAATTCCCCGTTCCATCCCTTGTCCCTCTCCGCGTGGGAGCCCTCCTCCTACCTACAGCGTTGGGTCAAATTCCTTACGTTGGGTAGGAGAGCTTTTTATGCTGCCCGTTCTTGGGATAGTGGAATTTCGCCTTGCTACTTACCAAAATCTAGCTTGAACGTTATTGGATAAATTTCTTACTGCATCCTAAGGTGCAATTATTTTTCAGATTATAGCATATGTACTTGCATGCGTGTAAAATGAAAGGAGGTACATATGTATTTGCATACGTATGAATGAGAATGTTTCCATGAATGTATGCACCAAAATGGATTTGAGTTTGCATGCATGAGCTGGTTTTGAATGCGGTTTTTTCCCTTTTTTGGGTGTTGACCTAACACCCCCCGCCACACGCCCTTACGACGGCTTGCGGATTATTATGTAGATGTAGTACTTTGAAGAATTTTGTGACACGTAATAGCAAAATCTAAAATTGAAGCTATTTTGCTATTAATAATTAATATTAATTTTTATACATATCGTGTACAATCCCTCCCATGGACTACAACCTTGTCGTGGTGGAAGGGCTTGTGTGTTCCGATGACCCCTAGAGCTGTGCTGGTGGGAGTAATAATAATTATTCCTGGAAGGGTCACCCATGCCAGATAGGTCGAAGGTTAGGAGCCAGACGAAAGGTAGTCCACGCAGCGTCTGTTCCACAGTGAGGCGGCTGCAATGGCGTCTGACCCCAGTGGGGCGGCCATTAAGTGATGGTGTCACGTTAAAAACACTATTGAGGAAGACAACGGGAAACCACCTCAATTATCATTTCCAAGAATATAATGATGTGCATTAAAGATAATATGAGTCCTGGCAACTACGGGACTCGGCCCAAGAGGCCGTGTGTCGTGCCCAGCAGCGGGAGAGGCAAGGCTTCCGCGGTCGTCATCCCACGAAACCCTTGCAAGGAAGAAATAACTGCAGCAGGACAGAAGACTCAGAAGAAGGCGAAATTAGTAAGAATAGGAACCTGGAACGTCAGGACAATGCTGAGGAGAGGCAAATTAGAAAATATTAAGCGAGAGATGGAAAGAGGTAATATAGATGTTTTAGGCCTCTGCGAGGTGAGATGGAAGGATAGCGGGGATTACTGGAGTGACATTTATAGAGTGATATACAGCGGCGGGGACGAGAGCCAACGAGGGGTGGCCGTAATTTTAAATAAAGGGGTAGGAAAAAGCGTAGTCAAAATAGTGCAAGCGACAGATAGAATTTTACTCGTAGAGATAAAGCAGAGCCGACGAACTTGGTCATTGTTCAGGTATACATGCCACCGAGCAACCACAAGGAGGAAGAAGTCGATAGGATGTATGATGAGTTAGGAAATGGAATTTAGAAGCAGTAAATGGATTAACGAGGAAGGAGTATCAGCAGGCCGTAGAGAAAATGATGGATGACGGTAAAGAACTGAGTACTATCGAGGAAAAATGGGAATGTATCTAGAAAGGGATATTGGAAGCCGCTAAAGACACTATAGGAACCGTTAACGAGAAAAGGATAAGGAAACCATGGGTAACGGATGAGATGATTGCAAAGATGGATGAGAGAAGAAGATGGTAAATGTAAACACAGAGTTAGGAAAAATGAAGTACAAAGAGTTAAACAATAAATTGAGAAGGGCCACAAATAAAGCAAGAGAAGAATGGTGGAAAACGCAATGCGAGGATATGGAAAGTTTACAGAAGAAGGGTGAAATTGGTGCTCTATACAGCAAGGTTAAGTTATTATCGGGAAGTAAGAAGGCAAGATCTGCGCTAACAGTTAAAGATAAATGAGGTAAGATAATAGTTGAACCAGGAAAAATTCAAGAGAGATGGAAGGAATATATAGAAACATTGTATGGTAAAGAACTTAGGCCGACAAGGTTAGACATAGAAAAGGAACATGACGTAGAAGAAGATAGCTTAGGTCCAGGCATACTCGACGATGAAATAGAAAGGGCATTAAAGGAGATTAAAGCAAATAAGGCCGTGGGGATGGACAATATTCCTGTAGAAATGTTGAAATGGTTAGGGAAAGGTGGGAAGAAGGCCATATATGGACTGATTCGTAGTATCTATGAGGAAGGAATCTGGCCGGAAGATTTTGTGAGATCGGTGTTAGTTCCTATTCCAAAAAAGGCAAAGGCTTCGTCATGTGAGGATTACAGAACAATAAGTTTGATATCCCAGGCAGCTAAAGTTATTCTCAGGATCATCAGCAAAAGGATAGAGAGTAAGGCAAATGATTACTTAGGGGATGATCAGATTGGGTTCAGGAAAGGAAGAGGTACGCGTGATGCCATTGCAGTAATGAGATCACTAGTCGAAAGGAATATAGAACACAATCAGGACGTTTTTGCTTGTTTTGTAGATTTCGAAAAAGCGTTTGATAGAGTGAATTGGGAAAAATTAATGCGTGTATTGCAGAAAATAGGAATGGATTGGAGGGACAGGAGACTGATCCGCAACCTTTACATGTCTCAGACTGCTCAGGTGCGAGTGGGGAACGGAGAGTCCGGATGGGCAGTGTTGGGAAGAGGTGTAAGGCAGGGTTGCCCATTGTCACCGGTACTGTTCAACGTATATGTAGAGGAATTGATTAAAGAGGCATGGGAAGAACTGGAGGTAGGAATGAAAGTCGGAGGGGAATTCGTAAAATCGGTTAGGTTTGCTGATGACCAAGCATAGTTGTTCAGTCAGCCAAAGGGTTTGCAAGCATTGTTGAGTGAATTGGAGGTTCAGTGCGATAAATATGGGATGAGAGTCAATATTAATAAAACAAAGGTTATGCGATTTTCCAGAAAGAAAAAGGCTAAGCTAAATATTAAAATAGGCGGTGAAAAAATAGAGCAGGTAGAACAGTTTACATATCTCGGAAGTGTTTTGGACCAATACGGTCAAAGTGGTAGGGACGTAAGGAGAAGAATTGCGCTAGGCAAGGAGGCTTTCTCAAGGAGGAGGGAGTTGATGACGGGGACGTTGAGTAGAGATGTTAAGACAAGACTCGTAAAAACTCTGATATGGAGCGTAGCTATGTACGGCGCGGAAACGTGGTCGCTGAAGCAGGAGGATAGACTTAGGTTGGAGGCTTTTGAAATGTGGGTGTGGAGAAGAATGGAGAAGGTGAAATGGACCGAAAGGAAAACAAATGAGGAAGTACTAGAAATGGTGGGGGAGGAGAGGGGTTTGTTGAGAGAAATCCTATGGAGGCAGGAAAAATGGATGAAAGGCGTATTGAGCGGTAGTGGAATGTTGAAGAGGGTAATAGAGGGGAGAATGTTGGGCAAGCGAGGTAAGGGTAGGAACAGGATAGGGATGTTGGATGGGATGAAGGGAGGAAAGAAGTACACCGTGATGAAGAGGGACCTGATATAGATTAGTTTGCTAGGTGGGGAGTCACAAAATGTTTATTTGATAGTTGTGTCCATCCAAAAACCTACTTTAACCGGTAGATTACCTAAAAAAAATCGTGTACAATAAAAATGCTCGTGAGATGGAGTTTTGGGAAAAAGGGTGCAAATGAAATGGATATATTTGAAGTGACCTCATTTTCATTAATTTGGAATAATTCCTGAAATCTTGGAGATGCCATACGAGTCTTGTGAGGTTTCTCTCAAAATTTTCACTGTATCTGGCTGTAGAAATTGAATCCAGCATTGTTTTTAATCGACTGCTGCTTGCGGATATACATAGATAGGACCACTGCAACTAATGGAAAAGATGTTATATCGTATGTTCATTATATTATTTATTAGCGTTCAATTTATGTATTAGTCCCTAGTAGCTATGACGGCGCAAATATCTTTGTATTATGACTAAAAAATGAGTGCAAAAAATGCTTTAAAATATGAAAAATAGGAAACACTGATACAGCTAATGACCCGCCCCCCACTCTTTGCTAAAGTTCATTAATTTAATGCAAATACAACAGTGGGAGCACTGTTGAAACTAAATGTTGAGGATGTCTTCATAATAAATATGATTTTTCTTTCGTTGCTTCGTTATAACATATATGTAGTGTAAGCTCTAGAATACTTTGTTAAGCATTGGTACATTTTTAGAGGTCCTCATACAACGAAATTCAAGGATAAAATCGAGAATTAGGAGACTTTTTTCATTGTCTTTAACAATGTTTTGATCATGTCTATTTGCCCAAATTTCCCCTTTCCCGCAAGCATCAACTTTAGAGATTAAAAAAATTCCGAATGAACATTTTCATGGGTCCAACTAGTGAAGCCTAACCTTTCAAACCAACTTCACCCCATCTCTGTGTCTACCCTCTGAGACCCACGCCAGTTAACGGCAAACAGACTGCCACGCCGAAACGAAAAGGCATTTTGCGTGGGGTCAAAACATACCTATAAGCTGTTAGTTACTGTCGCCGTTGTTACTCATAACTGCACAGCTCTTTAAATTTCTAATAATTACATGAGGTGGCGTCGCACACTCAATTCTGGGGCGAATTCTCAAAGAAAAACATTTGAGTCGTGGTGGGGGGAGCAGAGTGGGCGAGGGCGGGGAGGGGGCAGGCGGGGGCAGCGGCTGGGTCGGAGCCAGGCGCGGAAAGGAAGGGAAATGAGGCGAGGAGTCTCTCATCTGTTTTCCTTCCCCTCCGCTCGCTTTGTGTTCCACCGACACCGCTAATGACTCCCACGGAACGCGAGGCTTGTCTCCTCCCCCTTCCATCCCCAGCGCCCCTCCCCAACATTTCCACTCCTTGCCCGCTTGCGAATTCCATCTCCCTTATGGCGAGAACCCTGGACCCTTCCAAGGTCCAGTGTTCTCGCGCCATCTCGGAAACTATGAAGACAACATTAATTCCATTCTAGTCAATGCTATCTTCTACACGATCTGGATTAGGAATTTCCAGATTCGTTCTCCCAAGGCACCAAAGTGAGGTGCTACCGCTTTGTTGTCATCATGTCAACACCAAGGTCGTCACCTGGATGAAATAATTTTTACAACCTAATATCATTAAATTTAGCTTTCAGAAAGAAAAATCTTTTTAATTGTCTTTGTTGTTTTTTTACAATTTTCCCATCAAATCAAGTATTCCATTCTGCTCCACCCTGTATTTAGCTTCTATAAGTTCTTTGCGTACGTCGGAGCGTATCCAAATAGTAAAAAAACATTAGTTTTTCATTAGTTTCCATCATCTCGCTGACAAAACAAAAGAGGCATGTTCATTCAGTCATAAATCGCGTTCCATTTGATTTAATAACCTTCAACCCCATCTCCATGCATGTACATATTCACTCATTACTTAAATTTCGGATAATTTAATTCGGTAGTAGCAAGGACTATTGAGTCCCGTATAAGGGACTTTTGAATCTTGATTTGGATTGTATAATCCTCTGTACGTGAACATTCAGTAATATTCTCACCCATAGCCGAACGATGTTTTACTCCCTTATGTGATTTCAGAGGGGTAGATGTGCTTGCTCCTCCAGTAATACGTCTTTCGTCACACGTTGACGATGTTCGCCAAATCCGCTCAGGTAATGAGGGTGTATGACGTATTAGTCTTGAGAAATAAAGTGTTTAAAAAACAATACTTTTTTTCTTGAAATTTAAAAAGTTACGGCGGCTTCCTCTTGAGGTTTTCAATAAAGTTTCACGTGGAAGTGGAGTATGTTAGCAATATTCTCAACTCATTCCAACCACCAATATAGTGACAACAATTGCTATAAAACTGAAATTACTATTGTTGTTTCCTGTGAATAAAATTTATATATAAAATATTTTTCCTGTTCTTTGATGACCCAAAATTGTAAAAATCAATGCCAATCCACGTAAGCAAGATCCATATACGCGGTGTGTTAAAAAAATGACTAATATTTTAGTAATTTGGAAAGAACTTTGATTACTCGTCCATGTATACCAATTTCATCCCCCTCGAATCAATCCCATTAGATTATACACTTGTGCCAGCGTTTTGTATCCAATCCTCAATGCACTTCTGGTACTCAAACCTTTGGCGTAGCTTTTAGCTCTCTCAGCGATTCGTTTGTAATATCTTTCTATTTTTGTAAATCGACGGTCCTTTAAGGTTTTCTTTATTTTTGGGAACAGAAGATAAAAGTCACACTATGGCGAATATGGAGACTGAAACATCATTACTGCAGTGCTGTTTTTGGCCAAAAATTCACGAACAACCAGTGAGCAGTGATAGCAGATGCATTATCGAGGTGGTTCAAAAGCCATGCTTGTTTTGTCACAAGTACGGGTATTTCTTTCGCTTCACGCAAACGGCATTGAACTTGTAAATAGTACTCTTTCTTGATCGTTTGACCTCGTGGCAAAAACTCATGGTGCACATTACTTAATTCCATGCTCGGTGCAATTTACTAAATTCCCGTAATATTTGGACACACCTCGTATACAAATACGATTTTGTTTTATATGCATTATATTTATATTAATAAGTGCTAGGCTCCCTCCCATGGACTACAACCTTGTCGTGGTGGAAGGGCTTGTGTGTTCCGAGGACCCCTAGAGCTGTGCTGGCGGGAGTAATAATAATTACTCCTGGAAGGGTCACCCATGCCAGATAGGTCGAAGGTTAGGAGCCAGACGAAAGGTAGTCCACCCAGCGTCTGTTCCTCAGTGAGGCGGCTGCAATGGCGTCTGACCCCAGTGGGGCGGCCATTAAGTGATGGTGTCACGTTAAAAACACTATTGAGGAAGGCAACGGGAAACCACCTCAATTATGATTCCCAAGAATATTATGATGGGCACTACAGATAATATGAGTCCTGGCAACTACGGGACTCGGCCCCAGAGGCCGTGTGTCGTGCCCAGCAGCGGGAGAGGCAAGGCTTCCGCGGTCGTCATCCCACGAAACCCTTGCAGGGAAGAAATAACTTCAGCAGGACAGAAGACTCAGAAGAAGGCGAAAGTAGTTAGAATAGGAACCTGGAACGTCAGGACAATGTTGAGGAGAGGCAAATTAGAATATATTAAGCGAGAGATGGAAAGAGGTAACATAGATGTTCTAGGCCTCTGCGAGGTGAGATGGAAGGATAGCGGGGATTACTGGAGTGACAATTATAGAGTAACATACAGCGGCGGGGACGAGAGCCAACGAGGGGTCGCCGTAATTTTAAATAAAGGGGTAGGAAGAAGCGTAGTCAACATAGAGCAAGCGACAGATAGAATTTTACTCGTAGAGATTAAAGCAGAGCCGACGAACTTGGTCATTGTTCAGGTATACATGCCACCGAGAAACCACAAGGAGGAAGAAGTCGATAGGGTGTATGATGTGTTAGAGGATATCATCGCGAGTGTTGCTGCAGGGAAACATTTGATAGTGATGGGGGATTGGAATGCGACGGTAGGCGAAGGAAGAGATGGTGGTGAGGTGGGGGACTATGGGTTAGGCACGAGGAATGAACGCTGGGAGAAAGCAATTGAATTCTGCAGGAGACAGGGGTTAGTCATCACTAACACATGGTTTAGACACCACAAAAGGCGTAGGTAACATGGAAAATGCCAGGTGACTCAGAAAGGTATCAGTTAGATTATATTATGGTTAGGCACAGGTTTAGGAACAGTGTGATAAATTCGCACAGTTTCCCAGGAGCGGATGCGGACTCTGACCACAATTTGGTTGTTATGAAATGTAATGTTCGTTTCAAGAAGATAAGGCAAGGGCGGCAGGTTAAAAAATGGAATTTAGAAGCAGTAAATGAATTAACGAGGAAGGAGTATCAGGAGGCTGTAGAGAAAATGATGGATGACGGTAAAGAACTGAGTGCTATCGAAGAAAAATGGGAATGTATCAAGAAAGGGATATTGGAAGCCGCCAAAGACACTATAGGAACCGTTAACGGGAAAAGGATAAGGAAACCATGGGTAACGGATGAGATGATTGCAAAGATGGATGAGAGAAGAAGATGGAAAAATGTAAACACAGAGTTAGGCAAAATGAAGTACAAAGAGTTAAACAATAAATTGAGAAGGGCCACAAATAAAGCAAAAGAAGAATGGTGGAAAACGCAGTGCGAGGATATGGAAAGTTTACAGAAGAAGGGTGAAATTGGTGCTCTATACAGCAAGGTTAAGTTATTATCGGGAAGTAAGAAGGCAAGATCTGTGCTAACAGTTAAAGATAAATGGGGTAAGATAATAGTTGAACCAGGAAAAATCCAAGAGAGATGGAAGGAATATATAGAAACACTGTATGGTAAAGAACTTAGGCCGACAAGGTTAGACATAGAAAAGGAACATGACGTAGAAGAAGATAGCTTAGGTCCAGGCATACTCGACGATGAAATAGAAAGGGCATTAAAGGAGATTAAAGCAAATAAGGCCGTGGGGATGGACAATATTCCTGTAGAAATGTTGAAATGGTTAGGGAAAGGTGGGAAGAAGGCCATATATGGACTGATTCGTAGTATCTATGAGGAAGGAATCTGGCCGGAAGATTTTGTGAGATCGGTGTTAGTTCCTATTCCAAAAAAGGCAAAGGCTTCGTCATGTGAGGATTACAGAACAATAAGTTTGATATCCCACGCAGCTAAAGTTATTCTCAGGATCATCAACAAAAGGATAGAGAGTAAGGCAAATGATTACTTAGGGGATGATCAGATTGGGTTCAGGAAAGGAAGAGGTACGCGTGATGCCATTGCAGTAATGAGATCACTAGTCGAAAGGAATATAGAACACAATCAGGACGTTTTTGCTTGTTTTGTAGATTTCGAAAAAGCGTTTGATAGAGTGAATTGGGAAAAATTAATGCGTGTATTGCAGAAAATAGGAATGGATTGGAGGGACAGGAGACTGATCCGCAACCTTTACATGTCTCAGACTGCTCAGGTGCGAGTGGGGAACGGAGAGTCCGGATGGGCAGTGTTGGGAAGAGGTGTAAGGCAGGGTTGCCCATTGTCACCGGTACTGTTCAACGTATATGTAGAGGAATTGATTAAAGAGGCATGGGAAGAACTGGAGGTAGGAATGAAAGTCGGAGGGGAATTCGTAAAATCGGTTAGGTTTGCTGATGACCAAGCATAGTTGTTCAGTCAGCCAAAGGGTTTGCAAGCATTGTTGAGTGAATTGGAGGTTCAGTGCGATAAATATGGGATGAGAGTCAATATTAATAAAACAAAGGTTATGCGATTTTCCAGAAAGAAAAAGGCTAAGCTAAATATTAAAATAGGCGGTGAAAAAATAGAGCAGGTAGAACAGTTTACATATCTCGGAAGTGTTTTGGACCAATACGGTCAAAGTGGTAGGGACGTAAGGAGAAGAATTGCGCTAGGCAAGGAGGCTTTCTCAAGGAGGAGGGAGTTGATGACGGGGACGTTGAGTAGAGATGTTAAGACAAGACTCGTAAAAACTCTGATATGGAGCGTAGCTATGTACGGCGCGGAAACGTGGTCGCTGAAGCAGGAGGATAGACTTAGGTTGGAGGCTTTTGAAATGTGGGTGTGGAGAAGAATGGAGAAGGTGAAATGGACCGAAAGGAAAACAAATGAGGAAGTACTAGAAATGGTGGGGGAGGAGAGGGGTTTGTTGAGAGAAATCCTATGGAGGCAGGAAAAATGGATGAAAGGCGTATTGAGCGGTAGTGGAATGTTGAAGAGGGTAATAGAGGGGAGAATGTTGGGCAAGCGAGCTAAGGGTAGGAACAGGATAGGGATGTTGGACGGGATGAAGGGAGGAAAGAAGTACACCGAGATGAAGAGGGACCTGATATAGATTAGTTTGCTAGGTGGGGAGTCACAAAATGTTTATTTGATGGTTGTGTCCATCCAAAAACCTACCTTAACCGGTAGATTACCTAATAATAATAAGTGCTAGGCTAGATAGATAGGCTAGGCTAAGCTAGATAGGCTGTTATTTTCCGAACCGATAGAATAGTTTACTATTCTATCTTTTACTATAGTTTACTATTCTGTCGGATGTTTCGTGATTCTATTTCATCATTATTTGGTCATGCAATCTATTTTCTCAGGTTTTTGTCCAGGAATGTTTGAGATCACTCACGATCAGATAATAGTTTTCCCACGATATGCAAAGTATCTTTTGCGAGCCGGGGATAACATATGCACATAATACCTCGCAAGCCGCCGCAGGGGCGAGTGGCGGGGGTTGGGGGTTGTGTCACCACCCGTAAAAGAGAATAAAACCACATGTAAAACCAACAAATTCATGCAACTAAACCAATCTACATCAACGGAGGCATGCATATTCATGTGAAAATCTTTTTAGCCTACTCGTTTGCAAATGCATATACTATAGACTAGCATACAGATGCACATATTGTATACGTATTGTTGCCATGGGTGGTGCCACTGGCTTTCAATACTGTGGGCCGGAATTTTTTTTCTATCCGGGTATTTTTAAGACTTTTCAGGGGTAATCTTCCCCTTGGGAGTGTGAAACCTTCCCACGTTGAACTCTGAAATTCTACGAACCCATAAAATTCTCATGCATCCACAATGAAAAAAATTACCGCCGCAGTTCGACTGCTTTTTCAAAAGTGTTCAAGATGTTTAACGGTTTTTTTTAACTATATGAGGAAATTAAAGATCTCATTGCAATTTAACCCGCAGCCGTCTCTCCTTTTCTCCAGGATCCTCAGCGAAGAGGAGAAACTGCCGTTCATGGAGGAGGCGGAGAGACTTCGTGCCATGCACAAGAAGGAGCACCCAGACTACAAGGTGAGTACAACCGTTCGACTGGCTCTTTTCCTAAGGAATATAATGTAATTGCAAGCACCAATGAACTTTCAGCAAATCTTCCAAGCATAGAGTTCTGTCAGAATAACGTCCCTAAAGTCCATTGACGACATTCACTCCGTAGTCACTAGTAAGATACGTTTATTTGCCGACGATGAAGCGGTTTACAGAGATATCCGTGATCCGGAGGACACAGCAGCGTTATCAGATGACCTTAATGCTATACAACGCGAATGCGACACTTGGCAATAAAAATTAAACTTAAAAAAGTGGGTAATTTTTAATTTTTGGAAAAAGTGTCACTCCCTCCCGAACGTCTACAGCATCGGAAAAACCGAAATGGAATGCGTACACTCAATGAAATACTTAGGCATTACCCTCACTCACGGCCTCTCGTGGGTGAAACATATACTACGGGGAATATGTGGACAAGCTAACAAAAAATTAGGATTTATTGGAAGAGTACTGGGTAAATGTGATGAAAAGGTCAAAGGGAAATGTTATCTTTCGCTGGATAGGCCTCATTTGGAATATGCTTCTAGTATATTATGGGATCCTCACGAAGTCAGATTGGTTGCCGCGTTGGATGGCGTGCAGCGTGGAGGATCTCTAGATTTGTAAAACGTTGTCATGTAAACTTGGTAGCGTATCCAAAATATTAGAGCAGGTAGGCTGGGAAACACTCATGGAGCGAGGGGTTTAAAATTCACATTGAAGCTCTAGCATAAATTGGAAGGACGTCTATTTAGCAGTGATGTTGAAAATGTGTTATTAGCCCATCGTGCTTTGGTATGAAAGATCATATCAATAGCAATAGAGAGGAAATTCATTTTAGAAAAGATAGATTTAAGATTTCATTGCTTCCGCGAACGATAATGGATCAGAATAACATCGCCCGACGGCGGTAGGGGTCATATTTGAGTTAAAATAAATCTGGTGTGTATTCACCCCCTGCCGCACACCATAGCGGTAACTTGCAGGATACTAAAATAATCAAACAAGTACGTATCCACTACAATATGTCATTGCAAAAAATATTATCCGAACAGCTCCAATTCTTTTGCCCGCGCTGCGTACAAACTCTCATCACAGAAAATATTCTACCATACATAATTTTTTTTATCTCTCTTCTGTTAATTCAGATTGCTGATTAAAATGTCTGATTCGTAATCTTATTCTGAAGCTTTTTGCATAAATGTATAAATGAACACTAACAGCATTTCGAAGTCTCCGATTCGAGTTTCCCGACTAATTTGATCCCACATTCATGGCAATCGCTGGCAAATTGTGACAATTATTTGCAACCTAATGAGTGAGTGTGTACCCAAGACTATTTCCTACACTCTCCTCCACTTGTAAGCGATATTTTTGAGTTGAATGGGTTCAATGTAGAAGGAAAAGATTTCATCAGAATTGCAAAAAGGTAAAGGTAACATGCTAGCTTAATTTAGCAATTATAACCAGTTTGATTTGAGTCCTTTCGCGGTACTTTTCTGCGAATCCAGAGACGTTTATCTGGATTTTTTCAATTTGAAATCAAAATTCCCCCGAAAGAGGTTCGAAATGTCCACAAAATAAATAATGGAACATCAAACATTTCATCGGGATCATTTCTAAAAATCTAATTAAAACATGGCATCTTCAAAGCGATAATCAGAGTGATTTTCGCCATTGCATAAGTAATTGACATGAATTTCCTGGTTTCAGGTTCTGCTTTGTGGAACCTCATGATGATTATACTCTGCGGATGTCAGACTTTTACTCCGACCCGCCCTCTCCTCACCTCTCCCCAATCCTCTCCGTAAGCCACCCCCACCATCTCTTGTGACTATACACTTACTAGGGACCCATAGTTCTGTATAGAAGCAACTGAGGAGGTCGACTATTCGATGAAACAGGTCGTTTTTGATGAAATTTTCTCAAAGTCACTCCGTTAAGACACAGATGGGCATACCGACAGGGAGCATGCAAGTTTACTCTTACATGCTCCTTGTAATGCAAAATCGTGCGTGCAGTGGTATATTATTCTAGGAAACTTTGAATGTGCCATTGTTTAATGCTACACACATCGCTCAAAAGTATTTATCGATATTCATGGGTCGTTATATACACTTAAATGATGGGTTCATCATCTTTATTTTTCAAATCGATATAAATGTTGAGCAAAAAGTCCACAGATGACCCAATCACCATAAAAATTAAAATACGCTCACCTATCGTACCGTCCCAAACTTCTAATCTAGTTTCAAGGTGTCCACAACATTAGCCTAAACCAATTCCAGGTTTTCCCGGAAAAAATTTCTGGCTAAATATGATGGAAAACAACTTTTTTTATTTAGTATCCTGCAGACCACGGCTAGGGTGTGTGGCAGGGGGTGAACACACGCCAGATTAATTTTAACCCGAATATGACCCAACAGCAGTCGGACAACGTTATTCTGATCCATTATCGTTCGTGGAAACAATGAAATCTTAAATCTATCTGTTCTAAAGTTAAATACCTTTGTAATGCTATTGTCATGATCTCTCCTACCAAAGTACGATGGAGGTAATAATACATTTTCAACATTATCACTGCTAAAGAGACCCCCTTCCAATTCATATGCATGAGCTTCAATCTGTAATTTAACCTTCGCTCCATTCAGTGATCCCCAACCTAGCTGCTCTAATATTTTAGATACGCTACTAAGTTTATCATAACAACGTTTTACAGATCTAGAGATCCTCCACGCTGCACGCCATCCAATTCGGCAACCAATATGACTTCGTGAGGATTCCATAATATGCTAGTAGCATATTCCAAATGGAAGTACCATATTCCAGCCAGCGAAATATAACATTTCTCTTTGACCTTTTCATCACTGTTCCAAAATATTCTTCTAATAGCCCTTTTCAATACTATATGTGCTCCAGTCAATCGATGGGACATTGAAATCTCCACCGATTATAACGTCGCGATCATTGTGTTTGGAATAAGAAACCTATTCATTTGCTGATCAAATTCTAGTGTTGAATTGTCTATTGTCGATTGACGGTCCGTAAAATGCGTTTACATAAATTCTTTTGGATTGAGGACTTTTAATTGAGCACCACACGTTTTCAAAACCATTGCCCGGAATCACCCTGCTGACGCAAGAATTTTTAACTGCAATAAAGACACCGCCCCCGATTCTATTTGTTCTGTAATCTCTGTAAACGGAAAAGGATTTTGGGAAAATTTCACCGATGGAAATATCAGTGGATGACTAGCTTTCTGTCTCAATGGTTATACCTGCGCTTGTGCTTTGAATAAGGTGATGATATTCTGCGACTTTATTTTTTATATTTCGGCAATTGACGACCAATATAGTTAATATTCCCTAGACATTACGGGTTTCTGAATTTTTAACGAGGATCGCCTTCTTATTAATATTGAATCCCTTTTAAAATTTTCCGTCCGATCCTATCCAGTTGGTGTTTAGTGAACTATTGCTAGCATTGAACCTGACTTCATTTAAAGCTACATTATTTAGCAAATGAAACTTTAGAGACATAAAAATTGACTTACACGTTTACCTACACTTTAATCTAAAGAAGTCTTGCATGCTCGAATTTATTCGATGCACGAAGTTGTGCCTCGCAGGATCTATCCTTTCCGAAACCGTGCTGATTATTCATTAATAAGTCCTGATTTGATTTGCCTTGTGAAACATATATTATATAAACATAATATTATATATACATTTATGCTTCACAATATATATATATTGTGAAGCATAAATGTGTATATAATATTATGTTTATATAATATATGTTTCACAAGGCAAATCAAATCAGGACATATATATATATATATATATATATATATATATATATATATATATATATATATATATATATATATATAATGATTTATTCGAAGTAACACGGAAGTGTTGAATAAAAAACTTAGACAGCAACACAACATGAGAACACATAAAAGGAACACTCACACGTAATATCTTGATAAGTTCGACGGACTCGAACTCCGTCTTCTCCGGAAGATTAGTTAGGACTGACTAGCCAGGGGTATGTGGAGCAGAGAGAGAAGGAGATGAGAGAAGGGGAGAACAGGTTGCGGGGGAGGGGTGAAGGAAGGGGTTGTAGAGGGGGAAAGGGGGAAGGGAGGCCAGAGGGGAACGGATATGGGATATGAATGAGCGGGAGGATGTGGAAACGGTTCCAAGCGACACAGAAAACCAATATTTCATCCACAGATACCACAACATCTATGACCCAGGTGTCAACTCACAAAGTCATCATCAGGGCTCGACAAGTCAAAACTCAGGCCAAGAATGACAAAATATATGCAGATGAACAAAATGTCCCACCATCTCGCAAGAAACAAATCCACTCCCATCCAATACAGCCCTCCACAATTAATGAACGACATTGAGATCCGGATGTTGATATGCTTTGGACAGCCATATAAATGCCATTTCCATCGTTTTTAATTTGATAGGGTTAATGGATGGGGGAATGGATGCTAGAACGGAAACACTGTAACACCGATTGAAGGGGGTGTCGTGGTGGGAGGCATGTTTTGGGATGGAAAGACCCGCGGACGGGGAAGAGGGATTACATGAGGCGTGAGGATTGTTTATCCTGAGGTTCAGGGGTGTGGAGCACTGGCTTATGTAATTTTTTTTAACAACAACTTTTACCTCCAAATCAAGGGCTGTGCCATGGAAAGTAGATTCAGCCCCTCATACGCTAACCTCCAACTCGGTGTCCTGGAAGAGAAGTTCCTTTACAATTACCCTCTAAAACCACTCCTCTGGCTTCGTTATATTGATGACATTTTTCTACTCTGGCCACAGAACATAGACTCCCTCAATTCCTTCATCTCCCAACTCAATGATTCCTCATTTCTTTCTTTACTTCCAACATCTCTTCATCACAGATCACTTTCCTTGATGTTAATATTTCCCTAACCTATAACAAATTTCTGACCTCGGTACATACTTAACCTACTAATAAACAACAATACCTTCATTTTAACAGCTACCACCCCTACCATACCAAACGCTCCCTCCCTTACTCCCTCTCTATCCGCGGGCACCACATTTGCAACCATCCCGAATCCCTTAGCAAATACCTCAATCTTCCCTACTCCCTCCTCCAACGGGGATACCCAGATTCTCTCCTTACCAAAAAAATCCTAAAATATTCCTACACCCCCAAGCCTCCCTCAACCACAGACTCCCACCCTCTCTCAATGTGTCCACCTACTTCCCTGGCATTCAGTCCCTCAAATTCATCCTCAAAGACCTGTACCCCATCCTCAAAAAATCACAACGTTTCGTCTAACCTTCTTCCCAAATGCCCCTCTGTTACCTTCAAATGGCCCGCCAACATATCAGATCTCCTTAAATCCACCAAGCCTCTTTCCAAATCCCCTCCCGCCCCTAGAATGCTTGCGGAGTTTTCGTTTGTTAAAAGAAATCGATCAAAAAATTTGTATCAAATTTTGCGCAAAAAATGAAATAAAGTATTACAAAGTGTGTGCAATGTTAGCAAAAGGCCTATGATGGGTCTGCTATGAGTAAATCAAGAGTTTACCAGTGGTATAAGCGTTTCCAAGAAGGCCGTGAAGACCTTGAAGATGATGAACGCCCTGGACGCCCCAGCACATCAACAATCGATGAAAACGTGGAAAAGGTAAAGAAATGATTATAAACGATCGCCGAATCACAATTAGAGAGGTCGCTCATGATGATAGCATATCGGTTGAATCATGTCGTAACATTTTTTCCAATTTTTTGGGTATGAAACGCGTGACAGCAAAATTCGTTCCAACATTGTTGAATTTTGAACAAAAACAGCGGCGAATGAAAGTTGCTCAGGAGTCACTAAATGAAGTAAACGACGATGCAGAATTACTGAAACATATTAGAACAGGTTGCGAAACATGAGTTTATGGATATGACGTTGAAATTAAGGCTCAACAATCCCAGTGGAGGCATTCTGGTTCGCCAAGCCCGAAAAACACCCGACAAGTGCGGTCGAACGTGAAGGTTATGTTCACTGTATTCTTTGATTTTAATGGCAGAGTGCATCATGAATTCCTGCCGCCTGGTCAAACGGTCAATAAGAAGTAATACCTACAAGTCCAACGCCGTGTATATGAAGTAATCCGAGAAAAACGCCCGGATCTGTAGAAAAACAATTAATTCATGGCACCACGATAATGCACCAGCTCACACTTCATTGCTTGTTCGTGAATATTTGGCCAAAAACAATACTGTAACTTTTCCCCAGTCTCCATATTCGCCAGATATGTCTCCGTGTGACTTTTTCCTATTTCCAAAAATTAAGAGAACACTGAAGGGCCGCCGTTTTACACCCTTAGATGACATTAAAAGAGTATCGCTGAAAGAACTAAAGGCTATCAAGGATCGAGTTGAGAAATGTTTCGGGGATTGGAAGAAGCCCTGGCACTAGTGCATAATCTTTAATGGGGACAACTTTGAAGGTGAATAGAAATTTCTTATAATTTTTCAATAAATATTAATGTACGAAAAATTATAATTCTCATTATTTTTTTAACACACCTCGTAATTTATATATATTTAAAAATAATTTATTTTTATTTTTATATATTCCTATAATAATTTTTTCTCTCTCTCCCTCTCTCTCTATCTCTCTCTCTCTCTCTCTCTCTCTCTCTATATATATATATATATATATATATATATATATATATATATATATATATATATATATATAATGTAAATTCACTAAATAGTCAACACAAACACAGAAACAAAAACTTATAAAAGAGGGACTCACTGGTACTCGAATTTTCGGTGGTGCAACCACCTTTCTCAAGAGGAATTAGGAACAGAACAGTTCTGTTCCTACCTGTTCGTTCGTGTGGTGCAACCACCTGAGAAAGGTGGTTGCACCACCGAAAATTCGAGTACCAGTGAGTCCCTCTTTTATATGTTTTTGTTTCTGTGTTTGTGTTGACTATTTAGTGAATTTACATTATTGTGCACGTTCGTGGGTTTTTTAAGAAAGTGAATTTATATATATATATATATATATATATATATATATATATATATAATTATATATACATTATATAAATATAAATAAATATATATATATATTCATTCAAACAGAAATAGGTATAAGGAAAAGGGGTAGGAAAACACATAAAAGGCGAACACAGGACATGTGGGGAAGGCGATTTTTGAGCAGCTCACGAAAGTAAAAATATTTCCTTATGCCGGATTTGAACCACGGACCTTTCATTTTCCTGGCGGATTGAGCTAATAAGGAAACCTGATTTACCTTAGGATCTGCGATCTTATAAAGCGCCAAAGTGCCGCGATAGATGTTGCCCGAGATATGGCGTTATGGAGCTGTTTCACCCACCAAAGGAGAAATAGACGGGACACAAGAAGGGGAAAGGATAGTAGAAAAGCATTCATACGATATTATAAAGGATAGGAACGGTGCGTTTCATGGCACGCATAGCCAGAAGAAGAGACGAGCCACATTGGCCAAACACATATTCAAACTTGAAAATCCCACCATACGGCGCACAAATATTCATTCAAACAGAAATAGGTATAAGGAAAGGGGATAGGAAAACACATAAAAGGCTGGCTATGCTTGCCATGAAACGCACTGTTCCTATCCTTTATAATATCGTATGAATGGTTTTCTACTTTCAGTAGAACATTAGTCCAACATTAAACGTGATTTATTTGCTATTCTGTGCTCTCATGATATGACAGAAACGATTAAAGACCCAACAAGGATCAACTCATGTCTTGATCAATTTATTATTGGGAATGACTTCTATGAATATACCTCTGAAGTTATTTGTACAGGACTTTCTGATCACAAAGCAATTCTCTTATCCCTATCATATGACGATGGACACCATAAAAAGTTAAATACAGAAATTATTTATAAAAGAACATATGATCCTTATAGTCTTCAATATTTTAATACATTAATGTCAAGAGAAACATGGGAAGATATTAATTACCCTACTGATCTTGATACTAAAGTTGACAGCTTTATCAATATCATTACTTATTACCATGATTTAGTATTTCCCCTTAAAAAAATTGTCAACATAATAAAAGTAAACCTGAAAATAGTCCTTGGTTAACAAGAGGAATAATTATTTCTTGTGATAGAAAAAGAGCATTGTATAAGCAATGCATTGATTCTAATGATTCGGAGTTAAAAAAAATACTGCAAAAGTTATTGTAAAATTTTGAGAACTACTATTACTCTAGCAAAAAAGCTGCATACCAGCTCATTGATAACAACATCATCTAATAAATCTAAGTCTATCTGGAAAGTAGTGAAACAAAAAACAGGGAAAAATAAAATTAATAGCAAGACAATATCTAAAATATGTTATAATGACACAACAATAACAAGTGTCCAAAAAATTTTAGACATTTTCAATGATTACTTTGCCCAAGTAGGTGTCAATCAAACTCCCATACAGTCACCCACCAACACAGGTACTTCTAAAATGGTCATCAATTCCTCCTCTATATATCTAGAACTGTTACTAAAAATGAAATATTGAGGATAATCAATCAATTAAAAAATAAATATTCATGTGGCCCTGATGGTATACCTGATGCTGTTATAAAAAGTTGTGCCACCTTTATTGCTGAACCACTGACTGAAATTTGTAATCTTTCCCTAAATGCTGGTCAATTCCCCTCCAAATATAAAGTTACAAAAATTAAAGCTCTGTTTAAAAAAGGAGAGAAGGAAAACTTTGAGAATTATAGACCAATTTCCTTACTTTCAGGTTTCTCCAAAATTTTGGAGAAGGTCATGTATCTGAGATTGATTTCCTTTTTTGATAAATCCTCTGTCATTGACAATCATCAATTTGGCTTCAGAAGGAATAAGTCCATTAATGATGCCCTTTTCTCATTGACAAGGAATATATGGAATGCCTTAGATAGTAATATTCATGTTGCAGGGCTTTTTATTGATTTAAAAAAAGCTTTCGATACAGTTAACCATGGAATTCTTTTAAAAAAATTAGAAACATATGGTATAAGAGGCAATGCAAAGGACTGGTTTAAATCATATTTAACTGATAGGTCACAATATATTGAAATGAATTCATCTGTATCAAGTACAACTTCTGTTATTTGTGGAGTTCCGCAGGGCTCCATTCTTGGACCACTACTATTTTTAGTCTTCATAAATGATTTACCTGCAAATTTACCACTCTCCAATACAACACTATTTGCTGATGATACTAACTTAATTTTTAATAACCATGATCCCACTCAGTTAATAAACGAGGTAACAGAAACTACACATAATTTGATGAACTGGTCACTGAAAATAAGCTATCTTTAAATGTTAGTAAAACCCCATTATTTAAACTTCAATCTCAAGAAGAAGTTAATAAATTTGTATCCAATAATTAACAGTTGCCCAATAAAAGAACTAAAGGTAACAAAGTTTTTAGGTATTTGGATTGACTCTAATCTTTCATGGGAGGAACATATTAATAATTTATCTCAAAAACTGGCACAAATCTGTTATGCATTCCGTGTACTCAAGGAAATCATTTGCATTCAGGCATTGAGGACTATATATTTTGGCTATGTGCAGTCACTTCTCCATTATGGTATTCCCTTTTGGGGCTCCTCTATCTTCCTTCCAAAATTATTTTAAATTCAAAAAAAGATTATTTGCATAATAACTAATTCTAATAATAGAGCTCCCAGTAAACCTATTTTTGAAAAACTAGAAATCTTACCTCTTCCTTGTCTATACATTCTTGAAACAGTGTCTCTTATTAACAAAAATCAGGACATGTTTATTAAAAACTGTGACCATCATAGTCATACTACAAAAAGCCAAAATGCATTCCATGTAAGTCAGCACAGAGTAAATATAACAATTAAAAGGATAGATCATCATGGAATACTTATGTACAATAAATTGCCTGCTTATATTAAAAATATCAAAAGTTCCTTTAAATTCAAGAGTGCTGTGAAAAAACTACTTTCATGTAAATTATTTTATAGTGTAGATGATTTGCTAATGCATACAATTTCAAATGTATAACTGAAATGTGTTAATTCCAAAAAGTTGTAAATTGTATGTATTTGTACTTTGCATATTGTTTTGATTTTGCATATTTTTTTACTGAAATGAAGTGTAAAACATGTATTGACAAAGCCATACATAATTCTATGTTTATGGTGAATGAATAAATTACAATTACAATTACTATTACTATCCTTTCCCCTTCTTGTGTCCTGTCTATTTCTCCTTTGGTGGGTGAAACAGCTCCATAACGCCATCTCTCGGGCAACATCTATCGGAGCACTTTGGCGCTTTATAACATCACAGATCTCAAGGTAAATAAGGTTTCCTTATTAGCTCAACTAGTAGAGCATCCGCCCGGAAAGTGGAAGGTCCGTGGTTCAAATCACGGATAAGAAAGTATTTTTATTTCGTGATCTGCTAAAAAACCGCCTTCCCCACATGTCCTGTGTTCGCCTTTTATGTGTTTACCTATCCCCTTTCCTTATACCTATTTCTGATTGAATGAATATTTGTGTGCCGTATGGCGGGATTTTCAAGTTTGAATATATATATATGTATATACATATATATATATATATATACATATATATATATATATATATATATATTATAAACCATAAACACAGTAATCAACCCGAAGGTCGGTTTAGTAGGTATGGTAGAGCTCACCAATGTACCCGGCCCGACAGCGTGTGAATATTCACACATCTGGGTAGGTCAGTTCCTTTCCCAGGAAGATCTGGTACCCGAAAAATCAGCTAGCTTGGGTGGAGCTGCAAGTGCCCATAGTGCCTGGCCCGGGAATCGAACCCGGGACCCTCCGGTCAGTAGTCCAACGCTCTACCCCCTAGACCACCGCGACCCGCATATATATATATATATATATATATATATATTATTATTATTATTATTAGGTAATCTACCGGTTAAGGTAGGTTTTTGGATGGACACAACTATCAAATAAACATTTTGTGACTCCCCACCTAGCAAACTAATCTATATCAGGTCCCTCTTCATCTCGGTGTACTTCTTTCCTCCCTTCATCCCGTCCAACATCCCTATCCTGTTCCTACCCTTACCTCGCTTGCCCAACATTCTCCCCTCTATTACCCTCTTCAACATTCCACTACCACTCAATACGCCTTTCATCCATTTTTCCTGCCTCCATAGGATTTCTCTCAACAAACCCCTCTCCTCCCCCACCATTTCTAGTACTTCCTCATTTGTTTTCCTTTCGGTCCATTTCACCTTCCCCATTCTTCTCCACACCCACATTTCAAAAGCCTCCAATCTACGTCTATCCTCCTGCTTCAGCGACCACGTTTCCGCGCCGTACATAGCTGCGCTCCATATCAGAGTTTTTACGAGTCTTATCTTAACATCCCTACTCAACGTCCCCGTCATCAACTCCCTCCTCCTTGAGAAATCCTCCTTGCCTAGCGCAATTCTTCTCCTTACGTCCCTACCACTTTGACCGTATTGGTCCAAAACACTTCCGAGATATGTAAACTGCTCTACCTGCTCTATTCTTTCCCCGCCTATTTTAATATTTAGCTTAGCCTTTTTCTTTCTGGAAAATCGCATAACCTTTGTTTTATTAATATTGATTCTCATCCCATATTTATCGCACCGAACCTCCAATTCACTCAACAATGCTTGCAACCCCATGGCTGACTGAGCAACTAATGCTTGGTCATCAGCAAACCTAACTGATTTTACGAATTCCCCTCCGACTTTCATTCCTACCTCCAGTTCTTCCCATGCCTCTTTAATCATTTCCTCTACATATACGTTGAACAGTACCGGTGACAATGGGCAACCCTGCCTTACACCTCTTCCTAACACTGCGCATCCGGACTCTCCGTTCCCCACTCGCACCTGAGCAGTCTGAGACATGTACAGGGTACGGATCAGTCTCCTGTCCCTCCAATCCATTCCTATTTTCTGCAATACACGCATTAATTTTTCCCAATTCACTCTATCAAACGCTTTTTCGAGATCTACAAAACAGGCAAAAACGTCCTGATTGTATTCTATATTCCTCTCGACTAGTGATCTCATTACTGCAATGGCATCACGCGTACCTCTTCCTTTCCTGAACCCAAACTGATCATCCCCTAAGTAATCATTTGCCTTACTCTCTATCCTTTTGTTGATGATCCTGAGAATAACTTTAGCTGCGTGGGATATCAAACTTATTGTTCTGTAATCCTCACATGACGAAGCCTTTGCCTTTTTTGGAATAGGAACTAACACCGATCTCACAAAATCTTCCGGCCAGATTCCTTCCTCATAGATACTACGAATCAGTCCATATATGGCCTTTTTACCACCTTTCCCTAACCATTTCAACATTTCAACAGGAATATTGTCCACCCCCACAGCCTTATTTGCTTTCATCTCCTTTAATGCCCTTTCTATTTCATCGTCGAGTATGCCTGGACCTAAGCTATCTTCTTCTACGTCATGTTCCTTTTCTATGTCTAACCTTGTCCGCCTAAGTTCTTTACCATAGAGTGTTTCTATATATTCCTTCCATCTCTCTTGGATTTTTCCTGGTTCAACTATTATCTTACCCCATTTATCTTTAACTGTTAGCACAGATCATGCCTTCTTACTTCCCGATAATAACTTAACCTTGCTGTATAGAGCACCAATTTCACCCTTCTTCTGTAAACTTTCCATATCCTCGCATTGCGTTTTCCACCATTCTTCTTTTGCTTTATTTGTGGCCCTTCTCAATTTATTGTTTAACTCTTTGTACTTAATTTTGCCTAACTCTGTGTTTACATTTTTCCATCTTCTTCTCTCATCCATCTTTGCAATCATCTCATCCGTTACCCATGGTTTCCTTATCCTTTTCCCGTTAACGGTTCCTATAGTGTCTTTGGCGGCTTCCAATATCCCTTTCTTGATACATTCCCATTTTTCTTCGATAGCACTCAGTTCTTTACCGTCATCCATCATTTTCTCTACAGCCTCCTGATACTCCTTCCTCGTTAATTCATTTACTGCTTCTAAATTCCATTTTTTAACCCGCCGCCCTTGCCTTATCTTCTTGAAACGAACATTACATTTCATAACAACTAAATTGTGGTCAGAGTCCGCATCCGCTCCTGGGAAACTGTGCGAATTTATCACACTGTTCCTAAACCTGTGCCTAACCATAATATAATCTAACTGATACCTTTCTGAGTCACCTGGCATTTTCCATGTTACCTACGCCTTTTGTGGTGTCTAAACCATGTGTTAGTGATGACTAACCCCTGTCTCCTGCAGAATTCAATTGCTTTCTCCCCGCGTTCATTCCTCGTGGCTAACCCATAGTCCCCCACCTCACCACCATCTCTTCCTTCGCCTACCGTCGCATTCCAATCCCCCATCACTATCAAATATTTCCCTGCAGCAACACTCGCGATGATATCCTCTAACTCATTATACACCCTATCGACTTCTTCCTCCTTATATATATATATATATATATATATATATATATATATATATATATATATATATATATATATATATATATAACTTAGACAGTAACACACAGCACGAGAACACATAAAAAGAACACTCACAATAATATCTTGATAATTTCGACGGACTAGAGCTCCGTCTTCTTCGATAGAAGATCGATAGAAGACGGAGAATATAGAGAAGAAGATAGAAGATCTCCGAAGATAAGATATGACTAAGGAAAAGGGTACGCGGTGCAGAGAGAGCATGGGACGACGTGAGTGTTCTTTTTATGTGTTCTCGTGCTGTGTGTTACTGTCTAAGTTTTTATTCAACACTTCCGTGTTACTTCGAAGAAATCATATATATATATACATATATATATATATATATATATATATATATATATATATATATATATATATATATACACTTTTTTGGAAAACCCACAAACGTGTAATGTAAATTCACTGATAAGTCATAACAAACACAGAAACCAAAACACAAAAGAGGAAAAACTCACTGGTTCTCGAATTTTCGGTGGTCCAACCACCTTTCTCAAGAGGAATTAGGAACAGAACTCTTAGAACAGTTCTGTTCCTAATTCCTCTTGAGAAAGTTGGGTGGACCACCGAAAATTCGAGAACCAGTGAGTTTTTCCTCTTTTGTGTTTTGGTTTCTGTGTTTGTTATGACTTATCAGTGAATTTATATATATATATATATATATATATATATATATATATATATATATATATATAATGTATATTTATTTCAAACTTTGACAGC
Source organism: Hetaerina titia (assembly GCA_037158775.1). NCBI lineage: Eukaryota > Metazoa > Arthropoda > Insecta > Odonata > Calopterygidae > Hetaerina > Hetaerina titia. The sequence goes on along the minus strand of CM073768.1, from coordinate 29,255 downwards.
AACAAACAATGTAAAAACACATAAAAGGAACACTAACACGTCATTTCTTGATAATTTCGACGGAATTGAGCTCTTTCTTCATCAGGAGATGCGTCGTGCTGTGTTCAAATTCAACACTTCCGTGTTACTTCGAAGAAATCATATAAAATGTATATAAATATATTCATTCAAACAGAAATAGGTATGAGGAAAGGGGATAGGAAACACATAAAAGGTGAATACAGGACATGTTGTGAAGGCGGTTTTTGAGCAAATCACGAAAGTAAAAATATTTCCTTATGCCGGATTTGAACCACGGACCTTCCACCTTCCGGGCGGATGCTCTACCTTTTGAGCTAATAAGGAAACCTGATTTACCTTGAGATCTGCGATCTTATAAAGCGCCAAAGTGCCGCGATAGATGTTGCCCGAGGGATGGCGTTATGCAGCTGTTTCACCCACCAAAGGAGAAATAGACGGGACACAAGAAGGGGAAAGGATAGTAGAAAAGCATTCATACGATATTATGAAGGATAGGAACGGTGCGTTTCATGGCACGTATAGCCAGAAGAAGAGACGAGCCACATTGGCCAAACACATATTCAAACTTGGAAATCCCGCCATACGGCGCACAAATATTCATTCAAACAGAAATAGGTATAAGGAAAGGGGATAGGAAACACATAAAAGGCCTTTGTTGTTTGTAAAATTTTTGGCTTTTATGTGTTTCCTATCCCCTTTCCTTATTACTATTTCTGTTTGAATATATATATATATATATATATATATATATATATATATATATATATATATATATATATATATATATATATATATATATATATATATATATATGTATATGTATATATCGATGATGCGGAAGTACTCACGAGAGCAATATAACTTTTGGACGGCACAATAGAACACAGAATAAAAGAGATAACACGTAAAATGACACTCACAATGTAGATGATTTAAGCTTTCGGCCTACTCCGAGGCTTTCTTCAGGTCAGACTGTCTGACCTGAAGAAGGCCTCGAGGTAGGCCGAAAGCTTAAATCATCTACAGTGTGAGTGTCCTTCTACGTGTTATCTGTTTTATTCTTTGTTCTATTGTGCCGTCCAAGAGTTATATATATATATATATATATATATATATATATATATATATATATATATATATATATATATATATATATCGATGACGCGGAAGTACTCACGAGAGCAATATAACTTTTGGACGGCACAATAGAACACAGAATAAAACAGATAACACGTAAAAGGACACTCACACTGTAGATGATTTAAGCTTTAGGCCTACTCCGAGGCCTTCTTCAGGTCAGACTCTATATATATATATATATATATATATATATATATATATATAACTTAGACAGTAACACACAGCACGAGAACACATAAAAAGAACACTCACAATAATATCTTGATAATTTCGACGGACTCGAGCTCCGTCTTCTTCGGAAGATAAGATATGACTGAGGAAAAGGATACGCGGTGCAGAGAGAGTATGGGACGAGGGAGAGGGAAAAAACAGGTAGTTGGGGAGGGGTGAAGGAGGGGTATGTGGAGGCGGAGAAAGCGGAGCGGAGAACAGGTGGTGGGGAAGGGGCGAAGAAGGAGGTTATGGAGGGGGAAAGGGAAGCCAGAGGGGAACGGAGATGGAATAAGGAGGATGTGGAAATAGTAACAAGCGACACAGAAAACTAACAATTCATCCACAAATCCCACAACACCCATGACCAAGGCATCAACTCACCAAGTCATCATAAGGACTTTACAAGTCAAAACACAGGACAAGGATGACAAAATGTATGCGGATGAATAAATTGTCCCACAATCTTGCAAGAAACAAATCCACCTCCATCCACCTCAGCCCCACCCCCCCATTTAGTGAACGACATTGAGACCCGGATGTTGATAGGCTTTACACAGCCATATAAATGCCAATTCCATTGTTTTTAATTTTATAGGGTTATCGGATGGGGGAAGGGATGGTAGCACGGAAACATTGTAACAGTGGTTGAAGGGGGTGTTGTGGTGGGAGGCATGTTTTGGGATGGGAAGACCCGCGGACGGGGAGGAGGGATTACATGAGGCGCGGTGATTGTTCACCCTGAGGTTCAGGGGTGTAGAGCACTGGCCTATATAAAATGCCGGGCAGAGTTTGCAAGTCAGAAGATAGATTACATTCTGAGATGTGCATGAGGAGTGGGGGAAGGGCGGGAGAGAGTTAAAAGTTGGGATGGAAAGTATTGGAGTGGTGAAAATAGGACAAGTTTTGCATCTAGCTCGCAAGCACTGAGTGGGTGTGATTCTGGGGGTGGGAGGGGATTTGGAAAGAAGCTTGGTGGATTTGAGGAGATCTGATTGGTTGGCGGGCCGTTTGAAGGTAACAGAAGGGCATTTAGGAAGAAGGTTGGACGAAACGTTGTGATTTTTGAGGATGGGGTACCGGTCTTTGAGGATGAATTTAAGGGACTGGATGCCAGGGAAGTAGGTGGTGCTTATAGAGAGAGGGTTGGAGTCTGTGGTTGAGGGAGGATTGGGGGTGTAGGATTGTTTTAGGATATTTTTGTGAAGGAGAGAATCTGGGTATCCCCGTTGGAGGAGGGAATGGTGAAAGTTGTTGAGGTATTTGTTGAGGGATTCGGGATGGTTGCAAATGCGGTGCCCGCGGATAGAGAGGGAGTAAGGGAGGGAGCGTTTGGTGTGGTAGGGGTGGCAGCTGTTAAAATGAAGGTATTGTTGTTTATTAGTAGGTTTAGTATGTACGGAGGTCGAAATTTGTTGTTAGTTAGGGAAATATTTACATCGAGGAAAGTGATCTATGATGATGAGATGTTGGAAGTGAAAGAAAGAAGATATATATATATATATATATATATATATATATATATATATATATATATATATATATATATATATATATATATATATATATGTATTAACTTTTGGACGGCACAATAAAACACAGAATAAAACAGATAACACGTAAAAGGACACTCACACTATACATGTTTTAAGCTTTCGGCCTACTCCGAGGCCTTCTTCAGGTCAGACTGAGAGGTTTTGAGGGAAGAGTGCCTGGGGAGGGGAGGCGGGGCGGAAGGTTTAGGGAATGTTGGGAAAGAAATTAAAGATGGCGGTTAAGGGTGGGAATTTTAAAGGATCGGAAATATAGGATGTATGCGGATTCGCGAGTTCTCACCTCTATGTTGGTGGCTGAATCAGGTAGGGATTCTAGAACTGTTAGGGAAAAGCATTCGTCAAATGATAGGTTGTGTGAAATTGCGTGTAAAGGGATGGGAAGAGAAGAGAGTGAAGCAGAATTACATGAGTAGCGATGATTGTTCTTTCGGATAGATAAGGGGGTAATGCATTCGCCTATGTAGAATGAGGTGCATTGTTTGCACGACAAAAGATAGATAATGTTTTTTGGGTGGCAATTAGCGTGGGAACGGGGTGAAGGGACAATGAGGGGATGTGGGGAGAGGGGAGCAGATCTGATTAGGAGACATGTTTTACATCGGGGGCGATTGCAGGTAGGGGAAATATGTGAAAATTTGTCAGGGCGGGGTGTCAAAGGGTTGGTGTATCTCAGAAGGTTTCTGAGATTGGCTGGTCGTCGGTAAGCGACAGAGGGGTATTGGGGCAGTAAAGATGTGGTCGCGTCATTGTCATGTAGTATAGGATAAAGTTCTTTGAGAATGGTTTTCAGTCTGTGGGATCTGGGGAAATAGGTTGTGCAAAGGTTGAGTCCAGCGTCAGATGTGGGGTTGTTATTCTGTGGTGTGTGTGGTCGGGTGGAGCGGTGGATTTTATCCTGTAGGAGCTTTTCTGGGTAACCGCGTTTGTGGAGTGCATGGTGTAGATTGTGGAGGTATTTGTTGAGGGTAGCTGTGGTGTTGCAAATCCGATGTCCGCGGATAGAGAGAGAGTTGGGAATTGAGCGTTTGGTATGAGAAGGATGACTACTAGTATAGTGTAAATATTGTTGATGATTAGTGGGTTTGATGTGTACTGAAGTGGTGAATTATTTATTGTGAAGTGAGATGTCTGTGTCAAGAAAGGTGATGGTGGAGTCTGAAATGGAAGAAATTAATTTAACAGGGAAAGAAGAATTTAAGGCCGATAAGAAATTGTCAAGAGAATCAGAGCCGTGTGTCCAGAGCATAAAAATGTCGTCAATGTAGCGGACTCAGAAAAGAGGTTGGAAGGGTTGATGTGAAAGGAAATTCTCTTCAAGGTGGCCCATGAAGAGATTGGCGTACAATGGTGCCATCCTTGTTCCCATCGCTGTGTCTTTCGTTTGGAGATAAAAACAGTTTTGGAGAGAGTATGCATTTTTGGTCAGGACGACAGTGGCGAGATTGAGGAGAAATTCGGTGGAGGAGCACTGGGGTGGGGGGCGTAGAGAAAGATAGTGTCGGAGGGAGGATAGGCCTTCTGCATGGGGAATAGAAGTAAAGAGGGAGGTGACGTCGATGGTGGCCATAAGCAGGTTGGAGGTGGAGGGAATGGAGACAGAGTTGAAACGGTGGAGGAAGTGATACGTGTCTTTCGTGAAGGAGGGCAATGCGAGTACGATAGGTTGTAGGTGGTAATCAAGGAATGCGGAGATTCTATCTGTGGGAGAGTTGAAACTAGAAACTATAGGGCGACAGGGGATTTTGGGTTTGTGTATTTTTGGGAGGAGATAAAACTGGGGTGTTCTGGGGTTTGGGGGTGAGAGTAGGGATATGTCTTGGGAGGTGAGGCCTTCTTCTGGTCCAAATTGGAGGAGAAGAGACCGAATTTCCTTTTGGAAGGTTGGAGTAGGGTTGTCGGTGAGAGTGGTATAGGTGGATGTGTCGTTGAGGTGACTGAGGGCTTTGAAATATAGTCTTTGGTGTTTAAAATTACGACTGAGGAGCCATTATCGGCGGTAGTGACCACGATGTTGGGATTGGCCTGTAGGGTTTTAAGGGCATGACGTTCGTTTGTGGTTATTTCTTGGTTTTATAGATTGTGTGAAGGATTTATTCGAAACTTTTTGGAGAAGGAGGCGTATGAATATTAATATATATATATATAAATTAAATTACGCTCCCTCGATAGCTCAGGTGGTTAGAGCATCCGCCCGGCAAGTGGAGAGATCCGGTGTTCAAGTCCCGGTCGAGGAAGATATTTTTATATTCGTGATCTGCTCACATCCGCCATCCCCACCTCTCTTGTGCTCGTCCTGTATATAGTATGTGTTCCTTTACCATTTTCCTTATCTCTATTTCAATGTGAATGAATATATATATATATATATATATATATATATGTGTGTGTGTGTGTGTGTGTGTATGTATATTTTTACACATGATTAGAACACTTAACGTGCGGGGTCTGTCGGGAGATTTTCACTTAAAGCTAATGACGAATTCTGAAAGGAGGAAAAAATTTAAACACGTGAGTATGGAGAGGAAAAACTAAGACGTGAGCTTTATAATACAGGGCTCATGGTGCCCTCTCGAACGATAATTAATTTCCCTATGGAAATTCAGTTCGAATTCCGCACCGCAGGTACTAAGTTAGCCCTGTTTTTGAAGTCAAATGCAATACTGCAATTAATGGTGACTTGGAAGAAGGAGAGGGAATAAAATGACGCCCATGCCATGCTGACAACTGTGTCCATGGATCAACCACATTCACCCTTTCTAAATGAGTTTTTTACTCACGCTATCGCGCACATGCGCATTCATTCTGGGTCGCAGAGGTGTGGACGGCTGCCGAAGAAGTGCTGCGGATTTCCTCGATCTTTAAATATTCCTTGAAGCACAGATGCCTACGAACAGAACTATGGCAGTACTCGTAGATTACAATGTATCATGAAATGCACTCGTCGTAATTGCGAGACAACTACAGAAAGGAGCTGGGACCCCTTACCACAAAGTGGAATATTCGTATGTGGACAAACTAACAAAAAAATAGGATTTATCAGAAGAGTATTTCGGAAATGTAATGAAAAGCCCAAAGAGAAATGTTATCAATCTTTGGTTATGCCTCGTTTGGAATATGTTACAATAATATATGGGATCCTCACGAATACGATTAATTGCCCAATTGGATCGCGTGCAGCGTAGAGGAGCTAGAGTTGTAAAACGTTGTTATGTAAAATTAGTAGCGTATCCAAAATATTAGAGCAGCTAGGCTGGGAATCACTCACGGAGCGAAGATTAAATTTAAAAAATTAAATCTTTTACATTAATTGGAAGGAAGTCTCTTTAGCAGTGCTGATGAAAATGTATTATTACCCCCATCTTACTTTGGTAGAAAAGATCATGTCATTACCATTAGAGAGGGAATTAACTTTAGAACAGATAGATTTAAGATGTCATTGCTTCCACGAACGATAATGGATCAGAATAACATTTTCCGACTGCGGTAGGGGTCAGATTCAGGTCCAAATTAGTCTGGTGTGTATTCACCCCATTTTCTGACAACTAATAAATAATTCCATGTAAAAAAATGACCTTCAGATGGTTTAGTTCTTGTATAATGCTTAATAGAAACACGCCTAAAAATGTTTAGCCGAAGCACTCCGGGCAAACACGGATAACCTATAACACGTTATGCAGTGCATTTTTACAATGGAGGGGGAGAGAAATAATGGTTATGGGCATGAAGTTACTTTTTCTAATGAATTTAGCTTTCCAAGCTCTAACTGTGCTCGTGGGAGTTGGCGAATGTTATCCGCCGATTCTTTTTCAAGAATATTGCGATGGACCGAATATTACAAACCGACGACTAACAGACGACTCTCAATATTCGATTGTCATCTAGTCTACAGAATGTAACTGGACGTGTAACAAATAGAAGATCGCCCATCTGTCAATGCATCATGCCTACATCTCCCCCTCTTTCCCCAGTACCAGCCCCGCCGAAGGAAGCAGCCAAAGTGTACGGGGGGATTGCGAGAGGGGGCGGCCCCCGTGTCCCCGTCGCGCCAGCAGTGCGGAGGTCGAGCACAGGAGAGCCAGCAGTCGCCCGGGGTGGTAACCTCGACCCCGCCTCTCCTCGTGGAAGGCCGCTGCCTCCACCACCAATACGCGCAGAGGTGAGGAAAGGTATATTCAAAGAATCAGTGTGCTAAATACATTGCAAAAAAATAGCCACGCACTTCAGTAAATAATTAAACGTTTTTTTTTTGGGTAAGATTGAGACTCGGTAGTCCCTTCTTCCACCTTACCCATCATCATATGCACGCATTCATACATCGGCTAAAATTAAAATAAAGATTGTAGAAATGTTTCCAGTGAAGATGGAAAAATAGGAAATAAAACATTTAAAAAATTATTAGTCCAGGGGTAGAGCGTTGAAACTGGAGGGCCCCGGTTCGATTCCCAGGCAAGGCCCCCTGGCCACTCTCAGCTCCACCCAAACTGTGTTTTTTCGGCAACCAGATCTTCCTGGGAAACCATAACCGGTTCAGGGAAAGGAACTAGCCCCCGTACCCTGATGTGTGAATTTCACATACCATAGAACGTACTGGGTGAACTCTACCACCACCTACCAAACCGACCTTTGGGTTGATTACTGTGTTTATGGTTTCAAGGGAAAATACAAAATAAATTATGCTTAAAAAATGATAATAAATAAATAAAATAAATGCTACATCGGGGAGAAAAATGTGGGTGGACTGTCAAAAAATATATGCATTTGTGGGAAAAGCAAAAGGATTGTGAACTGATATCCTTAAGAAAAAAACCACTGTATGAAAACAACCGGACAGGAAGGAGAGGGTGAAAAACATGCGAGCCCTACAATAATATTAACATGACTAATGCATCGATAATGCATGACAATGCATGGATAACTAATAGCAGTGGAAGGGTGGTAAATATTAATGGAACACAAAGAAAAAGTATGCATCAAGACAAGAATCTGCAGGAGTTGCCACGACAGTAACGTTTTGACTGAGTGAAATACTATTGCATTACAATGAAGCAATTGCAGAGTATAAAAATCCTTGGCCTTGACAGGGATTTGAACCCTGATCAGAGTGTTTTTGTAGTGTTCGGAAAAATTTCGGAGCATAAGAGGATGCCTCAATATCTTAACTGGCTAAAGCACTCGGCCAGACATCGAGGGATCCAAGTTCAAATTACAGTCACACTGAATGACTTTTATACTGCAATTGTTGCATTGTAATTATGCATCATATTTAAAATATATTTCAGGATAAAAACTTATATCAAATAAGAAAAAAATATCAAATATTTAATGAAAAGAAATAAAACAATTGAAATTTTAAAAGGTAACGTAAAACTTGGATAGAACATTGCATTTGTAATATCCACAAAAAATGTTGCATTCCTTAAAACAAGGCAAATCGTGAAAAGATACAAATAAAGCCACCAAATTGATAATGGGCCTGAGGAAATGAGTTTTGCATGCGACATTCTTTGAACACAAGGATTGCAAGGGAGAGTGGATACACACACTATTTGAAGGGTTGATGAGATTGGTGGATGAAGATATTCCATTATTTTCTCTCCTTTCTTGCAGAATGCCGTTCCATGGAAATGCAGGAGAACCCAATCTGCATGGAGGTCCACCCACACCCCCTAAAACTCCATCATATCCTTTAAATACAATAGTCCAAAGGTGGGTGAAATGAGTATTAAAGGATCCATATTATACTGCATTCCAAAGCTCGGTTTCCCTGATCTTAGATTTATTATCTTTGATCTTTGTGCAATATCTATACTATTTTAAACAATTTAATTTATCTCACTCACCTTATGCAAGATTTTTCTTGTTCTGAGGTGAAATTAAATATTTATCACCAATGTATTTATTATTTTTAGATCATTGAGTTTGATGCTGTTCTTTTCTAGATGTGTTGATATATCTGAAACAAAAGCTAATTTAAAGCATGGCTGAAAGACATAAGCTCACATTACGTTCAAGAATTATTAAATGACTTATATTTAGCTATTAGTTGAACCAAAATCATATCAACTTGTACTGCTTTTCTCCCTTGAAATATTTTCAAATGTCCCAATGCAAGCTGCTGCTGGTTAATATAAACATGAATCGAATGACATAAGTTGCACATTAGCAAAAATGTAGGTTCTGAAGCCATATTTTCAATAATATGATACCTCTGCACCAATTAATCTAGATTTGATATATGCATCATTTTTTATATGCTTAGAGCCATGCTTTAAGTTGTCCACAGTGTGGCCACCAGAATATGGATGACGGGTTGACTTCTAGATGCAGAGATTAGCTGCAAAATGAATGATGGTACCCAATGAATAATGGTGCACAATATGCACCAGCACTTGGGTGGTTTTCTAGGACTCTCCCAGGGTAAGATACACCTATTACATGATGCAGGTGTAGTCCAATGAAGATTTTTTAAATTGGCAACTCTAAGTGTAAATATATATTTCTTCAATAAACTGAAGGAGAGTCTGGTGGTTCTTGCTCATATGAATAAAATGGAAACCACATGTATAGTCATACTAATCCAACTACTGGTGGGTTAACAATTTCTTTTATGACTGTGGTCCTGTGATATAGAAGGTAACAGGAAAACACCGTAATAAATAGAAAAGAGCAGTACATACATCATCAACTCTTCTTTTTTTACAAGCATCTCCATGTATTTATCAAATGAAGACATTGCAAATTTATCAAATAAAATATTTCAGGGGTAATCTAGTATTCATTTGCACCAGGACAATATGAGCAAAGGAGTACATCAGTCAAGTATGATAAACCACCCATGATTGAAACAAGAAACATAAGATCTCTTTGGACTGGCAAAAGTACATGCCTGGAGAGCCATGGAAGTGAAAATGAATAGGCTGACTTATTTTGGGAATCAGTGAAATAATGTGGCCCAGAGGAAGAAACCTATGGAACTAGCTGGAGGATCTGTGAATGGAAATGCAGTGGGGAAAATGCACCTCATGTGTCAGAATGTCTGTAAAGATCACATTCTTTGGAACCTGAATAATGGATATTTATGAATTTATTATTTTCACTATTAACATCTAAAGTCTCAGTACAAATAATGAACTTAGGTATAGTAACTACGAGTAGTACTCCAAGAATATGGATGAAGTAAAATTTTATGGCACTGGTGTAATTGTCTCACCTTCTAATGATGATACAGAGTTCATAAAAGAGTGAAAAGGGATAACTTGCTTGTGCAAGCCCTTTTCTGGGAATAAAAATCTTACTGTTGCAGCATCTCTCGCAGTTTCTTATAATTTCTCAAAAGTCAACTTCAATGTGTTGTTTAATTTTACATGTAGGAGAACTAGTGATTTGGGGGTGCACGACATAGATGAGAAAGTAGAAGAAGTACTAAAGTGAGACGTGAATGAATGACCCAGCCAGACACAATATGGTCTCTCTGGTTGGTACCCTGATACCCTTCCAGTCACCACTTGTCTCTGTCTCCATTCAACCACCTCATTCCACTCCTTCCATTTCCTATTCCCTCACTTCCTCATGCATCTGAATGTCTTAACTGCTGAATTCACCGAAAGCCATCCAAGAAAGTACCAACCAACTGATTGATTGACCTTACTTCATAACAAGAACTATGATTATCAGGATATTGCATGACAACATGTTGGATATCACAGCAAAATATCAAGAGCTGTATATTTACAGGATTGTTCTTTATTTCTCCCATCAGGGCAAGGGGACATTCATCCTCACCAAATTCTTCCCTTGAAGTTGCTACAACCTTAAATTCTCAGAGGCCAGAGTGCCCCAAATATCACCCTGGAAATAACCAACGAACATCTTTATATGAAGATCCTGGGATTGGTGGATTTGTGTGGTATGATATACCCTCACTCTAATATATAAGGTTAGAAGCAGTGGTCATTCTGTATCCAGAAAATGAGGTGGTGGAATCACTTTTATTCTTCCTAAGCCCAAATCAATCATTTTAACTGCAAATATTCCTAAGCTATCCATTATGATTTCCATGTTTTTCTAGCTTAATTCAGTAATAATTTGTTCATATATGCCTAGAATTGAATACAACAAGATGCTACAAAACTGATACAGCATATGAGGTATTAGAATCTGTGAACTTCAACTTCTACCATTTAAAATAATGGCATGGCTTATGTTTTTATTATTTATGACAGTGGATATGTATGATAACTTCTTACAAAAATTATACTACATAGACTCAGTGGCATTAATGGTGATTGATTGGAAGTGAATTATGCATGTGCTTAATGTTAGCATTGAAAATTGGTCAATTATTTCAATTAACCTATAGGTCTCATTGAAGTAGTATCCTGGAAATTCATGTACAATCCTGTTGTAATGATAGAATTGGATCTTGGCTGTGACAACTTGAACGGCTGCACTAACTGAAGATAACTTAGATTTATTAATCAGAAGGGGCTGTCTTTTTCTACCGTTACTTATTTCTTTTCACATAATGTGTACCTTTAGAGTTTCCTGATATCGAATACACACAACCTACCAGACAGAAATAGTAAATATTAGCTCTCCTTTTGCACTTTATTGCAAGCAAGCACTATTTTCAAGATTTGGGATTGTTTTTTTCAAAAAGTAATTTATTTCTCTAAACTTAGTTTTTGGTCATTCAGTACTCCTCTTGCATAGCAAGTTGCAACGCAGTTTTGAATTTGTTCTATGGCTTGTTTAAAACTCACTTGCAAATTGATCATAAATAAAAATGTACAGTATTTGATGTTGAAATGGCAAACGTATAAAAGCAACTGAGAAAACCTTGGGCTTATCATGATAAATACATGTAGGTATCGTTTCTGAGTCATTCCACTGTTTCAGGGTTAAGTTTAATTTTTAAAAGTAAAAGAATAGTAACATTTGATTCAACCAAGAATGTTTCACCTTAAATAGCTTTCAGGAACAATAGCAAGTTAACAATACCATCACATACCAAAATTTGAAGTTTTGCCTTTGAAATAGTAAAGATAACTATTCATTGATTTATTTTTTCCCATTTTATATTTCACAGTTTTCCTTTCACTTCATGCAAGTTAAGCAATTAACTCTATTCTTTCTCTTGCAGTGGTCACCACCCTCAGTTTCAGTTCCCTCCACAACAGGCTGAGGGTAGCAGTGGGATCCAAGGGGTGTGCAGGGAGCTTCCTCCTCCTCCTCCTCTCTCACCCCCTGCTCATATTCCTCCCACTTCCCTGCAAGGACACGACAGGCTCTTTCACCATCCTCATCACACCAATCAGGTGAATATAATTCTAACTAGTGCAGAATGCATCACATATGGTATATTCCAGATATAAGGGGTATTCAGTATTCTTAAAATGTTTACTGAACAAAATAGATGTGCTCAATAATTAAATGGAATTGGAGTTATTTGGAAAGAATTTTATTTATCAGTCTCTATCAATGTTATCCCCATTGAAGTAGTCCCCATTAGATATTATACCCGAATGCCAGTGCTTATTTCCAATCCTTGAAACACTTCTGGAACTCACTTTGGTAAAGCTTTTATCACTCTCAGTGATGCATTTGTAATGTGTTATCTATGGCTGGTCTAATGATGGCTCTTTTAAGGTTCTCTTTATGTCATGGAAATGGAAAACATCACTTGGGGCCATGTCTGGCGAATATAGAGGCTGAGACATTATTACAAAGCATGTTTTTGGCCAAAATTTTATGAAAAAGCAGTGAGCAGTGTGAGCAGCAGCATCTTGGAAGTGCAAAAGCCATGAATAGTTTTGCCACAAATTAGGGTGTTTTTTCATTTTTATTCATGCAAACGGTGTTTAATTTATAAATACTGATACCACTTTATTGATTGTTTCACCTTGTGACAAGAACACATGATGCACAATGCAAAATTGCAAAATTCCTGTTGCTCTTGGATCACACCTCATATATATGAAACCAATTTAATTTGTCAATATAAACTCCTAGAAATTGCAATAATTTGTACACTTTGTTTTTCAAGTTGTGTGTGTCACAGCAAGTTGAGGTTAGTCCACTAGAAAATAATGTTAAATGCAGCTGCCATAGAAATATTACATTGCATAGTGCATCTTACTTTGTTAGAAAGTAACCAAAAGTCACTAAATGCAAGATGAGACAATTGTATAAAATACGAGGGTGGTACGATAAGTCCTTAGAAGAGATGGCACTTGTAGTATCAAAAATAAATTTTTTCCATTAAATAACACTCATAATTAGTCAGCTGTTAAAGTTTCAGCTGTATCCATCATATTGTTTCATTGTTGTCATTGATTGAAGTAAACAACTTTAATTTGTCTATATAAATGGATAACAATGAGTTTTAAGCAGTGATTAATCACTTGCATTTGAAAGTGTTGACATTGAAAGAAATCAAAGCTGAGTTGGACGAAGTTCATGGCACATCTGCTCCTGTGTTTGCAACTGTTTACAATTGGGTGAATGAGTTTAAATGTGTTCGCACATCCACAAAAGATGAATGCAGATCCGGATGCCCTGTGGAAGTGTCAACCCCTGAAATGATTGATAAAATCCACAATATGATTTTAAGTGATCGATGACTCAAAGTGCATGATATAGTAGAAGCCATAGGCCAATCACAAGATACAGTAGCTTTAATTTTGCACGAAAAATTGGGCATGATAAAAATCTCGCCAATAGGGTGCCACATATACTCACAGTGGAGAATAAAAGCAGACATGTGATCAACTCTGAGGTTGTTTTGAGGCTTTTCCATCGCAATGCTTATGAGTTTCTGCATCAATGTATAACTGATGATGAAACATGGATACCCCACTACACTTCAGAGACAAAACAACAGTCAAGTCAAAACAGTGGAGTTTTGAAGGGCAACGGGCTCTGAAGAAGGCAAAGGCGGTCAAGTCGGCCGGTAAGGTTATGGCCAAGGTCTTTTGGGATGCTCGTGGAATCATCTGCATTGATTACTTGAAAAAGGGAACAATGATTACAGGAGAGTATTATGCATCATTAGTAGAACAGATGAGCAAAGAAATCAAGGAAGAGTGTCCTTATCTGAAAAAGAAAAAGATTCTCTTTCAACGAGACAATGCACTGATGCACACCTGCGCAGTTGTGATGGCCAAAATTTTGGAATTAAAGTTGCAATTATTGCAACACCCACTGTATTCACCAGATTTGGCCCCCAGTGATCATTTCTTTTTTCCAGACTTGAAGAAATGGCTTGGTGGACAAAGGTTTACGTCTAACGAGGAAGTAATTGCTAACGAGGAATTAATTTGGAGGAGCTTCCAAAATCCTACTCTTTAGATGGCTTAAAAAAATTGGAAAAACACTTAAGACAAATGCATGGAGTTGAAAGGAGATTATGTTGAAAAATAAAAAAAATTGCCTAAAAAATGGTCTTTTCTACTTTTTTCTAAGGACTTATGATGCCACCCATGTACATGATAACTTTCACCTCACCATTTGAATAACTTATTTTCTTGTTTCTCGGAAAGCTACCTGAGGTCATTCTGTTATATTTTTGAAAGCTTCTTTTGAGCTTTGTTATCTCATTTTGAGACATTTGTGAATTTTTTCATAAAGCCAAAAGATATGCCAATATCTGTCATATTTTCATCCATTGTTGATTTTTGATTCCAGGCAATATAAGAATTATCAATGTTTGTCCAAGTAGGTTTTAACATGCTTTTTTGTGACCAAGTTCCTTCAGTTGAAAGGTTACAGTGTCTAACAACTCGATGGTGAAATGATAAGTGTTAATGGATATGATAGCATATGAAATGATACAGTTATGAGGTGAAAAAGGAATTTTCAAACTGGCCTCATGTACCTCACCGACAATCCAAGAAGTGGAAGACAGTCACTCAAGGACGATGATGCCACAGTGAAGAATGTGGAGGCCTATTAGGCTGAAGAGCAACCATCCAAATGATCACAAATGAGGCTGATGTTAGTTATGGCTGTGTGTGGAAATTTATTCATGAAGAACTGCATGGTGTCAAAGGTGTCAGCATGTTCAAAGGTTCTACAACTAATAGCAGGAGCAAACACAGCACAACCGGCAATGAAAGCTATGTGCATATAAAATTTTGCCACATCCACTCAATTCTCACCCAAAGTCCCTTTTTCTTATTCCCAGAATACAAAAAGCCATTGTGGCAACAAGCAAAGACAACGTAAATGACATTATTTAAGAGACAGAACAAAGATTCGATATCTTCTGAGTTCAACCATGATGGCCTTTGAAAGATCAAGAAACACTGGCTGAAATATATATCTTTGGTTGGTTACCATGCAGAGAAATCTCAAGAATAACAAAAAAAATTAAGTTTCTATCTTGATAAATTTTCAGTAATAATTGAAAGTGTACACTAATCCCATTGAGGTACTTATCAAGCCAAGCAGTATACTACACAAGTCAAGCAGTTCCCATTGTCATAACATTTTATTGGAATCTTTTTAATTTGATATAATTGATGGTATTCGGTGTAACTTTGTGAAATCGATTCATATTGGAAATGAAAAGATGATAATTTTGTAATTTCACATAAATTTATTACGATACGACCCTGGTTTTGACATCCAACATCATCTTCAGGTAACAACTCTACAGACATCCATCTATAAATACTACATTCAGGTAGGGGTGGAGAGGTGAGAAGGTGGAGGAAGGAAGCAAGTGATGATGGTTGGGGGAAGGTTGGAGAGCGGGAGAAGATCCCATATGGGGAGCACTCCTCCTAATGGCAGGGGAAAAGTGGGTGGGTTTTAAAAATGGTTCATAGACATAAATGTAAAGCCCTTTACATATCTTGAGGTCAAGGGAGAGTATTAGGGGAGAAATAGAGGGGTTTTTTACCCTCATTAACCCCGGCATCAAGTAGTAGTAGGTTTACGAGAGGGGAGTGGGAGGTGTACAAAAGGTCATCAACAATATTCTCTTTGGAGTGTACACTTTTTAAAATTTCACACTGCTCCAAAGCATCCAGTCTGAGTCCCTTCCCTTTCACATGCAAGATTTCAAACTTAAAGTCACAGTTATGGTCATTTTCCAATAGATGTTTAGCAAAATTTGGTGTTGATTTTTTGTTTTTCACACAGGCCTGGTGTTCCTTCACCCATTCTTGGAATTTTTGCCCTGTTTGTCTACACTGCCTCACACTCACATCTTAATTTATACATTCCACTTTTATCACTTTTTGGAATTATGTCTTTTGCGTGGGAGAGTAGGTTCCTGAGGTTTGATTTATTATAGTAGGCTATTTTAAACATCTTTCGGCAGTTTTCTGCAAATTCTCATAGTAATGTGATCCAGATATAGGATTCTACGCCATTTGTTGTTAGAGTCTTGTCGTGATTGGGATTTATAAATGTCTCTGACTGCCAGTTGATTAAGTTTTTTAAAAAACAAATTATTAATCAGTTGCTCCTTGTAGCCATTGTGTCTAGCCATTTTTTTGATGGTAGCTGATTCCTTTTCGAAATTAATTTAAGACATGGGAATGTGAACTAACCTGTTAAGCATGGAGTGAAAGGCGGATAACTTTTGTGAAAAACAGTGTCTCGAGCTAGAGTCACTTGGTCAGTTTAAGAATCTTTCTGAAATATGGAGAACTCTAGGTGGTTGTTCATTTTTGAAACGTTTAAATCCAGGAAGTTGAGGGAGTTGTTATTTTCTATTTCGCATGTGAATACCAAATTGTGATTTAAGGAATTTAGATAAGCTAGAAAAATTTCAAGTTGCCTTTTGGAACCCACGTATCGATACCAACACAAAACATTGTTTTGTGTTGGTATCGATGTGTGGACGATGTGTTTTGCGCGTGGGTGGCTTCCATGATGAAGTACCTAAAGATGATGTTGGACATCGAAACCTGGGTCATATCATAATACATTTATGTGAAATTACAAAGTTATCATCTTTTCATTTTTAATTTGAGTTATGGTTAAATGTACACTAAGAAAATTCATTTGTAGGTAACCTACATGTGCACTGTGGTTTTCCCACATGCAGTAGCATTCATTTGGCTCTCAATCCAAAGGCATGTGAGGCTGCAGAAAGTCACCTGCAATCCAGCCAACCAGTCACGTTCCACCCAACTCCACTGCCCCACCACCCACAGCAGCAACCACACCCTCCTGGCATGCGGATCGAAGTCACTCCCGGAGGCACCCACCACCATCACCACCACCATCACCACTCCCTTTTGCGGACCTCTACTGCCCTCCAGCACCACCAGCACTATGCCAGCAGCATGGATTGCCAAACAACAATGTCCACGGGACCAGCTGCAGCATTTCACCCTTATGGCACGGGAGGCCATCACCACCATACCGCTATCAATCCGCTCAACTGGCAGACTGCCAGCAGTCCACTTCCTCCTGCTCCCACATCTACCAACAGTACCACACCATCTACACACCTTCTCGATAGGCATGGACGGACAGACAGGTGGTGTAATTCGCTATGATTCGGGACTCCTATCTGCAAGTCCTCAGGTAATTTCCAAAAATCATGTCAAGCTACTCCTCGGAATTATTCTTAACTATTTGGCTCAACACCTGAATAAAGATTTTTGGACTTTGATACTCAATTTGTAGCTGCTTCAGTAGCATGATCTGCCACTGTTTTTATGGGAAGGGACAGGCAAGAGTTATTCACAGAGCCTTCAAAGGTTTATGATCAGAAAAAATATCAAACCATTCTACTTATTACTCAATTCATTATCCTCTACCAGCAAGTAAACAATGGAACACACAAAACAAATATGTTGATCCCAGACAATGATAAATACCAGGTTCTACATTTCCTACTAGTTGTCTTACAAAATTGCTCATTGCTTCAATGAAATCATTGCAAGATTATAGGACAATATGACATAAGATATTTACCATCAGCAGTTTAGGTCATCCCAAATTGTGCCATTTCAATATAACTTCCTTATGTTGTAAAGTGCTATGCTCATCTCTTCGTTATATCACTTTATGCATCTGGGCATCCAACTCTTGAGATTGCTTTCATATCTTTTTCCTATCCTATTATTTTTTCAATTATAACGAGGTAACAGAAGTAAAATACAGTTTACTCATTTTGGGTAACCTGTTTTATTTCAAAATAAAACTTATACAATAAGATATTTACCCCTAATACATGTATCATATTATTATGATTTTGTCTCCCTAAAAAAATCAATCAGTATATCTCATTTAGTTCCTTATTTAATGAACAATATTCATGTATTGTTATGATGATGTTAAGAAAACATAGGTTATGATTATTAACTAAAAATTATATACATATTTGTAAAAAATAAAACATTTACTGACTGAAAATGCCTTTATTATAAATCATTTGCAGCCTCCATGAATGTATCATTTTTTGAGTTATTATTTTTCACCATTTTCCATGGAAATGAACTAAATTCTGGCATCACAAAGGAATTTTTAACTGGTAAAAATAACTAATTTGGATTCCATATTGAATAAAAAAGTATTTTTTCTCAAACAAAGAATAATACCCAAAATTTGTGCTTTGGGTTAAAATTATTAGGCATTTAAAGAAATTAAGTGATATTCATGGTTTGTACAAGTGAGCTGTATATCCTGCCGTTTGCCCTGTAACCACTTTTTATTGCTCATTAATGAGTAATTAAATTGTTCAGAGGCATATCCATCACTTTTTGAATTATTTATTTGGCCCTAATTGCCATGGAAACAAAAAATGCCCAACTCATTTGGCACCTGGATGGAATTTATAAGTGTCAATATGGATGCCATGTTAAATAAACAAAGTCATTTTTCCTCAAACAAAGAATAAATACCGAAAATTTGTGCTTTGGGTTAAAATTATGCCATATTTATTAAAATTGAGTAATTTACATAGTTTGCACAAGTGAGCTTTACATCCTGTGTTTACCCTGAAACTTCTTTTCATTGCTCTTTTTAGGTTAACATTTTAGATTTTATCATTTTGAAAGAGCTTTAAAAACCCCATCCAACAGTGCATATTTCAGGGTTACAGTTTTGACCGTATCGGAGTTGCAACCCTAAAAATGTAGATTTTTAAATTTCATATAATCTGCGTGAGTTATACCTCACCCAAATTGCTTTAAATACCCCATCCAACAGTGCACCTTTCAGGGTTACAGTTTTGAACGTATCGAAGTTACCACCGTAAAAATGTGCATTTTAAAATTTCATTTAATCTGCGTGAGTTATACCTCACTCAAAAGAGCTTTAAAAATCCCATCCAACAGTGCATATTTCAGGGTTACAGTTTTGACCGTATCTCAGTTACCACCCTAAAATGTGGATTTTTAAAGTTCATTTAATCTGCGTGAGTTATGCCTCACTCAAAAGAGCTTTAAAAACCCCATCCAAGAGTGCATATTTCAGGGTTACTGTTTTGACAGTATCGGAGTTACCACCCTAAAATTTGGATTTTTAAATTTCATTTAATCTGCGTGAGTTATACCTCACTCAAAAGAGCTTCAAAAACCCTATCCAAAAGTGCATATTTAAGGGTTACACTTTGACCGTATCGGAGTTACCACCCTAAAAATATGGATTTTTAAATATCATTTAATCTGTGTGAGTAATACCTCACTCAAAATTGCTTTAAAAACCCAATCCAACAGTACATAATTCAGGGTTACAGTTTTTACCGTATCAGAATTAACACCCTAAAAATATGGATTTTAAAATTTCATTTAATCTGCGTGAGTTATGCCTCACTCGAAAGAGCTTTAAAAACCCCATCCAACAGTGCATAATGCAGGGTTACAGTTTTGACCGTATCAACGTTACCACCCTAAAATTGTGGATTTTAAAATTTCATTTAATCTGCGTGAGTTATACCTCACTACAAAGTGCTATAAAAACCCCATCACAAGTATATATTTCAGGATTACAATTAGACCAAATCAAAGTTACAACCCTAGAAAGGTAGATTTTTAAATTTCAAATAATCTGTGTGAGTTATGCCTCACTCGAAAATGCTTTAAAAACTCCATCTAACAGTGCATAATTTACGGTTACAGTTTTCAAAGTAACCGAGGTAACGCCCTAAAAATATGGATTTATAATTTTCATTAAATCTGCGTGAGTTATGTCTCAGAAGAATATGCTTTTAAAAACTTAATCCAATAGTGCATATTTTAGGGTTACAATTTTGACCGTATGGGAGTTAACAACCTAAAAATGATGATTTTTAAGTGCTTTAAAAACCCCATCCAACCAAGCATATTTCAGGGTTACAGTTTTGACCGTATCGCAGTTACCAACCTAAAAATTGGATTTTTTAATTTCATTTAATCTGCGTGAGTTATACCTCACTCGAAATTGCTTTAAAAACCCCATCCAACAGGGCAAATTTTTCGGGGTTACAGTTTTGACCGTATCGGAGTTACCACATAAAAATGTGGATATTAAAATTTCATTTAATCTGCGGGAGTTAAAACTCACTCGAAAGAACTTTAAAAACCCCATCCAAAAGTGCATATTTCAGGGTTACAGTTTTGACCGTATCGGAGTTACGTCCCTAAAAATACGGATTTTAAAATTTCAAATGATACGCTGCACTTATACATCACTCCAAAGATCTTTGAAAAGCCCAAAACACAGTGCAAATTTCATGGTTACAGTGTTCACCGTATCGGAGTTACCACCCTAAAAATGTGGATTATTAAATTTCATATAATCAGCGTGCGTTATGCCTCACTCGAAAGTGCTTTAAAAACCCCATCCAACAATGCATGTTTCAGGGTTACAGTTTTGATCGTATCGGAGTTACCACATAAAAAAGTTGGATGTTAAAATTTCATTTGATCTGCTGGAGATATATCTCACTCGAAAGAGCTTCAAAAAACCTATCCAAAAGTGCATATTTCAGGGTTACAGTTTGACCGTATCGGAGTTTCAACCCTAAACATATGGATATTAAAATTTCATTTAATCTGCGGGAGTTAAAACTCACTCGAAAGAACTTTAAAAACCCCATCCAAAAGTGCATATTTCAAGGTTACATTTTGACCGTATCGGAGTTTCAACCCTAAAAATATGGATATTAAAATTTCCGAAGTACCCGAAGGTGTGTTTGTAGGTGATGGTAGTGTTCACGTACTTTTCACTTGTAGAAGTTCTGCATCGAAAAAATTCTCAGCAGAGAAATGGGGCCAGGTCCTTTCCCTGTGCCAGATATTGTGTCTCAAAAAAATTGCTTCCAGAATAATCAGCTAGTGAGTGCTTCATTACCCCTGAAACAATGCCCGGGATTCGAACCTGTGACCCTCATGGAAGTAGATCAAAATTCTATAGTTTAGTAATTGTTGAACTCCCTGAATAACCGGTCTACCGCCTCCCATATATGCACAAAAAATTATAATTGTGTACAAGAAAAGAAAGTTAAGCGCTATCCGAAGCATAATTTTCAAAAAGTATTTTATAGAATGATGGAGGCGAGAATGGAATGGCAAATTAGGATGGTTTGTATTTCGCTGCCAGTTATTGATTCTGCTATAACCAGGAGCTTCGATTAATCATATGTAAATGCAGATTAAAATGAAAAAATGCCTATAAAGGAATCGAGGCCATCAATAACGCATGAATAAACTGCCTTCTATCGAATGCAACACCCGCCTTGCCATCCATGGAAATGTTGCCTTTCACCTATTTCAACGTTGGAAATAATATTATTTGTAGGTAATGTTCTTTGTTCTTTGTTCTAATCTTCGAATGTTGTTGAAATAGCGTGAAAGAGAAAACACACTTTCGTAGTAAAAGGAAGATTAAAAATTGCATTTAAGTAAATCGAATCAATGACGATGAGACGTATTCTGCCACCGGCCTTCCTGTTGTCAAAAAGAGAAATGATGTATTCGAGCTGTCAATTTTGGAACTAATATTAATTTTTATTAAAACTATTTGAAAGTAAGAAAAATCATTAAAAATCCCTAGTTTAGCCAGCCAGCACAGCCTCCAAGGGCACCAGGTCCTCTTGACCTACCCTCCTCCAGGTAAGTGGCAACAATGTCCAACTGCACGCTCTCGGCCCCCACTGCCCACCGCTCTCCACCTGCCTTCTCATTGTTACCCTTCACCGCCTCCATGTTGCCCACTTCCTCAACATTTTAAGTGTTGCAATTGGGATCAGAGAAGTGGCAATATGTGCCAAACAGTTCCCTATTGCCGTGCAATGAACAGAAGGGGGGTGACCCAGGAGCACACCCCTGTCTATGGTGCCATACTCATCAAACCACCAACATAAGTATGCTTCCACCCTCACTTTGGCTGGCGCCTCATATCAACGAGCATCCTCGTCCCTTTTGCCCGAACACCAATGATTTGCACCGGTGGAAGTTGGTGACACCACATCTCTCCCCCCATCAAAAAGACCCCGTGACCCAATTCTCCTGACCTTGAATCTCCATCAACGGCATTCTCCTGGTGGCGTTCAGGTGACAGCCAATGGTGATGACATTCCTCATTGCCCTGGAATGCGCTATACAAGGACCAATGCATTTCTTGCTTGACTGGTGCTTGCCAGGGAGGAAGGATGCAGACTTGGAATCATGAGAGCCACCAGGGAATGCACTTCGGCACTCCCCAGCAAAGGCCAAAGGCCAAAGGGCCCACAGGCCCTCTCCTTCAGTATCCTTGGCTGGGGTATTCTGTGGACTTTCTTCAGTGAAGACATTTTCAAGCAGTTAGAAGATAAGGTGTTTCCAATGAATAGAAAATAACCGTTGCTCCCATTTCTTTCTCCATCGGAGGAAGTATCTCTTCTTTCTTCTCTCTTCCAACGACGCTATTCTTATCTTGAGGTTACCTGTGGAGAGGGTTGATTAGCACACAAATGCACAACATTTCCCCACCAAAACCGCGTATAATCGCATGGCGGAATGCCTGAAGGGCCCTATCTACGCACACTACTGCACATCTGTGCCTAAATAAACACACGCCCTAAGCGTTGCTCCAATTTCTTTCTCCACCGGAAGAAGTCTTCTCTTTTCTCGCTTCATTCATGTTGTCCCTCCTCCAGATAAGTGCATTATATATATTAATTTCTCCAGCTTTGCTCCGCTATTTTGTTGTTCAGTTTCCATTATCGATCTTTAAAAATGTAGATTTAACATAAAAATGTATTATTATTCTAACGATGATTACATAAGTGACAAATAGTTGTTTAATTGACATTAATCTTAAAAGGAAATGCCATATCCTTTTTGTTTTTATTTTTGCAAGTCTAATCTTCAATCACTAAAGTTTATCACTGAGCCCTTAAATAGAAACTTTATTTTGAAAACATCTTGATTCACTGATCCTTCAATGATTCACTGATCGCTTTCAAGTGAAACTTTCTTTCGTAAACTCGCAACGTAAAATTTTTAATTTTTGACAACATTATACATCATATGTCTTTAGTTATGAAGAGAATTCCAGGCCGTAGCTATTGTTTTCAATTAATTTGTAATAATAATAAATAATTGTATCAAGGCTTGACTTATCTGCACCAGTGTTTTATTTCCCCCCTTCCTCTTTTGAAAATATCTGAATGCACGGGCGAAACCATTATTACTTTCAATCTTAAATGGTGTTGTCGTGGAAATTGAGGGAAAAAATTTAATTTTTAATTTTCTTGCATTTAAAATATCTTCATATAACTTGGAATAACTGACAAATTCATTGGACAGCCAGCAAATTCAGACAGATCTTTACGATCATTGTAAAGAGTTACTTCTGGGTGCACGACGTGTGTTCAAAATTAGTGGTAATTTTTTTATTTCACGAGCTTGGAGAGTCCGATTGTTAAACTTTTTTATTATGTTACATATGATGATACATTGATGATATTATGATACATTCCCCTGAAATATTATAAAACTTTCAGCTGTTTTCATTCTAGGCTGTCTGTGACAGCCACTAAGGTTAGACATGTTTTGAGCTTTGCGATTTTTGTTTGTTAAAAGAAAAGGATCAAAGAATTTGTACCAAAGTTTGTGTAAAAAATTAAATAAAGTGTAAAAAGTGTGGGAAATATTAACAAAGGCCTATGGTGAGTCTGCTATAAGTCAATCAAGAGTTTACGAGTGGTGTAACCGTTTCCAAGAAGGCCGTGAAAACCTTGAAGATGAGGAACGCCCTGGACGACCTAGTTCAACAATCGATGAAAACGTGGAAGAAGTGAAGAAATGGTTATGAACGATCGCCTAATCACAATTAGAGAGGTCGCTGATGATGTTAGCACATCGATTGGATCATGTCATGACTTTTTTTTTCCAATTTTTTGGGGATGAAGTGCTGGGCGGCAAAATTCTTTTTAAAATGGTATTTGCGCCACGATAATGCACCAGATCACACGTCATTGCTTGTAAGTGAACTTTTATCGAAATATAATACTATAACAATGCCCCAGCCTCCATATTCGCCAGATGTTGCCTTTTTTGCCCTGGTTTGACTTTTACCTATTTCAAAAATTAAGAGAACCTTGAAGGGCCGTCGTTTTACAGCCGTGTATGACAACTGTAACCCTAACATTTGCCCTGTTGGATGGGGTTTTTAAAGGTCTTTCAAATGAGGTATAACTCACGCAGATTAAATGAAATTTAAAAATCCAATTTTTAGGGTGGTAACTGCGATACGGTCAAAACTGTTACCCTGAAATATGCATTGTTGGATGGGGTTTTTAAAGCACTTTCGAGTGAGGCATAACTCACGCTGATTATATGAAATTTATAACTCCATATTTTTAGGGTGGTAACCCCGATACGGCCAAAACTGTTACCCTGAAATATGCACATTTGGATGGGGTTCTTTATGCTCTTTCGTTTGGGGTATAACTCACGTATATTAAATGAAATTTTAAAATCCTCTTTTTTAGGGTGGTAACCCCGATAGGGTGGAAACTGTAACCCTGAAATATGCACTGTTGATGGGGTAACTCCTATACGGTGAACACTGCAACCATGAAATTTGCACTGTGTTCTGGGATTTTCAAAGCTCCTTGGAGTGAGGTATAAGTCCAGCAGATCATTTGAAATTTTAAAATCCATATTTTAGGGACGTAACTCCGATACGGTCAAAACTGTAACCCTGAAATATGCACTATTTGATGGGGTTTTTAAAGCACTTTGGAGTGAGGTATAACTCACCCAGATTAAATAAATTTAAAAATCCTCATTTTTAGGGTGTTAAATCCGATACCATCAAAATTGAAACCCTGAAATATGCACTGTTGGATTGAGTTTTTAAAGCACTTTCGAGTGAGGCATAACTCAAGCAGATTTAATGAAAATTATAAATCCATATTTTTAGGGTGTTACCTCGGATACTGTGAAAACTGTAACCCTGAAATATGCACTGTTAGATGGGGTTTTAAAAGCACTTTCAAGTGAGGCATAACTCACGCAGATCAAATGAACATTAAAAATTCACAATTTTTAGCGTTGTAACTCCGATATGGTCAATATTGTAACTCTTCTTTCGAGTGAGTTTTAACTCCCGCCGATTAAATGGAATTTTAATATCCATATTTTTAAGGTTGACACTCTGATACGGTCAAACTGTCACCATGAAATATGCACTTTTGGATAGGGTTTTTGAAGCTCTTTCGAGTGAGATAGATCTCCAGCAGATCAAATAAATTTTTAACATCCAACTTTTTTATGTGGTAACTCCGATACGGTCAAAACTGTAACCCTGAAATATGCATTGTTGGATGGAATTTTTAAAGCACTTTCAAGTGAGGCATAACGCACGCTGATTATATGAAATTTAATAATCCACATTTTTAGGGTGGTAACTCCGATACGGTGAACACTGAAACCATGAAATTTGCACTGTGTTTTGGGCTTTTCAAAGCTCTTTGGAGTGATGTATAAGTGAAGCGTATCATTTGAAATTTTGAAATCTGTAGTTAGGGACGTAACTCCGATACGGTCAAAATTGTAACCATGAAAAATGCACTAATTGATGGGGTTTTAAAAGCACTTTCGAGTGAGGCATAACTCACACAGATCAAATCACCTTTAAAAATTCACATTTTTAGCTTTGTAACTCCGATATGGTCAAAATTGGGTTGGGTCGGCTGGGTCGGGTCGGATCGGGGTCGGGTCGGGTCGAGGTTGGGGACGGGTCGGGGTCGGGTCGGGTCGGGGTTGGGGTCGGGTCGGGTCGGGTCGGGGTCGGGTCGGGTCGGGGTTGGGGTCGGGTCGGGTCGGGGTCGGGGTCGGGTCGGGTCGGGTCGGGTTCGGGTTCGGGTCGGGGTTCGGGTCGGGGTTCGGGTCGGGGTTCGGGTTCGGGGTTCGGGTTCGGGGTTCGGGTTCGGGGTTCGGGTTCGGGGTTCGGGTTCGGGTTCGGGTTCGGGTTCGGGGTTCGGGTTCGGGTTCGGGTTCGGGGTCGGGTTCGGGGTTCGGGTTCGGGGTCGGATTCGGGGTCGGGTTCGGGGTCGGGTTCGGGGTCGGGGTCGGGGTCGGGTTCGGGGTCGGGGTCGGGGTCGGGTTCGGGGTCGGGTTCGGGTCCGGGTTCGGGTCCGGGTTGGGTCCGGGTTGGGTCCGGGTTGGGTTGGGTCCGGGTCGGGTTGGGTCCGGGTCGGGTCGGGTCGGGTCGGGTCGGGTTGGGTTGGGTTGGGTTGGGTTGGGTTGGGTTGGGTTGGGTTGGGTTGGGTTGGGTTGGGTTGGGTTGGGTTGGGGTTGGGTTGGGTTGGGTTGGGTTTGGGTTGGGTTTGGGTTGGGTTTGGGTTGGGTTTGGGTTGGGTTTGGGTTGGGTTGGGTTGGGTTGGGTTGGGTTGGGTTGGGTTGGGTTGGGTTGGGTTGGGTTGGGTTGGGTTGGGTTGGGTTGGGTTGGGTTGGGTTGGGTTGGGTTGGGTTGGGTTGGGTTGGGTTGGGTTGGGTTGGGTTGGGTTGGGTTGGGTTGGGTTGGGTTGGGTTGGGTTGGGTTGGGTTGGGTTGGGTTGGGTTGGGTTGGGTTGGGTTGGGTTGGGTTGGGTTGGGTTGGGTTGGGTTGGGTTGGGTTGGGTTGGGTTGGGTTGGGTTGGGTTGGGTTGGGTTGGGTTGGGTTGGGTTGGGTTGGGTTGGGTTGGGTTGGGTTGGGTTGGGTTGGGTTGGGTTGGGTTGGGTTGGGTTGGGTTGGGTTGGGTTGGGTTGGGTTGGGTTGGGTTGGGTTGGGTTGGGTTGGGTTGGGTTGGGTTGGGTTGGGTTGGGTTGGGTTGGGTTGGGTTGGGTTGGGTTGGGTTGGGTTGGGTTGGGTTGGGTTGGGTTGGGTTGGGTTGGGTTGGGTTGGGTTGGGTTGGGTTGGGTTGGGTTGGGTTGGGTTGGGTTGGGTTGGGTGGGTTGGGTTGGGTTGGGTTGGGTTGGGTTGGGTTGGGTTGGGTTGGGTGGGTTGGGTTGGGTTGGGTTGGGTTGGGTTGGGTTGGGTTGGGTTGGGTTGGGTTGGGTTGGGTTGGGTTGGGTTGGGTTGGGTTGGGTTGGGTTGGGTGGGTTGGGTTGGGTTGGGTTGGGTTGGGTTGGGTTGGGTTGGGTTGGGTTGGGGTTGGGTGGGGTTGGGTTGGGTGGGTGGGTTGGGTTGGGTTGGGTTGGGTTGGGTTGGGTTGGGTTGGGTTGGGTTGGGTGGGGTGGGTTGGGTTGGGTTGGGTTGGGTTGGGTTGGGTTGGGTTGGGTTGGGTTGGGTTGGGTTGGGGTGGGTTGGGTTGGGTTGGGGTTGGGTTGGGTTGGGTTGGGTTGGGTTGGGTTGGGTTGGGTTGGGTTGGGTTGGGGTTGGGTTGGGTTGGGTTGGGTTGGGTTGGGTTGGGTGGGGTTGGGTTGGGTGGGGTTGGGTTGGGTGGGTTGGGTTGGGTTGGGTTGGGTTGGGTTGGGTTGGGTTGGGTGGGTTGGGTTGGGTTGGGTTGGGTTGGGGTGGGTTGGGTTGGGTTGGGTTGGGTTGGGTTGGGTTGGGTTGGGTTGGGTTGGGTTGGGTTGGGTGGGTTGGGTGGGGGTGGGTTGGGTTGGGTTGGGTGGGTGGGTGGGTGGGGTGGGTTGGGTTGGGGTGGGTTGGGTTGGGTGGGGTTGGGTTGGGTGGGGTTGGGTTGGGTTGGGTGGGTTGGGTTGGGTTGGGGTGGGTTGGGTTGGGGTGGGTTGGGTGGGTGGGGTTGGGTTGGGTGGGTTGGGTGGGGTGGGGTGGGTTGGGTGGGGGGTGGGTTGGGTTGGGTTGGGTTGGGTTGGGTGGGGTTGGGGTGGGTGGGTGGGGTGGGTGGGTTGGGTTGGGTTGGGTGGGTTGGGTTGGGTTGGGTTGGGTTGGTTGGGTTGGGTTGGGTTGGGTTGGGTTGGGTTGGGTGGGGTTGGGTTGGGTTGGGTTGGGTTGGGTTGGGTTGGGTTGGGTTGGGTTGGGTTGGGTTGGGTTGGGTGGGTGGGGGGTGGGTGGGTTGGGTTGGGGTGGGTGGGTTGGGTTGGGTTGGGTTGGGTGGGTGGGTTGGGTTGGGGTGGGGTGGGTTGGGTTGGGTTGGGTTGGGTTGGGTTGGGTTGGGTTGGGTTGGGTTGGGTGGGTTGGGTTGGGTTGGGTTGGGTTGGGTTGGGTTGGGTTGGGTTGGGTTGGGTTGGGTTGGGGTTGGGTTGGGTTGGGTTGGGTTGGGTTGGGTTGGGTTGGGTTGGGTGGGTTGGGTTGGGTTGGGTTGGGTTGGGTTGGGTTGGGTTGGGTTGGGTTGGGTTGGGTTGGGTTGGGTTGGGTTGGGTTGGGTTGGGTTGGGTTGGGTGGGGTTGGGTTGGGTGGGGTGGGTTGGGGGGTGGGTTGGGTGGGTTGGGTTGGGTTGGGTTGGGTTGGGTTGGGGGGTTGGGTGGGTTGGGTGGGTGGGGTTGGGTGGGTGGGTGGGTTGGGTTGGGTGGGTTGGGTTGGGTTGGGTTGGGTTGGGTTGGGTTGGGTTGGGTTGGGTTGGGTGGGGTGGGTGGGGTGGGGTGGGGGGTGGGTTGGGTGGGGTGGGTTGGGTTGGGTGGGTTGGGTTGGGTTGGGTGGGTTGGGTTGGGTGGGGTGGGTTGGTGGGGTTGGGTGGGTGGGGTGGGTGGGTTGGGTGGGTGGGGTTGGTTGGGTTGGGTTGGGTTGGGTTGGGTTGGGTTGGGTTGGGTTGGGTTGGGTTGGGGTGGGTTGGGTGGGTTGGGTTGGGTTGGGTTGGGTTGGGTGGGTTGGGTGGGTTGGGTTGGGTTGGGTTGGGTTGGGTTGGGTTGGGGTTGGGTTGGGTGGGTTGGGTGGGTTGGGTTGGGGGTTGGGTGGGTTGGGTTGGGTTGGGTTGGGTTGGGTTGGGTTGGGTTGGGTTGGGTTGGG